>JBDPZO010000002.1:8755617-9429591 GCA_039877585.1 Heterodera filipjevi
GCGGTCCGTTTCACTCCCAAAACGACGCCGCGGGGGTCCTCCTCATCCCCCGCCTCAGCCCCCCCCCCCCCGCGTCTCCCAATGGTCCGACGACCCATCGCGGGTTGTTCTCCCCTCGCCCGGCCCCGTCGTTTGATCCCCAGCTGCCCTCAAGTGCTCTCTTCTGTCCGCCGAAGCGATTGTCCGCTCGCTCACCAATGAAATGGGCCAACAATGTGGTGACGAACATCGTGGGCCCCGTCTCCGTTTGCTGCTCGTCCCCCTCCGCCATTCCGTCCACCCTTTGCTTCTCCAAAGGCATCCATTCGCTCCGTTTCCCATCCATCAGCAGCTGGCGCAATTCAACCAAATAGGCAATGGGCGAATGGACTGATGCTGGGGGCGCTGACTGCAGTTGTGTTGGCTGTTCCCAGCACAGGTGCACCCAATTGGGCCCACTCTCGAGCAACTGACAAATGCGGGGGCAAAGGGAGAGAAAGTATTACACTAATTGGCACAGTAAGATCAGTGAAAATGCTGTAAATGTCGTCGACTGACAACAACGGCACCAATTTAAGTGCGGCGGCAATCAGTCCGACTGGCAGCGATAACAACATTTGGCCAACGTAAAGTGCACACACACACACACACACACACACACACACACACACACACACACACACACACACACACACACACCTTTGGTTGCCCGGGAGGCGGTGGCGGCTGTTGCCGAAGGGATTGCTGTCGCATGGGGACGCAGGGTCGAATTCGAACAATGTCGGAGCACGGACTGTACGCCTGGCGGCCCAACGCATCGGTGGCCAACACGCGGAATTCGTACTCTCCGTTTGGTCGCAAATTTTTCACGGTGAATGTGTGCCGATTGGTCGGCCGACGATCATTTGCCGGCGTCCATTCACTGCTGTCAACCGCGCGGTATTCCACCTGAGAAAGTGTCAATACCGCTCAAAACGGCAGTTTTCCAAGAAAATTATGGCATTTTCCGATCACTCACCACGTATTCCATCACCGCCCCATCGCCCTTTGTCTGCGCCAATTCGCCATTTGTCATTTTGTCTCTCCATACACTTTCGCCGTTTCCATTTGTCGCTGTTGTCACATGGGCCAGTGCCGTCGGCTGCCATTCGATTGTCGCGCTGTCGGCGTCCAATGCGACGACGCGGGGCCGTCCCGGTGGCGGAAGAAAATATTCGTCTCGCGCATCTGTGTGGTGCCATTTTGATTATGTTAGAAACGGCCAATTTAAACTAAAGATCTGAGCATCAGCATATTTCAAGGGAAATGTGAAATGATAAAAACGAGGCCGATAGGCGCCACGGGGAGAATTTTTAAAAATAACGAAATTAATTAACAATTTTCAAACCTAACGTTTCTTTAAAAGTTTTAGTCGGGTAAAAATAAAAAAAAAGGTTTCCTATAAAAGAAAAATAACAAAAGAGATAAATAAAATGAAAAAAAACCAAAAAAAAAAAAAAAGTCCGGGGGGGGGGGGGGGGGGGGAACGTGCCCCGCGCTTTTCCCGCCCCGCCTCCTGGGATTTTCCCTGGGGGGAGTGGTCAAAGTTGTGATTTCTTCTGATCACCTCGCCCATTCTTCAGCCTTGACATCCCCTCATCCCCTCCCCCCCCGTCCCCCCATTTTCCCACATTTCTCGCTTTTCTGTGTTCGTCCCTTGTGGTGGTGCCATGTTTGTGAAGATGGGCGCTAAAGATAACGCCCACAAAATGGCAAATGCCCTTTCCGAAAGGGGGAAGGGTGTTAAATTGTGGACAAAACGAGTTTTGCAAAACACCGAATTATAAATGGGAAGAGATCGACACACATAAGGGGGCGAGGGAGGTAGAGAGGAGGGTTTTAACTGCCGATCCTCCCGACACGTGATTTTGGACCAACCGAGCCCAAGTCTCGAGCAATTGGGACCGGTCTCGAGCCTACTCCCGTCTTATAGTTTCGTCCGAATTTGTTAAATGATTCACTCACGAACCGACAGCAGTTGTGCTGCTCAGAATGCCATTTTCTTGACTTGTTGTTCGCCATTTTTTGCCTCCTCTTCTCAGCTGAATTGGGGCACATGCGGACGACGGTGTGCCGAACCCGGCGATGTTGGCACCCAACACGCGGAATTGGTAGCACTCGTCGGCATCCAAATTGGTGACTTAAAGTTCAAAAATTAATTTAATAAAAAAACTCAAAAATTTAAAACTTTTAAAAAGGTTCCTCATCTGCCAACTTTTCTTCGTGCTAATATAACTTTGAAAACTATGCTCTTTCCTTTTGGAGAAATATTTTTCAGATGCCATAAACAATTGGTGGGCTGCCATTGTTTGATTTTGTGACAAATTATTCTAATAAATAAGGCATTTTTAATTTTAAAATTGTCAAAAAAAGCACAAAAAAAATCAAAAAAAAAGTGGGACAAAAAATGTATTCATTTTGATTGGTTTTATTAAATTATAAGATAATCTTTTAACATTGTTGCATTATTATTTTATTCGTGTGTTTTTGATGAGGAAAAAATGTTGGAGGGCGTCAAAAGGCAACGACTGACGCGGGTGAGAAATGAGTCACGGCAAAACGATAGATGGAATGGAAAAAACGAATTGTCAATCAACAAAACGAATGAGGAAAAAGGAATGAATGAATGGGGGAAGGAAAAAGGAAGAAAAACGAATGAACAACAAATAAGGCACCGACGGAGGAATGGGATGATCAGAAAAGTGATCAAACACACTAATTGACCATTTGGGTGGTCAGCAAAGTGATCACTGATCAAACAAATTAATTGATCATTTGGGGTAAATAAACACATTAATTGTTGAGGTTTATCAGCATGTGAAACACACGAATTGACCATTTGAGGTGATCGGAAACACCCTCTGATCATTTATGACGATCAGCAGAGTGATCAAACAGACTAATTAATACTGAGGTGTGATAAAGCAGGAGGGATGAACACCTTTTGATCCCGAGATTGCTAATTGCCGTTAATTACTCCCTTCTCGGCAGGCTTTCCGGCTCACTTTTGCACTCCGTCTCGCCCAACAGGTCGTCGTGGGCCGGGTCCCATTCATCAAATTCTGAGCGTCGGAATTCCACGCGGTAGCCAATTAGTGGGCCACCAGTGCCGTCAAAATCGGGCCTCAGCCATGCCAATGCAATGGTCGAGTCGGTCAGTTCTGTCACTTCCGGCAATCCGGGCGCCCCGGGTGTTGCTGAGGAGGGACAAACAAATGCAAATGAATGAGCCCACTCAAACAACGCCGAACCGGTGAAGAAATATTTCTCGCTGCCTCCGGGCGGAGAAACACTTTGGGAGCCCTGCGGGGCGGTGGAGCTGGTCTGTGGGGAGCTGAAGTACTGCTCGCTCTCCGAGATGTACGTCCTGGACAAGTCGATGCCGACGGAGGCGTCCATCGCCGTGCCGGGCTCTTCTTCGTCCGGGCAACTGCTGGCCGAAATGTTCTGAGCTAAAGAGGGGCAATAAAGCTTTTAAATATTTTATGCTCTGCTGATCACTGACCGTCAAATCCGTTCAGAATTGGGTTTCCGTCCGCGTCGAAGTAAACGTCTGCCGGATTCACCGGGATTTGCTTCACTTGCCTTGTCGTAGTGATTTTGGTCACTCGGGTGATCTTAAGTCAAAACGATTGATTGATCAATTTGCGTTTGATTGGTTATTTATTGATTGATCAATGATGCGATCAATTAATTGCTCTGTTTCTCTACCTTTTGCGTTGACGTGCAATGCCTTTCCATGCCATCTTCGTCTCTTCTAATTTCTCTGCCCAGCTCGTGCTCTTCCTCCTCCCTCCTCAATTCAGTGATCGGCTGCTTCATCTCTTCCTCCGCCTCCTCCCTGCTCCGTTGGCTCTGCTCCAACTCGTTCTGCCCCTCCTCCTCAACCCGGGACTCATAAGTGTAGGAATATTTTGTGCCACGAGCGGACGGAATGCCGCCGGCCAATTCAGTCACATAAGTGTGTGCCATTCTTAAAATTAGATTTTCCCCGATTTTTCAGTTCTTTTTTTCCATTTACTTCCCCTCCCCCCTCTTTTGCTCCCTCTCAAAACAGCGATTGTACTTTAAAAGGAAAATTGCTGAAATTGGACTAATTTAAATGCAAAGAATTCGCATTTGCTACCGCAAGGATTGCGGAAGTTAATTTTGGGTGTGTCTTTTTGCCTCGGGCAATTTTCCCAAATTTACTTCGGATCGACGACGATTTCTTTGGTGGAAAAATGTTCCCATTCGACGGGCACCGATTCCTTAGGCAAAGTGCTGAAAAAATTGAAAATTCAAATAAAAAAGGCAAAATCACAAATTAATTATAATTTCAATGTAAAGGCAACGAATTAATAATTCTCCCGTCGTCGTTTATTTTATTTTTAATTTTCTGCAGAATGAGAGGAAAAAGAAAAATTGCGGGGGCGGGGGAGGAAAGATTATCTGATCGATGGAACTGCCGACAAATGAAAGGGACAAACGGAAAAGGAAAAAGGGAAAAAAGGGCCAAAGAAAGGAATGGCCAAAAATGGGGACAAAAGAGAAACTCAAAAATGGAATCAAATCGAAAGATGAGAAGCGGGAAGAAAAAGAGCAATTGTAGAAGGACAAAGCAACAAAATGAATTGGCAAAAAAGGGAAAGAGACATAAAAAGGTAAAGAAAAACCACAGAAAAGCAAATAAAAGGAAAAAAAATGGGAGAGGTAAAAAGAGAGGGAAAGAGTGGCCGAAGAATGAGAGATAGAGGGGAGAAATGAGAGATAAGATTGATTGGGAAATAATGAGAGATAGAGGGGAGAAATGAGAGATAAGAGTGATTGGGAAAAGAATGAGAGAGGGGAGAGGGAGGCAGAGGGGAGAATAATTCACCGACTAATTAATTCGCAAATTGTCCAATGCCTTCGAGAATGATAATTGCTGTCATTCGGACTCCCATTTCGGGACTCAAAGTGACAGTTGTCACGACCGAAAGTTTTTGGCATTTTGGATGACTTTTAGGACCCGTGGAATTAAATTCTCTGACTCTATCCGATCACTTTTTGGTGTTTTCGATCAGAATTTGCTTCTCATTGGTCCTCCGAATTTTGATTTGGCCCCTCCTGCCTTGCCACCCACCCCCCCCCCCCCCCCAAATATTCGTCCTGTGCTTTCTGTCTGTTGTTATTTCCCGTCCCATTCGGTTCCCTGCCCCATTTTGCTCTCAATCCGATTTGCATTATTCACCCCATCAGTCGTCGAACGAATAAAGCATTCTTATTCAGTCCAACCATTCTCCCGTTAAAGCTCCCCCCCCCCCTCTCCCTCTCTCGCGTTCGTCGTCACCCCCTCCCCCTCTTTCTCTCTCTCTCGTCTCTCATCTGTTCGACTTGTCTTAGTTTATCGCCCTCCCCCCCCCCCCCCCCCCATTTTGGCATTTCCATATGAAAAGCATCGCTTTGGGGAAGAAGAAGAAAATTTATTGACTTTTATTGTGGGAATAATTTGGGTTCTTTGGTATATTGATCAAAAGATGAAAGAAAATGCGATTGACAAGCAGCAAATAATGAAAAGAAGGTTTAAAAGAATGTAAGTAATGGGCATCCGAAAAAAACGATTTCGATAAAACATTATTAAATTATTGAGATTTAAAAATGTACTTCGGCAGCGGTAGCAAAAAAAAATTCCCTGGGGATGGATTAATTGCAATTCGGAGGGAAGACGAATTTTGAAGAGGGATAATCCAATGGTGGGGGAGGGGGAAGGGACAACGACTGAGAAAAAGCGAAAAGTGCAATTGACACCACCAAATTCACTGAAATTGTTCAATGACATCTTCTGCAGCAGAAATTCAAGATATTTTTGTGCTAAATTTGACGAAAATAGACAAAAAAAAATATGGGGGGGGGGCATAAAAATGTCCTCAGAAAGAATGATTTTATGGGGTCGGAAAAGATGAAAGGGAAAGAGGGAATGTCCGAAGGGGGAGAAATGTACGACGACACCCAAGGGGGAGGGAGAGGGGGGGGGGGCGAAAAAGAGAGACGGGGGGGGGAATGCCACCATATCAATTACAATCGAAATTTGTAGAAAAATAATTGTTAGACGAAGCATTCAAGAAGAATGCTTATCTCAGAAACAATCGATCAGTGCCAACATAAATGACGCGAAAGTTGAACACGGTCAAAAGCATTGTGAAATGAATGAGTTGGAGGGTAAGGTGAAGGGGGGGGGGGAAGAGAAGAGGATAAGAGACAATGGGGAAGGTGAAGAGGAGCAGTGACAAAAAGGAGGTGGAAGACAGGAGGGGAAGGGAGAGATGAGAGACTTAGGGAACGGAGAAAGGAAGGCAAAGAAGCAGAAGACGTAAAAGGGGAGGGATGAGAGACAATGAGTAAGGGAGAGATAAGCAGGGACAACAATCAGAGAAAGACATCGTAAGAGATGGAGGGGTGCGCAAAGGAAAAGTCAGAGTTGGGGGGGGGGGGGGGAGGGAAATTGAAAAAGGACAAACAAAAGTGGCGACGGTTGGGAAGAGTGAGGAGCCAACAGCAGAAATGCGTCAGCTTTTAGTGACCGAATGGTAAATAAGCAGAAGCAAGCGGCCGATGGATGGACGGATGGAAAGTTTGGCCAAAGAAAGTGAGTGCCCTCCGATGGCCAAATGATCAATCGATTCGCTCCCCCCCCCCAAAAAAAACGCCCATCTGCTGATCAATTGAAATTCCCTGTTTTTTTTTTGTCGGTATAATTAAATTATATTTTTATTAGACAAAATTAATTTGGGAAGGGGGAGGGAAATTTGCTGAGATGGAAGAGGCAAATTTGACGCCCGACCATCGCATTGTGCGCCCAATTCCATTCGATTCCAAAAGTCCGTCCCCTCTGCCTCAGTGGCGGCGTTTGTGGGTCCATCCCATCCCATCCCATCAATATGCGCAATTCCCCCCCCCCCCCCCCCCCCCCCCCCTCACCCAATTGTCCTCATTTCCTCCCATTTCACGTCCTCCTCTCTCTCCCCCCTTCTCCCTCACTTCCCATCCCATCAATGCCCCCCCCCCCCTTTTCCCACCTCATTTAATTCGCTAATAAAAAATTGAGCAAATGTAACATATTTTGTACAACAGCAGATATGGTTCGATAAGTAGTGAAAGCCTCCAAATATAATTAACTAAAAATATGATGAATGATCGGCAAAAGAAAGGGGCAAAAAAAGGGACGCTTACCACAAAATTAATGTTCCCTAATTGGATTATCGAGCTTATAATTAGGCCAAAATATTGCTCGGACCTGACTAACGTGTCGATCTCTTCCGTCGTGTACACTTCCCTCAGTCGCCGTTTCGACTCCGTTATCCGTTTGGCTACGCCGCCTTCCGGCTCCATGCCACCACTTGCATCAATTGGCGAAGAATGTGGTGGATGACAGCCATTTTTGGTCGACGGAGATTTGGGCGACGGGGACCGTGCCGTAATGGGTGGCTGAATAGCTGCTGCTGCTGGTGAAGGACCATCACTGGCAACAGATTGGCCCATGAAAGAAGTGCTGGGTGATATTACTGAAATTATTGGTTGTTTTTTTTTAGAAAATTAAAATTTGTCCTATTTTTGGCGCACCGTCCTCCACCAAACTGATTATTTCTTCCATTTTTCTTCTTTTTCCCCTGCCCTCCTTTCTCCGGCCTCTCTCTGATCACCTTTAATATACACTTACCACTCTCTTCTTCATCTTCCGGAATTGGCTCCATTGCCATCGGTTGCTGCTTCATCGACGTGCCGACACCGTCTTGCCAAATTGGCACAGCGACGACCTCGGCGGAAGAGAAAGGAGAAACGGGAGGGGAGCGATCAAACGGCGGAAGAGCGGTAGACGAAAATGAGGAAGAAGGAGCAGAGGAGGAAATCGTGGGAGGCGGAGGAGGGCGAGAGATGGAAGAGGAGGGGGGAGGAGAAGAGGGGGAGGGGGATGAGGTTGTTAGCATTCCAACAAAAAATGACTAATTGGAAATGATGACAGCGGAAAGAGAGAGAGGGCAGAAGCGAGGAGGGAGGGGAGGGGAGGGTGAGATCGGTGTGAAAATTGGGGAAATGTGAAAGAAAATGTGGGGGAGTGAATGTGCGATAGTTGCACCCCGAACAAAGTGAAAAATCTGAATGTAATTAAAAAACAAATGAAAAAATGAGTCAAATTAACTTAACAAGCATTCGAAATCTGCTAGACATTTGCCCATTGGCCTCTTTAATGAATCCCTTAGACTAAAGGCAAAGACGACAAGCATTTTGTTGCTAATGACCTCCCCCCCGCCCCAATTGCCGAGAGGGAAGGCAACAATGAATGATTTGGTGGACAATGAAAAATGTGTCTGGCTCAATTAGTCAGTGCTCTTCTTCTGTCTTTGGGTTGGAATTGGTCCAATTTCCCTCCCAAAAACTGTCACATCCCCTCGGGGGATGCTGCACCAATAAATTTCATAAACATTTGTTTCCTCCGTCTGCTGATGACCCCGCCAAATTTATTTTGTGTGCTGCAAATTCCACACCAATTTCCTATGCTTTTAGGCTTTTGGTCTTTTCGAGACAGAATTAGCGAAGGGAGAGGCAAAACAAATGGAAAATGGGGGGGGGGGGGGAGGAGGGGAAAATGCCCTTGGGGAAAAGCCAAATAAAATAATCAATGAGAAATAGGCAAATTTGGAAAGGAGAGGGGGGGGGGCGGCAAAGTTGGGAATAAAAGGGAGAAAATGACATAATATATATAAAGATTAATGATCGAATTGGCGAGAAAAGGAAGGGGAGGGGCAAGAAATATTTGTGTAAACAGCCGATAACGGAACAAAATAATGCGCTCACAAAGTGAGGAATTTGCCGACGGCGGGAAGGAAAAGCATAAAGTGGCCAATAAATGCGCTTATTTAACCAATGACAAAGGGACAGTAAAGCATGTTTTTTCAAAAAAGAAAGAAATACATAAAACGAAAAAGAGAAAAAGTTTAAAAATTGAAAATGAAAAAATAAAAACAAAAGGGCAAAAAAAAAGAAAAGGATAAAGAGCAAAAGAAAATGAAGAAGTGAGGGGGGGGGGGGGGGGGAAGAAGCTGCCGGCGCCCTCATTGTTTTGGCCACGGAGGGCGGGCGCGGAGAGTGTGAAATGAAGTGGGTGCCGGGGGAGAAGCATTTGCCCCAGGGAATGCCAAGAAGGAAAGGGCCAAACAGCCGGTGGAAGAGGGACGGGGAGGAGGAAAGGGGAAGGAGGGAGAAGAGAGAGAAGGGGAAAGGGAGGGAGGGAAAGAGGGATGCCATGTAAGGAGAGGAAGGAAAAGCTGACGAAGAACCCCACCAACATAAGTCCATCCAACTGCTGCTGGCCAGACCAACACGAAACTGCCAAACGAACGAATGAATGAATAGTGCAAACTCTGCCAAAAGAGAGGTGCCCTCGGGGGAGGGAAATGGGAGGGGTGGGACATGCAAGAGTCATCCACACAACCCAAAGTCACTGGAAAAGGGAGGAGAAAGGAAGGAGGCGGGGGTAAAAAGGGGGAGGTGAGAGGGTCCCCTCGGGGGCGGAGGTGCAAGTTTTATGCTTGCTCATGGGGGAAAGAGAATTTATCGGTGTCATATATTTGTTGTTTCCGCCGCATAGGGAAGAATCGATTTCACAGTTTTGTAGCATTTTAGGGCTGTAAAGGAAAACAGAGAGAGAAGAGTTTTTGATGAAAAAGGAATAAACAAAAACATTTATCATCAAAATCAACTCCCAAATTAACGACAAATCATTGGAGACTCCCCCACGGCAAATCAAATTGTAATTGTGCCAAGTCAAATGGTATGACCCCTCCCTGCCGCTTGGGAATTGATGCCTAAAAATTGGTTGGATAAGTTAGAGGCATCAGAAGGGAAAGATTTGGATGGAGCGAAATAGACACACAAAATGAGAGGTGGCAGGAGGGGGGAGGAGTGAAGTGCCATTGCAATTGGCCAAATGTGGAGAGAGAAATGAACGGGAAATTAAATTAAGGGCCTGAAAGAAGGGTTTGATGAGCTTTAAGGATTTCCAACAGCAGCAGCAGAAGGATTGGGTCAGTGGGCGGGGGGGGGCGACGAGAAAAGGATACATAAGGGGGGGGGGGGGGAAGGGGAGGGCGCGATGGCTTGTTCTGTTTGATTTGGCTCTCAAGGGCCCATTGGACCGGCGGGGCATTGAAAAGGGGGTGAAGTGGAATTGGACGGATTGGAGGATGATGATGCTGATGAGTGGATGGTATTTGGGTTAATAAGACCAATCGATGGCTTATCGGATGAACAGATTTTATGGAAGAGGCGACGAATTTTTTTTTTCTTTTTTTTTGCGGGAGGGGTACATTTTTTGATTTTAAATGCCTAAAAAGTTGTGCCATTGCTTCGCTGCATTTTCTCACACACACACACACAAAGTCATTTTCATTCTTTGCTTTTGCAATAAATTTGCGGCCACCGCTAAGAAGGGACATTTGTCCGTCGTCGTCCCCTCGGGGGCTATTCGATCCAGCCAATCCATCAGAAAACGGCAGGGGAGACGCCGTAGAGAAATAAATGATGGATTGGTGGACATCACACATCACATGCAGCACACCATGGGAACAATCTTTACCATGTTTTATTGTGAGAAAGAGTAAACAAACAAAGCTTGATCAGCAGCAACTGAATAGTCATAAAATATAAAAAAAAATTGTCAAAAAACAATTTTTATGCGATTATCACTTGACAATGGAAAAAGCGGTAACGTTTGGCCGAAATTGCTTTTGAATGCCCAAAATAGGAAAAGCAATTTAGTGGAGAGGAAAACAGCGGCATTTCGGCAATCCTAAAGAAAGGGAGTTTCTAATTTAACTTTTTTATTTTGAGCTAAAAATTGGTATAAAAAGTCGAAAGTTCAAATTTTTTAAAATCCAATTTTTATAACTTATAATTAGGGTAGCACGGTACCCGGTACTTTTAAAAAAACCGGTATCGGTACTTTTTAGGTTGAAAAACCGGTACTTTCCGGCTGGTAAAACCGGTACTAGTACCGGTACCGGTCAAAACCGGTACTAGGTACTTACCAGTACCGGTACCGTACTGCCCTACTTATAATACATGAAACCCAGCAAAAAAGCATTCATAAATTTACGTAATGCTATTTTTTACATTTATGACCTAAAAATGGAATTTTTACAAATTAATTTTCGACTTTTTGTTCGAATTCGGGTCCGGGATTCGGAGTTGGGAAAATCTGGTCATATTCGTGATCAGCACCCCCGAAAACCCCTAGATACCAATTTTTAGCTCAAAAGAAAAAAGTTAAATTAGAAACCCCCATTCTTAGGATTGCCGGCATTTCCGAATGCCGGGTGGCTTTTTGATGCCCAATAGTAAGGGTGGGCACAATTGTAAAAAGGGGAAAATATTCCAATAACAGAGTCAAATATGCAATTCCTTTTTAATTTCAACTTAGAAACAAGTGTATGTACAACAATGAATATATGTAGACACACATACATATATGCACAGATACGAAGTAAAGCATGGGTATTCTATGTACAAACAAAATACAGGGGGAATAATTAGCCTATCAAATGTCGCAAAATCTGTCGTCGTTTATTTGTCATCTGCAGCAGTCATTACGCATTCGGTCAGCGTCCACGTACACGACCCATTGCTCCAGCGACTGTGCGACGATTCCTGAACCATAAAGCAGCTTCCGAATCACGAACAAACCACTCCAAGTTGACACATTCGAAGATGTCCTAAATTGGCAAAACGGAAATGAGAATTTAAAACAAAAATATTAACACAGAATATCACCGGACGATTAATCGGTTGAAAAGCCAACAGAGCATTGATGGCATTACGGCATTGTTTTGTAATGATTGCCCATGATGGGTATCTGTAGCGGCGCTTCCGTTGCGAGTCCACAATTTGCTGATTGGGCAAATCTTCGCGGAAAGGCATTGTGTTTGTTAACATGATGAAGCCCGTAACGCCCAATGACCTGAACTGACAAACAAAATATTAAGGCATAACAAAATATGTGACCATATGTCCGATTTGAACATGTCATAAGGGACGCCACGCAATATTTCCGGAGACGAATACGACCGCGACCCACAAAATGTTGTAGACAAATCAGTGCACTAAAAAATGCATTCAAACAAGAAAGTCAATTGTGACACAAATGTCCACCTGTTTGGAAAAGCCGTAGTCAGTGACTTTGATGAGGCCGTTCTCACACAAAAGAATGTTCTCCAGTTTCAAGTCTCGGTGAGCAATCCCCTTGCGGTGAAGGTACTGCAAAGCAGCGATGATTTGGAGCATCCAATTACGAGAAGTCGTTTCACTGGCGGGACCGCTTTTCTGGAGATACGAAAGCTGAAAGGAAAGGGTGAAAGAAGAAAACGACAATTGTACGACTACCATATCACCGCCAACAGCCAACTCCATTATTACGAACTGATAGCCACTCCACTGAAAGTCGTTGTACAAGAAGACAAGGTTCGGGTGGTCCAATTCTCGCCAGACTGCAAGTTCACGAGGCAGAAACTTCTGCTTGAACTTCTCCGAAACATTTTCCAAGTCGATGACTTTGATGGCAAAGTTGCGTTGCGCATCTTTGAAATAGCCTAAAAGTGAATGTGCCGCGAGAATTTCCAAAACTAAATGTGAGCAAAGCTTTACACACTTTTGTACACTTTGCTGTAGTGTCCGCTGCCAAGTCGGTAGTCGTGCGAGAATCCGAAGCCAAAGTTGGACAAAATGGTGCGAGCGGAGAAGCGACGATAATTCTGCTGAAGTTGGGGTTGTTGATGAGTTTGCAGCATTGGCTAAAAGGGAAGAGAGAGAGAGAGTCAAAAATAAAGCAAAACATTGACAAAAACTTACGGATAAAATATTGGTGATATGTGAGAACACGGAGAAGATTTAATGGAAAATGAGGAAATGATCGCATATTGTTCATTTATATACAAAAATGAACTCAAATCAAAATGCATGATGCTTCCAATTAGCCGTTTGTTGTTAGCGACCGCTTTCGCTGGGAACCGCCCAGTTCGGCGTGGACCCTTTCGGCGTGACTGGCTATAACTTTTTTCATTTTCGTCCAAATTAAATATATTTGAAATCACTTGACGAGATCTACCAACAAGCTAAATTTCAAAAAATTTTGAAAAGATACAAAAAAGTTATGGCCAAAAAACCACAAAAAATGGAATTTTTCTGGATAATTCGGCGCAACAGGTCATAACTTTTTTATACATGGTTGGATTTTTTGATTTTTTGGCAAGATTAATACAGAACATATAGAGCTATCTGATGATACCAATTGTATTTAAATTTGCAGACAGAAAAAAGATATGCCTTCTCAAAGTGGGCCACGCCGAAACGTCCCACGCCGAAACGACCCCGACCCCTTTCGCTAGCTTGGCCCACTTACCTATGTTTTCAAACAAAAACTAGGGTTACGTTTTCAAAAAAATAAGGGTTAGGTTTATACTATTTTTGGGTTGTGGCGGGGCCGAAAGGACCAAAACAGTTTATTTTCTATTAGGCTGCGTTTCATTTTTAATAATAACCTAAATATATCCAAAAGAAATTTTGTAATTATAATTCTAAATCTAATTACAAAAAATTGTTCGGGTCAAATTGACCCGGTCAATGTGAATCATATGTTTTAGCGTTCCTTGACACATACAGATTAAATTTTCCACTCTATTTATTTTTTGACAGGGAATGTGCCTGTTCAGGATTAATCTTTTTTTATACATCAAAACATTCATTGGTGGCATTGTTTCAAAAAAGGGGTGGTTATTATTTTCTCTCCACTAACATAATAATAATGCCACTAAAAGGCCTTTATAATTGCTGATTAAAAGTTTATTTGTACAGGTTCTTCTGACCACTACCGAAATCTCTAATTTTCTGGCGTGTCTAATCCTGTTCTGTAACATAATGTTTCCCATGCCAATGTCGTCTTATCCGTCACCATCACCTCCAATATCAACTCCCGTCCAAACACCCGTTTTGTTTTCCGTTGTTAATGATACGCACTTTTCATATCCCATGCCGATGCCGTTCTCCCCGTTCTCACCACCTTTAACGCCAACCTTTGTCCAATCACCCGCTACGGACGACACTCTTCTCCGTTTGGCCAATTTTGTGCGTTCCACTAACTGTGACACTCATCAACAACATCAGCAACTGTTTGGCCAACAACAAATGACCGTTATTGGAAGCAAATGTGACGGTATGCCCATTTGATTAGGGCGTTACTTACGTCTTACTATTTTAGGCGTATGCCCAATTTCTATTGCGAATATTGCGACAATGTCACGAGAGACGATGCTTGAATTGATCAAAGGTAATTGTTTGCAAAATCCAGTCTGAATCAATGAATGCTGATTACTAGGGTTCCAGAAAATATGGAAATAAAATCGCGAAATATGGACGTAAATATGAAAAAACCTTTTTGAAAATTTTAAAGGATGATTCTTAGGGGTGTATTTTTCGGTTTTTGTTGCATTTTCTCTTGAAATTTTCAAAAAATGTAAAAAAATATTGACATAAAATATGGGCAAAATGCCAATATATTGGACAAAATATGGACATAAATCGCGAAATATGGAAAAAATGGATTTAAAAAACCATCCTAGGAACTTCAAACCAAGCTAAAAACATGTTTTTCATGCGTTTCATGCCTTGCGAGTTCGGGAAAAAAAGCATTTCCATATTTTCTGGAACCCTACTGATTACTAATCAATTTTTTTTTTTGAAAAAATTGGGCAAAAAAGGAATACAATATTTAAGTATCAAATTTTAAATATAAGTATTATAGTAAAAGTTGTAGTCTAGATTTATACTAATTAATTTTTACCCTTTTATATTTTAATTTCTCTGACGAACTTTTTAGCCCAAGTTCGTTCTCCCATTGTCGAGTTTCTTTGTGCTGTTCTGTCTGATTTCAACCAGTTTGGCCACGTCTGTTCTTTCATTGAGAATCGAGAATTCAAAATTCACGTGAGTTGTTAAAAAAAGGAATTGAAAATTGAAAAATTACAAATTTTGACAGAATACAAAAACTTTTACTGAACTTCTCAACATTCGCTCGAGAGTGAAGCCGGTAATCACTATAGCTTGGTTTCAGGGTGACCATTTTGCCACCAATTGGTGGCATTTGCCAACTTTCTGGAGTCTTTGTCGCCATCTTTCAAAATTTTAAGTTCTATTTAAAAAATGCCAAATTTTAACTTGTAAAAAACCAGGGCTCCCATTTTTCTTTAGTTGAGCTTAGATTCCTTATTTTGTCCTTATTTCTTACTCGAGATAAAAAAAAAAGAAGAAAAGGCTCTCCTGCATTTTATGAGTCCAATCAACTTTTATGAGTCCAATTGACTTTTATGAGTCCAATAAAAGTTTATGAGTCCAATCGATACTTAATGCAGTACGACTGCGAATTAAACTTTTTTCTACTTTTTTCTCCAAAGTTGAAACTTGAAAAATTATGCTTGTTTGCTCACTCGACGATGAAAAGGAATATTTGTCGAACATAAAAATCTTTTCAAAGTTCAATTTTAGTTTTGTAAGGCTAATCATAAGAGACGAGACATTTATTCCCTGTCTGAAAATTGGCTTCTTAAATACTTACATAGGAAGTTAGATTAGACTCATAAAAAGTGTTACATTTTTAGTTTTTTTAATCGAAATATGCACTTTGATAAATTGTGTTACATCTTAATTTTTCGATTGGACTCATGAAATTTTGATTGGACTCATAAACATTTTATTGGACTCGTAAAAGTCGATTGGACTCATAAATTGATTGGACTCATAAAATGCAGGAGAGCCGAAAATATTACTCCTTTTTAATTTTTTTCAAGCGATTTCTTTAAAAGTGAAAAATTTTCCCATCGCAGGACACCCAAATCCCTTTGAAAATTCTCAAAATATAAATCAAAAGCAAAAGAGACCATTTTTGGGGAAAACCTTTTAACAAACCGGCCATAGATTTTCAAAATTTCCCCCGGTGGCGCCTATTGGCACCACCGACCTCTCCTTTTTCAAAATTAAAAATCTAATCTTATTATAAAGTCCAGCAGTTTTTGATGGGGAGCCCTTGTAAAAACGGGGTTCAAAATACGATATTTATAAATTTTTGTTTTTGGTTGAATTCATTCCGAAAATTGCGTGCCATTATTTTTCCACTTTTTGTCATCATTTGGGCTTTTGAGGTGGTCGCCCTGCTGCTTAGTTTAATAATTTACTGTTAATTTGTATCTATGAGTGTTTGTTTAATTGATTCCCATTTCGTGCGACAGAAGTCGTATTTGCAAGTGGCACGTGCCCTTAAGGGTTTCGAGAAGCGTCTGGTGGATGGTCATGTGATGTTGGGAAAGACCAAGGACAAAAGAAACCAGTTCAAATTCTTTCCGGAATTACCATAAATTGCACTTTTGATGCGCCTTCTCCTTTCATTGACTTTTCAGTGTCCGTGCCTTTTTTTTAATTTTCGCAAACCAAAAAATGTTGTGACGACTTCTGTCTATTCTGTTATTATTACAGCAATGCTTAATACACATATTCACAATATTATTTCATCTTTATTTGTATGGTCATTCAACTTTGACTTTTGTTTGTTTATTATTTATTTGATAAATAAAATAATGTCGTGATTTTAATGCAAAAATTATTTCCATTCACAAGGGGAGGGTTCACGAGTGGGTGGGACATGACGGTTCCCTCTCAGCCAACCTTCGGATGCCATAAGTTATGCCTTATTATCATTCTAGCTTTAGGGAGCTAGCTGTCATAAAATACTAGCATTTTATCTTCTAAACGAGGTGTGCTTTCGAGTGACAAAGTTGCTTAATTTGGTTGCCTATGAAAAAAGTTATTGCTGTTCTTGTTGGCTGGGATTGAGCTGACTGAAAAAATGAGAAATAGGAACACTAACACACACACCACTCCCACTCCGCCCAATGGGTACCTCCTCCCACTCCCAAGCCCAAAACATCCGAACGCCTGGGGCGGGGGGGGGGGGGGGAGGACCGCCCAACTTGGCGCCGTGCGACATAACTTTTCTTAAAAGCAACTAAAGTAAAAATTTTTAGCCTTGGATTTGTCCCTACTGCCCATCCGACCCTTCGGCAAAACGCATATAGACTGGCGTACTTTCATGCTAGGCTAAAGAAAATGGCGCTTCGCATTTTATCCATTAATTAAGTTTGAAGATTTTATCGATGACAGAAATAAGTCGATATGGAAATGGGCAAAAGGTGAGTGGGCGGCGGCAGCGCCAAGAAGGGAGGGAGGGGAGGGAATGATGGATAAGAAAGAGGGGACTCTGATGAATGAGTGAGATTTAGCTGAAGATAGGCAGGAAGAGAAGTGGTGATCGCCACTCTTCTATCCATTTTGTGCATCTTTTAATAGCGTATGATGAAAGATGCGAAGCGCATCTTCCGAAGTGGCAACCCCCAAAATTCAATTTGTTGGTTTAAGAATATTAATGCTCATCCACTGTCTGTTTGTCTGTCTCTTTTTTGGTTCTACCGTAATTTCTTTGATTACTGTGACAGCGCAAATTTAGTATTGTAATAGGACGGAATAATAAAATGAAAATGGGGAGGGGGAGAGAGAGTGTTGTATTTTGCGAGTAGCACAAGCATCAGAAGAACACTGCTGCTGCCGCTGGTTGCGTTTGTTTTGTTGTGCGCCTCTAGCTCTGGTAATCTAGCTTTATGATACTTGCTGAACTCATACAGCTAAATGGCCAGAGCGACAGACACAAACGTTAATTAGTGCGGAATTAATAGGTAATGAATTTGTTAAAGTAGTGGTGATGATCTAAAAGATGTCGCCTTTACCATTATCGGATGGATGGAGGGACGAAATATTACCGACGCCAATTTTTGGCAGTCTTTTCTGTCTTCTCTCCCAACCACTCACTCTGCCTCTCGTCGAAGTGACGGGAATTGATGAATTGATGCGATGAATTACATTATTATTATTATTATTATACATTTATTATTGTTGGAAATTGGTTTGGTGATAGTACCGAGTGCGGCTGATAGTGCACACAATAAGTGTGTGGTTGAGGGGAAGAGAGAAGAGAAGCATTTTGATAATATTTGAGGTATAATTACAGAAAATAATAAAGAAAGGTCAGTGGGGGGGGGGGGGATGATGATAAAGTGGGTTTAAATGTGTTGTTTATATTTGATGGAAAGATAAACAAAAAATCACAACTATAAAGGCAATCGGCCAACCTTTATGTCCTCACTTTGGCGCCTGATGATCTGACCGAAATGGTTGGTGAGTTTAGGGTATATAAAAGGAGCAAAATTGGGTAGAAAAGACCAAATGGGACGGAGAGAGAAATGGAGGACGAAGGACAGAGCGAAGACAGGCAGTTTCAGATCAGCAGCACCAACTAACGGAAGAGGAGGAGAAGGAGGAGGAGGAATGGTAGGAATGAAACGGCGAGAGTGAGCTGAGCGCTGAACGCAATACCAATCGGTGAAGAAACAAAGGAGGGAGGAATTGAGCAGGGAAGGGCATACCGAAGAAGGGGAGACGAAAAGGGGGGGGGGAAGGGAATGAAGACGGACTGACCGATTAAATGCGAAGGCAGCGCGAATGGAGGAGAGGGGGGGGGGGGGGGGGGAGGAGGCGGGTAGGGGGGGATGGGATACCTTTCGGGGTGGGAAGAGGAAAATGATAAATATCTTTTCCATCAATCTAATTCTTCCCATTTCTGTCGTCTCGTTGTTCAATTAAATTTTAGGTTAGTCGTCGTTATCCCATTCTTTCAATGGATTTTGGTCAGAGGCCGAACGAAAAATACAAAAAATGAGACAAGAAGGAATTTGTTAAAATATGTACTTCATTTATTTTGTAGTTTTCACATCCATTGAATTACGAAGAGTGGAAATGAATATCTACACGGCGCCGAGTTGGGCGGTTCCTCCAAATAAAATTAGAGTTGAAATCTGATCGTACACCACAACACTCGGACCCATTGGAACGGTGGAATATGAACGAAAAGAAATTACCACGACTAGAAAAGTTGGCAGCTCGATACTTTACATTAGGATTAGGCAAATTTGATTGGACGACGGACCATTCGTTTCAGGCCATTTCGTTTTTTCCCCTATTCGTTTTTTGCGTGTTATAAGCATAAGGACTGTCTAACCTACCGCTGTCTGCGCTCCAACGCAAAAAAGGGTTAAAAAAACGAATCGGGGTAAAAACGAAATGGCCTGAAACGAATCGTCTTTTTACCATTTGATTTCCCGGATCCGGAACCGGATTTTCATTTTTTTAAAGTTACCGGCCGGATCCGGAACCGGATTTTCAAACAGCAAATTTTTTTCGTCGGATCCGGAACCGGATTTTAATTTTTCAAAATTTTCCGGATTTTAGTTTTCAAAAAGCCGGATCCGGTTCCGGATTTTGAAAAATTCGCCAAAAGTGACTTTTTTTTTCTTTTTTTTGATGGAGCAGGTTCATTGTCACTGTTTGACGCGGAAATACAGATAAATATCTTTGCCAAAATAGTCCAACTGCTGATTTATTTGGTGTCCGCGTACCGCAGATGAAAATTTTTAAAACCATCATCATTTGGGGTCACAGTCATCTTCTGAAAATTTTAAAATCATTAATTTTTTAATTCACAGAGGCGGGAGATCGGTGGTGCCGATAGGCGCCACCGGAGAAAATTTTTCAAAATTTGAGTGTATTTTGGTAACAAATTTTGCAACAAAAAAGCTTGATTTCAAAAATTTTATTATTTTGTTGGCGTTTTCCACTAAATCTCAACATCTTCTTTCAAATTACCATCTTTCGCCGGATCAGGAAAAATCCGGAAATCCGGTTTTGAAACGCCGGATCCGGATTTTCATTTTCAAAAATTTGCCGGTGGGTCGGGGGCATTTGGACCCAGATGTTTGGGCCCCGACGTTTGGGCCCCGACGTTGGGCCCCGGGGTCGTTTGGCCCCGACATTTGGGCCTCAAGCCAAAATAGAAAAAACCTATGAAATTTTCTTTTTGAAAACCTAACCCCCTGGTTTTTAGAAAACCGGACCTTCTGTTTTTCTAAAAACCTTACCGCCTAGTTTAAAAAAAAATAGGGTTAGGTTTTCAAAAAAACTAAAAAAACGGATTAGATTTTCCAAAAAAACTTTTTTTTTGGCTTGGGGCCCAAACGACCCCGGGGCCCAAACGTTGGGGCCAAAACGAGGCAGCCCCCACAATTGAACTATACTTATTGATTATTAGGGTAGGATTTTTAAGCGCGAAAAAGTCCAAAATAAGGTCTTAAAATAAGTGCGAAAATATCGCGAAATAAGTGCGAAAATAAGCATGAAAAAATTACAAATTTAGGGGTATAATTTTTTAAATTGCTGTTTTTTTATATGAATATTTTAAAATTAAGGCAAACAATTATATTAACTGATTGCAGTTACAAATGAGGTACATCTCGAAATTTTCGGGAGTAAAAGACATACGATTATCAGCCAAAATTGATTTGTAAACGGAAAAAAACCGTTCTAGTCTCAAGATATCAGAGGAGCAAATAGAAATTTTGGAGATTGAATTTTTGAGAAATTTTTTTCATTTCTTATGGGTCTACTTTTGAAAATTTAGGGTCGATTCTTAGGGGTATATTTTTCTGAAAAGAAACTTCAAAAAGTTCCGGCGGTCTCTCCGACACGGGCCCCGAGTTTTCCTGTCCCGGCAAATCCCCAGTCCCCTGCTACCTTAACATAAAACCTGAATCATCGAATTAACTTTTTTGTATTTTTATTTTCGTTTACTATAGCTTTACACGATAACTTTAAAAATCTGAGAGAAACAAATAAAAATTAGATTTTTTTTTCTTAGTTTTTTATGTGTTTTCAACCCCGATATACTTTATGTGGCAGTCCGACTCAAACGGCCCAGACTCAAATGGCCGACTCAAACGACCCCCCCCCCCCCCCCGACGCAACTTAAGCATATGAGGGGGTGGCCATACTTGTGCTTACGTATGACGTAAAAGAGCATGCGAAATTTGGAAATGAGACACAGTGGGAAATAATTAAACCTTAATAAATACGCCTATAAAATGTCTCTGAATACTGCTCTAACACCATGCAAACTTATTTACTTAAAAGAAAGGATCGTTAAAATCATGAGAAAAGAAATAGAGAAAACGATAAAAGGTAAGCCATAGTTAAAATCGCGCAAACAAGAAATAAAAAAAAATAGATCATGGAATAAATTAGAAGAAAAACATCAAAACGCCATTGCCAATGTTTAAGTGCTTATTGGTACAAAATGATAGGTCCGTGTAATGACAAAAAAGGAAAGAGAAAAGACAATTAGTTGAAAAATCGAACAAAACAAAACAAAATCCATTCGAACTGACGAGACAACAAAACTCAATGCTGATGGCCGGAGTTCTGCTGATTGGTGCCGCTGCCGCTTTTTTCCAATTCACCATCAATTGCTCGCAAAGAACCTTCGTTGACAATCGGCATGTGTGGGTTGTTGACGGAGTACACGTTGGATACGGTACCACCAGGTCCATAAGGAAAGCCATGCCCTCCTTGAAAACCACTTCTATGTACAGGTCCACCTTCTGGTCGACTGATATGGAGCTGAAGCTATTAAAATGCAAGGGAATATGAGTTGGTCTTACAGAATCGTATGGTTTTATATGAGAATGGGCCCACCATTGACAGACGTGAAGGAAGAGATTAGGAGCAACTTGAGCACTGACCGAAGGTGGAACATTCGCCACAGCACCGAATCCAAAAGTTGTCACTGCTTCACTCTGGTAGTGTTGCTGCTGCTGCCATTGCACATTCTGCTGTTGCGTGCTGATGTTCACCATGTTCGGCTGCTGCCCTGTGCTGGTGATCCCCATGTTCGGCTGTTGCATAATTTGACCATCCGGGCTGCTGCCGTTGCTGCTTTCCTCCGATGGACTTCCGTTTGTCGTTGACAGGAAATTGTCAATTGATTTTTCATCAGAATGAGTCGTCATGTTCGAAGCACAAGAGAAAGAGGCACCCCCTCCCAACTGCTGACCATCTCGGCCATTAGAATTCATTCCCTGTATGGGCCCACCGTGGGAACGAGTGGCGTTCATCTGCTAAAACAACATAAGCATGTGGCATTAATAAAAGTTCGGTTAAATGGACGCGTCACCCAATTTTTTTGCAAAACAATAACAATGACTACGATCCGAAAAAGACTAAAAAGTAATTAACCAAAGTGTTGAACAGTCTGGGTAATGTGAAATAGGAGCGGAAATAACGCTGGAGGAACCGCCCGCGTATACAGCCATGGGGCCACCAGAAGTTGAATTTGGCAGTGGCGGTGCGAATGGATATCCCTCCAATGACATGGGCGGCTGCTACGCCTGCACCGGTTGATAGTGTTGTGGTACTTGCCCTCCTATTGGAACCATTTGGTTTGATGACATCGCGGTAAAGTAACTCGATTGGTCTAAAATTTTGTCTTTGTGAATGAAATCAATTAAATATTTGCCAAAAAAAAGTTGGGAGCCTAAAGAAGTTTGGTTGGTCAATATTTTTCTCATATCTTTTAAATCCGGAGTTTCCCATTTCGAATTGCCCCACCCAATTGCACCTTGAAAGGCATTTGGTTGTTAACTTACTTCTAATGTTTGTGCTTCCAATATCGCCGACAATCGCCGTTTCCTTTCCTTATTTGCGCGTTCCTCTGCGCGTTCCCTGCCTTCCTCACGTTGTTCTGCGCGTTCCCTGCGTTCTTCTGCTCTATTCGCAGGCTTTTGCTCTTCTTCTAACAGCTGTAAGAGGAGAATGCAATATTTTCTTCAATTTACAAGTCATTAATTCCTCCCCCTTCCCCCCCCCCCCCCCCCCTCCGTGAAGTGTCCATGTAAAAATACCCGAATATTTTACTTGAAAAATCCAACTTTTTGGTAAACTTAGTTGGGTTCTAATCCAATTTAGATGTTTGTTCTTGAGAAAATAATCAAAGGCCGAGCAAACTCGGAATTCGGCCCAACGCATGTCATAAAGAAGAGCGTTAGCCACTTCCGAAAGAAGCTCAGAAAGCAATTTTCGTCTTTTAAATGAATACATGAGTAAAAAAATGGATAGTTGGGTAGTAAATATTGACTTTTGTGTTTTAATTAACAATGCACCATCATTTCTAAGTGACGGTGAATTAATCAATTGCCTATTGGAAATCCTTCGCCCCTCCTACATTCATTTGTGAATGACGATTTGACATCGCTTAGGTTGAAGGCTTACGATTTTCCAATAAATTGATTATGTAAATAATTTACCTCGGTAATGGCTTTGTTTGTAGAATTCGAGTTTTCCATTAAGACTTTAATTTAAGGTTAGGTATTAAACCAAAGACGAACTAAAAAGAGGAATTAAGATGCCAATAGCGAATTTAAAAAAAGGTGAGAGGAAATTGAGACGGGTTTTCCGGGGGTGCTCAACTGTGGACCCGACAACTGCGGACCAGCCGACTTTAGAACTCATAACTTTTTTTTAACTTATCTGCATACGCATACTACAATACATATGAAAACAAAATTTGAGTAAAGATTTGTTGATTGTTTTTTATTATAACACTTCGCCAATTCTCACATGTAAAATTGTGAAATTATTTAAATCTCCTATTTACGGATCGGGTCATTTAGTCGGTCGGGCCAATACATAGTTTGGTATTTTACCCGGGTCATTTTCGGTCTATGTCAATTGGGCGCTCACGATTGGGCTCCCACGATTGGGCGCCAAGCCAAAAATAGGAAACATCCTCTAAATTTTTTTGAAAACCAAACCCCCAGTTTTTGAAAACTTAACCATTTTGAAAATTCTATTTCTTTTTTCAAAAAACTAGGGGTCAGATTTTCAAGAACTAGAGGGATCGTTTTTTAAAAAAACGGATGAAGTTTTTAGAAAAACTAGGGGGTTGGGTTTTCAAAAAAAACTGGGGGTTGGGTTTTGAAAAAATTTCGAGGATTTTTCCTGTTTTGGCTTGGCGCCCAATCGTGGGCGCCCAATTGTACTGGCGCCCAATCGCGAGCGTCCAATTGACTGCGTCCGGTCATTTTAGTCGCAGGGGGAAGTTTGGGCACCAGGAAAATTATCTATTACAATAAGCCTGAGGGATCCCTCGAAAAGCAAAATCTAAGCATATGCTTGCGTAGGCCTAGGTTTAGGCTTAGGGGGTCCCTTTTTGAAAAAAACGTGGGCGCCGAAGAAACGTGTCCGGCGCCAAAAACTGGGCCCCGAAACGTGGGCGAGGAAACGTGGGCGTCGAAACGTGAGCGCCAAAACGTGGGTGGCCCTTAATTTTGTCACCTTTAAAGAAAACCTAAAACTTTCGAAACCTAAAACCCGAGACTTTCTCGAGTCTATTGCCCAGACCTTTCCTTCGTGGTGTGCATGTCAAAAAATAACCTTTAAACTCATAAAACGGTCCAAGAAAACAAATTGGCCATAAATAAATAAAAATTAAATAGGGGATGCATTTTTGGGTTACACATTGTTTTTGTCTTTTTTTTTTAATTGGTGCTCTTTTGACTAAAATCTCTTTTAGGACTTTCATTTTGAATGGCGACTCTTTCATGTCGTTTTTATGCTGATGAATTCCCCGAAATTGACGACCCAGTGATGGTTAAAATTGATAAAATTGAAGAGGTCGGAGCATATGTGACACTTTCCGAGTACGACAGTAAAGGTATGATGCAAAATTTGTTCCTTTTTTACTATATATTTTTCAGAAGGGATGCTTCAACTTTCGGAACTTTCCCGGCGCCGAATTCGATCCGTCAACAAATTGATAAAAGTCGGACGGAGTGAATGTGTCGTCGTTGTCCGTGTTGAAAAGGGTCTGACAACACACACTAAATATAAGTTAATGTCATTTGCATTGTGTGCTTTGCCACAGGTGTCATCGATGTGTCAAAACGGCGCGTTTACCCCACCGATTTGATTCAATGCTTTGAGCGTTATGCGCGAGCAAAAGCGGTGAATAGCATTCTGAGACACGTGGCCGAACAGTTGGGGTACACGGACAGTGCGCAACTGTTACAACTGTACGAAAAGGTCATTTTTGTGTGTAAGAAGAAGACCTTTGGGTTCGCTTTATGGAAAGGAAAAACATTTTTATTGCTCTAGCCATAATTACCAAGTTAAGTGAGTAGAAATCGCATTTAACTCTAGATACATATCATTTTAACGGTTTATTTTGGTTTCCATCAGTTTTATGCATTTCTATTACATTTGTGAAAACACCAAATCATTTTTCCATTTTTTAGACCGCTTGGCATTTCGACCGTAAAATGAAGAAAAAGGCAGGTTCATATGAAGTGTTCACAAAGGCTGTAAAGTAAGCGCTTTTATTTTTATTTTCTGCCTTGTAAAGTTAAATTGAAAAAATCGTGGAAAGGAGTCTGAAACTCTCTCCAAAAATCCATAAAAACAATAGCAATCAATATTTAGACCCATTAACCTCTCAAAAACGCATAAAATATTGAATAAAGCTTTTCTAATAAACTAAAGGTTAAGCAAAGACCTCAATAATAAACAATTTACTTCATTTTTCTCTTCTTTTTTTTTCGTGTTTTAAGTGACCCGACCATTTTCGACGAATGCGAAATTGACGCCGAAGTACGGGCAAAATTGGTGGAAGAAATTCAAAAGAAACTGACGCCAAAGGCACTGAAAATACGGGCGGACATCGAAGTCAGTTGCTTTTCCTACGAAGGCATTGAAGCAGTGAAAAAAGCGCTGATGGTCGGCAAGGGAATGTCCACGGAGAAAATGCCAATAAAAGTCGGTACATTTAAAAAAATTTTTACTATTTAAACTAACCTGGTGCACTTCACTCCCATTCCGTCGACCGGGAGCAGCTCGTTTTCCCTTGCAGGTCCCCGGACCAGATTGAAATGTCGCCTTTTTTCTTCACCCACAACTTGATGTTATTCGAAAGCCGAAAGTGTTAAGAAACTATCATTAAGCTGATGTTAAGCGAGTAAAAATTTCTCAAACTAGTTAGAATTTTTTTTTATTGTGTTTTATTGTGCAAAAATCAGGAATTTTATGGTGAGTTTTATTTTCTAGCTTTTTGAGAATTTTTGAATCGCTTAACATCAGCTTTACACTTAGAGCTTTCGAATAATACCAAGTTTGTAGAACTTTATGAAGAAAGAAAAAAGTTTGACCAAAAAACTCGTCCGGCGACGTTTCGGCAGGCGACGTTTTTGGGGGTGCACTCGCAGGCCCCCCCCCACTCCCGTAAAAAAGCTTAATTTTCAGGAAATATTGAGAAAAAATATTTCTAAATTACCAAAATTCGCGAAAAATTTAATTTTCCTGGCATTTTTCCTACCTGAAAGTTTTTTTGCAGATTAATCTCATCGCTGCTCCACTGTTCGTAGTGAGTGAGTGCCGACTATTTTTTTTAAATTTTTGTCGACAAATTCCATGTTTTAGCCACACAAACAATGGACCGAGAGGCCGGCATGGAAGTAAGTCTATAGAATCATTCATCGTTATGGCTTGGTGAGAAGGGGTCCCACTCAAATTTTAACTCCCAGTTATTTTTAATTAATTAAAAATGCATTTTTGTGTTTAGGGCACCCTCTTTCTATGTTAATGAAAAAAACCTATTTCGAATTGCGTCGATTCGAAAAAAAAAATTATTTTTTTTTGAAAGATAATTGTAATGGCATTTCAACTATTGCAGCTTATATAGCATATGTTGAAATTAACATGTATTGAAACAAGAAAATTGAAACGGGCTAAGTCTTTTGTTGCCCTTAGAGCGTAAGGTTAGCGCTTTATTCACTGTTCATATTTTATAAACTTTTTCATTCATAGGCAGTGACCAATGCATTGGATGCCATCAAAGAATGCATTGAGTCGTACCAAGGCACCTTCAAAGTGATTGTGCCGGTAAAAATGATTGACCAAAAGGCCGCATTTTGTAAACGTTTTTTAGCCCAAAGTTTTGGCTGACATGGACGAGGAAGCGGCGAAGAGGAGGTTGGAACTCTTGGAAGAGCAGGAAGAGGAGGAAAGTGAAGAAGAGGAGGAGGAGGGAATGGTGGCACCGAAAGGGTTGGACCAAGCGGCGGACGAGGAGGAGGCGGCACGGGCCAAACAGAAAACGGAACCAACCACAGAGGACGGACAGAGGGAGGCGGACGAAAGCGAATGAATGGGGCGGGGGGGGGGGGGGGGGGGACGGACGGACGACGAAAGGAACGAAGCGCCTCTGACCAATTGGCATCTAAATAATATTATTGTTATTACATACATTCATTTGTTTTTGTTACCATTTAAATTGAAGTTTTTTGTGTGTCTGTTTTTTGTCCGTAATTCATTACATTTAATTTATTCATCCATGTGGGGAGGAAATGCATCCGCCGGTTAAAAATCTTCGTTTTCAGCGAAAAAGACAGGATTGGTATGGAACAGCTTTAACAATAAGTTGAAATTTGTGGATTAGCGTTCCTCCTTTCCGCAACAATTACCGGACAAATTAGACAGAATGTGTCTCCCCCCCCCCCTCCGATTGGCCGTCCCTTTTTCCTCTAAATGGTTTATCTTCCCCTTCCCCTCGCCCCTTTCTCCGCTTTTTTCCCATGAGACTGTGTGAAATCTGCGCGCGGCAGTGTTCGTTCTGTCAGTCACTCCTCCCTCAGTTAGTCATTGAATGCTTCTTCAACAGATTCCTCTCCCTTTCATTCTCTTCTCCCCTGTCTTGGCGACTTTCTTCCAGAGGCAATTCCGGATCAAAAATGGCGCGACTTTAGAGGGGGGCGGGGAAGGTGACCGCCCCTCCCCCTGGGGCCTTTGCCGATGCAATGAATGGGGCGGGGGGGGGAGGGGTGGACAGTCGCAGTGGGAGGGGGGGGCATTGAAAGAGTCGTTGTGTCGTCTGAATTTGGTTTGGGATGTGTGGGCGGGCACATTATTCTAATTCACACACTTTCCCCGTTTGATTGCCTTGTTGCCGATTCGTGGGCGTAAATGAGCTCTCTTCCCTTCCGCAAATGAATGGGCGGAACGGAAAAGTGCGCCAAAAGACAAAAAACGGCACAATTATCAAAATGGTGCCATCGAATAACCGCGACCCCTCGGGGTAGGAAAGGAGCCGAAATATCACGGGGGAGAGAAAGGAGAACAATGATGCGCATCAATGCCTTTGTTGAACATTCCAAAATTTGTGGAACTCATTTTTTGTTTTAATTCCAAAATGGCACTGCACAGGGACAATTGGAATATTTTGTATAAAAAGGTAGCACAAACGCAACGACAAAAAATAAGTAAAATTTATAAGGAAAAATGTCAGTGAGCGATCACTTCCGCATATTACAGAGAGAATGCCCTGCCGGGCAATTTCATAATTCTATCCTTAATTAGTATTTACGCGGCATTTGTCTCCCATTTCGTTGGTCCCTTATGCTCATAATCGCCCTCCATTAATTGACTCTGATCAGTCCACTGATTTCCCCCGATGGCCCTTCCCCGGCGGTGCTTCAATTCGTTGCTTCCCGTCCCTTCTTCAACTCTCAAATTGTTTCTGCTTAATGTGTTTGCCATTGCCAAGTCGAACGGATGTTTTGGCGGCGGAGGACAGTAAGCGAAGCGAAATTCGAATGAATGGCCAATTAATTATTTAATTGATTATTTAATTAATTTGCTTAAACGAAGTCAACATTTTCGATGTCAAAAATCATTCCCCTTTTTGAATTGCCAATTTTGTCTGCTGTCTTTGCATTTAAACATTTATTTGTCAGAACAATATGCTGTCCGCCTTCGTCTTTCGTCGGTTGTGCGCCGGCCATTCCCATTTGTGACATGAGGTAAGTCGATTAATACTGAATGAGTGGAACCAGGGAAATCCCGCGTTTTTTTGCGTTCCCGACACGGCTTTTGTGGTCCCGGTCAGTCCCGCCGGGTGGGGTTTCCCGAGCTCGCTCTGCTTTCATTAATATCCATATCATTTACTAATTGGACCATTCAATACCCCTTAAGCCATTTGCCAAAATTTCCCGTTGGCACACCAATTTCCTCTCCCCTCTTTTTCTGTGTTTAGAAGTAGCCGTATTTATCTTTTTGCTCATTCAGTTACGGGTACGGCAGTTACGGCGGCGGCGGGAGTTACGCGGCACCACAAATTGTGAATTATCCACGCCCTTTCGGCTATCAGCAGACTCTTCAGTCTTATGACTGCGCGGGGAGCGAATGCATTAGCAGCGAATGCCAACAAAACGGGGGGACGGGGCAAGGCGGGAGGGGATGCGCAAGTGCGGAGTGTTGTGCTAACAGTTGTGGTGGAGGAGCGACATTTCAAGCGGGGCCAGGAGGGTGCACGGGATGCGCGAGTCAGCCGCAGGGGACAGCAATGTGCCAAGGATGCGCTTGTCGAGGGAGCGAAGAAAGTGGACCCCAAATCGGAGGATGTCAACCGGCGGGAGGATGCCAAGGAAGCGGATGCCTTGTAGCGGGCAATCAAATGGGAGGATGCCAGAACTCTGCGTGTCCGAGTGGATTTCAAGGAGGTGGTGTAAGGTGTCAGGGAAATGGAGGTTGCCAAGGAGCAGGGTGCGGAAACGGGTGCCAAAGTGGAGGGTGCCAAGGAAGCGGAAGCGGGTGCCAAAGCAGCGGAAGCGAGTGCCAAGGAGGGTGTCATTTGGACAGCTGTCAAGGATCTGCTTGTTGTCACAAAGGCGGATGCCAAGCCGTTCAGGGAGGAGGAGGGTGTCAAGGCAGCGGAAGCGGATACCAGGCAGAAAGATGTCAAGAACGAAGGTGCCAGGGAGCAGGAAGCCAAGGAAACAGATGCCAGGGAGAGGGATGCAAAGGAAGCGGAATCGACTGCCAAGATCGACAAATGGAACAGGGAAGGGCAGGCTGCGACGGAGCCGGATGCCAAAGTGGACCGAGTCAAGGAAGCGGATGTCAGGGGGGCGGCTGCCAAGGAAGTGGATGCGAAAATGCAGGGACACACGGAAGCGGAATCGGGTGCCAAAATGGAGGGTGCCAAGGAAGCGGAAGCGGATGCCAAAGTGAGGGATGCCAAGGAAGCGGAAGCGGATGCCAAAGTGGAGGGTGCCAAGGAAGCGAAAGCGGATGCCAAAGTGGAGGGTGCCAAGGAAGCGGAAGCGGATGCCAAAGTGAGGGATGCCAAGGAAGCGGAAGCGGATGCCAAAGTGGAGTGTGCCAAGGAAGCGGATGCCAAAGTGGAGGGTGCCAAGGAAGCGGATGCCAAAATGGAGGGACACGCGGAAGCGGAATTGGTTGCCAAAATGGAGGGAGTCAAGGAAGCGGAAGCGGATGCCAAAATGGAGGGTGCCAAGGAAGCGGAAGCGGATGCCAAAATGGAGGGTGCCGCGGAAGCGGATGCCAAAGTGGAGGATGCCAAGGAAGCGGAAGCGGATGCCAAAGTGGAGGATGCCAAGGAAGCGGAAGCGGATGCCAAAGTGGAGGGTGCCAAGGAGCATCAGCCCAAGGGGTAGGAGGGTGTCAAGGAGCGGGAGGGTGTCAAACAACCGGGAGCCAAGCGGGAGGATGCCAATGGGGAGGCGGCGGATGTGCACAAAAAGGAGTATGTGTCGGGCGAAATAAGCTGAGCAATCATAAAACTTCAGGGTGAACTCTCTGCGCTTCCGTCGCTGTCCAGCGGAAGCAGAGGCGGTCAATCGGTGCCTTTTTCCCTGAAAATATATCAGAAATCACTTTTTTCAGGAGTGCCAAGGCGATTTGTGCCGTCCCGGTGTTCCACCACCGCCTCCACCGCTGCCAAGCGAGCCGTGCGAGTCGTCATCCGCTGAGAGTTGCGTGCCAGCGAGTCCGCCTCTCTCGTCACTGCCCGCGCGACCGCAGTCGCCATGTGACCAGGGACAGCAGGCGTGCGAAGGCAGAGGCGACTCTCTGCCATCTCCGCTACCTTTTGCCCCGTCCCCGGCACCCGCTGAGCCGGGCAATGACAACGAACCAATGCCATTGCCACAACAACGTGGGCACAAATAAAAGACGAAAAAACCAAAAATGCAAAAAAATAATGGATAAACGGACTGACGGAGATTAATCCTCTTTGTTTCTTTGTGTTTAGCCGACAGCGAATTGCCACCATTGGCCGGGGGCGAAGGCGTGGAAAATTATGAGGACCTGAACAACAAAGAACAACAAGAACAGGAAGCGATGCCAGCGACAGAAGACACACAGACGCCAGCGGAAGAGCAAATGAAAGTGACTATGGCACCTCCGCCTACGCTGTACGTCTCGGCTGGCACCACCCTTTTGCCGCCTCCACCGCCGCCGCCGCCAGTCGATCTCTCGCCGCTTCCGTCCCTTCCGCACGTGCCGCCCCCTCCGCCGCCTGCTCCGCCATCGCAAATTCCGCCTGTTGCCCCCTCCGCGTCTTCTGTCGACGCACCTTTTGCTGTTTTGTCTCCCGCTTCATCGCCTCCGCCTCCGCCTCCGCCGACGCTATCGGCCGAGGAACAGAATGAAATGCCAAAAGCGACGGTCAAATCGATGGGGGACGAAGAAGCGGCACCGTTTGCGGAAAACCCATACGAAATGGTGGACAGTCGGCCCGAAGAACAACAACAACAGCAACACGAACACACCGGGGAGGGGAGTGGTGCGACAGGCGAAAATTATGAGGACGAAGCGACAAAGGACGCGGAAGAGGGCGAAGCGGCGAAAGACGCCGAGGGGGGCGAAGCGGGACTCAGCTGCGAAGATGCCGAGTTGAGGTGGGCGAAGCGGAAAGAGAGTAGCGGAAGCAAATCTAATCAATTTAAAATCAGGCAAATTGTGCAAAGTTCGCTGGAGTCCGGCGCGGACAATTTGGAGGCCGCGCGAAGGATCGAAAGCGAAGCAGCCGCCAAATTTGGTGGTCGCTTCAACGCCATTGTGTCAAACAACGAATTTGCGTATGTGAATTGGTACGGAAAACGGAATTGCCAATTGAGGGTGGGCGAACGGCACTCACTGACGTGGGAAGACTGATCAGAAGAAGGAGACGAGCAGATGGGGACAGATCAGCAGCAGGGGATGAAGTGGAAGAAGAAGGAGGAGGAGGAAGATTGGGATAGAACGATATCAAAACTCATCAAAAAAGTCCAAGTTTGGTAAAACCCCCCGGGGGGAGGGCGGCGAGGAGGGAGGTGAAAGCGTAAATACTGATCATCATCTTTGTCTCCCTCCCCACTCTCCCGCCGGCGAAAACTTTTACTGGCACTTGCTTTGTTTTTAAGTATTTTTAAAAAAAAGTGTCCGGCGGTGTCCTTTCTTTGCCCTTTCCCCGTGGGGTCTGTTATTTTGACTATCCATTGAAATGTGTTTTTGCCCAATTCCCTTTTTGGTGGTGGTCCATGTTTATATGTTCATTTTTTGTTAATTTTAATATTTTTTCTTCTGTTTTTGTTTTTCTTCACTTCATTTCATTTCCCTTTTATTTGATTTGCCATTGATCAGTTGGATAATGATTTGTTTTTTCTTTTGGAGGTCAAATTAATGAGGGGGGAAAGAAAGGCAATGCCATTCAAAAGCCCTTTCTCCCTCTCTCCCCCCTGTGCCCACTTAAGCCGACCCTTCGCGACGGACAATGGCAAATACTGTCCCTTGTGGGGCGATTGACCACCGCTTTCATTAATTAAGCAAGCTAAACACAGTTGAAGAGCATGTATATCCGCTATTAGTATAATGAATGGTTAAGCAGAAATGAAAAGGAAATGGCAAAAAACAATTTTAATTTTTTTTTAATTTGGACAAGTTTTCATAAATATGACTAAACAATGATAAAAAAAAGAGCGCAGAAGAAAGAGGGCAGCATTCACAAGGCTCGATGGGTCAATTAGTGGGCTAATTGAGTGATTAGACAGCGTCGATAGTCAATTAGCATTCCATCGCTGCCATTATGTCCCCGTTTCGCTGATTGGCACTTTCGCCTCTGCTTTTGCTGCTGCCTCCTCGGCCAGCAGTTTGTCTCATTTCAATTTCAACAACAGCCTCAACTTTGCCATCCATTCTTTGAACTGATATTCCTCCTCCGCTCCCTATGTTTCTCCCTCCGTGAACTGCTCCAACTTGTCCTCCTCCATTTTCTTCTCTTCCTCCTCCGCTCCCTATGTTTCTCCCTCCGTGAACTGCTCCAACTTGTCCTCCTCCGTTTTCTTCTCTTCCTCCTCTGCTCCCTATGTTTCTCCCTCCGTGAACTGCTCCAACTTGTCCTCCTCCGTTTTCTTCTCTTCCTCCTCCGCTCCCTATGTTTCTCCCTCCGTGAACTGCTCCAACTTGTCCTCCTCCGTTTTCTTCTCTTCCTCCTCCGCTCCCTATGTTTCTCCCTCCGTGAACTGCTCCAACTTGTCCTCCTCCGTTTTCTTCTCTTCCTCCTCTGCTCCCTATGTTTCTCCCTCCGTGAACTGCTCCAACTTGTCCTCCTCCGTTTTCTTCTCTTCCTCCTCTGCTCCCTATGTTTCTCCCTCCGTGAACTGCTCCAACTTGTCCTCCTCCGTTTTCTTCTCTTCCTCCTCTGCTCCCTATGTTTCTCCCTCCGTGAACTGCTCCAACTTGTCCTCCTCCGTTTTCTTCTCTTCCTCCTCTGCTCCCTATGTTTCTCCCTCCGTGAACTGCTCCAACTTGTCCTCCTCCGTTTTCTTCTCTTCCTCCTCTGCTCCCTATGTTTCTCCCTCCGTGAACTGCTCCAACTTGTCCTCCTCCGTTTTCTTCTCTTCCTCCTCTGCTCCCTATGTTTCTCCCTCCGTGAACTGCTCCAACTTGTCCTCCTCCGTTTTCTTCTCTTCCTCCTCTGCTCCCTATGTTTCTCCCTCCGTGAACTGCTCCAACTTGTCCTCCTCCGTTTTCTTCTCTTCCTCCTCTGCTCCCTATGTTTCTCCCTCCGTGAACTGCTCCAACTTGTCCTCCTCCGTTTTCTTCTCTTCCTCCTCTGCTCCCTATGTTTCTCCCTCCGTGAACTGCTCCAACTTGTCCTCCTCCGTTTTCTTCTCTTCCTCCTCTGCTCCCTATGTTTCTCCCTCCGTGAACTGCTCCAACTTCTCTTCCTCCGTTTTCCCCTTCCTCCTTTTCCTCTTCTTCCACTTTCTCTCTTTCTTCATCTTCTGTTGTCATTGTCTCATTTACTCGTCCCTCTCCCTTTTTGCTTTTGTCCTCTTTCTCTTTTGTGCTTATCTCAAACATTCCATAATTGATTCCTCCATTTTCATGTAGTTGAATTGCAGCTGTTTCTGGCTGAAAAATAAGGCGAATGAAACGCGCATTAAAGTGCCACCATTGGTCCTTCTCTTACATTAGCACTCACTCGCTGTCCATTGTGTGCCGAATTCGCCCTGTGCCGTTCCTTTTCCCCATCTCTCCCCTCCTCTTCCGGTTGAACCTCTTCCTTCTCTGTTTCTTCCTCCTCCTCCTGATCACCTTCCACCGGCGTTCCTACCGCCTCAGGACTTTCTTTCGACGTACTAATCAGTTTTGGGATTGATCCGTCGCTGCCTTTCGGCATTTTGCCCCCCCCCCCCCCCCCCATTTTCCACCTCAGTGCCAACCGATGTTGCCGTTCCAACCGTTCTTGCGCCTGCCGTTCCTTCAATTCTTTCAATGCCTTTTCAACTCCTTTGGAAATGTTGTCGTAATTGTCCAACACTTTTTCGATTATCCATTCCAATCCCTCCACAATAACCTTCAAAGTGGTCACTCTTTACAACAGTTTCCCCTCCTTCTCAAAAATAAATCAGAATCTGTCGAGACTTTTTTCGCCGAAACAATCCTTTTCATAGCGTAAATATAAGCCAACAGTAAAACCTTTTTGACTCTCATCCTGCCGCCGATCACAGTCCTCTCTCTAAGTGCCTTTTCGTCTCTCTCTCTCTCTAAGTGCCTTTTCGTCTCTCTTTCTCTCTCTCTTTTGCTTTTTCATGTCTGTCTCTCTCTCTCTGTCCCTTTTCGTCTCACTCTCTCTCTAAGTGCCTTTTCGCCTCTCTCTCCCTCTCTTGCTTTTTCATGTCTGTCTCTCTCTCTCTAAGTGCCTTTTCGTCTCTCTCTCTCAAGTGTCCCTTTTTGGGACAACAATTTTGTTTCTGATCACTTCCCCCTCCCCCCACTTTTGTCACTCCGCCGCCCCTTTTTTTGACCTGATCAATTTCCTTTCCGGTCCCTTTGACTGCGCATATTCCTTCCTAAATCAATGACAAAGTTTAGTATTGCTAAATTATTTTTCTGACCACACGAATGTCCGTCTTGTTAAGCTTTGCCATTGAATGCAAATTGAACCGCTCGGAGAATTGCATTTCGTCGAGTGCCTAAAAAGGGGGGGGGGAAGGGAAGGGAAGGGAAAAAGTGTATTAATGGCATTGAAACGGCAAAGTGCCACGAATAGGCGAAATTCCCATTTTGACATAAGGGGAAATTGAAGGAAATTTGCATTTAAATGGAAAATGGACGGGCTGGAAACCGGGACTCCATCAATTCTGATCAGTGCGAAAGTGCCAAAATTGGACCAAGAAAAAGCCCAAGGCATTTTATGTGTCGGTCAATCTTAGGCAATTTGTGTTTCGAGCATCAATCAGTTCAAGGGGAAATGAAAACAAAGCATTGCTGCGCACTTCTGGCAGGTCCTTTTTGTTGAGCAGGAACAGAATGGGCTTGCCCAGAAGGTCGGACAGTCCGACCAAAGAGTCGACCATTTTTTTGTTCTCATTGATTCGACTGGCGGCACTCGCATCCAAAACGAACACAACGCCAAATACCTAAAGCAAAACAAACAAATTGGACGCTTTGGGGGAGGCGGAGGGAATAGAGGTAATTAGTGGGAGAGAGGCTGTGGGAGAAGGGGGGTCATTAGGGGCGGCTCATTAGGGGGGAGGGGGGTCATTATACAGATTTGTCTACGAAAGAAAAAGTTATAATTGAATATGCTAAAGTACTTCCCTGCTATAATGGCCCGTACTCTAATGACTAAATTATTTGTCGTTAAATGGAAAAATTCTAATGAAAAAACCCCAAAAAATTGAATAAATATTTCATTTTAACCTCGGCAAAATAAATAGGCCAAATTTCGCGTATTCGTGCCGACCCTCCCAAGTCGTACACAGTGACGCGGTATTTTTTGATGCGCAATTCCGCTCGGGAAAAGCCGACGGTGGAGTGAACGGTGCCGAAATCCTCTGAAAGAACATTGGCACTTCTGTGCCAAGTTTTGGGGCCAAATGCCAATTGATAAGCCCACCTCCTTGCAATGCCTTGACAATGGTTGTTTTCCCGGCCCCGTCAATGCCAATGAAACAAAGGACAATTGGCCTAAAAGTTTAGGTTGGACAACCAAACAGAGTAACTCAATAATAAATTTTAACAAATCAAAAATGACATTTTTCCCATTGATTTCAATTTGTTGGGTTTGGGCGTAAATTTTTTTATGGTCAATTTTTATTAAATCAGAATTTCGGTCCAAAATAATGATTTGAAGTATAAGAAATGGATGCATCACTTCCTCCCCCAAGGAGAAATTTAAAAATAAAATCAAAAATTGGCTTTTCTCAGTGGAGCAAACCAAAACAACGGAATACGTACATTCGTTATTAAGAAAAACACTAATGAACATTAGGCCATTAATTAATTTCTTCAACGAGGGTATCCCTCCTCCCCCTCCCCCCCCCCCCGCCCCCCTGTTCAACTTGTTCCGCTTCCATGGCGTAATTCGGTGCGTTCTCCGCTTGAACCCTCCCACACAATTTCCCATTCACCGGAGCAGCGGCCAATTTTGGTCATTCACCGATTAGAAAGAGTAACCGATGGCATTGGTTGGAGTTGCAAAATGCCTAATTTTGATTGATGATGAAAAAAAAAAGCTTTGGAGGAACCAATGGGAGAAAGGACAAAGAAAAGGGATGAAAAGTGAAAACGGTGAATTGGCCAACAGGGGAAATGCCCGTGGGGGATAATCAGCGGAAGAAAATGGCATTTCCATGGGAACGAAAAAAGGGAAAAATGGGAGAAAAGGGCATTTTGGAGGGAGAGGAGAAGCAAAAATGAGCAAGCAACTCACAATGTGTTTATTAAAAGCAAATTTAAAGTTGAAACGGAACGGAAATTTGCATAATCTTTTGAATTGGATAAGGCATTTAAAGGAGGAGAGGGGGGGGGGGTAATTAGCGAATGAAAAATTGAAAAAGGATGGGACAAAAAAGGGATTTGGATGGGATGGATGTGACGAGATTTGTGATCAGTGGAAGAGAAAGGAGGCGGATGAGCGAATCAAAACAAAAGAGAACGCGGCACGGAAGTGGGGAAACAAACGAAGGAACAAACAAACAAACAAACGGCGTTTCTTTTTGCTATGAGAGGATACTGTAAGAAAAGAGGTGAAGGAGGGAGTATGGTAATATACGGTAGGATGAGGAGAGAAAGATACTGTACACTTTGTCAACATGTTCTTCTTGTTCTATTTATGCTGTTGCTGATGCTCATTGCGAATTCATATTCTGATGGATTTGGTGGAGTTGTGTCCTTCCGACCGGCATCATCACATTGGTGATGAATCTGACGACGGCCGAAGCTGGCTGATCTGAAGGGGGAGGGAAGTGATCAGAAAAAAGAAAAGGCAAAATGATCAAAAAAATTAAAAAAAAATAGATCAATCAGAAAGAAGGGAGGGAAAGTGGTGATGAATAGGGAGTACAATTATATGGATATAAAATCGCAAAATATGGCCATAAAATATGGGCCAAAAAGCGCGAAATATGGACATAAAATTTCAAAAATATGGATCAAAAATTTTTTTTTAGGGGAGTATTTTCGTTTTATTGCATTTTTCTTATGAATTTTTTCAATGATAAAACAGAGAAAGAAGTAATGAGAAAAGAAAGAGAGAAAGTGATCAAAAAAAGAGAGAGGAAGTGATGAGAATATAAAGGAATGATTAGTAAATTGATTGAAATATAAAATGAATTTTGGTCATTGGTTTGGCATTCAACTCGGAAGTGAGTCTCTCAACTTTAGTGTCAAACCCCCACCCAAAATGCCCCATAATAATGGGGCATAATTTGTTAGTCCCTCTTTTAGTGCCAATTTATCATTGCCTGGGTCAAGCTCGGCGAACAGATGGCACGCATTCTCAACACTGCCGCTGTGTTCGGAGGCGACGCATTTGCGGGCGACGAAGCCAAAAATCGGAGCCTGACAAAGAAAATTAGAATTTGAAAAGTGATTGATTTGGAAACATTTGGCCAAAACATCAGATAATGTGATTCAAAATATTGGCAAAAAATGGGCAAATGGAAAAAGTTTTCACCTGACGGACATATGTCGGCGGCAATTGGGAGACATTGTTATTGTCGAACACGCGACTTTCGGGATCAATGCCGGCGAAAGTTACTGAAAAGAAATGAGAAAGAGTCATTAACAATTAGGGACAGGGAATGACGGAACATCAGCAAATGGGCAATAAAAATTAATTGAGATAGAAATGGACAATTGTTACCTTTGTTGACCGGGTAATGACGTCGGAAGAACATCGACCGCGTGTTGTCCTACACAAAATTAGGCATTTCCGAATTGCCAATTGTCCCCCCCCCCGGCAAATTACTGTCAAAGTAATGCCCTGCGAGGACACTTTGAAGTGCACAGACACCGCCCTCAGCTCACGCCTTTGGAGCAGTTCAAAGCAATGGGCCGTTGAGCGGCGCAGTGCCTCGGGGCCGGTCAGTGACTCGGTGTCCACGGAACACAAATAGGTGACATTGCAAGCTGAACAATGTGTGGCACTTTTGGTTGGGGGATATTTTCACTGGTTTTGCAAATGGCTTTGACTAACCTGCGCCCCTCTCCAGCAGTGTTTGGTTGGAGTTGAGGTGTTCGGGCGTAGTGGCGGGGTCCGACTCGGGAAGGATCAGACGGCACGGTCTGTGAAAGACAAAAGAGTGGAAAGATAGGATTAGGCACCTTTAATTAAATTGGACAAGGAGAGTTTGCGACTTTTTGGCACTAATTCCGAGAAATGCACGCCTATTCGATCATTTAGGGAGAAAACATACAACGCGAGAGGGGTGATGGAGTGTTGGTAGACGAGTGCGGCCAAAGTGCCGAACACGGGCTCGTTGGAACAGCCCTTCAGGCGAACACCCTTTGGCGATGGTTCGATGAGAAAGTGCCGTACCAACTCATTACCATCAGCTGAATGATCATCTACTTTTGTTGTTTTGACAATAAGAAAGTATCCCCATACCGGAAGAGGGCACCCCCGCCGGCGGTTGTGCCACTTTCAGCGCCAAACCAAAGGCGCCGGGGAAGGAATTGCTGTCGCGCACAATGAAAGTGCCCGGGGGTTTGTTCTTCAGCATTGCGATAGCTTAAGGGTATTTTTTAAAACTGATCACTGATTGACCACTTAGCCATTGATCAGTCAATCCCAATTATTCTAAATGAACGCACCTTCTTCCCGACTGATGGTCGGCTTATACCAAAAACGGGAGGTGTCTTTGACAAACACCGGATGGTGATGGATCACATCGGCACTATCTGAAAGACATTTCCGATCAAAACAAATTCCTTTTCTCTAAAAGCCTCGAGCACTTTTGAACATTTCATTTTATTTTGGCATTTCGATTTATTGTTTCGGCATTTTTTTCAAATTTTGACCTTTTCCATTCGTCTCCATCACTATTTTCAGTCGCTTTATCCTACTCAATGTTTTCGGGGACAGTCGCCACTCTTCGTCCTCTGCCGGCAGTTCAAGCCCAAAGGGCGAGTGGGGGCCCGGTGATCGGGCGACCAGCGATGGCGCCACGCTATTTTGATGCGGAGGCGGTGGGGAGCAATGCGGAAGAAGATCAGCAGTAAATTGGTCAAAATGATTGTTGTGAGAAGTGTTGACGTCGGATGATGTGAATTGATGCGTTTCCGCGTGATCATTTGTTGGCCCATTTTTTGGCACGGCATAAAGTGCGCCGTGCCGAAACGCATTTTGCTGCTGCTGCTCTTTCTGTTCCAGCTTCACAACATGCACAATTTGTACACTTGGCTCTTCCTTCTTCTGCTGCTGCTGTTCCCTGTTAAAGTCGCGTCGTTCGATCACAACATTTCGGATGATTTCCCGCTGCTGTTGCGGCTGTTCCTGATACTGTTCCAACTTCGGTGGTTGTTGATACTGCTCCGCCTTCTGTTCTTGTTGGTGCTGATATTGCTCCGTCTTGTGCTGCTGCGGTTGTCCCTGATACTGCTCCATCTTCTGTTGTTGCTGATATTGCTCCATCTTCTGTTGTTGCTGATATTGCTCCATCTTCTGTTGCTTCTGATACAGTGCCATCATCGATTGTTGCTGATACGGTTCCGTCTCGTGCTGTTGGGGTTGTCCCTGATACTGCTCCGTCTTCCGTTTCTGCTGTTGTTGCTTTTTACCCGTTACAGTTGTGTGGTTGTTGTTCTCCTGCAACAGTTCGAGCAGCATCGCCTCGCCCTCTGCCAACTTCCGCCGTTCTTCCGCACCGTTCATTATTTTGCGCGTCATCCCTCCGCCTGCTCCCTCTTCCTCTCTCCACACCCTGTGACTTGTTTTCAACTCCAAAAATGGCGTCTCTTCCTCCAAAGTGCCCCCATTGTCCGTCATCCTCTGCCGCACATGTACTGCTCCAACTCCTCGTCCGTCTTCCACCTGTTTTAGCCCTGTTATCGGCTCTGACTGTTCCTGCACCACCGACCGTTGCCAAACCGTCGTCTCCACCGTTGAGGTCGATGCTTGCACTTCGTTGACGATGCTCACCGTTTTGGACGAGTTTTCCTCCGGCAAAGGCATTGCCATCGACGGATGATGCAGAAACGACTCGGCTTCCCCTGCAGCACGCACTTGCAACACAATTTGTGGGTACTTTTGCGCCGTTCGTTCGTCAACATCCAACATCACCTCGGCTGTTTCTTCCCTCTCCTTCATCAGCTCAATTCCAATCCCAACTTCTTTTTCTCTGCCCTCCTCCTTCTCCTCTTCCACACTTTTCCCTTCCAATTCCCTTCTCTTCCATGGCACTTTTTCTTCTTCTTCTTTTTCAACTCGTTTCCATCTCTGCTCCTGCCACTCTTTTTCTTTTCCTTCTTCATTTTCCTTTTCCACTCTCTTCCATTGTTCTCTTACTTTCTCCTCCTCCTCTTTCTCCTCCATTCTCATCCATCGCTCTTTTACTTCCTTCTGTTGCTCTTCCCTTCCCATTCTCTTCCATCTCTCCTCCGTCTCCTTTTCTCTTCCACTCTCTTCTTCATCCATTGGCTCTTCCTCCTCCTCAATCGTCTCAATGTCGGCATTTGGTGCTCCTTTGTACAGCTTCGTCAGCATCACTTCCTCTTCCACTTCCACATCTATGTCCGGTATTTCCTCCTCCTCCTCCTCTTCCATAATGAATATTCTCTTCTCTACCATCGTTGGTTTGTCTACTTTTAGTTGATGTTCTTCCCTTTCCTCCTCCTCCTCTTTTCGAATATGCACAATGCCAATTATTGTCGGAATTCCGTTCAATGAAATGTTGGCAATGATTGGAATGCGGCGCATAATTGCGCCATTATTAGTGTCAAATTGGCCATTACCGCCAAAGGGGCGGGCCATTTTGAAAGCGTACAATGGCTGAAGCAAACAGACAAACTCATTTAAAGGTACAGAAGTTACTTGTGTATAATTAAGAGATTCAGCATATTTGGGAGATTTTGGACAGGGCCGAGAAAGACTTGAGAATGTGGCCAAGCCAAAAAGTGGCCAAGTCAAAGGGCAAATTGGACGGGGACGGACGAAGGAAAAGGGGGGGGGGGGGAGAGATTGGAAAAGGGAAAGGGAGGCAATCGTTCGCATAATGTATAAGCCATTGGCTGCTCAACAAAACAGCCCCTGTGGAAAGAAATGGCCAAATGGTGTGGCCTGATGATTCTCAGAGAGATCGGCTGGTCGAATGTCACCGAAGGGAATGGGGGGGGGGGGAGAAATATAAAATAAAAGGGGGGGGGGGAGAGGTGGGGAAGAATTAAGAAACCCAACAGATCGTCGATTTATGCTCATAGCAAAGAATTGATCATTCGCCGGGGGCGGGGGACACCGTCGGGAATTGGCCGAGCATTCATTCATTTGCCACACCACAGGTGGTTAATGGAGCGGAAGGGGACAAATGAGAAGAGAGGGGCGGGGGACAGAAGGGGGAGAGAAGGGGGAGAGAAGGGGGAGAGAAAGGGAACGGGGTTAGAAAGATTAAGCGAAAGGGGGGGGAGGGAGAAAGGGGAATTTGCCCTTAAGGCAGCCAATCAGTGGGACAACTGTCAATAGTCACCGGGGGCTTTTCAAAGGCTTACAACGAATGCTTTAACCTCGCCGATCGATCGAATTGATTGTGAAAAGTTACATTGTGAAAAAAAAAGAAATTAAATAATATAAGGCAAAAAAGCCGAAGAAAACAACGGGGAAGGGAAGAAAATAAAGCACAAGCCAAAGGAAAAATGAACATACAAAGAAACGCAGGGGCAAAAGTGTAGCAAATCTTTATGTTTACAAAGCATTTTTTGGGGGAGTTAAGTCCGAGAAAAAGGGGGGGGGGGGAAGCAACGCGAGAAATTGGGGGGAAAGACGAGGCGAAAAGGTAACCCATCTGGAAGAGGAAAAAGGCTTAGAGGGCATGGAAATGGGAATAGGGGAAAAGGGGGGGGGAGAGGGGTAAGGGAGGTGAGGGAGAAGGGAGGGGAAGTGTAAGCGGGGGGGGGAGGGATTGTTTGGAGAGTGGCCAAATTGGCCAAACTTTCCTTTATCAGCAGCAGAAGCAGTTTGGACGCACAGGCCTTAGAATAAACATAAACAAATTGGAAAAGGAGTGCCAAAATGGACAGAGGAGACACATCATTTGGCATAAAATGCCGGAAGGGGGGGGGGAGGGGGATGGCGCGTGAAATGTTCGATGGTGGCACAGAAAAAGAGGCACAGAAAGGGCGGGGTGAAAAGCAGCAAATGAAGAAGCCAAATTTGGCAGAATTGGGAGAGGGCCAAATTTGGCGAATGGATGAAAAAAGAGAGAAAAGGCAAAGTTAAGAACAAACGGAACGCTTATTGGGGGGGGGGGGGATTAGGCCAACAGAAGGGTGAGAAGAATAAACAGAAAAGAAGAGAAAAGAAAGGTGAGAGAAGGAAATGGCACAATTGGAGGGGAGAAATAAATAAATGAGTGACAGACAGTTAAGGAAAAAGGAGAGATGGAGGGAGAAAGAGGGGAAAAAGACAAATAGAGAGGAAGAAAGAAAACAGAAAAGGAGAGAAGAGAAAGTAAAATAAAAGAAAAAGAGGGGAAGAGAAAGAAGAGGGAAAAGGAAGAGAAAACAGAAAAGAGAGGAGGAGAAAGGAAAGGAAGAGAAAGAAGAGAAAAGGAAAGGAGAGGAAGAGAAGGAGCAGTAAAAGAACAAACAGAAGAAAGGAAGAAGAAACAGCCTTTTCACCTCAGCAGCCCATTGGGACGTGAACAAATTGCCACCTTCCCCCGCCCCCCCCCCCCCCCCCCTTCTCCCCGCCCCTCCCCATTCTCTCTGCCCATTGTGCTGCGGTTCATCAATTTATTTATATCCCTCCTATTCCCATAGCTTTTTTCGATTCGGATGAATGAATGGGATAAAAGGGATGAATGGAATGGAGAGAAAGTGTGAGATGGAAGAGGATGTTTTAAAAAAGAAGGATGAATGAATAGGAATGAAGGGATGAGAAAAAAGGATGGATGAGAGAGGAAGAGAAGAAACGACAGGATGGAAGAGGAAGAGAAAAAAGGGAAGGGATGTTGAGAGAAAGAGAAGAAAAACGGATGAGATGAGAGAGGAAGAGAAGAAGGAATGCTGTTGCAATTAGCGGATAAAAGTGAATGAGTCGGAGTGATTGGAAGAACAAAGAATGGGCGTGAGTGCACAGGGGCAATAAGCGATGATCAAATTGAGCGGAAAAAGGGTGCGCAAATGTTGGCGCGGAGGAATTTGTAAATGTTTTTGGTTGATGAGGGGGCGGCTGCTAATTGTGAGGGAAGGGGGGGGGACGGATGAACAAATAATAAAATGGGGGGGGGGAGGGATAGAGGTGCAATTCTCGTAATAATGGAGGGAGGGAAAAGCAGCTTCAAAAAGGGGAAAGACACCGGAGGGGAAGGGGACACAATCATTGGCCCGACAGAAAAGTGAGTGACATTCATTCCATTTCCCCGGGGGGGGGCACAAATTATTTCTCCCAGAACGAACATCAATCCGTCACCACTTTTAATAATTTATAGTGATTTGTCATTTGTTTTAATTCTAATTCAAAAATCAGAAAAAATATCTCAAAATAGTGGTCAAAAGTGCTAATGTAAAGGTATTTAAATATAATTATTAATTAAATTTAATTGGTTACATTTTCCCTTTTAACTCACCGATTGCGGCGAGGGATGCGCGTCGGTTAGCCCCGCCGGCGGCGGAAATGCCGTCCATTCCGTACATTCCGTGCGGGGTAATGGCACCAATTCTGAAAAGGAACAAACGTAAAATGCCGTAAATGGATGGTGAATCATTCAAAAAAATGGAAAATGAAATGAAATATATACCCAACAAATCGATTCTTTGTCATTGGTGGAGGACAAAAAAAAAGATAAATATGAATTGAGAGAAAATGGAAATGAAAGAGGGGCGGGGAGGGATTGAAAAGGGATAGGGAAAATGAATAGACTGACTGTTGCTGGTGGAGAGGGAGGGGGAAAGAGGAGGGAGAAAGGGGCAATGGGGGGGGGGGGGGGGGGGGAGGGGGAGGCGGAGAAAAGGGACCCATGGGGGGCAAAAGGGGCGAAGAGGAGGGAGAAAAGGGACGGCCAGGGGAAGAAGGTTAGCCTGGCCATCATTTCTATGCACATTTGAGCCATTCAAGCAACAAAAATGAAATTTAAGGCATCAAAAAGTAGCAACAATGAGTTGGCCGGAGTTTTGACGAATTTGTGAGTCACTGAAATGGAAAATGCCCTTGGGGACGATGAGCCAAACAATGGCAATGGAAATGCCTATGCCATCTTTCACTCCCATTTTTCGAAGTTTAAAACAAAACCTAAGTTTCTGCTGTCTCCGTCATTGTTGCATGACTCACGACTTAAATCCTGACTTTTTCATGGGTTTTTCCCACCTATTATTGTTGTTGTTGTTGTTTCTGTTACTGCTTGGCGTCGTCGTCGTTGCCATTTTTGGCCCACTTTGCGCCCCCTGCCTCTGTGTTGGTATCTCTTCCATGGCACTGTCCCTCCGGTACAGTAATGGATGGTACGGTAGTGGTGTTTCTGTCCTCTCAGTCACGGGAAATTGTGGAGTGTCACTTCGTTCGCCAATGTCCACTGTATGGAGAGGACGGCCTACGGCGGTGGAACGCGACTCCTCAAAAAGGCGGAGGAAATGGGGAAAGATTGGCCAAATTAATTGGCGGGGTATTTGACCGTTTTTGCTATTTAACGAGGCAACAGAAACTCCTTACCGATTAAAATTATTTTTTTTAATTTTCCCGACATCAATTTAAAAATGTAAGCCTTAAATAATTAGGTTTGGCTGATTTAAGGCTTCTTTCATGGAATTCCAAATGATCGCGATTCTGTTGATTTTTTTTTGTCGAATGATCCGTCGGTTTGTCCTCCCTTTTTCTTTTTGCCCCTTTTCGCTTTGTCTGACCCTTTCAGTGTTTTATTGCATTAATTATTGCGGGAATTGACCACAGCAAAAGAATGCGGACAAAATTGAGCCTTTAATTGAGCGTTTTGCGCACGCCAAGGTCACCCATTCCACCGGCGGAGGGTTGGAATGTTCCCAAAATGGAACCTCGTCGAGAGTCTTCGCCCAGCATAAAGATCTGTGGCTGGCGTTCCTCCATGCCCCACTTTCGTCCCCCATTTGCCTATTCCCTTTGTTGTTGTTGTTGTTCTCGTAGTTGTACTGCTTGCTGTCGTGGTATGGTTCGTCTCCGTTTGAGCAGATTGCCTTTTTCTGCTGTTGCCATTGTTCTGCTGCTGCTGTTGTTGCTGTTCCATTTGTGTTTCTTCCGTTTGTGCCGCTTCTCTTCAAAATTGGCTTCATCGGCGCATGCATTCGATGATCAGTGACAAATGAAGGCGAATTGGAGAAGTATTGGTGTTGGTGGTGATGGGGATACGAATTGTACTGTTGCTGCTGGTGGTGAATGCATGTGGAAGGAGAAGAGACGGAAAAGGAGGAGGGAAAAGACTGAAAAGATGGAAAATGCCAAAAAAAAAAGAAAGGACTGAACAAAAAGAGAAGGGGAGAAAAGAAGAAAAGGAGGAAGAATAGAAGGAGAGGGGAGAAGAGAGAGAAAGAGAGGGGAGAAGAGAGAGAGAGAGAGAAAGAGGGAGGAAAAAAAGGGAAAAGAGAGAGAAAGAAGGTAGATGAGAGAGAGAGAGAGAGAAAGAGTGAGGAAAAAAGAAAGAGAAATTGATGAACAAGAGAATGGAAGAGGAGAAGAAGGTGAAGGAAAGTTATAAAAGTATTTATTTAATCTGTTTAAATAATAATTTATATATCATTTTACTGTTGTTGTGGAGGAGGACGAAGGGGAAAAAGTGGGAGAGAACGGAGGAAGAGGACGAATCGGAAGCGAATGCAGTGCAATTAGTGAGTGAGTGATCAGTCCAATCAATCAGTCTTCACAAGTCACCAAACATTTAAATACTTTTAAATGGGAAGGACGAAAAATTGCAAAATTTATCCACCGAAAACAAACAAAAAATCCATCAGAGAAATTCCCTTCGGAAGACAAAACTCAGAATTTGAGTTTAATTCAAAAAATGGCCGAGAGAAATGTGCCCCGAGGGGATGAGCAAAAAGCGAGTGAATGAAAATGAGTGCAACAGCAGTGATCAATGCTAATTGGTGCAGCAGAAATGAGTGAGTGGGGAAAAGTGTGCAAAAGTAAAGCAACGAAATGGACGAATGAATGAATGGTGGCCAATTAAAGTGCATAATTAATTAATCAATTAATTAATTGATTTGTGAGAGGGCATTGGTTTCGTTCTCCTCTTCATCCTCATCCTTCCACTTCATCCTCTTCCTCATCCTCCTCTTCCTTCCTCCCCTTCACCACCCCAAACAACAGTGTCCACCATTCCTCCCAATGCCGACCTCTTCCGCCGGCGCAAGTCGCCCCGTGCCGTTCTGTTGGGGCTGTCCTTCGTCCGTCCCCACAAATGCCACGTGTTCCGTCGACCGTCCGCTTTCGTGCCCAATGCGTTCCCTCTCCTTCGCGTACAGTGACTGTCGCAGTGCGTACAGTTGCGGGTTGACCATCGGATTGCTCTCGCGTCTCTCCTCCGCCGTTTCATTTTGGCTTTGAAACTGTTGTCCTTTTTTGGCCATTGACGGTGGTGCTGAATTGGACGCGCCGCGCAGCAATTTCAGCGCGTAAGGACTCTTCGAGCGCGCACGATCGTCTCGCGACAAAGGTAGTGGCGGTGTGGGCGGTTTTCCGCGCACAATTTGCCCCGTTGGCGTGGCGCCGCGTCGAACTTGCGGCAGCTGCGAAACGGGCGACTCGACGCTCCGATTGGCCTGCTGCTGATAGTGAAGATAGAGCGGCTGCGTTTGGTTAGCCGTCGCGAGTGAAAGCGGCATGCTGTTGAATGGGAGTGGCGACCGCGCAGCGATTTGGTCGCGTTGCACAACCGGAAAGGTCCGGAACGGCTCGATGGTCTGCAGGGGCTGGTCTGGAAGAGGGGTTATCTGTTGGTGCGTGCATCAGAGAATGTCGGGCGGAGCAGCTCGTTTCCCCCCGCCGTTTTCTCCTCGCGGGGTTCCCTGCCTCCGTCCCCCCCCCCCCCCCCCCCTCTCTCCGAAATCAGTTCCCCCACGCACTATGTTATCACCAAACTCTCTTTCCACTACAGTTTTTAAAAAGGGTTAATTATGTCGAAATTTATACGTAGAAGGAAAACTTTTCAAATTTTGCCCCGGTTTTTTGTACAACTTCTCATGGTATTGTGTATAATCTTGGCAACGGTAACAGTTATTTCTTTTCTCCTATAAGATTTGAAAATTTATTAAAGGATTAAAACCATTTTGATTTCATTTAGATATTTGAGTTTGAATTTTTTTGTTTGATTTTTTGCCGATTTTCATAAATTTATGTATTTTTTTTTTTTGTTGCGTTTTACTTAATCCGGGTGCGTAACCGAACCGAATGATTCGTTTTTTGGTTCGGTTTCAAACCGCCAATTCAATTTCGTGAATGACTCACTGAGCAGAAATTGGCGTGCCCTCTCCTTCTGCAGGTTTTTGTTGGCCCACCGCAACGGATTGTCCATTAGCAGCGGCGACTGCGTGTCCTTCAGTCGCTGCTCCTCCCTTCGGTACTCCTCCAAAGGGTCGCCGTACCTCACCTCGTGGAGGACCGTCGACTTCTGCTTCAGCTCCTTTAACAATTCCTTCTTTGATTGGTTTATTTGGTCCATTATAAAACCAATTAAACTCAATTAAAAATGCCGCTTTTGTTCAGTACCGACCTCAGTCAGACCCATTCATAATAACCCTTCTTCGTCCATGTTAATAACCCCTTGGCATTTTTGTTCTTGCTGCTGTTAATCCCCCTCCCCCGCTTCGTTTACCTCCAGCAAAAGCCTTTCGGCATTCTTTCGCTGCTCTTCTGCCTCAGGCAAATATCTCTTGCCTTTCAGTGCTCTCATTTTGGCATTTAGCCAATCGTCGGCGCCCCTTTCAGCGTTCGAATCGGTGCCAAAAGTGTCTTCTGTGCCGTGCAAAAACAGTTTTCGACTTCTGGAATATGGCAAATGAAGATAATTGGCAAGAAAAAGGGAGGAGATGCGCTGAGAGAGTGTGGGAAAGTAAAAGAGCAGACAGTTAGTTAGACTAGAGATTGTGTGGCCACTCCCACTACTGAATTGCCTCAGCCCACTCATTACCAGTTAATTATTTCTATTTGCTCACCCCATCAATGGCGTTGAAGTGACAGATCGACAGTTCCGTGTACGGAATTCGTCGTTCTGAATCGGCGGTGCGGCACCCAATCTCCGCTGATTTCGTCCCAAATGTTGGGGCGTCTGTGAACGGCGTGGCGACGCACCGCCCAATTGGCGATGTGCCGCCAACAGATCGCGCACGTCGTCCCGCATCAGTTCACTTCATAATTGTTTGCTTTTCTCCATTTTTGGCATTCATCCAACTCACTTTTGTGCCGTTTGACCAAATGCCCGATCATTTGGTGTCGATTTGGACAGCAAATCGTCCCCTTGGGGGCCCGGCTGTTTCTTTGGCTCTTTGGCGTTCGGCGTGGAATAAGAGAGGTAAAAGTTCGGGTCACACAGCGTATCCATCTCCCGACGTCCGGTGGAACGCGGCGACAGCTTCGACGGGGCCGGCACAGAAGAGGACAGACGGAGGCCCAGCGGAGGAGGCGGCGGCGGTACCGACGATTGGTGGCCAAAATGAGTGGAAGAGAAATAAGCCGGCACAGGGGTGGCACGCTTTGCCTGCTCAAGAACCTGCTGTTGTATGACAGGTCATATTCCAATGCCTGTATTACTGTTCCCCATCGTCACTTACGGTTGGTCTCTCCGCGTGCGTGGGTTGTGCCGTCAATGGGTCGCGCGGTGTCTGTGACCGCGGCACGGTGTTTGCTTCTCGCATCCATGTGTCACCGTTACGCTGCGGTTGCTCCGTCTCCCGTAGCAAGTGTGCCTCTCTTTCTCCTCTGTCCGCGTTAAATCGCCGTTCATAGCACTCGTTCAACGCTGCCTCCAACGGTTCGGTACGCCTCTGTTGCGTAGGATGTTGCCGCAAGCGCCATTCCTCCTGCGCTGACCGCACATGCGCGGACGGCAAGCGGACAAAATCGGGCTGAAGTTGTCCCGCGGGCGTGTAAGAGGCGGACGAGCGGCGCGGTCGTCGTTCCGGCAAAGGCTCCACTCTTCCGCCGGTGACTTTGTCGATTTCCGCCTCCCATTTAGGCGTTTCCGCCCTCCGTCGCACATCGCCATTTGATGTTTTGTGTTGGCCCAAATTTTGAAGTGCCAATTGCGCCTCTGTTGGGTTCGCCGGCGCGTCCAAGTCGTCCATCACCGAAACTCGCCGCTTCAGTGCCGGCCCGGGTTTTTTCGGTGCCGAATAATGCTCTTTCAATGCCTTTACGGGCACATAGGAAAAGCAGCGTGAGTTCGGGTCGTACCTGGGGGGAAATTCCAAATCAAAGTGCCGATGCCGACTCAAAAATGATTTTTGCGCACCTTCCCATGGCCACCAATTCGGGCTGTACCATTGGACACACTTTCCTTGTCGTCCCCTCTGTCGTCGTCGTCCCTTTCTCATCGCTCGACGACCCTTCCGGCATTCTGTCCGTCCCTTGCGCCGAATGTGTTCGGCTGAATGTTGGCCGAGCTCCCGGCGGAAGAACGGAATGATCGCGACCGATTGTCGAATCTTCATAAGCACTTCGCATCGGGTCACCGGGTTCCAAGTCGTCCAAATCCATTGACGAATTTCGGCGACTTTTCGGTGGCACTGGCGGAGGCGGCATTTTTCGATTTGCCGTTGATACCTAAAACAGATAAATTGACATTAATCTTTGCCAAGCCGAATTGTCTCCCAAAAGTGCCAACTTCGTCCGTGCCCCGCCGTTCCTCTTCATAGGAATGATGTTCCTTATTAATTCCATTTGTTTTGTCCGCCTGCTGTTGCGTTGCTGTTAACGTCCCTTCCGGCATTGTTTCGTGCTGACTCAATGGTTGGGGGTGTGCCCGAGGCGAGTCGGAACCAATGCCTGAATCGGCACCGTCCATTGTTGTCACTGCTGGTTGGCTTTGTTGCTGTTGTTGTGTTGCTGACACTGCTTCAACTCGTTGCTGCTGTTCGTTGTGTTGTTCCTTTGGCTTCTGATTGTCCGCTGTTAGCACTTTTGTTCGAATTTTGGGTGACAAAGTTGTTTGATTTGTTTGGTGCTTCTTGTTTTGCAGTTGCTGCTGTTGTTCTCCCCTTGCTTGTGCTTCTGATTGTGCTGCTTCTGCTGCTGTTACTGCTCCGTCTCTTTGGCCTTTTTCCTCCTCTTTCTCTGTCACTGCACCATTCGCCTGCTGTTGCACGGCATTGGCAATGGGCAACGACAGACTCCGTTCATCTGACCAAAAAGCAATCAATGCGAAAAGTGAACGAACGGGCGGCACAGATCAAGACATACAAAGGGTGAACGCAAATGATCAGATATCGATTGACAGAGAGAATTTTTTAAATTATTTTCGACTGATCAATCATATTATAAGTCAGTAAATATAACCTATTTTATAGGTTTTTAATCAAAATTTTGAATGACGTTCGTTTGCCCTCTCCCTCTTTTTGTGAAACGATTGCCAAGAGAGGAACATAAGCCGGGGTGTTGAAAAGGAATGTATTGAAATGAATTGGTGAGGAGCGGAAATAAAAGAGGCTTTTTGGGGGAGGAGGGAGGGAAAGAAACAGAAAGAGAGAGAGACAGAGGGAGAGAAACAGGGGGAGAGAGGGACAGAGGGAGAGAAACAGGGGGAGAGAGGGACAGAGGGAGAGGGACAGAGAGACAGAGGGAGAGAAACAGGGGGAGAGAGGGACAGAGGGAGAGGGCGAGGGACAAAGAGAGAGGGACAGAGGGATGGGTTGAACCGAGTGATCGGAAACAGCAAAAAAAAGACAATCGATCCAAACTAGAGAAGCCGAGGGCTGATCAATCCGAAGAGGGAAGCAAAAAACGAGGAGATATATGAAGCAATGAGAAAACGGGGGAGGGGGGAGAGTGCTGGCCACGCCGGAGGGGGTGGGCGCCTCCCAAGAGTCGGCTGTTTGATGCAATGGCGGGGGGGAGGGGGGCCGGAGGGGGTTCCGGAAGAGCGACTGAAGCGAGAAAGGAAGGATGACAAAATGAAAGTGATCATTGGCAATGGCGTGGCGTTGATGAGAAAGCTGCTTCTGCTGCTGGGGTGGCAAATGTGGTAAGAATGGATGATAGCAGAGAAAGGGCAAAATGATTGAAGGGAAAAGCGGATGAAAAAGGGGAGAAAAGTGATTAAGAAAGGGGAGGGGCAAACAAAGAGGGAGAAGAGAGACGCAGCTGGGCAAAGGAGAAAAAACAACAGACAATTGGCAACGGAGGGGGGGGGGGGAAGGACGGCCGAGAAAAGGCATTTAGCAATGGCCCAAGGGAAAAGGCCCAAAAAATGGAATAATCGACAGCCAGGGGCAAATTGGGTAAACCTATTCAAAAGGAGAACAAAACAAAGAAAAAGCTGGCCTCAAAAAGTCTCTTTGCCCATTCCCCGCCCCCCTCCCCCGCCGGGGCCGACCGACCTTCCGCCCGCTCGAAATTCTCATAGCTGTCAACTCGGGAGAAATCCCCGCCGGCGACAATTGTTGGCATTGGGCCTGCTGATGCCATTCGGGCCGGCGATGCCGATTTCCTATGCTGGTGCTGCTGTTTGGCGGGGTTTGTCATCGCTAGGCTCGTGCTGCTGCGGTTTCCGTTTTTGTTGTTCAGAGGAACAGCCGAAGAGCCGACGACGACGGACGGACGGGGGTCGGCAAGTTCAAAGGAAAGTTCCAACAATGCGGACGCGTCCAACGAATGCGCTGAAAGGGAAAAGCGGCGATGGGCAAAACAATGCGAAAGAAAGGACCAACGTGAGTGCACGTAGTCGAGGTCCTCCTTGAAGAAGTGCAATTTGGGACTGTCCAAAGTGTCCAAATTCAATGCGCAAGTGTTGAATTGGCACTGAAACAGCAACTGCTTCTCCGCACCGTTCAGCGACGGCACAAAACATTTGAGCAAAACATCGCCACGGAGGGACAGGGCATTTTCGGCGAGACTGACCACCGACGAATGGTCTGTCAGAATGCTGAAGGGAAAAGGGGAAGAAAAGAAAGGCAATATGATGAGAAGAGATTATGATGATCAATGATCAGCAATGTGAGAAGACAAAGGGAAAACGAGTGATTAAAGCAAAAGCATTTGAGGGCGAGTAACTGACAAAACAAGCCAACGTATCCTTCGAATATTGTAATACTTTCGATACGTATGGGAAGGCTTTGTCGTTAAGTTGGCCAAGAATATTTTAAAACCCGAAGAGGTGATTACGAACGAAGGGAAGGGGGGGGGGGGGAGAGATTCTAAAATTGCTGTTAGTGATAAGGGATAATTAGCATTTGAGAGGAGTGATCTCCAGAAAATGCTTATCAATAAGCTCAGATAAAATGGTCACTCTGCTGAGGATTTTGATCAGAATTTGCTATTTGTAAAAAAACAATCAATTTGCAAAAGTGTTGTTGTGCTTTATTACATCTTTCCGCTGCTCCAAATTGGCTTCATCCGTTCGTAAAGTTTCAGAGAGACCAATCGACCGGGGAAAATGCGCGGCAGAGCGAAATGGGAGAGGAAAATGGGCGAGGGATACACCCTGACGGAGCCGGACAAAAGATTGGCGAAGTAAGAGACGTATCTGAGAAGGGAAAGTGTCAAAGAGAGAAGGGGGGGGGGGGGGAAAGCGGCACCAAAAAAATGGCACAAAAAAGGCGAAGGAAAGCGAAAGAAACACTGACCTTTTGTGGGATGGTTGGGCATCGAAGCCCAAAAACTTCTCAGTGAAAAGTTTCATCGAAAATCGGTCCGCCACATTTGCTTCACTGAAAATGCCAAGGAAAAAATCGGTCCATCGAATTCAGTACAAATAATGCCAAAGTTTCAATTTCCGAATGCTTGAGGACCTTTCGCTGATGCTTGAATAGTGCATGAATGCTGCCACCACAATGCCGGCCCGGTACAGTCCGCCCTTACAGTGTATTACGGTGACAGTGTCCTCCGCTGCGTTCAAATGGTTCTCAATTTGTTTACAGATGGAACAGAGCCGGTCTAACGGCGGTGCCAATGAGTCGGGCCAGCCCAACTCCACCACAGCGCCTTGGGGGTTGGCACGGCCGAGGTCCGACCGCTTTTGGGACAAATTGAAAATCTGAACGCAACAGCAAATGTGAAAAGGGCCAAAAATGCCAAATTGCTTTGTATCGGTCGCCAAATGCGCGCTTTATTCGATCGCAGACTAATTTGATGTTGTGCCGGTAAAGCGTGTCCGACCCGGAGGGGTACAAAAGTGCTGAAAGAAAAACAGATGCCACCAAGTGTTTAATTAGTCACACTTAATCAGTCTCTGATCAGTGTGATGGACGTACCGAAAATCCGATCGGTGATCTTCGCAAATTCGATGCCCCCTCCCCCTGGGAGGGGACCCCCCGGCGACCATTTGTCCTTTTCCCTCCCATTTCCCATTGATCTCTCTCCGTTGTTCTGCAGCATTTGTTTCTGCTCCGTCTCCATTTCTTTGTCACTGTTGTGGCGATGCTTTGGCCTGCTTCTTCGACGCTTTTTCAACTTAGAAAATTTATTTAAATTTTTAAATCAGAATTAGCGGAGGAATGGCGAATTTTTTTTATGATTTAACGAATAAAAGAGTGGGGGAGGGGGGGTCTGTTGAAGAGTGGGAAAGATCGATTAGGGATTTGAGGAAAACGGCGAGGGAGGGGGAGGGATTTCGGGCACTTTATTGGGAGGTGGTGAAAGGGGGACTTTTATGATGCAGAAATTTATGAAAATTAAAATACCCTAAAATTATAGGGGGGGGGGGGGTATTGTTTGGAGTGGTCTAATATGACAAATAATTGAACGGATGCCCAAGACAAAAATAGGGGAGAGGGGAGGAGGGGGGGGGCGGGATTGATGGATTTGAAAACGGGGAATGAAGCGGAAGAGTTTGGAGTGGGGGAGGCGGATCGATGACCGATCAAAATAATGATGGAGAAGAAGATTGAGGTGAGATGGAGGGAACAGAGAGAAAGAGAGGGAGAAGCATCGGTGGGTCGAGCAGAAGCCAAAGGATAACAACAGGCAATCCCAACGGGAAAGAGAGAGGGTCAAATGGCCAATTAGAGGAGGACAGCGGGAAGGGGGGGGGGACTGATCAGTTGGTCAAATGGGGACAGATAATCGGGAGGGGACAGATCGATAGAATCGGCAGGGAAAAGGATTTTCAGAAAAAGAAGGAACAACGGAAGGCAAAGAAATTAAAAAAGTTCGGTCCAATGTCCATTTCCGCTGCTTATTGACTCATAAACTCGCTGAATCAGTTTTGGCTAATTGTTTTTGTAAAGTGTGTGTCAGGGATGGGCCAAATCAAAAAATAAAATCCGAAATTGGCTCATCCTTGGTGTGTGTCTCTCTTCCCTCTCCCCCCACCCTCCGGCCATTTACCTTTTTTTTCTTTGTCCCTGCCCCTGCGTTGTTTGGCTTCGCCGTCCTTCCCTCTCCTCTTCCGCCATAATTCGGCTCATCTCCTTCCGATTTTGGCATTTCTCTTGCTTCTCTCCTCCTCCTCTTCTGTTGCTGCTGCTGATGTTGGTGTTCATCTCCAATTTTCTCCAATCCCAGTTCTTCCTCTTCCTCGTTCTTTTTCGTGCCAAAGCAGCGCATCCTCCTCCACTTTCTCCTATCCTTTTTATTCTTCCTTCTCCACTTCTTTCGCCCTCTTCTTTCCTTTCTTTCTCCTCCTCTTCCTTTCTTCTTTTCTTTCCTTTCTTTCTCCTCCTCTTCCTTCCTTTTCTTGTTCCTCTTCCTCTTCTTTCTTTTTCCTCCTTCCTCTTCCTTCCTTCCCTTATTCCTTTTCCTCTTCTTCCTTCCTTTCTCTTCCTTCGTTACTCCTCTTCCTCCCTTTTCTCTTCCTCTCTTCCCTTTTTTTTGCTCCTTTTTCTCCAAAATTGGAATTCCTTTCTGCCTTTAGTTCAGCTTCTCCTCCTCCCTGCTGCTGTTGTTCCCCTTCTTTTTAACTTTTGTTTCTCTTTTGGAATAGGGACAAAAAATTTTGAGACGAAGAAAGTGAGCTGTTGTTATTTTGCATGACAATCATTGGGCCAAAAAAAAACGATGGGAAAGGGGAAAAGAGAACAGAGGGGGGGGGAAAGGGGAGGAACAGTCGCGGATTGTTGCCAAAGTGGTCTCAAGTGGATGAGGGAGGGATTGAGCAGTGGTGAACAGGGAAAAAAGCAAAAGCCTTTATCCCTTCCCTTATCCCCCCGCCCCTCAGCAAAATACCTGCGCGGACGAGGGGCGGAGGTGCACTCACCAGCTTTACCCCCCGCTCCCCCGCGCATAGTGCGCGCTAGAAAGTGCTGAGAACATATCTCTGTAAATCAATGTTTTGTCGGGAGCAGTGAAATGGCTAATGAATGGACGGGGGGGGGGAGAAAAGGGGGACCAATGGGTGGTGGGCTAAGTGAGACGGACTGATCAGTGATCAGTCACTCAGCACTGACTTGCCACTGACCACCATTCAATCTATTCATCCGTCACACCCTTTCCATCATCTTTTTTTCATCTGTTGGTCAGCGACTCGCTCGTCGCTGCTTCTCGCGCTTCCCCCCCCCCCCCCCGCCCCGGGCTTAATAAGCGAGAGTGATCATCGCCTTCCTTCGCCTTCCTTCGCCTCCCTTCGCCTCCCGCCGTACTTTTTCTTCGCTTGTCCCACCCACAAAATCCCATCACATCAATCGGACGAGGGGAAGCAAAGACAAATAACACAAATCATTAGCAGCACATGAGGAAGTGTGGGCAAACAGAAGGAGGAAGTGGAGGGCAGCAGCAGAAAAGCGCACCCGCCAAGGCGATGTTGGGACCACCGGGGGGGACAAAGCCTATCTGATGAGGCAAAACTTAATCTCCGACACGGGGCCATAGGATGGTGAGTATATCTGACCATCTTGGACGGCATTATTGGGACCGGGGAGTATTTGTGTTGATGGATAACGTATAGCTGGCGGAGAAGGATTGTCGAAAGCGAATAAATGTCGGCAACACGGACACCTTATGGGGTGGGCTGAAAAGGACAGGGATTCGGGGAGTCGGAGATACTCCTCTTTAAATTTTAAACAAAAACTCAACTTCAAAGAAACAATGGGAATGATCAGACGTTCCGATTAAACCAAACTAACCCTAAAGGGATGAAATGCCCTTCCCCTCGCCCCTCCCTCTTTTTGCACATCGCCCTAATCAAATTTCGCCCCCACCCCCAAATGACCCCCATTCGCAGCAAAAGCATCTCGCGCACCAATTAGTTTCGCAAAGTTTGTTTAAAACACCGCTAATTCAAATCAAACTTTGTTTTTGATGGATTGTTTGGTTTTCTTTGTGCCTTTTTGACTTTTATATGCGCAATAAATAAAGTGACACTTTGTAAAACAAAACAATGACACTTCAATTGGTTGGGAAAAAAAGATGCTGATGATTGAATTGAACAAAATTCAACGGCCGTCGAAAGAATGAAAAATAACCGTCGCCGTCCGCCACCTTTTATGACAATGTCCCCCGGGGGGAAGGGGGCGGAGGAAAGGTCATTCATTCAGCGGGGGGGGGGGGGGGGAAAGTAAACTGATTAATTAAGCAATTTGTAAGCAAATTTAATTTAAAGAACGAATACACAAATAAATGATTTTAGGAAAGCTGCCAAAGTCGAATAATAAAAATGGTAAAATAAATAATAAAAATAAAATGAGGAAAAACGGCAGGGGAAAAATGCCATCGCAAAACAAACAAAGAAAATGGCACAAAGTTAGGGCAAATGAGTAAAAGCACCGCAGCAAAATTGTGTCGTCCAATGATTGGCTGTTTTCTGTTTACAAAATGTACGACGCATCAGAGTGGTTCAAAAGGGGGCGAAGAGCGAAAGACAGCGGAAGAATCGGAAGGAGAAGAAGAGGAGGAAAAGCATTGAACTGACCGACAAAGAGAGGGAGAGGGAGAGGGAAAATGATCAACAGGGAGAGGGAGAGGGTGGAAAAATGGAAAGATAAGGGTGGAGAATGGAAAATTGAGGAGGAAGGGAGGGAAGGGGCTCAAAAAAACGGCGGAAAATTGGGAGGGCAAAAAGCGCAGAGACCGGCGGAAAAGAGAACAGTGAATGAATAATGACCGACCAACCGACAGACCGAACGTAATCATCGGCTGCTGAAGGGGGGGGAGAGATAAATAGAGCCCGGAATTTCCGAAATTCCCGGATCAGAACTAGAGAATCGAACCTGACCGGACGGACCGGATTATTAATCCTGTTTCTCCGGACTCCCGATCCTGTCCATTTTTCCAAAAACACCCGGATCAGGATCCGGAGAAATCCTAGAAATCCTGACAAGGATCCGGTCCTGTTCCGGACTCTAGAGATGAGCATGTGACGACGAATAAGTGACCACAAGCAGTGAAATGTTAGACGAAGACAGCATGTCAAGAAAAAGAGGAACTGATCATCGGCAGAACAAGCAAAGAGAATCCTTTTCGCAAATGAGCGAAAATCAGCGGCAGAAATTGCCGGCATTTTTCTAAATAAATGATAATCCAATTAGAAACGACTGACTAAATGTCGTGTGTACGACAATTTGTCAGGCGGCAAATGAATTTGATAATTACAAATTAGCCCCTAAAATGTATCGGACTAAGCGATCAGACGGTGTTCAGAAATTGGCCAACGCAGAGAAAAAGAAAGCACTGTTTTTGATAGTTCATGAGCAGAGTTCCCAGAAGAGATTTTCAAAAGCCTCATTTAAGCTGGCAAAAAGCTCATTAAAAAACTGATAAAAAATTAATTGCAAAAGGAGGATTTTATGAACAAATTAAAATTTGAAAAAAATAATGAGACGCACTCACTTTTTGTCAACTCATAATCAGCCAAAAATAAATACTTTCGAATAATTTAATCGCCATGTGTGTTCGATGTTCGAAATGAATGCAAAAATTTAATACCAATTCGAATGCTCTAAGGGTTTTTGTAGTTTCTTCATTAAGCCATTTAAGCGATTAATAAATCGCCAAAAAGTTTTAATTCCAAAAAAATCAGAATTTTTGTGAGTTTTAATTATAATTTTTATAAATTAGATAATTTTTTTGCTTTTTGAAGACCATTAGAGCTCAGATCTTTCGAATTTACCAAATTTGCAGAATTTGATCAAATTAGAAAAAAAGAGGTTTGTTTACTCATTAAGAAATGTTAATTAATATAATTATATTAAAAGGAGACAAATAATAACACCCAAAAAGCAATTAATAACTCTTCACATGGTTAGACCGATTTTGTGTTTGGAGACGGTCGATTCATTTTTGGCAAAATGCCAGCCAAGGCAAAAAAACATTCTCCGGCCGACCGTCTTTGCCAACCAAAAACAGCACAGTGCGCCCTCCCGTCTCTCTTCTGTTGGTCTTTGGTCCCCAAAAACGTCGCCCAATTATTTTTTAAATTTCAAAATTTATAATCATTCACAAACAAAATACACATTTTAGACGTCAAAGATGGCATTTGACTGCTGTTTCTGCTGCTTCATGTGCTTTGTTTGCTCTTGCCCCTTTCATTTCCTTTTCTGTTAATGTGTCGCCGTCTTCCCCCATTTATTCTTTGCTTTCTCTCTTCCATTTCTTTACCTCATCATCACCATCGTCGTCTACTACTTCCTCCTCCTCTTCATCATTAGTTTTGTTTTCTCTCTCATTTTCCCTTCTTTCTCTCTTCCCCTCTCTCTCTCTCTCTTCCTCTTCCCTTCGCCCCTTCCCTTTCTTCCGCACATTTATCCCCGTTCGTTCATCAACAGCCAAAAGGGATTCTTCCCCCCCCCCTCTCTCTCTCTTCCTCCCGCCGTCGTTCACCATGACACCGACCACACTCTCCCACCAATGCTGCTACTCTCCTCCTTCCTTTCCTTTCTGCTGTTTTCAGTGTCCATCCATTCAAATGTCGCGCCATTGTGGTGAAGGCCATCCCCAAGCCATTTTGGTTGGTCGGAGGATTGGTGGAGGGTCAGAAAAGGGGGGGGGGGAGGGAAGAGGGGAAGAGGGGTGGGAGGGAATAGACGGAGAAGGAGAGGGGGCAGGGGGCGGAGGGCAACAACCGCCGACCGGCGAAGGCAGTGAATGAAGAAGATGAGGAGAGGGGCGATGGGGTTAGGGGAAGGGCGGATGAATAGAGCCGCCACTTCCCCCACTTACCTCCTTCCTTTCCCTGGTGGCAGAAAACGCTTTTCGTCGTCTCCCCCGCCCCCGGGGGATGAATGAATGAAAAGCATCGAGTCGTTGCCCTCCCCCCCCTCCCCCGCCCTTTGCCCCTCTTTCACCACACAATCTTTCGCTGCTGCTTTGCCCTCTTTTCTATCTTCATTTATTTGCCTATCTCCGCCAAATTTGCTCCCCACCAGCAAAACAGCCGCACAGAGTCGTCGCTGTGCCACCACCGAAAAAGGTCCTCGGCGGCAAATTTTGCCGTGCCGTTGGCACTTTCTCCTCATCCTCGGGACCCTCGAGGTATGGCGGAAGGGCATAACACAGAAAAAGGCATGGAAGAAAACGGCGGCGGAGCCATTTGGGGCAAATGGCGGGGGAGAGCATAAAATAACAATTATGTATTGCATTGCGTTTCATCATTCATCCATTCACCCATTGTTTGTCACCCTTCTTGTTCCTCTCCCTCCGTCCCTCTCTATCCCTCTCCCTCCCACCCTGCTTCTTTCCCTCTCCTCTCCTCCTCCTATCCCTTCCTCTCCCTCCCTCCCTCTCTCTCTCTCTCCCCCCTCTCCCCTACGTCCCCTCCCCCCCCTTTCGACCTCAAATCTCAACTCATCTCCCCTTTTTCCCCTTTTCCCTCTCCTCTTCCCTCAATGTATCCGTTCACAATCGCTCCCCAAAATGCATCATCCGTCCAATCCTTCCCCTCCCCTTCACTTCACATTCATCCGAACTGCTGAACGATTGAGCGGTCGGTCGGTCGGACGGACGGACAATCGATGCGATGACATCCATCGGAGGAGGAGGAGGCGGAGGAGGACGGAGGATCCATCCGCTCCGCTCATTCTGTCCACTCCGTCCCTTTCTTCTTTCCTTTCTTTCCATGTCCGTCCTTTGAATGTTGTCATCGTTGTTGCTAATCTTCTTCCTTCTCATTCATCCTTCTCTCGTTCATCCCTTCCTTTTACTCTCTTTTCCCCTTTTCCTCCCTTCCTTTTCCCTTCTATTCCTCCCTTTATCTTTTCTCCATTTCTTTTGCCCCTTTTACTTTCTTTTCCTCTTCCATTTATCTTCCATTCCCTTTCCTCCTCTTTCTCTTCCATTTGTCTTTCATTCCCTTTCCTCCTCTTTCTCTTCCATTTGTCTTTCATTCCCTTTCCTCCTCTTTCTCTCCCATTCCCTTTATCTCACTTTCTCTCCCATCCCTCTTCCTCTTCTCTCTCTCCCCTCCTCTTTCTCCCATCCCTCTTCCTCTTCTCTCTCTCCCCTCCTCTTTCTCCCATCCCTCTTCCTCTCCCATCTCTCCTCTCTTCCTCCTCCTCCCCCTGCCCCTAATTCTTCTTTCTTCACTTCATCTTTCTATGTGCGCCTAATGAGAGAATGGGTTGGTGAGTTGTAGTTGTTGTCGCGGCGCTTTTGCTTAAACACACACGCATATATTATTGCCTCGCTCATTCCAAAACGGACGTAAAGCAAACTTTTGGGAATTGACAACGAAGCGAACCTTTCCAACGCCGCCGCTTAGTGAGTGAATGCTGTGCGCCGGCGGCGATAGTTTTTGGGATGGGAAAATGAGGGAAGGGAGAGTGGGGGGGGGGGGAGAAAGATGGGGAGAAAGTTTGGAGGGGGGGGGAGAGAGGGCAGAGGTTGGTTCTATTCCCCTTTCTTCCGTTACCATTTTTCTTAATTTGGCTTTCCCTTTCCATTTGACCCATGTTGCCTTTTTTTTCACTTCCCCCGCCCTCCGCTTTTCCCTCATCTTTCTTCCCTCTCCCCCTCTGTTCGTCATCCTCTTCTTTTTGTCATTTATCTCTTCCCCTCCTTCTCTCTCGCCTTTGTCTTTTCATTCCTTCCTCTCTTCTTCCTCTCCTTTCTTTTCCCATGCCTTTTACCTCCTCATTCCTCTCGCCTCTCTTGCGTCTCTCCTCTTTCCTCATTTTCTTTTTTCCCCTCCCTCTTTTGTCCCTCCTTTCCTTTGGTTCATTCAAAATGTTTGTGTAAATGTGTGGCGGTCCATTATTTTATACAAATAAATAATAAATACGTCTTCCGCCGTCGCCTCCTCGTCTATAATATGGAAGTGGAAGTAAGTGGTTGACTGACTGATGACAGATAAAACCAACCATCCCCCCCCTCCCCCCCCCCTCCCCCCCCTCCCCCCCCCCTCCCCCCCCCTCCCCCCCCCCCCTCCCCCCCCCCCCCCCCCCCCCCCTCCCCACTGATGACAGATAAAACCAACCATCCCCCCCCTCCCCCCCCCCCTCCCCCCCCCCTCCCCCCCCCCTCCCCCCCCCCTCCCCCCCCCTCCCCCCCCCCTCCCCATCCTCCGCCAATTCCGCCAGGGCCGAAAAATGGTGGGAGGAGTCAGTTTGATATAAAAAGGAAGAAGAAGAGGAAGAAGGATGAATAGGAAGAGAGGAGGAAAAAGAAATAAGAGAAGGACAAAGAGGAGGAGCATGGAGAAGAGGAAGAGGAAACGGGAGTTAAAAATAATGCTAATTGTTCCTTGATTAATTACAAGGGGATTAAAATAGAACAGTCAATTAGGCAAGATTTTTTCCCCATTATTTATATATAATTATTATTAAGGCAATTTGTTTGCGCAACTTTCCATTTTACCATTTCCTTTTTTCCTCATCGGTTTAATCACTCTTTGATCATTTTGCATATTTTCCTATGATCATTCTCTGATCACGCTCATTTTTCTTTCTTTCCTCTCCCTCCAATTGATAAACATTGATCACTCCGATCACCTCAACATAATCCACTCAATCCAATCAACTCCGTCTTTCGCCCCCCCCCCCCCCCCCCCCCCCCCTCAAAAGTCAATCCTTCTGAATCCATCTGTTATCGCCAACACACTCATCCATCTCCCACCCCGCCCATCCATTCATTCATTCATTCAACCGAATCTTCGATCATCCGTCCGATGCTTCCATTCATCCAATTTTCCCTCATCCTGCCTTCCTCTCTGCTTGTCTGTCTGCCTCCTGCTAACCCACTCACTCGTCCATCCGTCACACCCTTCCCCGTTGTCTTTCCCCCCCCCCCCCCTCCCCCTCTTCCCCCCTCCTCTTCGCCCAATTCGTGTCGTCGTCGTCGTCGTCGTTATGTTACCGCTATTGACGGCAGTTGAGCGGCTGCAAGGATGTGGTGGTGGAGGAGGATGAAAAGTGAGGAAAGTAGTAACTAACTAACAACCAACAGCTATCAAAAATTGGGCGATGGGATGGGCGGGGGGGAGGCGCACACATTGCTCGGGGGGACGGAGGGAGAGCGGCAGGGGAGGGGACAACAACTCGCTGCCTCCGCCGTCGTCAGGTTCGATGGGCAATGGCGCATGATGCAGCGAGCAGCGACGACCAAATTGTCCAGTCATTCATTCGTCGTTGTCAAATACACACGGAGGGGAGGGGGGAGAGAAAGGAGGGAGGAGCAGAGTGAGTGAGTGAGTGAATCTATGAAAATGAATGAATGAATGTATCCTTCATCGATGATACGGAAAGTGGAAGAGGAGGAGGAGGAGGAGGAGGGTAACCGACCACCGTCTCGGAGGAGGGAGCGGCGCCTGGAGGGACTAACACAAGACGAGGGGGGGGGGGGGGGGGGTGCTACGCTGTGAATGCCCTCCAGGGGATGGCCCACCGCCAAAAAGCAGGTCGTCGCGGTGGTGGAAGACGCCGCGGGGATGACTACGAATTGCTTATTTCCTCTGTCCCACCGCTGTTCATTTCTTCAGCTTCTTCACCCTTTCTGCTTCTTTCTATGTCTCTCTTTCGTTTGTTCAATATTTCCTCCTCCCTCTGCTCGTCTATGTGCCTCTCTTCTCTTCCAATTGTTTTTTTTTTGCTACGTTTCTTTTTCTCTGCGCTCTCTTCTCTCTCCCTCATCCAGGTTTTGAATCCATGCGAACCGCGCGCGCCTCCAAAGATAGGCGACCGCACGCGCCGTTCCCAATTTTCCCTTAAGGGCACAAATGGGGGATGAATGAGGTGGGAGTTTATGGGCTGCTCCGCTGATGGAGGAGGATGGGTCGGTTCGCCCCGGCGGGCGTGCCCATCTGCGCCTGTGTCTCACTCTCTCACCACCCCTTTTTTCTCTACCTTCCCTGTCTCCCCTTGTCTCTGCTTTCATCTCACGCCCCCCCCCACCACTCTTTTCGCTTTTTTTGATTCTTTTCCCCGCAAGTCCTTCGCACGCTCAGTTATCGAAGTGCGACTCTGCTCCGCCATCTTTGCGCCCATTCCATTTGATTTTATTAATTCCCTCCCCTCCCTCTTGTCTCTGCTCGTCCTCCCCTCCCTCGCCCTCCTCTCCCTCCCTTTTCCCCCTCTTCACTCACCCACCATTTGTTAGTGATGGCTGACTCTCCTCGCTCCCCCCAGGCGACAATTGCCTCCTTTTCTTTTCTTTTCCTTTCCGTCCGTCCGTCGTTGTCACGAACCACACAACATTGCCTTGGTGCTGCTGCCTACTCCAATTCTCCGCTTAATTAAACTCTTCTTCCTCTTCCATCATTATCATCATCCCATTTCGTCGTCGTCATCCATCTAATTCCATTATCACTTCCCCCCCCCCCCCCTCCCCCCCCCTCCCCCCCCCCCCTCCCTCCCTCCTCCTTGGGGCGCTTTTCACACAAATGGCGTTAAATGAGGCTAAACAATGGCAATAAAACTTTTGTCGAACATAATGCCAAATAAAATGATTAATTTATTACATTAATTAGAGCGATAAGACTATTGATTAATTAGCGAACCAATTAATTTCAAAACCCACTCATTAAAGAGTGATTAATTAATACACATTAATTAATTCCAAATCTCATTTATTTAATGCGTTATTCCACTCCGCCATATCATCCTCTTCTTCTTCTTTCTCTTCTTCATCATCTTCCATCTTTCCCGCAATGTTTGCGCCCACCTTTTCGTCTCCTGCTCCGTCGATTGTGTTCTATTTTACTGTGCAGTATCCACAAATGATGCGAAGAAATGAATGCGATGGGATGGGATCGGCGGATGGGCGAGTGATGGCCACCAGCACTGTCCCCTCCCCCCACCCCGCCGGGGACATCTCCCGCCCCCCCCCTCCCCTCTCTTCTTCCATCCGTCGCCCATTGTTCTCCCCCCCCCTTTCCCCTCTAATCACAAATCCAATCCAGCAACCAAATCCTCTTCTATCTCATTATTATTCGCTCTGTTAATCCACCCTCAGCAGCAACCAGCTTTTCCCTGCTTTTCCTCATTGTCCTCCTCCTTCAACTACTTGTCCTCCATTTTCCTTTCTCTCCCTCCCCTCCTTTCCCTTCTTTTCTTGCTTATCCTCCGCTTTTTTTCTTCTTCTCTCCCTTCCTTTCCCTTATGCTTCGCCTTTTTTCCCTCTTTTCCCCTCTGCTTCTCTTTCTCCTCTTTCCCCATCCTTTTTCCTCTTACCCTCTTTTTCTGCTTCTCTTCCTCCCCCTCCTCCTTTTCTCCCATGCTTTTTCCCCGGCTTCTCCCCTTTCCCCGCCGCTCCCCACGTCCTTTGTCATCATCACACCAAATCCAACAACACTCATCAGTCGCACATTTATCCTATAAATTCATTCATGATGATGGTAAACACACAACCCCAACAGCCAGAAGAGAAGTGCTGAAATTGATGATGGGATGTGGGGGAACAAGGCGAGAAGATTGACGACGACAACACGGAGGGCGGTGGAGGAGGCGGAGGACGGACGGATTGGGGGGGGGGGGGAGGGGAAGGGGACGGCTGTTCTTTTGCCCCGAGCGCCACCCATTCATTCGTTCGTTCGTTGGTGGATGTGTCTCTCGTCGTCGTCCCCTCGGGCCAATTACTCACCTCCCCTCCCCCATTTTCCTCACTTCCATCCCTTCACCGTTCCTCTTCTCCCCCAGTCACTTCTTTCCTTTTCACTTCCCTCACTTAACACCAACAAATTCCCCCCCCCCCCCCCTCCCCGCTCCCCCATATTTTGATTGTCCCCACATTCGATCATTCATTCATCGTCGTCATGTCACACTCACTTTTCCCTTAGGCCAACTCACCGTCCCTCCCCCCCCCCGCCCAACTTTTGCCTTTTGTTAATCAATCGGTTAGAAGTAAACGCAAACCATGACAAATATGTACGTATTAATGATGGTGGGAGTGGTGGTTGTGGTGGTACTTCAAATACTCCTTTTTTCTGCCCCCCCCCCATTTTTCCCCATTTTCATGTTTCTCCGCTTCGTCTCCCCCCCCCCCCCGCCCCATTGATCGTCGTCAGTTGCCGCGCGGCGGTCGTAAAACCCTCTGGCGTGAAACGATTATACATAGAAGCAACAGCAGCAGCAACGACAACAAACACTCACTCACTCTCCCTCTTTCATTGTGATAAATTGAGCAGCAGAAGCAGTTGGACAACGAATTGGGGGGGGGGGGGGGGGGTAATTGGGGAATTTGTCGTCTCTCCCCCCCCCCCCCGAAAAATCACTTGAAATAAATGCTCATTTATCGGACGAACATTGACAAATTAATCACCTCCCCCCCCCCCCATCTTTCAAAATCGGACACTGATCAAATCAATCTTATCAATTAATGGGGGAGGAAGGGAAGAACATCAATCGAACGGGGCGAGACTAATAAGCAACAAACTGCAAATTATCTCATCATCAGCTGCTTAATCCCCCGCCGCCACATTAATCGTTTTGATCGGTCCGCCGAGGACTGATCACTTGCTGTCAAATTACAGCACACATTAATCTAATCACAACTCCTTCCCATTATTTCACTCAAGTCAAATTCGATTTTAATTGTATTTGAATAAATTTATAAACCAATTTAACCAAAAAAACAAAAACAAATAATTATTTGTTTTGTTACCGAATTAATTAATTTAATTGTTACAATATAATTTATTCTTTTCCATAATTATTTTTTATATTTTAATTCTTCGCGAATATTTTAAGAGACAACGCAAATTATATACAAAAAACAACGACAGAGATATTTGACTCATTTTTCACTTCAAAAAATGTGTGAATTTGCCCTCGAGCATTTTCCTCGCAATGCGTCATCTCCGGGATGAGTTTTGAAGCGGTGCCATGCATGTTTAAAAGTCGCCAGGAGGACGGCAACGAGGCACAGCTGTTTGGCCTGCTGATCAGACCATCACCAACAACCACAACAGCACAGACACCGCAGCAACAGCAGGTGCGGGAGAAAAGTGCCGGGGGGGGGGAGGAGAGAGTGAGAGAGAAAGAGAGACAAGTAGACATAATATGAAGAGAAGAAAAGGAGAGAGAGAAAGAGAGACAAGTACACATAATATGAACGAGAGAGAGAGAAAAAAGTGAGAGTAAATGTCTTTTTTGTCCGTCCCTTTTAATCTTTCCCCCCCCCGGCCTTTTTTTATTCTTTCATTTTCAACCGCTAATTCCCTTTTCTTGGGATTGTATCTGCTCCAAATTTGTAACACATATTATTTTATCCGTGGCTAAATCTGTTCCGTTTTCGTCCCCTCCCATTCACTTTTGGCACTTTTTCTTCATTTTCAGTGTCCATGGAGATGAATTTGCCCTTTTTTTGCCCCCCCCCCTCCCCCCGGGCATGGCGTAAGACAAACGCACACAAATATTTGCCATTTACCGCCTTTTCCTTTCCCATCCTCAAAGAAAGGGGGAGGGGAGAGAAGGGAAGAAGCATATCATTGCCTCTCACAAATGTCGGGCCAATTCTCTCAATTCCCCTGCCTCCCCCCCCCCCTCCCCCATGGCTTTGGCTCTTCTGTCCCCTCAGTCACTCACTTGGCCATTCCAAGCGCACCCTCCCCCCCCTCTGTCCCCTCAGTCACTCACTTGGCCATTCCAAGCGCACCCTCCCCCCCCCACCACACTTTGCCCATATGGCCAAGCGAAAGTCGTCGTTTGGCCTCCTCTTTCGTAGTGCTCAGCCAAATAATACGAGGAAGACAAAGCTAAGGGGACGGGGGCAGGAGATGGGGTAAGAAGCGGCGGTAAATGTGTTTGGGGTCGAATAATAGAAGCGGCTAACAACAATAAAGGAAGGGGACGGAGAGGGTAGTGAAAGTCCCCCCAGGGGCACTCCCTCTGGAGGAAAAGCGTACGACGCGACGCCAGTCGCAATTTGAGAGTGAGTGCTTCACTGCCTTGGGCCATATCACCAATTGGCCAAAGGGGGGGGCGGAGGAAGGACTCGTGGGGAGATGAGCAGCAGCAAAATGGCCAAATAGGACGAGTGAAAGTGTAAAAGGAAAGTGGGAATTTGTTTCTCTATGCCCAACTCATTTGGACGGGTGGGAAAGGGGCCAAATTTGCGATGAGTGCTAACGTAACACTCACCGGGCGGGAGGGGGGAGGGGAAGCGCCCGAGGGGACATGGCCAAAAACGTCAGCAGAAAACAAAGCACACTACACACACGCAATCCATTTTTAGTGGATAGAAAATGTGTTAATGTGCCGAGGGTGGTGAGGGGGCGTAAAGGTTGGCAAAGGCGCGGAATTAGCGACACTTAACGGATTTGGCATCAGAGAGAGAGAGAGAACGGAGAAATGCCAAAATGAGGAACAACCAAAAAGGAAAATTGATCGACGCATGAAACGGACTTATTTGCGGAGGGGGGGGGCAAAGTTAAGCCGAGAAAAATGAATGCCTTCAAGCGTTGCCTTTTTCGTCACCTTCTTCATCCTCCCACAACGCTTTCAGTCGGCTCCTACGCCCGGTGCCCTGCCAATTGCTGCCCTCACCGCCGGTCCGTCCGCCATTCAAATTGTGCCAACTCCGTCCTCTTCCTCCTCAGACATCGCTACCAAAAAAGTGTTGTCTGCCAGGGATGGTCGAGCAATTTCACGTTGCGGCTCCACACTTTACAACGCTAATTCGGCAGCATCAAATGGTGTAGCAGCGCTTTATGCCTCGGGCACTTCCAATGGAATGCCGCCGATTTTGCCACGACCCAAAAACGGCAAAACAGCGGCCAGGTTCAACCAACAACTGCAGCTGATGCGATCATCGGTCCCATTACCGACAAAGACCACGGCAACATTGGCATTCGAAATGGCACAGTCACCACAACAGGTCAGTGAGTGAATGTCATCGGGCAGAGGGGCATTATTGGCATTTGTCAATTAAAATGGCACTGTGATTGGCTTTGGAATATTTCTATTGCGTCCCCTCAGTTTGGCCCCTTTTTTCGCAGGTCATTTCGCAATTTGGCCCTACCGCCATTAGCCTGGAGAATTGTGAAGCGCTGAGTGTGTCCACCGCTTCTTCGTCCGGCTGCTCTTCCTCCTCCACGCCGTCTTTGCTGTGCGCCTCCGTCTCCACGTTCCCCTCCCAGTCGAGTTCTTCCGTCTCCAATGGACTGCTCACAATCCATTCGCCACCCCTAAAAGCGCAACCACAAAAAGCCGCGGGGGAAAAGCCATCGGCAACAAATTCAAAAACCCCACGGCGGAGGAGAAGCAGACAAACATTGGCACCGGAGGGGACGGCGCAAAGAGAAGGGGAGAACGGCAGCAGCAGCAGCAGAAACAACGGGACGGAGACGGACGGTGCCGGAGGGGGCGGCGCTGATTTGTTAGGCGACTTGCACTCCATTGAATACTCTCAGCTGGTCAACTCTTCAGTGATCACTACTGAAGATTATTTGCCAAGGTGATAAATGATAAGAAAAATTGGGGCGGAGGGGGGGGGGACAGGAGACGTAACAGTGAGGGGGGGGGGGACAATTAAGCAAATATTATTATTTGGGTGTCACGTGGGAATAATAAAAGAATCATCCCCCGGGGGAGGCTTTTAGAGTTTTTACGAGTGTTATCAATGATCAAACAGACAGAAAAGCAACAATTAAGCGGCTAATTAAAAAAGGAGAACAAAAGCAGGAAAAAAATTTTTTAGTTTGATAACAGGAAAAAAATTTTTTAGTTTGTTTAACTTTTATCAAAAATTCGCATGGATTGTAATTATTCTTTTAGACACCGCCATATTTACTATTTTGTTTCATCGATTAGTATTGTCTACTCCCTTAATGGACATAATAATTAACGATTTCTATGTAATTAGGGTTATGCCTTTGGCTTTTTCTCCCTTTCCATTAATAATTAAAAATAAAAAGCATTCTTTTGCTTACCATTGTGTATAACTCCCCATTTTTCCTTTTCTTTCTCCACTTTTTGCCATTTGCACGTTCCTATCATTCCCCTCTGAATCCGTGCGCCGTCAGGGGATTTTGACGGATTATCTAGCGAATGGACCCTGTGTCAAATGGCAAATGCAGGAGATTGCATTTCCGACAAAATCCTCCGTCAAAATGCATTTGTGGCCAAATGTAAAAAAAAAACAATTTGTAGCCAATCGGACCCCATCTACACCAACATGGACATGTACAGCTCGTCCTCGTTGGCTGCTGCCCAACATCGACAACAACAACTGCAACAAAATGGACCATTGGAGGCCAATGGGAGCAGAAAGAGTGAACAACACCAACAGAAACAACAAAACACTGATGCCGAAAAGGTTGGACATTTATTTGACCATTCTTTACCATTATTTAATTTTGGTCTGTGGCAGGGATGTCACGGAATTCCGGTTTTCGACGTTTTTGGGGGTAGGAATTTCGATTTCCGAAAATTTTTTTGGGCGTCGTTTGATATCCCTGGTCTGTGGTTTTATTGGCGGATGGCGTAAGTGCAAAAGACCATCCTGCTGAGGGATCCGAACCCAAGCCCCTTCCTTTCCGTGTAATGCTCTAACCAACTGAGCTACGCAGGAGGCGCCCCTTGCATTCCTTTCAATTCGAATCTCTCCGGACGAAGATCTTTTGCACTTACGCCATCCGCCAATAACACCACAGATCACTCTGCTAAGTCCTTATCGTTTGTGACTCAGAATAAATATGTAACAAACAAATGCGAATTTTCCACTTTTGCCTTACGGTTAATAGTTAATCGACCTTCCTTGATCACTTTTGACCATTCTGATCAGTCTTGCTCTGATTTTGATCATCCGTCTTGGTACGACTAATTATACCCTCCCCAACCCCTTTAGCAGGATGCCGCGTCCTCCTCCTCCGCCGCCATTGTCGCCCCTTCCCTCTGCCCTTCCGCCATATTCATCCACAACCAGCAACAGCATCACTTCCTCAGCCAACAGCCGCATTCTTCCGCCTCTGTCCGCTTCGTCCCTTCCGTTGGTGCCCCCGCGGCTGTTCCACCCCCAGCGCCCCTTCCGTCCCAACAGCAGCACGCGTCCCATTGGCACCCGTACATGGGTGCCCACCCGGGCGGTCCCTCCCATATTTCGTCCACCCCGGACAGTGGCATCCAATCCATCGACGGGTCGCCCCCTTCCGTTTACACTCCGCCAATGGTTTCTCCGTACGCTTCGCAGGTGAAAAATTTCAAATTGGTGTTAAGAAGGCCTTTGAATTTCTTTTTTGGCATATGCCATTCTTTTTTGCTTTTGTTCGCCTCAGTGACTCAAACGCAAATTTTACGAAATTCCGGGCCTTAATTCGTATGCTAATTTAAGGTCCGCTCCTGCGAATCTGTGAACAACGGGGTCCACAACGGAATGCCGTCGTCGTCTTCTTCCGCAGTTTGTGCCACCGGCGGCGTTGTGACGAATCCGTCTTCGTCCTCTTCCATCAACGGCACCCTCTCCTTCTACGGCACTACAGCTTATCCGTCCCACACGGAAGAATCTCTTACAATCACTGCACTTAATACATCTTCATCTTCAATATTTTTGTCTTCTTCACTGAATGTGCCGCCCTCGCTGATCATTGAGCAATTGCCGGAGGGGCAAAACGGCGGAGAAATGGCCAATGAGCAGCAACAACAGCAGGAGCAGCAACTGCAAATGTTGGAACAACAACAGCAACAAGAGGAGGAGGAGGAGGAGGACTTCTCAGACATGCCCAAATTAGTGCCGGTGACGCATACGGAACACGATGAAGAAGTGGCGGAACAAATTGTTGTTCGACCAGCGCCCGGAACATCGGCGCCAGCGCCGACGGCTGAGGACGAAGGGAAGCGAACGACGACGGCACCACTGTTCCACCAGGGGATGAGTCTGCAAGAGTTGGCGGAATGCCTTTCTTCAAACATTTCACGGGAACAGGTAAAAAAAAAGCCAACAGCGCACCAAGGGGGGGGGGGGGGGATAGGCCGTGTCACAGTGCAACAGAATGCCAATGAGACACAGAACGCATAAATGGGGCAGAGAATGGGGAAACGGAGAGGGTGGAAGGGAATGGAGAGAGTTATGAGTGAGTGGGTGAAAAGAAGAGAGTGCATGGGTTGTGTTCTAGAGAGAGTAGGTGAAAAGAAGAGGGTGCTAGGTTGAAGAGTGTTCTCGAGAGAATGCCAAGACAAAAGCAGCGAGGGGAAGGCAGCCGAGCTTAAGTCTTTCTTTTTTACGCGGTCCCCGACAGCACAGCAGCAGTAGATTGCCTTTAGTAAATTATTATAATTTACGTGGCATTCTCCCTCCCCCCGGCATTCGTTCGTCCGCCCGCGTTTGGCCTCTCTCCCCCCCCCCCTTCGGCATGCCACACTCATTTGTCAGTCAGTTTTGCCCCTCGTGGCACCCAACATCCAACAAAATGTTTACTCTCTTTTCTCTCTCATTTTGTTCATTTCTTCGCCAGACACGTCGTCATAGATGCGGGAACGGGCAGCGTCCCGTTTTCCTAAATGTGCGAATGGCACTGCCTTCTCTCCCGCCGCCGTCCCCCCCCCCCCCTCCGCTTTAAATGGAGGGAACGGCACTTTTCCCTCCCTCTCTCTCTCTCTCTCTCTTTTTCTGTGTCTCCCCCCCCCGCCCCTCTTTTAATATTTGCGTAATTACAAAGTTCAAAGTACCGTTGCACTTACACATTTTTCTCCTCGTTAAGCTCAAACAGCTGACTTCACTGATCCAACGGAAGGCGGAAGAGCAGAAAAATAACCTGGAAGGAGGAGAGAACGAAAGCAGGGAGCAGAAGAGGGGGAAAGATGGGGACAAAGAGGGGGAGGAGAGAAAAGAGAGAAAGGAGGGGAACATGAAGCAGGAGCAGAAACAACAGCAGCATATGGAGGGAGAACAGAACGGACGAAGAGCACCGGAGGAAGAAGAGGAAGAGGAAAAAGGGAGCAGAGAACGGAGGAAGAGAGGGGGGAAGAGGAAGGCCAATTCGGAAGTGAACAGCAGCGGAAAAGAGGGAGAAGAAGCGGGGCGAGAGGAGGAAGCAAAAGCCGGCGGGGACGGACGGGGAAGGGACGAGGAGGCGGAGAGAAAAGCGCGTGACTTGGAGCAATTGGCCATCTACCGAGCCCGAGTCAGGCAACAGTTGAACAGGAAACTGTCGGCACTTTTGGAGCGGGTGATCAAACGTATGGACAAATGCCATTTGAACCTTTCCCCTGACGGAGGGACCGAATTGGCCACAAAGGGATGGCCATGGAAAAAGATGAATTGGGAAGAAATACACCGAAGGGCAGAAGAGAGGGGAGAAGAATGGATAATGATGCCAACAGCAGAGATGAGGAGGAGGAGAGGAAAAAAGCGAAAGGGTGGACAAGAAGAGGAAGTCTGTGGAAAGAGGAGAGCGGAAGAGAAAAAGCGAGTGAACGGAGAAAGGAGCGAGAAAGAAGGGAAAAAAGAGAGGAAAGTGAAGAGAGGGAAAAGGGAAGAGGAGAAGAAAGAAGAAGATCAGACAAACAAGAGAAGTGAACGGAAGAGAAAAGGGAGGGAAGAGGAACAAGCAACAGAGAAGCAGAAGAGGCACGAAGAAGGAGGAGAGCAGCGAGTGGAACACAGAATGGAAGAGAAGCAGACGAAGAAAGTTCGGGAGGAATGCAGAGAGCGGCACGAGAAGCAAGAGGAAACCGCAAGGGAAGAGAAGCAGAACACGCCCCCAATTATTTTGCGGATCCGACCCCTGGCATCACCTGCTGCAAAAACATCGGCACTGACAACGATCAAACGAATGACTGCACCAAGAGCGGCAGCGGGCAGAAGTGAGTCTACCGTATAACAATCAAACAATATAACAGACACTGTAACTGTCCGCTCCCCATCGGGCCTCCTACTGTAGCCGTTATTTTGTCCTTTACAATTAAACAGTACCCTTTTTGCTCAATTCTCTCCCGCTTCCCTTCTTAGGTTCGGAGTGCGTCCATTCGCCTGCGACAGTCGCAAAGCGGCGGAAGCCCTCCTCCTCCCCGAGGCCGTCGTGCTCTTATGCCTCTCCCTCTTCCTCTGCTGTTGCGTCTGCTGACAATTTTCTGCGCGAACGGTGCCATTCGAGCGCGGCACTGTCCGCCACCGACGGGGGCCGAAACAGCGCAATTGGCGGGCGGAGATGGACGACGACGACAGGAAGACGGACAAAAGGGGCCGGAAGAGGAACACCGACGGAGGAACAGCGTCAATCGCAACAACAGGACAGCATCAGCAGTACAAGAAGACGAAGACAGACACGGAGGAAGAGGGGGGAAATGCCGAATCCGGGCAATATGCTCAGTGATCGGGAGAGAGCGATTGTGCACTCGAAAGGCTGTTTTCTGATCAGGAACTTGTCCAAGAGACGACCGATCGGCGAAGGTGGCGCATGGGGAGGGGCGAATCACTTAGTAGCCATTTCAAAATTAAGCCGCGACAACAGAATCCCAAGCGCACATCTGCTGTCGTCCGGCAAGCGATTTGGCACAAATTTTGGAACACACTTTGTCCGATTTTTGTGCCATTTTTGACCGTCGTTTTGTGTCCGACCGACAATTGGACGAACTGATCAGAACAGTCAAATTGGTAATTTGTACAACAAGATGCGATCACTGATTCATCCATGCTCCCTCCCCCTTCCATCTCCAGATGCTCTCTTCCGTCGATGATCCCTCCTCCCTTTTGGCCCGTTTCGATTCCCTTCTCAAGCAGTTCATCTCCTCCTCCTCTTCCGCACTGCCCAATGGCGTTCTTCAGCATGAGTCTGTCCATGCGCAGTACGCCCATCTGAAACAATCCATCGATTTCGGAAAAGCGAAACACACACTGCCAAAGGACACTGTTTCCGCCTTTTTGGAAGAAGGGTTCGTTTCTTTGTCCGACCAATCCCTAACTTATGGTCTTACTTTTGATCATTTTTCCCTCTGCTCGTCTTTCTGATTATCTTTTACCTCTTTGATCATTCCGCTCATTTGTCCCTCTGCTGATCATTTCGTTTTCTCATTCAGCGCATTCCGATCGCCGTCCGCTTCTTCCCGACGCGACACTTTCCAACGTCCTCTCACCGTCGACACGTCCATTGATCTGTCCTATTTGGATTCGCCCCACCCCGTGGGCCAATGGGACCCGGACAAAGCGGCCAAACTCAGCCCGACCAGTGACAACAGAGACCACGACTGTGTGCGATGCATTTGCGGAATTGCGGAGGATGAGGGCGTGATGAGTCAGTGCGACCGGTGCCACTTTTGGGTGCATGCCGACTGTTTGGACTGCCCAGTGTTGGACGACCAACAGGTACTCAATTGTCCGCAGGGACATAACTCGGACAATTCGGCATTGGCATCCTTGTCCTTAGTAAATGAATATCAAAGCTTATTCACAATTCGTTTTTTTCAAGGAATTCGTCTGCGACTTTTGCACTCGACGCATTGAAACGACGCCTCGCGTGGACATTGTGCTGAAGCCGCAGCCGAGCATCAAACTCAGCGGTTGCACCTATTACCGCACTTTGGTCAACTCGCGGGGCCTTCAAGTGCGGCTGAACGAGTCGGTATACGTGGAACGGCTGATCAACGACAAGGTGAAGAGGCATTGGGGGAGAGGAAGTCGATGTTGGTAAAACTGATCAAAGAATCCGATTGTATTTTTTGTAATAAAATTTGTGTTTTTACTCGCAATTTGCCTCATTACAAATACTTTATTTTTTCAGCACAAGAGCATTCTGCGCGAGTTGCACGAGGAATGTGTGCGAAAACAGCAACTTGCGCACAATGCGCAGCAAAGTCCGCAAAAGCGGAGCAGAGGAAGCATTGGGAAGCGGAAAAGCGGAGGGAAAATGGTGGAGACGGAACAGAAACAACAGCAGGACGAACAGAGGACGACGAAAGTTGAAGCAAATAGGTGGTGGCATGAAGAACAGACGGACGACGGGGGCGATGAAGCCGAAAAGAACGGCGAAATGCCATCGACGGCAAATGGAACAGCAGCATCGGACAACGACGGCACTGCCAACACCAGCGAAGGCAACAACTACAACAACGGCAAGCAGTGCTACCAATTCCATCGGCGAGATTTGCGTGTCTTCCGCATCGAACGGCTGTTCTGCAGCCCCAACGGCCAACGATTCATCTTCGGCTGTTACTACGCGCGGCCGCACGAAACGTAAGTTGAAGGGACGGCGTCCGACCGAGCTAATTGCATTGGCACAATGCCAAAACTGTTTGGCACAATGCCAATGATTGTAGCATTGCTTGTCAACACTCAAAAACTCTTTGCCCTTTAAGCTTTTGTGACTCGTCACGCACATTTTATCGCAATGAATTGTTCTGGACCCCGTTGTTTGACACACTTCCGCTCGATTCGGTAGTCGGCCGCTGTTTGGTGTTGGAGCCCCAAATTTGGACGATGGGAAGGTGGGCGTGCTCATTTTTTGGAGGAGGGGGGGGGATGCCAAAATATTGGCAAATAAAAATGCCAAATATAAACAAAAAACAAAAAAACTGCCAAATTAAGGCCAAAATCGCCGCGCTATTTGGAGGACGATGTGTTCGTGTGCGAATATCAAATTGATCGAAATCAGCGCAGTTTTGAGAAAATCCCGCCAAAGAATCGCTACTACATCAACACGGAGCCGTATGTGTTCAACGTGTTCGAGAACAAATTGACGATGAAAAGGGACTTTACGGTAAGTTGACAAGGGGTACGGTAAACCCAGAAGATGGTTGGGATACGGTGGATCAAACAGTGGCAGGGGTTAAAAAGGTCAATTAATTTAATGGGGACGCGTTGTTCAAACAGTGATTGGTTACGGTGGATAAATGTAGTGCTAATTAGTTTCCAAATCTTTAATCCAATTGATTTTGAATGCCCATTAATTAATTGATGGCCTTTTGCTGACTTTTCCACTTGTTATAGCCCTTCAAAATCACCTATTCAAATGCCATCGACAACAAACCGTCCTCCTCCTCAACGGCAAGCAGGTCAGACTGCAGCAGCAGCAGCACAACATCGCCCGCGTTGTTCAACAAAAGTTCGATCAGACAACAACTTTTGCAGCAGCATTTGGTGTCCGTTTGTTCGAAGATCAATGCCCGCCGAACAAATGCATTGCTAACACAATCAGTTGATCACTGATCAGCACATTAGCAGTTGGTCTTTGATCGCTCCTCTTCTCCGGTGTCTGTTTTCCTCCTCCTCACTCGCCCTCTTTACGTCCTCCAAAAAGCTCCTCCAAATTGCGTGATCCTCAATCATTCTCATTCTCTTACATGGCACTCACTCTCTCGTTTAATTCCTCCCAATTGATCATTCCTCCCCTTTTTCTGATCACCCCATTTTTGATCATTTTCCCCCCATTTCATATTTTTTAACCAAATCTCTCTCTCTCTCTCTCTATTTGTTCGCTTTTTAATGCATTTTCTCATCCCAAAGAATTGCTTCCTTCTCACCAAAGTCAAATTATTGTGGGACATTCACTTCATCGAAAGTCCAAATATTTCCTCCTCCCAACATTTTTTGCTGAATCCCAAAATTGGCCAATTTAGCGGTCACTCCGTCGATTGATCATTTAATTACACATATTAATTATTAATTTTTTTTTTGTGTTACTTTTAATTACCCCATTAATTATTTGTACATGTCATATTTTTTTTTTTATTTGTTCTCAATGTGACTTTTCTTCAAATGTTATTTATTTTTGTTTTGCTAATTTTATTTTCCCATCGGCAGATGATACATATTAATTGATTGACTGACTAATAATAATTGATTAATTAGGCCAATTATGGCCCCCTCTCCCCCCCACCCTCATTTTGTCACTAATTGCTTCCGTTTTCATCCGTTCATTCCTCTCACAAATTGCTTTGCTTTTTTCTTTTTGATATATACGTGTCATCATCATTAACCACCAATCACTCATCTTTCCCCCTCCTTTTCCCATTTCATTTCCCTTCAAATTTACCCAAATTTCCTCACAAAATCTCCTCTCAAATCTTCAGCAAACAAAACAGCAGAGATTGATTAAAATGGTTTATTAATTTGTACATTTTGAATGGGGCGAAAGAGAAACAGTCAAACACTGACCGATCAGCTGACCAATCGGTGGGAAAGACAGCAGCAATAGGTGGGGCACAAAATAAATGATCACTCATTGATCAGAGGACAGACCAACGGGGACGGAGGAGTGAGAAAGTGACCAGTAATGATCAAACTTTGGTTGAATGCATTGGTCTGATCAATGAATGGGAAACTGCTAACATTGGTCAGAGTGGTTGGGATGAGTGATCATCCGAGCTTAGGTTGGTTGATCACTTATCGATTGATCGCTTGTGTTGATCTGCCCCCTCCTTCTGCTGATCATCACTTTTTCGCCGGACTTTCCCCTCGTCCCCTCACTTCTTCCTGCTTCTGCTTGTCCTCCCTCTGCTGCTTTTCCTCCTCCCTCTGCTGCCCTTTTTCCGCTCTCTCACGCAACATTTGCCCATCGCCGTTCTTTCAATGCGGTGAATGCTTCGGACATATTCAGTGCCAACAAAATCGACCAAAAGAGTCGCACTGAAAGAAGAAATTAAATTTGGGGGGGGGGGGGGGGGGGAAGGGCATAAACGTAACACAAACAACACACTCACATGGCCATTCCGAGGACAATTGAGCAAATTGTGAACAAAACGGAGGCGCAATTGGACGGGGCAAAGTCACCATAGCCTACAGTAGGGAAAATGTATAATGAATGAACACTTTGCATTTTACAGTAATGGATGGGACCACATGGAATGAATTGAAAAATATGAAACAGGGTCAAATGGCCAAAGAGTATTTTAAGAATTCAAAATCGTAATTCCAATGCTTAAAAATTGCTTATAAACTTGACATTGGCATTAAATGAAAATAGAAATAGGCAAAATTTTATTTCCCCTGCCAATTTTCGGCTGCTCAGGGCAGTGATTTTTGGGGCGGGGGGGGGGGGGTTGAAGCAGCGATTGGACACGAACCAATGGCGAAAAAGGAAATGAAGGAGAAATAGAAGCTGTCTATCATATGCCACCCTTCCAAATGTGAAAAGGCAATTGAAGTTAAGGCACAAAATGCGACGAAAGTTGGAAGTGCGATGAGTGCCGACATTCTCTGATCCGCCACCGTGCCGAAATGTCCTCCATTTTCGGACTCTTTTGGCTGTTGTGCTTCCTCCACGCATTTGACCCCATTTTCTATGGGACTCTTTTTCGCCGCTCTCTGTCGACCCTTTGTCCAACTCAGTGCAGCAATCGACCGGAATAAAAATTGGAAAAAAGTGGCGATTGCTTTGCCAATGTCGGCAACCAAAAGGAGAAAGAGTGGGCATCCGATGAGGGCGAACAGTTGGCAAAGGAATTTGCCTTCCGGCGTTCGTGGCACAATGTGGCCATAACCTAAGGCATTAATTGAAGCAATTAGCGATAAATTAGGGAAAGTGAGGGAGAAAGACCAATTCGAGAGATCAATGAAGTGGCAAACAGCAGCGAGTTCGGCAAGGACCACACAGACGGCGGAATGCTGCTGAAATTGTTGTTGTTGAGCTGGACAAGTGCCGGCAAAGGAATTCCCTCCCTTCCGCGAGTCCATCCCACGCGGAGCATTTTCTCGGCAAAGGCGCGACTTTCGGCCTCCAAATCGCCTCCGAGAATGATCGGTTTATTGCGAAAGTGCACAATAAATCCGGCACTAATCCGCTCAATGTCGGCTATCATTTGCATTTGTCCCTCAAAGTAAATTTTGCCATTTAATTTCCTTTTGACCATTTTTTGTCCGTTACTTCGCGCTCATTTTGGACTTCGACCGTGTGCATGATCAGAGCAACAAAAGAGAGGAAAATTGCATTGATCAGCACAAGGCACAGATGGGGCAGCAAAGGGAAGACGAACTGATCAGAGGAGGGAAAAGAACCAATTGGAAAGAGAGGGAGAAAAGGGGAGTGAGTGATCAGTAGCAAAGACAGAAAGAGAGGGAAGTGAGTGATCAGTAGCAAAGACGGAATATTATTAACTGATCAGAGGAGAAAAAAGAACCAATTGGAAAGAGAGGGAAGGGAGTGATCAGTAGCAGAGACAGAAAGAGATGGAGAAAAGGGGAGTGAGTGATCAGTAGCAAAGACAGAAAGAGAGGGAAGTGAGTGATCAGTAGCAAAGACGGAATATTATTAACTGATCAGAGGAGAAAAAAGAACCAATTGGAAAGAGAGGGAAGGGAGTGATCAGTAGCAAAGACAGAAAGAGAGGGACAGTAGCAAAGACGGAATATTGTTAACTGATCAGAGGAGAAAAAAGAACCAATTGGAAAGAGAGGGAAGGGAGTGATCAGTAGCAAAGACAGAAAGAGAGGGAAGTGAGTGATCAGTAGCAAAGACAGAAAGAGAGGGAAGTGAGTGATCAGTAGCAAAGACGGAATATTGTTAACTGATCAGAAGAGAAAAAAGGACCAATTGGAAAGAGAGGGAAGGGAGTGATCAGTAGCAGAGACAGAAAGAGAGGGAAGTGAGTGATCAGTAGCAAAGACAGAAAGAGAGGGAAGTGAGTGATCAGTAGCAAAGACAGAAAGAGAGGGAAGTGAGTGATCAGTAGCAAAGACGGAATATTGTTAACTGATCAGAAGAGAAAAAAGGACCAATTGGAAAGAGAGGGAAGGGAGTGATCAGTAGCAGAGACAGAAAGAGAGGGAAGTGAGTGATCAGTAGCAAAGACGGAATATTGTTAACTGATCAGAAGAGAAAAAAGGACCAATTGGAAAGAGAGGGAAGGGAGTGATCAGTAGCAGAGACAGAAAGAGAGGGAAGTGAGTGATCAGTAGCAAAGACAGAAAGAGAGGGAAGTGAGTGATCAGTAGCAAAGACGGAATATTGTTAACTGATCAGAAGAGAAAAAAGGACCAATTGGAAAGAGAGGGAAGGGAGTGATCAGTAGCAGAGACAGAAAGAGAGGGAAGTGAGTGATCAGTAGCAAAGACAGAAAGAGAGGGAAGTGAGTGATCAGTAGCAAAGACAGAAAGAGAGGGAAGTGAGTGATCAGTAGCAAAGACAGAAAGAGAGGGAAGTGAGTGATCAGTAGCAAAGACAGAAAGAGAGGGAAGTGAGTGATCAGTAGCAAAGACAGAAAGAGAGGGAAGTGAGTGATCAGTAGCAAAGACAGAAAGAGAGGGAAGTGAGTGATCAGTAGCAAAGACGGAATATTGTTAACTGATCAGAAGAGAAAAAAGGACCAATTGGAAAGAGAGGGAAGGGAGTGATCAGTAGCAGAGACAGAAGACTGCGGATCAGTTTTTTAGGTCAAAGAACAGAATGAAAAGAAAATGCCATTGTCAGTGATCCGCAGATGTTTGTTAGCTGATCAGGGGAGGAAGTGTTTAAAGAGTTTGGACAGAATAAGTGATTTTTTTTCTTTTGTTTACCCGTGCCATCTTCCGCTTGTGGCCTGCCTGTTCAGTCCTTCGGTGTTCCGCGGCGGTGCGTCCATTTGCCATGGGGCAGCGTTCATCAAACTGAACAAAATGCCAAATTCAGAAAAACATATTCAAATAATTTGTTTTTACCCGCCCCATGGCCAAACTGATCATGTCCGCTTCCACAGGTTCTGCCATCTTACTAAATTTGTTGGAATAGCAGCACTCCTTTGGTTAAGCAACTGCTTTCATACAAATTCTTCTAAAGAGACTTTTGGGTATTTTTTTCCGAATTTTCCCCCCCCCCGGCAAATGTCCTTTGTTTGTTTGTCCAAGTTAGACATTTTGTCTAACCAAATTTCATTGCATTATTTAAATTAAATGTGTGTGGACCATTTGAGAAATGGATTGATAAAGGAAAGATTAATGGCCCAATTCTGCCAGTGGTCTTCGGGAGACATCAAATGAAATGTTTTTCCCCGCCAATTTCCTTCCCGATAAAAGTCAATTCATTCCCATGTGTTTTAATCATTAATTGCCATCCATCTGTTCTGTTCTGTTCTTTTTCGAAAACCTTAAGCGGGTTGGGTTTTTTTGTTCTTTGACATTGGACAGTCCATTTTTGAACAATGAAAGGCTTTTGCATGGAAATGAGTTTCACTTCAATTAGTGGGTTTAAATAGTGAATTTTAAGGAAATGAATGGATGGACAAACGAAGAGCGAAGTGAAGGGGAAGGGCGGGCGGGGGGGGGGGGGGAGGGGAGGGGGGGGGGTCGAATGTAATTTATCGACCGGATAAGAGAGGAGTAACCGAGGGGTGGGGGGAGGGGGAGGAGAAGCGGAGGGCACGGGACGGGGGGAGAGGGGAAGGGGAGGGGACTGAGGAGGGACTGAGCTTCTTCTTCTTCTTCTTTTCCCTTTTCGTCACGGGGAATTTCCCCCGCCCCTTTTGCTTTGCTTTTTGTGTTCTTTATGTGTTCATATTTGTGTGAAGAGGAAAAAAGAGAGTGAGAAGAGTGTTGGGATGGAAAGTGGGAACAAATTTAGCAAAGTAAAAAGCGAAGTGAAAAAAAAAGAAAAGAAAAGAAAAGACGACAGTTGGCACAAAGGCATTGGCACCGCCGGGGGGGGGGGCAAAAGGGGCGGGAAGGAACGCCGTAGGGGAGGGAGGGGAAGTGATAATACTGCTGACAGGAAGAGAGGAGGAAGAGTGAGAGGAGACGGCTCACCTTGGGCGACAGAGTGCCGTGTTGAAGATCACAGCAATCGTTCCCTGGGAAGAAATGCCGAAAAGACCAAGTTATTCTATTTTAGTCATGAAATTGGGATGAAACCTTTGATCTCGGCGTCACTAAGTTTGAAATTGAAAAAAACGAAGAAGAAATCATAAAATTTGGCATTTTGTTTAAAAAAATTAAATAATTTTATATAAAAATTCCAAAATTATGGCAAATGCCACCAAAAGGAGGTAAAATACGCACCCTGCTCAAAAATCATAGAGAGAAATTGACTCCAATGGCAAGAAAATGAAAACTAAAGCCATTTTTTGTAGTTTTACTTTTGCATAATTATCATCATAACTCACAATTACAAAACACACTTTTGCATGTCCTTTGTTTGTCCTTCAAATTGCTTTTGCCCACATGGACAATAATTTGCTTAACAATCGACGCCGGGGGGGGGGGGGGGGAATTGGCGGGATGAGCCAGTCGCATCACTACCATAAATAATGGTGGTCATCTTCATCTTCTCCTTCCGCCCCCTTCCGTCATCTCTCATCCACCTCTCTTCCTCATCTTTCTCCCACTGATCATCCTTCACTCGTCCCTCCCCTCATCGTCCGTCCTCCTCCCCCTCTCTTCCATTGCTCATCTTCCTCCTCTATTCATCCCTCTTTTATTCCGTCCCTCCACATTCTTCGGACTCATTCTCTTCCGCTCTCCCCCCTCCCCCTCGCTCACTTTTCTTCCGTCCTTCGCTTCGGCTGAGGTGACAATTATCCTGCGCCACCGATTCATCCGCCAAGTGTGCCCCCTTACCCTTCCCCTCCCCCCGCCCCCCCTCCCCCCACCAACTTATTAGGGGGTGGGGGGGGAAGCAAACACTCACTCACTGCTCATTTCTTCCGCCAGCGAAACCAGTGAATTGATCAGCAGCAGTGCCCAGCAGGTTGGAAACGATGCTGTCCGTTTCACTCCAAAAAGCCAACTTTGGTATGAAATTGGGTTGGCATTCATTTAATCGATGGGAGGAAAAAATGCCAAAAAACCCAAATAAATTGAGAGCCCAATTAGGAAAGACGGCAAAGAGCACAGAACGGCACAAATGAACGCCAATTCCATGGGCCACCAACCTCTGTCGTCCTCTTCTTGCCCCACCTTCGTTTGCTTGTTTCTTCTCCTCATGGTTCTTTTTCCTCCACTTCCTTCGTCTTCCAGTCCATTTTCTGGTATCTTTTTTCATTGTCTTTGATTTGGTGCCGTTCTTTTGGCATTTAAATCCCCGTTGGATTTGTTCTTTTTCCCTAATATCCCCCCCCCATCCTCACAAAGTGTCCGTTCGCTGTTCCGCCCTTTCCATGGAATTATTTGTCCAATTCCGCGAGCCCTTTAATGGGAGGCTAAAAACACGTCCGAACGGCCTTTGTTTTGTGAACGGACGAGGCCGAAACCGAGTCGGACTGCGCCTTCCGCTTGACGACGACCATCGGCAAAAGTGTGCCATTGTGAGGGTAAAAAGAGAGCAAATGGACACCCTTCTGAATGGCATTTTGAACAGCGGGACACGGAATATGTGGCAATCGTCGACTTGGAAATGAACCCGGACGTGGTGACGGCGGAGGACAACGCGTACTTTGTGCGATGTCCAATTGACACGGGGGAAAAAGGCGAAACGGAAGAGGCGGTAGAGATGAGGACGACGATGACAAGCAGCATACGGGTGAAGCCATCAGCTGCTGATGAACCCATTGGACAGGACGAAAAGCCACCAGCAGAAAAGCCGAGCAGAAAAGTGACGCCACCAACGACAAAGGCAATGGCACCGCGAGGAGAAAGTGCCGTAGAAGCGCCATTTTGGCAAGGACCCAAAGCGGAAGCGATGCTCCGTTTGGCACTCCATTTGGATCAAAAGGATGGCAAGGGTAAATGGGCGATTGCTTTGGCCCCAATGTTTGTCTTTGGGTCTCCCTTAAGCTTTTGCCCTTCGATTGCGCAAATGCATTGCCTTTTCCCCCTCATCGGATGGCCAACGACCGATTCGAGCAGTACAAATCAGTGACGAAGTTGGACTGCTGGACCCTTTCCCTTTCCATGTGCCCGCCTTCCCTTACAATTCCCCCCCCCCTTTTCGAATGGGTGTCCGATCATTGCCAATGGTCCTCTCCCGTCGTCTTCTGATCAGTCTGATCACCGCCTTCACTTCCGAGTGCCAAAGTTCGGAAATGACCAACAGAAACAACAACAGACAAATGGCGAAGGAGTCATCGACGAACATTTCTTCATTCAATGTGAAGTGACGATGAACGGCGAACAATTGGCCGAGGAAGAAAAGGAGGTGAGTCATAGCGAGAAACATTTCCTTGGAGAGATTTTATGGACAGATCAGAGACGATCAGAGAAAACTTTGGGTCGGTAAAACAATTTGAATTGGTCAGCAATGAATTTGGCGTTTGTCGTTGTTTTTGCGCTGATTCTTTCGTTTCATCGCCCGAACAATTCGCGATGGACCCCCCGGCGCGGTCTTTGCCATTGCCAAAGTCCAATGCCGAAGGGCGCCTTAAAAAAGATTTGCCAAAACAATTTGAGTGAACCCAATGCCAATAAATTGTACATCTTGGCCCTCTCCCGTTATTGCGCTTTTTGGCTCAAACATTCTGAGCGGCGCTTGGACCATTCGACTTGCCATTTGCGACATTGGTCTTCGGTTGTTGTACTGCTCGTCGTCCTCGGGCAAAGCGACTGCCAGAAAAGGAACTGCATGGGAAGGAGAGGTATGGGGAGGAGAAGCTGTTAAGTCTAAAGCCCCTCTTTTGGGCTTTTATTCATCGGATTGTGCCATTTTCTCGGTAATTTTGGCACCCAATGGATCATTGAATAGTCAAGAACCCGGCCCATTTCCGCTGCCAACCGACCTTCATCCGTTTCCATCAGAGATTCAACTGCTGCGGCTCTCTTCCCGAACAGTTCTCGCGTTCGTCGAGAATGCCGTTCGTAATTGGCCGCTTCAAAGGGCAAAGAATGCCAATGGCACTTTTTTTTTGTGCCGCATTTGCCCACCTGCTGTTGGTGTTGCGCTTCGCTTTCCGAACAGTTCGCGCGCCCGCCGTTTTGGTAATGCGTCCAATCGATCAGCAGAAGGGATTTCCCAACCATCAAAGTCCATCCCATTAACAAATTGGGCACCGATCAGAAGCAAAAGGGGCAAAACGGAGAAAAAGGACAAATGACAAAAGGCTTGATAAACTGCCATTTAGGCAACAAATGGATGGCCGACCTCTTTTCTGAAAGGGAAAGGGCAAATCAGGCAAATCGGATCAGCAATGGCCAAAAGGAGGGAAAATTGAAAAATGTTTTGGCATTTCCTAATGCCGTAAATTGGCGCTTTTAAATCTGCGAAAAATGCCTTTTGGAAGCCAAAACTGGATTAGTTGCAAAACAATTGCCGGAATGCGTCCGTTTTATAAGTTTTCCCTCTTAAATCTCCAGGCAAAAGTAGTGACCCCGGGGGGGGGGGGGGGGCGGCATTCATTTATGGTGTGAATTTGGACGGAATGAGGACCATTTGCGTAAATGTTGGCGATGAGTAAAGAGAGCGGTGCCGCGGTAAGTGAATGTGCCAATGCCAACGGGGGGGGGGGGGTGAGTGGGGATCATCTTCCATCAGTCTCTTCCCTTCCCTCCTCCCGCCCCCACCCCTTTCCGTCACTATTGGCCATTGTTCGCACCCCCCCCCCCCCCATTTACCCCCCTTATCACTCGTCCCCAGCGTCACCTCTTTCCCCCCCCCCCTTCAACAACAATGTGCCAACCTTTCTCATTCTCACGGGCTCACATTGCTTTTCCCTGTGCTGTTACGATGTCCCCCCCCCCCCCTCTGTTTTTGTCTCCCCCCCCTTTTTTCCCCGTCTCTTTCGCCACTTTTAACGCCACGCGGGAACCATTCCTTGGTCGACTAGCCAAATTTGGGCAAAAATGCGCGAAAATGGGCACAAAACGAACCGAATTTGGTAGGCTCACATGGGCGGAGGAGGAAGAGAGGGAAAAGAGGGGAAGAGAGTGGAAGAGGGAAGAGAGTGGAAAGGGGACAGAGTGGAATGGGGAGAGAGGGAAAAGGAGGAGAAGAAAGGGAAAGGAGGAAGAGAGGGGAAGGGGGAAGAGAGGGGAAGAGAGTGGAAAAGAGCAGAGAGTGGAAGGGGGAAGAGAGGGGAAAAGAGGAGAAGAAAGGGCAAGGGGAAAGAGAGGGGAAGAGAGGAAGAGGAAGAAGGTGTGTGACGTATCAGCCAATGTTTGGCACGGAAAGGAAAAGCGAAAGCTGTGGGGGCAGAAATAACATGCAAAAAACACCAGCAAAATGTTCACACTTCCGGCTTTCTTCTGAGTTTTGAGTCACTCAAAAAACCTTTGGCTGGGAATGCCTTGCAGCGCTATTTGAGTCTCCGACGCTGAGAATTTTCATTCATTGACCCCAGGGAAAACAATAGAAAAACATAGAGAGAAGCCACACCGAACCTAATGGTGTGGTCTATTGGTAGGGTCCTTTGCTATTTATGCCATTGGGAAATTAGCACAGCACGGCATAAGGAGGGGAGGGGGGGGGGGGAGGGAGAAGAAGGAATGCCAATGGCAAAAAAATCATTGTTTTAGGGAGGCATTTCTATTTTTGGCATTTTGTGACTCAGTCAATTCCATTTTGAATGTTTGCAACGCAAAAGCAATTCACCGTAAAAAATGCTTGAAAAATTCAAGTAAATTTGAAAGAAGAAAATTTGTATAATTCAAAAAATGAAAAGGCGCGAAAGGCTTTGAGCGGAGAGAGGGCAAAAATTTGACATTTAAACCAATTTGGCTAAAAGCAGCACGGGTGGCACAGGCGCAGAAGAGGAGGAGGAGGAGGAGAAGAAGAAGAAGGAGGACGGCATTCGGCGGCACTTTTTTGCATTGAATGGTGTGACAAAAACAGAAAATTACTTCCATAAGAAATGAGCAAATGCTAAATTTATGTCCAAAACGCCAAAAGTGCATGGGAACTGATAAATGAATTGTGTTTTGTTGCATTGTTTTTGTCTTTGTTTATTTTTCGGTTGTAATTTAGTCGTGCCATCGCACTTCGACTGCCTCTGACAGTGCCGGGCATCCCCCGCAGCGCCCTCATTTTTCGCCATCCGATTCGTCCACGAATGGTACGCAACCTGAGCTGACCGAATGCTGCGGACGGTTTCACACTTAGAAAGCACTTAGTTTGGCAAGACTCGCAAGATTTTTTCGAATTTTGGGTTTAAAATCGTTTCAAAGAAAATGCTTGATCCCGATTCACCATAATCCTCAATAATAATGGTGCACTTGGCCATTCTTCCATTTCCCTCCGTTTAGAAGTGTCTTCCTCCTCTTCCTCTTCTTCCTCTTCTTCCTCTTCTTCTTCTTCCTCTTCCTCCTCTTCCTCTTCCTCTTCTTCCTTTCTCATCGATCACCTCTCTTTTCTGTCCATTTTCTTTTCCGTTTTCCTCATCTTCTGCTCACTCTTCTTCCTCTGCTTCTTCTTTTGGTATTGTCCGAATGGTCTCCGAATGAATGAGCGGAAATGGAACAAAACAACCAATCGTAAAGGTGCACATTAATCCCTCAAGTTGGAGATGTACTCACTGCTGCTCCCTTTCCCTGCTCAGCTTCTCCCTCCGCTGGTCGGTGCTGTTCCGCTGCCACTGCTTCTGTTACTCCCTCATCTTCTGCCACTGCTTGCCCCGTTGGCATCATTGGCCCCCTCTCTCTTCGCTCACCAATGGCATTTTCTCCGTTTGCTTTTCCTGACGAATTTCCCCCCGAGGGTTTGCCATACTTTCCCCCCCCCCTCCCCTTTCTTCCCAATTGCTTTTCCATCCGCAGATGCTTCTTCTTCACCCGCTGCTTCTGCTTCTTCTCGCCCCTTTTCCCCTCCTGTTTTGTCTGCTGATTTTGCCTCTTCGCTCGATTCTCTTCCCGAACCCCCCAGTCTCACGCTGGAGGAAGTGCGCCAACTGAACGACGCATTCAATGGCATCAAAATGGGCAAAGGTTTGGCAGCATAAAATGAGGAAATGTTTGGGTGTATCGTTTATTCAATTTTTAAAAGCAAATTAAGCCAATAAATTTGGTGAAGCGAAAAAATTAAAATTTATTTTTAATTTTGCAGATTCAGCATTTGAACATGATACCAAAGTTCACCAGCAAAAACAAGTGTACAGTTTTGCCGGCATTCGCCTCACCAACAGAAACGGCAATGGCACCACGGAAAGGCATTGAGTGTTTATCTGTTGGCATTGTGCCAAATTCGAATTGACAATAATTTAAGACCAAAATTGGCAATTTGTACACACATACAAAAGTATCTTTTTGATCATTCTGTTCTGATCAGTCCTGTTTAATCAGTTCTTCCGGCATTTGCCTTATGTTATTTCCCTTCTGTCCATTTTTTCTGTTCGCCAAAATGGCACCCAAAAGTTTTCGACATAACCAAAAAGTGCCAAAAGCGATGACGAGACTAATCAATGCAATATCCAAACAGAAATACTCTGTCAGACCCATTTCGGCACTTTCCGGGATAAGTTCAGTCAACGGGCCGTTCTCCAACAGAAAGTCGGTCCATTTGATCAGCTGCTCCTCCGGTGGGTTTGGCTTCTCCCGGTGAAGTTTGGACAGACGAAGCGCATTCGTTTTGTATCTGAAAGGAAAACAAAATAAGAAATTCAAAATTGTCACTCACTTTTTATCGTTCAACATTATTCCAATTTCCTCCTTTATCCGTTCGGCATTCAGCAAGTCGGATTTGGTCAGAATTCGGCAAAATCCCCTGTATTCGGCCATTTTGGCCACTCGGAGTTGGTCAAAAAACAACGGAATGGCCAGGAAAGGGACGCCACGAATGGCCGACTCGATCATCGAGTTGTAGCCGGCGTGGGAGATGAACAAACGCAGCGACGGGTGTGCTTTTGGGAAAATAATGCCATTAGAACACAAAAACATTGCCCGAGTATTTCCCAGGGGCACGTCCGTCTAAGAAAAGGAAAGTCGAAAGAAACATGAAAGTTTTGCCGTATTCCAAGGCTTAACTTTTACCTGTTTCCCCATAGTCTTTTCTACAGTATATTGTATTGTGTGCATTGTACCAACCGTTTAAGCAAATCAAAACTTACCAAGTAAATCCGTCTGTTCGACCCATTCGAACTGTCAAAGTGTTTTCATGTTTTCTGTCCATGTTTCAAAGCCTTACCAAGTGAAGGTTCGGCACGTTTTTTGCCAAATTTCTGCTGAAACTGTCCGTTCTGCTCACTTTCATGATAAACGCAAAGTCGGCAAAATGGCTAATTGCGGTGAACAAATTGGCCAATTTTCTATGGTCCATTGAGGCAGTGTCCGAGATGGAGCCGAAAGACAGCAGAACAGCGCCGCGGGGGCCGGACGAAACGGCACGGAGAAGAGCCTTTTATGGCAGTTTCATTTTTCATGCGCAATTATTTAAAATTTAAAAGCTTTTTCTGTGGGATAAAAAGCGAGAAATGGGCAGGCGTTTGTCCTTGAGTGGGAATCGAACCCATTCCTCCATTTTCTCTGTGCGTATCCCTACCACTAAACCACAGAACGGGTGGGGTGAGGGGGCGGGGGGTAAGCGCATTACCGTATTTAGCGGCTGCGGTGGCTTTGACATTCCGAGTCCGCCGATGTAGACCACCTTAAGGGTTGGAACATGTTCAGCGCCTGCTTCCGCACTTTTTTGCCATTTCACCTTTGCCAGCGTCGGCACCGCCGCTTCGACAAATTCGTCGCTTATCACAAAAACGACGTCAATTCGTCGCGCGGAGATTTGCTCCAGGCGAGGGAATTGGGCGGAAATGTGTGTACGAAATGCGTTGTTTTCCTGAGGGGCAATTGCCAAAAATTTGATTTTATTGGCAATTGGTCACTTTGCGGAACATTCGCCACTGAGCGTACAGTGTCGTGCCGTACTGCCAAACATTCTGTGCCCTCTCCCATAGATTCATCCGAGGCCCAAGCGGCACAGTCCCTTGGAGAGTTGGCACAATGCTCAACGGATGGGGGATGCCGAAAATGTTTTGTTCAAGTTAATATTGGACAATTGCTAAGTGCCGATTAGAAATAAAATACGCCGCTCCAGTGTTCTGATCAATCCCCGTTAATATGACGGCATTTAATCAGCCCAACACCAATCCAATCAGTCTATTATCGTAATCTCTCTTCCCGACAATTACCAAGAAGCCAATTGTATGCATCGGCAATTGGGCCGGTGCTGACCCATGCCAAACGCGGAATGGCCAAATGGTGGACAATGCCGACCATGCACAAGTCAATCAGATCCACGAAAACGAGGTCGAACTGCTCGGCCCGAAGCTGATCCAGCACCTCTTTGCGCTGCACCAGCGCTAAAATTTATAACACGGGTTGAATAAGACCAAAATATTCATGGTAAATTGGAAGATGGACAAGAAAACGTTTAAAAGGGGGGAGGGGGATGAGTCGGGATACTCATTTAGTACAAATAATAGTTTAATTGCTGTGAATAAGTTCTTTTTGCAATAAACTCCGATCTTGAACATATTTGTTCAAGGGTGCCAATAAAGGTTTGTAGGAAGGAACTGAATAAATTAAATTACTTTTCAAAGATGTTGAGACCCATTGGTTTTAAATTGGCATTTTGACTCAATTTGCCCCTCCCCCCCCCCGCCTCCTCTCCGTCCGACGACCTTCGCACCATTCGACCACCGCATCGTCCTGTCGCAGTCTTTCGCGAAAAGAGTGCGCGTCTTCGTCGAACAGATTGGGAGAAGTTAGCAACACTCTGTCAAACGCATCCGGCAAATTGTCCGTCCGAATGACCCGCTGGGCCAATTTGGTGCCTGTCATTGCGAACGGTCGCAATTTGGGGATCCATACGGTCTGAGGATCGCAAATGGCATAAGAAAGAAAACAACACATGATAGAGAACCGTTCCTCCAAGAACAATTACGCTATATACAGTATCTTTGCTGTCAAAAACTCATCGAAATTCAAACAAAGTGGTGCTTGGCCACCAGCAAAACCAACCGACCAAATTGTGCCGCCCCGTCTCGGCCAAAGTGTCCGTCACTTTGCCCATCGCTTTGAGCAGACTCGGCGACAATGACGGACTGATCATCAAAATGTTGGCACAATCAGCCAATGGCATGGCCAGCATTAGGAAAAGGCCAAAAAAAGGGACAGAAATGGCAGCGGAGGAAACCATCGGAGAAAGGCGAGGGGCAAAAATGGGAAAACGAAAAATAGGGGGGGGGGGAGAAAAACAACTGAAAAGGGGGGAGAAAAATAGTTAAAAGTGCCAAAATAAAAGTGGGCCAATGGGGGGGGGGGAGAAAAAGACAAATTGAAAAATGGACAAAAATGAGAAGCAAAAGTAAAAAAGGGACGAAAGAAAAGTGAAAACGACAAATTGAGGAGAAGAAAAGCAATTAATTATCAGTGGTACATCGTCAGCACCATTTGGGGATTTGTCCTTATCATTTTATCAGTGGAAGGAAAGTGATGAGTGCCTTTTATCTCTCTGCCGTTGAGAAAGAGTGCCATTGACTGATCCAATAAAATCAGATGGAAAAGCGAAAAGGAAATGCGAAATGCCTTTGATGACGAAGTCTGAGCCTTAGAATTTGAATTTATTCCTTAATTCTGAGGTGACATTTGTCTATTTCGAAAAACAACAGAGGGGGCAAATAAATTGATGTTCGACCATTTTAGGTGTCAGCCGACTCAAATGCCTTGACTTCAAATGCCCGACTTAGATGACCCGTTCCGGTGGGGAGGGGGGGGGGGGGGGTCGGAGAACTTCTTGACTCGTTCAAACACAAGGTTTTGTTTCAGCAATCTAAAGTGCCGAGGCAAATACGCAAGAAGGAGGACCGATTCTGTTGAAAAAGATTACTAATTGAAACATTTTGTCTTGTCGGTACAGACCTCCCGTTGAAAGTTATTAGTTACCGAATGTCAAATTTTGTTGAAGTGTTAATATCTGTTTGTTCATTTTCGAAATTTAATAATTTCGCTTCTCACCAGAATTTATTTTTTCTCTCCTCCCCCGCCGGCCATTTTGTCGTATGAAAATAAAAAAAGCTTAAAATTTATTCGTTGAAAGATTTGTTGGCATAGTTTTAATCAAATTTGCTTTCGGCATTTTCCCATCGCTCCTTATGAGACCAATTTGCGGTAAGGATTGGCCGATTGGGGCAGTGTTCGCTGCACTTCTTCCACCGGCGGCGCTTGGGCGGGCGGCTGACGCGCCTTTTGGACGGCTGTAAAATGACAGAATTGAAAGCTATCCGACGCAATGAGCTCATTATCAATGCCCGATTATCTGACCAAAGTCCATTCTTCACGGACATGCCCCTCCAATTTTTTGATCAATCGCTCACTGATCGATCAGCAGTTGATCGCAAACTTCTCACCCGAATACGCGTCGACGGGTGCCGCCGCTTTAATCGCCGCGAGCGATTCATAGCCTCCCGGCGCCACCGCCGCTTTCACATCGTACGTTTGCTGCTTCGGCACTTCGTACGGCTTCGTCTCGTACGGTTTGGCCATGGGAATTGCCGGACCCGTCTCATACGTCGGTTTGTCTACGCCTTGAGTGCGTGGAGGACATGGGCAGTACTGTACAAATGGTGGGTTTGGATGTCATTTTGGTTATCTTTTTTTTAAGCGACCTGCGCATCTTCGCCCGGTGCTCCGAGTACCCCCAGGCTTCCCGACTGTCCATCGGTGCCCGGAGTTCCAAGTGTCCTTACAAAATGCCATCAGAATTGTGCTTGCCTTTCAAAAAATTTACCCCGTTGGCCCAGAGGGCCCTGGCGACCCGTCGTTGCCCCGTTGTCCGTCCGGGCCCGGATATCCGTCCGGCCCTTTCGGTCCCGGCGGTCCGCTCTCGCCCTTTGGTCCCGGCGGGCCTTTCTGTCCGCGCACTCCGTCTCGCCCCGGTGGGCCCGGCTCGCCCAATTTGCCAGCCTTTCCCGCTTCCCCTGAACATGGATGGGTTGCTCTTCCTCAATGATCCCTTCCGTCACCTGGAATGCCCGGGTTACCAGGGTAACCGGCCCGTCCGTCCTCTCCGTTCCGTCCGGGCGGTCCCGGCAATCCTTCCGCGCCGCCCGGCCCAGACTCTCCCGGAGGACCTGGCGGTCCAGTGGGCCCATGCGGACAAATTCGACATCCGGCATTCTATTCGTTGATTTAGTTTATTTTCCATTTTTCTTCATCCCATCTGACCGGATCGACCGCGACGGGTGGCGCAATTCCGGGCAATCCTGGCCCCCCGGCTGTCCCTCTCGTGCCGGGAATGCCGTCCTCTCCGGGTTTTCCCGGCGGTCCGGGCGGACCCGCGGGACAATTGTTCTGCGAATTGCAAGCTAAACAAAATGTGTTGTTGTTGGGTTTAAGTTCGACAATTTTCTCTTTTCTTACCGCATGTAGGGCCATGCACATATGCGTCCTGCTTGGCGTAAGAGTTGTGCAGCGGATACGCCTTGGGCAGCTCGTAGGCCTATAAATTTGGCATCATTTCTCAATTCCATCGTATTCGTCGGATGCCTTTTTCCGTCAGTGCCGTCCCCGCCCCCCCCCCCTCCCTCGCCACTGTTTCGGCATTATTTTTACCTGTCGTCTTTTCCTCAGCAGCATTTCCTGTGGCAATGTGTTTCTCACTGTGATCATTTGGTCCCAAGTTTCGTCCGCCATCGCTTTGAACTCGTCCGAGTCGACTTTCAGCTGCTCATTGATTCTTTGGATTTTGAACACTAACAATGGCATATATAAGAAAATGGATGCCATGGCAATGAGCGAAGCGGACACTGCCAAAAGACCGGCAGAACGAGCCGAAATCATTGCTTTTGTTGGGGGGGGGGGGAATGATTGGCAAATGCGGAGGGGAAAAGGGAAATTCAACAATTTATAGGGTGAGCAAAGAGAATGGGTCCCAGAGGAAGAGGAAAAAGAGGAGGAGGGGATGAAGCACTTGAAAGAGTTGAAGGGGGGGGGGGGGGGGGGAGGGGGAGAGAATGTAATTGCACTCATTGAGAGAGAGAGAGAGAGAGAGAGAGTGATGGAAGATGATTGAGGGGAATTGGATGAACAGCAGAAGAAGAGGGGGAGGCGGCGTGGAATAAGGAGGTGCTGAAGAATGGTCGGTGAGGCGGAACGCCCGTCAATGACAATAAGTGTGGATGAAGAGGAGGAGGGGAGGGGGAGGGAGGACGGATGAATGGGGTGAGGATGAATAGAAATGGGGGGGGGGGGGGAAGGAGGGGAAAAGGATGTGAGAATCGGACGGACGGACAGGCGGACGGATTGGCTTATTTTGTGGTGGCTTCGCCCCCCCCCCCCCCTCCCTCTTCAGACACTGTGTGTCCCATTGCGCGAACGGGCAAAGCAAAGAGCTGTCCGTCCTGTGCTTTTTGTTAAAAATAATAGGCTAAATCAAATGCTTCAGCCAGCCTTCCCATCAATTTCCGCATTTGGCCCCCCTTTTTTGCCCCGGGCAATTATTTAGCGGCCAAAGTGCCCAAGGCAATTTGCACGATTTTGCTTTACTGTATTTTATTGCGGCAGGTGACAAATTCCATAAATAAATACAATTCTGAAGGGCGCACCTCCAATTTGGGCATGGAATGCGACGCTTTTATTTGACTGCGGGGGAAAATGGCCCAAAAGATGCCAAAAAAGAATTCCGCGAAATAACAGTGAAGAGCGCAGCAGTTGGGTTGTGGAACCGCTTCTCCCCCCCCCCCCTTTGTCCCTTTCCATTTCAATTTTCTTTGTCTTTCATTTTCAATTTTTCTAATCGTTCCCCTCCCCGCTTTCTCCATTCGTTCAATTACATTAATTAGTAATTGTACCACCCGGGGGCACCCAGCTCATAATTACCCCCCCCCCTTGGGAAGACTATGACCAATTAATTCTGTTTTTATCATAATAATAATAGAGCTGTCGTCCCCCCCCCCCCTAAAGATGCCTTTATACGCTCGCTTTTCAGAGTTATGTCGACATTTTCCCTCGTTTTCATTTTTCAGGAAAAGTCGCCATCAGCAGTTGGTCTCCCTTTAAAACTTCATTTTATTCATTTGGTACCAATTGCGCAATAAACTTGTGTTTTCATTAATTCTTTTGTTGTCGTCATAAATTTTTAAAATAAATAAAAATTTAAAATGAATCGTTAAAAAATTAGTGCCATTGGAACACCAAAATAGTGATTTTTCCTGCCTCAAAATGCACAAATTGATGCCAGCTGACGTGAGTGCCGAAGTTGCGTCCGACAATGACGTGCCAAGTCTGCCCTGAATTGTGCCAATGATTGATAATCAACTGATTGATTGATCGGCCATTAATTTGCTTGCCCGTATATTCTTCCATCTTTTTCTTGATTGAACTGGCAATGTCCGACTCCAAATCACACGTCTTTAAAAGTAATTGGTTCAATTGCCAGTTCTAACGGCATTTCATTTGTTAATTATGTGCTTACGTCTAACGCAATGTTGGCGATTTCGACCACCTAAACGAAGCATTTGTCAATTGTTAAAATTCCTTTTTTTTAAGAAGATGATCTCTGATCATCCAAAAAGCATAAGCAATGCTTACATTTGGATTTTGCTTTTAAAAGATTCGAAAAATATGATATTGGACTTTGAAAACTGTACTTAGGGCGAGTGTAATAGGTTCTGTCGGTTTAATTTTTATCAAAAATTTATTCTGAAGTGATTTAAACAATCTCTCTTTTTTTAAAAACAAACTGACATTCGCGCACGGAGTTTCTACGAGTTTTAATTTGTCAAAAAACATCTCAGAAAGAATAATAAATATAAATAATATGGCGTATATTGCCATATCGGAGGACCCGTAGAGATTTAATGTCCGACAGAACTTATGCCACAGCCAAAGTATAATTTCTGACAAATGTGTTCACAATTTCCTTTCCGCTGGTTCCTCTCTCCCAACCAAATGGTTTCAACTCCCTTTCCCCTCATTACGGAAAGATACAATCACTGCAATTAAAAACATGGCCGTGCCGTTCTAAGGAATGGCAAATCACGGGTTTTGCAGAATCTGATTTGATCAGTCCATCATTCATTCGTCTTTTGCCATTGGCTCTGATCATTCGCTCTCTTTCTTTTCCATTTCAAAAGGTCTCTCTCTCTCTCCCCCATTTTTTCGCCTGTTTTTGTTGGTCCATGTTCATGCTGGTCGCTTTGATCACCACCGAAAGTGGCTCGTCCACCCCACTTTTCTGCTGCCGCACTTTCTCCCGAATTTCCGTCCGCCCTTCGCTTCCGACGCTTTCGCGTGCCTCCGTCGCTTGTCGCCAACGGCGTGAAGCGTTCCTTTGGCGGAATGATTTGTGACTCGAAAAGTGATTAATCAGTGCGGAATCATCGAAAATTAGATTCAACACACTGTGCCGACCATTGGTCAAAAAAATCACCTGCGGATGCTGAAATGAGGAAAATTAATGAAAATAAAATTCTTAAAATTTCACATATTTCTGTCAAAAATATAAATTTTCTCTTTTCATACACCAAAATGACCTGAAGTTTTTGCGCTGCATAATGTTGCTGAACATTTTCGCGAAGAAAAACAACAAAGAAAGGGAGCAATGAATTGACTAATTAATGTGAAATTAATTCGAATGGAATTTTGGACGTGGGAAAATCGGAGGAAATTGGCGGGGAGAGGGGAGGGAAGAACAGCTGTTAAATGGGGTGGGGAGACGGAACACCCCCGCCCCGACGGGAGGACAACGGAAATTTGGAGGAATGTGACGGGGACTTATGTTTTTGGTATCTTAGAAAAAATGCCAAAGGTAACAATTAAAGTGGCAGCTAATTAATTGCCATTGGGCAAAACACACATTAAACGGGTTTCAAATACAACTATTACAACAGAGAAGTACAAGACATGGACATTCATTTTATGGTATTAATAGCTTCTGAAATAAAACATATGCGATATTAAGGAAATGCATCTTTGTCATCGAATATCCACTGACACTTAAGCTTCTCACAACAAACTGAGACCAAAAGTTGGATTCCCATTCTTGTTCAATAAGTCAATAAATTTAGAGCGATTTTCGGTCACCTGTAACAATAAAAAATTTACAATAATACAGCTTTTTAAAACTCATTTTAAAGCTATTTCACAGAAAAAATTTTTTAGGTAAGAACGCTTAAAGAGCGACAAAATCCAATTTTGAAGTGCGAAATAATCCCCTTGGTACACCTTTTGCTCCACCAGGCCCAAATATTTGAGAAGTTTAGCCAGAGAATCGTCGTAAGAGTCGGTGATTATTTGGAATGAACGTTCTTTACGCTTGATTTCCTGCAGATGCTGGCGAAAGTCCTCCTTCTTCTTTGCCAGTCGCTTGGCCAACTCTTTCTCATCACTGAATTATATTATTATTTCAAACAGTAAAATGTCCCAACAAATTGAATAAACAAGATAATTAAAGTGAAAACGAACCCCTCAAGCTGTGCTTTTTGATGTTTTAGCGCCGTCAGTGCTTTGGCCCTTTGATTGACTTGGCCTTCCAATGCTTCCAAATCGGTCACCAACTTTCTCTTCATCACTTCAATTTCAGCCATCAAGTTTTTGTTTGCCATTTCCAAGTCGTCAATTTGCTTAAAAACAGTCGTTCACAAAAAAGGGCAAAATGTGACGACCTTTCGCCATGCTTCGTACTTGGCCCGCATCTCAACCACTTGGTCCTGCAACATCTCCACCTTTTGCAATTCGCTGATCAGACTCTCCACGCATTGGGTGGTCACGCGTTGTTCGCCGTATTCCCTCTCCAACTTTCGATGGTTTTGCCTTCAAATTAACATACAACAAAGGGCAATTTAAAAAAAGCACAATTTTAGAAGTAATAGCTCTGTTCATAATTATTGAGATTTTGGTGATTTTTTTTTAATTTTGCAGAATTTTAAGTTATTTTCTTAAATTCTCTGCCTGAAAATGTTAATTTTTATAGAAAAATTTGGCTAAGAGATTTTTTTCTGAGAAGGGAACCTGAACTGGGAGGTGGGACAGGCTACTCCCAACACTCACACTGCCTGGTCATATTTGATACGGATGTCCTCCACTTCGGCCTCCATGTTGTTCAACTCATCGATGATGCGTTCCGGCGAATTCACAATGTTGTTCTCCAGACGTTTGCGATTTTCTTCTTCTTGATTAAGCAATTCCTTGCACTCGTCCTGTCAATGCAAAATCCATCAGAAATTGTTATTAAACCCCCTATTTCTTCGTAATAAATCCCAATACAAAATGTCTATTTGTGACTCTTTTGTGTCCACTTTTCCATTACATTTTCGCGTTGCGCCTTTGCCATCAGCTTGTCGATGCCTTCTATGTTCCTTTTCTCGTCATCCGCTTTTGACTGTTTCTCGCCCAATCTCTCCTTTAAGCGTTTAATTTTGGTAATCATTTCGCTGTTACGCGCTTCCATTCGGTCAATTGCCTCTTCGCGTTCTTTCAATTGCTTAATTCGAATTCGAACAAAAGATATTTGTATAAATTTGGACGTACTGCATGGGTGGAACGCTCACAATTCTTCTCGAAGTCGTGCGCTTTCATTTGTTCGTCCTGAAAATTAAAAATAAAAGACAAAAACATTTTGTTGTACTAACAATTTGAGTGTCCATTGTAGAAAGTTCTTTGGCAATGTCACACTTCATGTTATACAAGCGAATCAGTTGTGCCATCAGCGACTTAGTTCTGCGAGCATCCGGTTGCAACAGATCGGAATAGAGAAATTCGTCAGACCCATCGAACAATTTGTTGAACACCAAATTACTAAATGGAATAGCAATTCAATCCGAATTTCAAAAATGAACTCTTGTCATTTTTTGGAATGCTTGCAATTTTTCGTTGAACCATACGATTTCTTACACATGCTGCTGAGTTCGGATGATCATCTTGGGACGAGCCCTCGTCAGATCATTGGATATTTCAGCGTCGGTTTCTCTGGCGATGCCCACATTCTCAAAAACCAAATCGCAAAGAAAGTGATATGCTTGGATAAGCTGGTCGGATTGCTGTATAAATATAATTAAAGCGACCAGAACTCTAACAAAACCTGGGAATTGTTGAGCAATTCCTGCGTTATTCCAATCTCTTTGGCCTCACGATTAAAGAAGTCGAGAATTAAACGAGAGTCAGGCCCTGCCATCGGAATACAATGACGTTAAAATCTAAATTTTCAAACAATTAATTAGAAAATTTTTATTAACTAAATGCATAGATAGAAATTATGGTGGCTTTTTTAGAGCTAGGCGAGATCGGGACTCCCGCGGGATGAGGCGGGAATCCCGCTCCCGTTTCCCGCTTTTTTGCCCGAACGGGATTTTTTACAGGAGCGGGATAAAGGCGGGAATCCCGAACGGGAGTCCGGTCCCGTTTTTTTCAACTTCCGACTCCCGATCCGATCCGTAAATTTTTGTGCAAAACACGGGAGTTCTCAGGTGCTGGGGTCCCGTAAAATTTTTTACCCAACTGCCCAACTCTAGTTTTTTTTTACAACAAATTTGAAAATAATAAAAACGCTAATTTTAATCATGGCACTTTGTTTCTATATTAAAAATTAAGGCGCACCTACGTTTTGTCGATTCGACGTTTTGTCGACTCAGCCAAAAATGAACATTTTGTCGACTCAGTCAAAAAACTACGTTTTGTCGACTATACATTTTGTCGACTCGACGTTTTGTCGACTCAGCCAAAAATGCACGTTTTGTCGACTCAGTCAAAAAACTACGTTTTGTCGACTATATGTTTTGTCGACTCCACAAAATGTCGACTCAGCGGGAAATAGACGTTTTTGTCGACTAAGTTGTTTAGATTTTCTCAAAATTATTCACAAAAATGGGTCCAAATTTTAATTCGATAAACAAGAAAAAAACATACAAAACAGCTAAAGAAGACGAATGCGCGAAGCGCCGACTAAGATCGGATTCTGGTTAATGTTGAAGGTCCTCGGATGATCGAACAGTTCCTACCTTGGAACAGGCAAAAAGGGGACGATGAAGAAATTGGACGAAAAATGTGGGAGAAACCGTAGGACGGAGAAGGAAAAACGGAACCGAAAGACGGGGAGGAAAGGCAATTGCAACAAATCCATGTTTTTCGACTTAGTCAAAACTGATTGACCAAAACCCGTTTCATAATTTTAAAGACGCCGAACAAGAAAACAAATCCCGAGCCCCTAATGCTAACAACTTCACACCATACTAATTTTATTACAAAAAAAAACCTTTCCGGGAAAAATAAAACGAAATTTCGATAATAAAGTTCAATCAATTGGTCTCTGCTTCTCATCTTCTTTTCGTACGACTCGTGCATGCAATCCGCCATTAGCCCTGTTTTTGCGACAGCAGTAAAAGGCTGTTCAGAAGCAGATCGAGCGCTGTAAATTTGCTTATCGATGTTTTCCAAAATCGCTGCCAGAAAATCTGAATTGACGGATGATGACCCAAACTGGGGTTATAATTACAAAATTTATTGAAAAAAGTGAAAAGCATTTACCGAAAATTGGCGGTGAAACGCCTCCATTGCATTGGGTACCCGATTCGTACTGGGCGGATTCGTACTGCCCCGATTCGTACTGTTAACGTGCTATAAGTACAAGAACTGTCTAACCTCCACTGTCTGCGCTCCCACGCAAAACAGTTCGAATCGGGGCAGTACGAATCCACCCAGTACGAATAGGGTTTTTACCATTTTAAACGGGGCATTACAATTCGTACTATTATGTAGTAAACATAGAAACAGAAAAAAGTGAGACAATGTTTTTAGAACAGAGAAAAAAAGATAACATAAAAAAGTACGAATCGTCTTTTTCTATTTTAAAGGGGTGTACCTCAACTGCGGACATATCTTTTTTCTAACTTGATCAAGTTCTGCAATTTTGATACTTTTCGAATGCTCTACGTGTTTTGAAGCTTTTATTAAGACATTATTAAGCGATTTAATAACTGGCCAAAAAATTTAAGAACGAACTAAGGACAACGAACTATTTAGAAAATTTTTTCTTTTTGTGTTTTCAACATGTCTTCTGCGCAAGTTGTGTCCCAAGTGGAGGTGCCAGTTGAAAAAACCATTGACCGTGAAAAGGCAGGCACTTTAATTTGCTTGTTTTTAATTTTACTTTTATTTCTAGCTGTTTCATTTAGGTTTGCCCACTGCTGCTGCGGATTTTTTGTGCCCATGGTCGCCATAATTCAACCGGCGATTTTTCACGTGGCGCCGTGCCCCCAAACGAACTTCAAATTTACACATGGTGATTGGGAAGAGTTAATTTAATTTAATATTTCCTTTGCAAACAGATATTGATAGCTTCGAATTATTTAAAGAAAACAACTCATTGATTAAAAAACAGCTGCTACTAAGCCTAGACTTTCACTTTTTGTTCAACTTCGGTATTCGGTATCATACAAAATGTATGACAGCGACCTTAAAAGCTCCCGGGAACATGTTTTCATGAACTTCGAAGAAAAAAAAGATTCCTCTGCAAATACAGTCAAATAAACCTATTCATTTTCTCAAGGCTGGATTGCACTCTCAAGGAGTTAACTTCGCTTATTAAAGATGTCAATCCCGATGCAAGACGCAGGGGCACCGAATTCAACTTTGCCGTTGGTAGGTTAAGAAAAAAAGGCTCATATGGTTTAGGCCCCACTATTTTTTTTTTGCCAGTTTTTAGGTTTTCATAGTCGCTGATCATGAATCTGGCATTCATTTCGACTCATTACGAACATTGAATAATTCAAAAAAAAACAAAAAAAAAGTACATCCAATCAAATACACCAAAAGGCCATTCATTATGGGAGGCAAAGTTTTTGGAAAATTTATATTCGATTTTTGTATAAGTTTCGAGTTCGTAATGAGTTGAAATGAATGCCGGATTCGTTATCAGCGACTTTGTAACCTTATAAATTGGCGTCTTTATTTTGAAATGAAACATTTTTTTGTGGGGCCTAAACCATATGAGTCAAAAAAAAATCTGATTTTCATATTCTATTTGATAAGTTACGCCCGACCGTTACTCTGCCCGTCATGCGATGCATGAAGTTGGAATGACCATCAGTGGACAAAGATCGGCAGACGACGATAAAACTGTGAGCTAAAATAAATTAGACCAAATAAATGTTCATTAACACACTTAAATTGATGAATGTTTTCACGAAAATAGAACATTTTAAATTCCTAACAAATAAATAATTTTTTGTTTGTTCATCAAAATTTTTCAGCATTTATCGGAAAACATACCTTCCCGGCAATGCAGTATTTTTCTTTTAAAGCTTAAATTTACTTTGTTCAACTTCTAACGCTAAAAAATATTAAGTCCTTTTTAAATAAATCGAGGGTAGCTTTGCCTTCAAAAAAACATTTGAAATATTCAGCTCAGTCAATGCAAATTCGAAATTGGTGACTTCATCGATGTCGTGATCAGTCCACCTGAGGCCGGTGGGCGCGGAAACGGCGGTCCGATGGGTCCCTACGGAGGGCCGGGCCGTCGTCAAGGCGGAGACCGTGGCATGGGCATGGAGCGTGACCGCCTCCCTTCAGCCGGTGGGCCGGGCGGTGGTCGTTTTGGCGGCGGATTTATGCGCTGAGGAAAAAATGGAAATGATCTTTAATCGGATTTGTCATTGTTGAGAAAATGGGAAGCCTTTTCATTTCATTTAATTATTCCACTCTTTTTTTAATTATATAGAGTCAAATTGCTAATTATTGTTATTTGGTTAAACTTTCCTTCAGTTTTCTTTTTGTCTTTTCATCTTTTGCAAATTTTATTAATAATTCTAAAGATTGTGCCATTTTCGTTGATGAGTACGCATTATTACCCCGCACTGAGGAATTGTGGAAGTTGCGCGAGTTTGGCTGGAAGCGTTCAAGATTTCAATTCCTCTTCATCAATCACAAATCGAATGTCTAATCTCAGTAAGTCTGCGAATTTTGGACTATTTGGCACAACATTTTTTCATGTAAATGAGTAAAATAGTTAAGTAAATTTAGTTGGTTGAATTTAATTTTGGCACTTTTCATTTGCCAAATTTACTTTAATTTCCTCCCGTCTTAGGTGGCGAAATTCAGCACACTGCTCAGCTTGTGGAACAAATTGCTGGTTTGCATTTGAACGACGAATTCAGTGATTTGGAGTTGATCATTGACGGGCAACATTTTCCGGTCCACCGAGTGATTTTGGCTGCGCGCAGTTCGTATTTCAAGTGGGCGTTGCCAGCGCTTCATTACGGATTAATTGCTCTTATTTAATGCAGGGCAATGCTTTACGGTGGCATGCGTGAGTCTTCGGAAAATGAAGTCATTTTGTATGACACTCCTGTCCAAGCTTTCCAAGTCGGTCATCGTTTTGTAATTAATTTTTGAATTTTATAATTTGCAGGCCCTCCTCAAATACATTTACACTGGCAAATTGCAACTCAAATCGTTTGAACTCAGTTTCGTGTTGGACATGCTCGCCTTGGTCCACAAATACGGCTTTTCCGAACTTGAGGCCGCAATTCCGGAATATTTAAAAGTCGCACAATTGCTCAACTTTGTCAATTTTCCCTTGTTTAGACAATTCTGAAAGTTCGAAATGTTTGTTCCATCTTCACGGTTTCTCATCTGTACTCAATCGAAGGACTGTCTGCCGCCTGTTTGGACTTCATTGACAATTACGCCTCCGAACTTTTGTCCGGACAAGTCAGTATTACACTTGCATAAACCCCATAAATATCTTATATGCAGTCCTTTCTCCAATTGCCCGCCTTGGCATTTGTCCAAGTGTTTTGCCGTAATTCGTTTTGTGCGCCCGAATTGGAAATATTTTTTGCCGTCCGTAAATGGATTGAGGCACACCCGGAAGAGGTACTGTTGTGAGTAAGTGGCTCATTAACAAGCAAAACTATTGCCCTTTCCATTTCAGTCCGTTTCTTTCCCTTCCGTGCTCTCCCAAGTTCGCCTTCCGCTGCTTAAAATGAACGAACTTTTGGGGCCTGTCCGCGAGTCTGACCTGTTCAATGCCGACCAAATTCTTGATGCCATCAAGGATCTGAACACAAAACGCAGTTCTGAGCTCAACTACCGCGGTTTTTTGTGTGAGTTTATTCCGCGGTTTTTTGTGTGAGTTTATTTGGGCCAACAAAAATTTAAAAAAAAACTGATTTACGGTGTTATTTTCAAATAATAAGCATTCCTCGTTTAGTCCCCGGAACAAATGTGGCCACTCCCTCTTTTGGTGCCAAAGTGACCGCCGGTGACCTCCGTTCGGCTTTGCTGTCAAACAAAAGCGGAGAGGAGGATATTACGTCCTCCGTCGATCACATCGATCGTTCTTACGCAAAACATTTGATAAATCAATCCAATTCGGGAATAACGGTGCTTTTAAGCATTAATTGTTTTTTTGTCAAATAACTTTGTTTTGAGATCGAATTGGGCCGTCCTTTCATTCTCAACAACATCAAACTCCATCTGATGGACCGGGACCAACGGACTTATTCGTATTATGTTGAAGTGAGTTGGCCTTTTGACCATTATATATTCTATCTTTACGTTTTGATTGGTTACATTAGGTCAGCGTCGACCAAATTGATTGGGTCCGTGTCATCGATCACAGCCATTACGTTTGTCGATCACGACAAAATTTGCTTTTCGATGAAAGGGTCGTCAAATTCATACGGTCTTATTTTCTTCTTGTTCCCTCTCTCCGTTCGTAAAAGGCATTTTTAATCGTATTTTTAGTATTGTTGGCACACATTGTTCAGTGAACAACACTTTCCAACTGAGCCGTTTTGAGGCGCTTTACGTTACGGATGCTTTCGAAATTGACCATCTCACCACTCTTCAAAGTTCGTTTCATCTCTCATAATTTTGACTATGCAAACCCTCTCTTTATTCTTCTGTGTGTTCAGTACCGCGTGTGAACATTGCGACCGTTGCCAACAATGCCATTGTGATAGAGGGTGTATCGCGCAGCCGAAATGCCCTTCTCAATGGTGACACGAAAAATTACGATTGGGACGATGGGTTCGTTTTACTGGGTGTGTTAGGAGGTAACGAACAGCCTGTTGTCATACATTTTATTTGGTCTTCTATTGTCGATAGTGTCCTTATACAGTAAATTGCTTACGGAGTCACTCATTTCGGCCCTTTGTTTGCCTTTGATCTTTGTCCATCTCCGCTTTCCCCAGGTATACTTGCCATCAATTGGGCAGCGGTGCTTTGGTTGTTCAGCTTCCCCAACCTTTTCTGGTGGAGACGATAAGGCACATAACAACAATTCATCGCAACAATTAATATTGCATATTTTTGTATTCCTTTTCAGACTTTTGCTTTGGGATTGCGACGATCGGTGCTATTCCTTTTACATTGAAGTGTCTACTGACCAATGCAAATGGACGAAAGTAGCGGAAGTCAATGAGCGAAGGTAAATAATTGCAATTTTCAACGCTCGACTTCTGATTTTGACTCCCTTTATATTCCACCGTATTTCCTGGAGCAGGACAGACTTTCCCGCCGTTTTCTTTCCCACCGGTTCTTTCCTGACATTTCTTCCCAGGTTTTTTTCACGCCGTTTCTTTTCCCATTCCTTTCCCGGCTCACAATCTCAGATTATAAAAAAGGCAATCAATAAAGAAGATAAGAGTTAGATTACGGTACATCATACAATACTTTCAGGAGCTGGCAAACTGTACTTTTTGTACGACAACCGGTCGTTTTCATACGCATCGTTGGTGAGTGAAATCGACAATTAGAAGATTGCTTTCTTCTGACAATCCATTTGTAGGAGCGTATTCTCATTGCCTTTTCAGGTACACACAATTCGGCTAACGAAGTGTTCCATTGTGTTCATTTTGAGTGTCCGGCAATGGAGTCGGACAGTGTCTGTGAGGAGGAACGGCTTGCGCGATTGCGACGCATCGTCACGCGAACTGTTGAAGACAACAATTCGCCCCCGTCCGCCTGTGTGCCGAGTTCGTCTTCCATTTTAACATCCTCTCAAAATGCCTTGGACGCAATTGTTGAGCGAATTGCTGCAAATGTACAGCTCAAGGAGGAGACAGAGGACAACAACAATCGACAAAGGGAAGAAAGTGCCTCAGTTGGAGCAGCTGAAGAGCATCTGCCGAGTCACCACTCGCAAGGCACGCATTTGGGCACCACCACTGATAATAGAGAATGTTCTTCTTCATCATCCGCTAGGTACGTTTGGCATTTGACCAAAAATCACAATTTCTGTGGCTGTGTTTTAAGATCCGACTTGTCTGAATCTTCCCATTCGGAAACACAGTTTGATGAACACCACCGTGACAGTGAATCGGTTCCTCCCCTGGAGGGCCGGGAAATGTCCAACTGATTGCTTGCTGCTCTTGACGATTATAATAGTTCTTTAAACTTTTTTAGGGAACTTTAATTCTCTATTTCTCTCTGTTTGTGTTTTAATGAGGATAATTCATAATATAAAATATGGTCCTGCATGAATTTTGCTTAAAATTTTTCACCCCCATGCCGGGGTCAAACAATATTGGAGGTATAATCTTCGACTGTCATGTGATCCAAAACATTCGTACAAATTGCCGATGGTATGCTCAGGGAATGGGGCGAACGATTCGTTGACGAACAGAAAGAGAGAGTCGGTGGGACCGAGGCCGAGCCACTTCCTCAATACACGCTGAACGGGAACTAATAAATTAAAAAAGGCTATAATTTCAAGAAAATAAGTTAAAAAAGGCTTATTTAAGTAACTATAATCAAAGGCTCATTAATAAACATAAAAGTACAGTGATCTGGGTGACAGTTTGTCCTGGATTTGTGGCTAGTTTTCTATACTCGGCCTCGAGTTGCGGTGCTCCGCCGACGGGTCTCAGATGGATGGTGATTTTAGTTGGCGTCTTCTGGTTGTTGCCGCTGCCAGGCGTTGGTGGTGGCGTTCCAACCGCCGAGACATTGGATGGCATTTTGTCCGTCACCGGGGACGAGGGACCGGCGAAAACTGTGGCCTGTACAGTTTTTGTGTCTGTGCGACTGAAACGAAGCACAAACAAATGTTCGTTTCGGCACTGACGCTCCATCACCACGGTCCCTTCAATGCCAAGCTGATCCCTTCAAAATTGAACTCAAACTTAAAATATAGAGTAATCTTTTAGTTTGTCTCGCCTGAAAAAATTAAAATGTAAAATACCATCCCAGGGGTTTGTTTATCAGCGACCCCGAAACCCCCCGGAAATGTGTGCACACATTTAGTAAAAGTGAGGTGGCAAACTTATTACCAAAGAGTGTTGGGGTTTCTTATTTTCAGATTTGCTTATTTCAAAATGCTGACTTTTAAATAAAAGGTGACAAATAAAATGAACTGAACACCTTGAAGTTGTGGAAAGGAACTCTTCAACACCGTTTTCTTTGAGCGCAACGAGGTAAAAGAGGCCATTTGGGCTCAGAATGCTGGCGACATTCGGTAATAATCGGTCGATAAGTGCACGGCCGAAAGGACCGCCAGCGTAGCACAATTCCTGCGAGGAGGGGAGCTTCGATTATTGAGAAAATATTGCAACAAATTTCCTGAACTTGTTTTGTGTCTTCCTCCTATCCGTGCTAACTTTACATTAAATTGAATAGTTCTAATAATTCTCTCGGTGGTCGTTTGACTGGTAAGAATTACAAATCATTTTCGGTTCAATTCATTTTTGTCTCAATTCGTTTTTTAAATCAGATTTTGCGTTGGCGCACACAGACAGTGGTAGGTTAAAAAGTCCTCAAGTACTTATAACACGTAAAAATGAGTAGAGATCAAAAAAGGAATTGTCCGTTTGACTGTGCCTCATGGTCACCTGCCTGTTCATTTTGGGCCATTTGTTCCGTTGGCACATACGGCGGGTTCATCAGCAGAATGTCCACAGAGTGTTTCAACCGAAGCGCTAAGGGATCCAAAAGATTGCAGCAGACCAACAACAATGGATGCCGTTGTTGATCATCGGTTGCTTGAGCGGCGATGGTGCCGTTCACTTCAAACGTTTTTTGTGTGCATTGCAAAGCGTGCACATTCAAATCGGTGCAAATGGTGCAAAATTGGCACTGTTTGGCAATGGCATTGGCACTGAAAAATGAAGCGGATAGCAAATTAGAGAAGGCATGATTCCCTACTTTGAAAAAGACACAATATTTTGGACTAATTTTCGGCGTAGAATCAATCCATTAACCCAATGACTCGGTATTTTTATACTTCAAACACTACGTTTATTCTTGAAATTTCTGATAATTTTTTTTTTTTAATTTTGACCCATTTGTTAATAAAATTTGCGATTTTGGTAATTTTTTCTCCCATCGGCACTGCTAGGCCCCTTTTCCTTCCTTTTTTTCTTAAAAAGTCAATAACTCTGACTTAATAAATCAAGTTGAAATGGACCCGACAGAACTCACTCTCCACCGGCGCTGTCAGCTGGAGCGGAGGAAGAGGCATTTGTTGTGAGCAATTTGTTCAAAAAAGCGGAGACGACGCCGGAACCACTTCCAATTTCAACACAAAGACACGGGTCAATGGCACTGATACGCTGGAAAGGGCACATAGGCAATCAATTAGTGTTTATAGGTTATTTTAAAACGGTTCTGTCCGGCACGAAAATTATTTTTTGAGTAATTTTCGACTCGATGAAAGGGTAAAATAAATGGGCAACCGTTTGTTCAGCTTCGAGAGCGTCCAGTAATAAAAAAGTGTCCTCAGACGGAGGATAAACACTCGGATGGTCAATGTGATAGTCGGGAGTGGCCAAATGAGCAGCCATCCAAAAATAACAAAACTACGGAATTAGCAGGAACAAAAAATAAGGTACTAATAAATGGCAGAAAGAGCAATTCAAAGGCATAAAACAAAGAAATTTAATTATTTAGGTGTAGTTTATTGTGTATTATAGTAAATGGGTACAGTTATGGATAGCTAATTTACCAAAAAATTGTTGAAAAAAGGTTCAGTACAATCACAACATGGATAAGTGATGCCGAAATACAAAGAATTTGACTAAATCGGTGTATATAAATTGAAAGATAATTTAGTGAAATTATTCCTTTTTTTCTACGTCCGATTTTTCACTTCCTTCGCCTCGTCCCCAGCAGCGCCTTTTGATCCTTCGAGCCCTTCAATTTGTTTGCCAAGGTATTCCCAATTGTGTACCATTAACTTTTGGATGGCTGTAATTTAATTTTAAAATAAATAACAAATTAATTTCGCCTGTGTCCTGTTTTAAATTTAGCCAATATCTTGACTTTTTCAAATCTAATTTTCCATATAAGTTCTATCGTTACCCTATTTCTATATACCGTATTTCCTTTATTAGAAGCACACACCTCTAGTTGAAGCGCCCTTCTAATAGAAGCACCCCCTCTAGTTGAAGCACCCCCACGAGAATGATCGTAAAATAGAAACACTGCTTCTATTAGTGGAATTACTGTAATACCTAATTATATCGCCGCCGCCCCCCCCCCTTGTCCACCCGAACTGACCCAATAAAGCGTGATATCGAACATTTGGGTCCTCTGCACTCAACAACTTCATCACTGCCTGTTTGCCTTGGTATTGTTCGACAATTCTGAACAGATGTTGATGTTGACATAGGTTTTTTCCTCATAATTGTTAGACAAACGTTTTCCCGCGATGATAGTGCCGAACGTATTCACCGATGTCATGGGCGGCAACACTGAGCGGCAATGGGTCGTTGCTTGTCTCGAGGATTTTGATGAGTATTCTTTAAAAAAACATTTAGAATAAATTAGAAAAAAGTTATATTTTTCTTTTTCTAATTTTTATTTTTTTTTAAATAAACAAATTAATTTATATTCTTTTAAAGTTAAATTCGAAATCAATTTTATTTTTCATGGTGACCTATTTTCATAATGATAAAATGGATGCGAGAATCAAAACTAAGCGAAATAAAATGGGTTACTAATAAAATAAAACGAACTTGATTAGTTCGAAGTTCTTTTCGTTGAAGCGTTGCGCATTTTCGCGCCAAAACTTCTCCAATTTGTGCACCGGACTCCACTGAAGCCTACCGGATCGGACTTCGGCACAGTATTCGTCAAATGAACTCAGATCCTGCACTGAAGCATGAAGACGTTCGGACAGAAATTCAATGTCATCCACCTAGAATGAAAGTGATTTGCATAAGGTTTGTATTCCAATAATCAATGATCGTTAGTTTCGGCATTTTAAATGACCAGCTTCAGGGTTGCCCTTTTGCTCATTTTCCACTATTTTGTGATTTTTAATTTTATTTGAATTTCTTACAAAGGTCAAATTTGAAGTTTATCCTTCATCGATTTTCAAAAAAGAAGTCTAAAAATCGGTTAACACTAAAATTGCTTTGGTTTTTTAAGAACAAAGAAACAAAATGTAAAAGGGAGCAAAGAGACAATATTTTGTTAAATATTATGCATTTTGAACAAACGGGGGAAAAATATTGATATGCCATTAAGTTTTTGCCACTTTTTTAAGCACGGTGCGACTATTTTGGCTTTAGAAAAGAAACAATGCCCGATTTTATCTACCTTACCAAATCAGGGTCGTCAAACTTTTTGGCGTCCATCAGTTCGAGCGTTTTCAGTGTTTTGCATTGGACCATTTGGAGAGCCGACTCGCGCACCACTTCTCTGTTGTCAATCTTCTCTAGCAGATTCCGGAAAGTCGCGAGGATAATCCGAATCACTTTTTCCTTGGAGCATTCAGAGAGAATGTCGCCCAAAGGTTGGATAACACCCAATCCCTGGACAAATTGGGCGATATTACTATCGAAAGTAAGGCACCTAAACAGAAAAGAATATACAAAAATGCAGCGGGAAAGTTTATAGTAACAAATGGCCTCCATAACAAGCAAAGTTTTCTAGGTCATTAAGGTTGAGAAATTGGTCAAATTAAACTGACCAAAGACAGAAAATGAGTTGGTACTGAAGTTGGAAATTAGCACGACCATTCAGTGCCAATAGAATGCCTTTTACGCCATCGTATTCGACAAACTTTCGCCTATATTTCTCTTTGCGTAGCATCATTTGAAGACAGCGGACCGAAGTATTGATATATTCGTTACTCTGCGAAGAATAAATCAAAGCAAACATTTTAATTCGCTTTTTAATTGAATAACCGACCGAATTTTTCATTTCCTGCTGAAGAAAATTGAAATACGCCTGCAATTCCTGCCCATCCATAAGCACAGAACCATAGCATGCCAATTTGGAGAAAATTGAAGACATCTGCAAGACGGGGGGAATCGTTTAAAAAAATCCTTTCTTTTATAAAATAGTATTTTTGGGCTCATTCCGAGAAAACTCATTGGTTTTGCGATGTTAAAGACATCAGAAAATTTGTTCGTGCTTTTCGAAAATTTACTTAATTTTTATAGGCCGTTATCGCTTAATGATAATGCCGAATTAAGACAATTCTTTTATGTATTTTTTCAAATCAAAAATACAATACCAACTCACTTGGTTGACAATGAAGCTGTCATTTCGCGTCAAAATTCCTTGGAACCACGACCAAATTGTCCGCTTTTGTCGTCGCGCATATTCGTGGAAAATCTCGACACGCGTCTTGTCCTCCTGAAATTCGAAAGCCGGGTTATTTAAAATGTACATTCATATTTTCACAACTAAGATCTGACTGGCAATAGCATTAATGAACCAATGAGGTGGCCAACCTGCAAAAGGTCGTCAAAAAGGGTGAGAACGTAACGGATCAACTGGTCCTTCGCAACTTCGGTGACCAAATTGACAATACACCGTGCCGAGTTCGTTCTGTCCTTGCCCAACATCTCGTCCCTCTCCTGCTTGTTTTTGGCCCTTTCCAATCCATCAATGAAATTGTATTCAGCTTGTGGCACCAATTGTGAACGCAAATATGACGTCCAGTTAGGTTTGTTCGCCGGATTTCGCACTTCAGCAGCCTAAACAAAAAATTCAAAAACAAATTAAAAATGACAGTCGATTGATGCCCACTTCAAGTTGAAGTTTGCTGGTCGCTGTTGTCATATCCACCGGTGTGACGTGATGCCCGGCCGCTATTTCCTCAACGTCAGCATTAAGAGTGGCGCCATTTTGTTCCGTAATCATAACTTAATTCGAAAGAAATGCTTATTTTATAAATTGATAAAACATTAAGTTCCCTTTTTTATTTCCTTTATTAAAAATGTTATTCGGCATATTAGACCCAAATGCAAAACAGACTAGAAATCAAAAAATATTTTGCAAACTTTCGTTTCCAAAAAAATTTTTGAATTCATTGGACTTTTCTAAGTTACCGTTCCGAAAGACCAGTTTTAAAAATTCTTCAAATCGATAGATTTGATTAATTAATGGATTTTATTCAGCACATCACATATTTTATTGTGTTCAATCACTCAAAACAATATATAACGAACTAAAATGATTGTGAGTACTTTTGGCAATTCACAGAGAATGGGAGTCCCACTCATAAGATGGAAACAGAGACTCTCTCACGAGTGATATGTTCAAATTTAGAAACAATGGCAAAATTATGTTTAAGGGCTTTGCAAATAAAAATTTTATACAATTCGATCATTTGAAGGAAAACCGTAATTAAGTCAGACTTTGTCTATATTTTGCCGTTTCCATTTGCTTCCTCCCGCACATCGGACAAATGCCTTTCTGATAGGAACAGTCTGTAAGTGGACAAAATCATACCATTTTAAATTATCTAAAAACACTTACAAACCTTGACAATAATAGGCAGAAATGTGATGAGTCATCTTATTGCAAACTCGGCATTTCTTGAACTGTTCACTTGCAGGTTTAAACATGAAAATAATTTTCAATAGAATAGTCAACTGAAAAATGCTCACTTCTGTTTCGAACTCAATAGTTTGTTTTCGTTTGTCATTCGTTTAGCTGCTTGATCATTTTTGTCAACATGCACAGTGGCCAGCTTCGAGAGTTTCTTGGTGCCTTAATTAATTATTACGACCTTTTAAAATGTAGTAAGGTCATCAATTCCAATCACAACTTACATTTTTCACAAACCATGATTTCAATGATGCAAAAACAGCTAAATAGAAAACAAACAAAATATTTCAAAATGTGACTTTACCATAAATACATTTTTGGGAACATACAAAGAACATTGCAAAAATATAATTGAACCTTTTTTTTTTTAATTAAAAATGTTCGTTCAAATAAAGCGTAACGGGTGCAAACAAAATATTCGCAGCAGAGATTAAGCGGCATAAGTTCCAACAATGGCGTAAACAATAAAAGCGCCGGACCGAATAACTCAGGCCCACATAATTGCCTTTCCTCATTCGCATTCGTCTTCGTCATGCGGTTTCTTTTCGATTTTGTCCAATTTGATTAAGTCATCAATGCGCAAAATGGTGATAGCTGCTTCCGTTGCGAACTTCAAACTTTTCACTTTGCTGACAAGCGGTTCAAGCACACCGGCGTCACGGTTCTGTGCCACAACGCCCTCTTCCAAGTCAAGACCAGACCTAAGGAGTCGGGAATCAATGTTTTTTTCTAGAAATGGCAAATTCAAAAACCATTTCATGTGTTCAAATTTTTTGTCGGTTTGGCTGCGATTGTGGAAGGCACGCAGCTTGGCGAGCAGAGAAATGGCATCTTGTGCCGCATTAGTGGCCAGTGTTTTTGGGATCACCAGCAACGAATCAGCAAAGGCAGCGACAGCGAGTTGTTCACGACTAGTCTAAATCGTACACAGATCGGTTAGGACTAACGGCAGATTATGAACTGACCAAATTAAGCGCAAAGTTCTCCAAATAAACATTGAGTGCCGTTTCAACAGCACCACCCCCAACAACAAGTTTTTTCCCCTCAAGCACTCGCTTTACTACGGAAAGAACATCATGAATACTTCGCTCCATCTCTTCCAACATCATATCATTTGCACCACTAAAGAAAAAATTTTTTAAATTAAAGTCCACAGGAAAGTGTCAACAAATTTCTACCGCAAAATGATGGAAGCAGCAGATTTGGTCTTCGGTCCCTTGATTAGAATCAGTTCGTCGTCCGAAATGCGTGTCTGCACAACTTCGTCAGCGGAGCCGAGCAATGCTGCGTCAAATTGTTCATCGCCTTCCAAAGTTGCCAAAGAGGCAGTCAATGTTGCTATAATGTATATTATTGAATCTTTATATAAATAAATTTAAAAATACCGCCCGTCGCTTTTGCAATTCGCTTCAAATCCGCTTTTTTGCAACGACGCACTCCGATTGCACCCGCCTCAACAAATTCCTTCAGACAAAGGTCGTCGATGCCGCCGGTGGTAAGCACAACATTGGCGCCCGATTTAATAATTTTCTCCACACGACGTTTTGTAATGTCCAATTCTCTGGAACAAATAGGAAAAGAATTGAATAAATCTTGCAATTGTTGGATGCAACTCACTCCCTCCGAATTGCTTCCAACTTTTCCGGGTCCTCCACAATAATTGAAATGCCAAGGTGCATCTTTGCCTTCTGCAGCGAAAAGTCCAAACATGCGATTTTTGCATTCAGAATTTTTCGAGGCATAGCTGTAATACAAAAGCAAAAAATCCCACAGAAATCGTTCAAGCGAGAATTGGCCAATTCCTAACAACATGGACATCTTTTTACAATATTACCTAGTCATTACTCGTGCAATTAAATTTTAATTAAATGTAAATTATTTTATTGTCCATTTATGTCTCTGGATTGATATAATCTCGCACTATACCATCGCTAGCCCGAGTGCAGTTCAAAGCGTATCCGTTGATCAGTTGGCTTTCCTTGGTCGACTTTCCGTGTGCTTTCAACACGTTGACCGAATTAATTGGATAGCTAACTCTGCCAGCCTTGTCAGTACGTTTTATCGCCAAAGTTGCATTGACACAAAGTTCGGCAAAAAAGTCAGACTCCCTAGGTTACAAATCTTTTGCAAATTTTTGTCTGCCAACAACTAACGAGCCGATCAGCTTTGAAGACATTGATGTTTTTGCAGCACGAATAAGGCTGGCACGGTCGAGCTCTTCAACGGGGAAGGAAAGGTTCTCAGTCATGTATCGGACCGCTTCTTTGCAGGCCAATCGGTATCCGTTGATGATATTTGTAGGATGGATTTTCTTCCTAACCAATTCGTCAGCCGCTTTGAGCAGTTCTGCCGCAATAATAACAACTGTCGTTGTACCATCACCCACCTAAAAAAAATCGGGGGAAAAACAAACTTTATCGAAATTTGCGATAAAAATTGTCAGCCATTCTATATGTTATTTTCACCTCTTCATCTTGAAGTTGCGCCAGATCAACAAGGATTTTCCCAGCAGGCTGTTCAACTTCCAATAATTTTAAAATAGTAGCACCATCATTAGTCACCGTGACATCCTTGAAATTAATAAAACCCCAATGCCTTCTTTAAGGGTTCCACTTACGCCGACATCATCCACAAGCATTTTATCCAAACCAACTGGACCCAGAGATGATTTAACAACATTGGCAATTGCAATAGCTGTCATTACTAGAACAAAACGAGTCATGAAATACATTGAGCTGTATAGTCTCTTAAGTAAATGCCAAACCATTTTGTGTCCGAATTGATTGCCCCGTGGTCCTCTTTCCTTGCAGGGCAAGTAATGCATCACCAGGACTTGCCATTTCTTATTTGTCAAAGCTGTCTTTTTTAATTAAAAAGTAAAAAATAAAGCTAAATTTTTACTTATTAATTTATTACATATTCAACACTCTTATTTAATCGAAGGCGAATGTTGAATCTTTGGATCTTTTGTTTCATGTAAAGTAGGGATTTCGGGTCAACTTGGTGCTGTACGTTATTATTTATAAGATAAAATTTTTTTTCACAAGTACCTAATCAAAGTATAAATTCTTGATTTATGTATAGGTAGTTTGAAGCAACATAAAAACTGAAACTGAGCTAGTTTTTTTGGATTTTTGCAGACTAGTTGACAGCTCTGGATAACACAGAAAATAATGAGTTAGTCCACGCCTAGTTTGTCGGGTTTCTTAGTTTTTTTTAATTCCGCATCAAGAGATAAAAAATAAATAATTTATAATAGGCTTGATTTCCTTATTTTGCTTTATGTTTGTTCTTAGTATTCTCAAACACACAGTTAAAATCGAGCCTACTGCTCTAGGTCGAGATTTTACTGAGGCGTTGGTGGAACGTTTAAACAGACAATTTGCTAATTATGTATGTCAATTCCTATTGGAAAAAATCAATTAATTCCAATTCAGGTTATACCAAATGTCGGACTATGCATTACCTTCTATGATTTTAAAAAATACGGAGCTTCTTACATTATGGTTTTACCACCATAACTCTAACGAATAACAAATAGTTTTGTTTTAGCCAGGTGATGCGTCCACACACACACCAGTCCTCTTCCGTTATGTTGTTTTCCAACCAATGATTAATGAAATTCTCGAGGGCGTCATACTGCGTTCGAACCAGGAAGGAATCACAATTAGCATGCAGTTTTTTAGTGATATAACAGTTACACCAGACAAGCTGCCGACAGTGTCAAAATTGTAGTTTTTTTAATTTTATTTTATGTTAACTCATTTATTTTAGTGACGAATCTGTTCAAATTTGGCGATGGGAGTATCAAAATGAAAATGGTGACATTACTCCATTCTTCATGGATCCTGGAAAACGCGTTCGGTTTGTTAGATGGGTTGGTGGATTGTTCCTTTTGCTTTTACAGGTTTAAAGTGGTAAGCGTTCACTATCAAAATGTTGAACCAGGCGCCCCTCCCGAGGCTAACAAAGCAATGACTATTGAGGTTGTGTTTTTCTGCTTCTCTCAATCTCACTGTCAGTCATTGTTTTAAAGGCTTCAATGTTCGACATGGGCTTGGGTTGTGTGGCTTGGTGGGAACCACAGTGTACAAGTGAAATGAAGCAAGAAGTAAATGATCTAAGCGAAGATGAGTAGAAGGAAAAACATTTATATATTTTTGTTTTTACGGGTTTTGTCAAACATTAATTAGTGTTAACTTTCGTTTAAAATTAAAATATTACCACTTTATTATAGCGTCCGTTGTTGATTGAGATCAATTATATTTGTGTTTTTTGCATTCAATTCAAGTTTATGTTCAGCAAGAAGAAATATAAAAATGGCCACAGTTGAGAAGCCTCAGGTTGTTCAACAGCCCGTGCAAGTTTTTGGACGGAAAAAGACAGCGACTGCCGTTGCGTTTGCAAAGAGGGGCAAGGGATTGATAAAGGTTCTTTGGGTGGGGCAGGGTTTTTTAGGCACAGGATGTTTCTGCGTTGCCAGTTCAATAAGCCAAAATTTTCTTAGTCACAAGCGAACATTCCGGACTGTGAGTATCCAAATCACTTTAAAACAACTTTTATCGTGTAGCTCATGTTCGATTTACTATTGTGGATTTTGGCTACGGTGCCAAAAATGATCAGAAAAAAGTGATCAAAGTTCTGAAAATTGTGGATTGGTTTGAAAATTTTTTTGGCGTATTAAACAACATTAGATAGTGCTTGAAAAGCTACAAAATGTTCATGAGAAAATTTTTTGCTCCGGGCAAACCTTGGCAAGTTATGGCCCCGGGAATTAATTGTCCCGTTTAACCCAAATTTTTCTCTCTCGAAAAATAAAAACTTCCAAAATAAAATTTTTTCAAATTACACCAATCGATTGCGCTTCAAAAAGTGAGTGATGGAGGTGATCTTTTTTTACACTCCCCCCGACGTTGTAATTAAAGATTTTAATGAATTTTTGGAACTTATGTAGTTGAGGGTGCTAATTTTGACTATCTTGTTTTTATTTATTGTTTATTGTACTTTTGTGGCAGGTGATTGTTTACCTATCACTGTTCTTATTCAGGTCAACGGTCGTCCTTTGGAGTTCATTCAGCCTGACATTCTACGCATAAAACTCCAAGAGCCCATCCTTATTGTGGGCAAGGACAAATTTGCAGGCATCGACATACGCATTCGCGTCAAAGGCGGTGGACATGTTGCGCAAATTTATGCCATCCGTCAAGCGCTGGCCAAGGCTTTGGTCGCTTTCTACCAGAAGAATGTCGACGAGCAAAGCAAAAAAGAGCTGAAGGAGCAATTCGTTGCGTACGACCGCAATTTGTTGGTGGCTGACCCTCGACGCCATGAGCCAAAGAAGTTCGGTGGACCCGGAGCCCGTGCTCGCTACCAGAAGTCATACCGTTAAAAAGTTGTTGGACCCGGATTTTTTGGTTACTCTTTCGTTGTTGATGAATTGCATCGTTATTAAAGATTTGTTGAAATGAATTGGAATTACAATTAAGAAAATAGGTTTATTTCAAGAACGAATAAATTTGAAATAAATAGACCAGAAAATAATGCTGTCTAACATACTTGTATTAAAATTGTTTTTGGCATAAGGCTATCTAAACTTTAGGTATTTGTTTAGTTTACGGTACCAAAAAAAACTTTTCTTTTTTTTGTTAAAAAAGTCCTGCAAACAATTTTACTGGGCTTTTCAGGGTCTGTTTGCAGGACTTTTTAAACAAAAGAAATTTTGAAAAAAGTTTTTTTGGTACTGTAAACTAAACAAGAAGCAAACTTTAATTATTCATGCGAATAATGAAAAATATTCACAAAAGGTTTACCAATAAAAAATTTGGAACTTATTTAGTTGGGGTCCCCGAAATTTTTAATTTTTTTAAAGTCACTAAAATGTTTAGGTGTTTTCGGGTCTGCTGATCACGAATCCGACATTCATTTCGCCCTATTTCGAACCCCGGACCCAAAGTGCCAAAAATTTTTCTATTGAACAAATTATTAAACAAATCCTTTATTTTAAAAAATAAACATTTTTTTTGCGCAACTTGGTTCGTGTTCAAATAATTATGAAAAAACGAGGGGAACCTCCCAGTTAAACGCAGGCCTTTTTGTTACCAAATACATTGTCATTGATAAATTTGGCCAGACCATTGGTATGCTGGATGATTGGCACATTAAGAATAGTGCTAAATAGAGTGGGCGTCCTTTTTCACTTGAGACGTATTTTAAGACGTAATAACTTTTTCTTAGCCAACCAAATGAAGCGAACTTAGTGTCATGCAAATTTTAATTTATAAGCTTTTTTCAAGTTAGTGAATTAGATTTTTTGCTAGTCCGAGGAAAAAGTCTTAGAATGATTCTAGGGTCGCTTCATTTGGTTGGTTATGAAAAAAGATAAACACGCTCGCACGGAAACGGCCCAATCCGTGTTGAATATGGCAAGATAGCGTTTCGTTTCTTTTTATAATATTAATTGAGTAAATAAAATGTCAGTTTCTATTTCGTAATGAAAACTAAAGTCTCGATTAGAAAACGATAGGAAGCCTCGCATAAATTTAATAAAATTTCTGTACATCAATATAGGTATGTCTTGTGATGTTCCCTAGTTTGAATTATTTTACTGACAGCTTGGCTTTTCATTGACGAAAAAAAGTGATTATTCATCATTTTTTATAACCATCGGTTTGTACTTGTGTCATCTATTATTCCATTGCTCTTTTTGTTATCAACTGTCGAGTGTTTTCCATTCATTTTTGTTGGGACTTCCAAAATAATTTGACGAAATTTAAAGAAGAAAAATTAGGTACCTTAAATTATGTAAACTAATTTCGGCTCTATAAGTCCTATTTTACATGACTCATAAAACTAATTTAAACACATTCTTTGGATAAAACAAAAATGCACTCCTAATAGGGCTTATTATTGGGGTTTTTAAGGTCGAAATTCATTATATTGCCTATTTTTAAGTCAAAACCATCAACCTATTAATTAAGATACCTATTCCTTTTTAATCTAAAATATAGAATCAAATTCTTATGCATATTCTTTTACATCAGGTCTAAATGTTTTACCTTGAATTGACTTTACTTTTGCTGTTGCTTCCCTTCGGTTGTCCATTAAGTTTTACCAACCAACGCCATGACCATCATCAGTCACCAGTCACTCCGGGTAGTCTTTGTAAGCTCGGTTATCAAATTCATTTTTTTCTCCTTTAAGCTAATCCCAACTGTCCTTTAAACATGTTCCTTTGTCGAGCAACACACCGTTGCATCCCTCGTTCGTGGATGTGCGACCAAGAAAACGATTGTTTGGATGGGGAGGACGAGAAAAACTGCGGTACTTAGTTATTTTTATTAACCATTTTATATTTATTTTTGTCCAGAGATGGTTCAACAAAAGAGATGTTCCGAGAGCGAATACGAGTGCAAAAACACCCAAAAAATGCAACCGAAATTTGACAATCCATGGCTGAATCATCTTGCCCGCACCGGCTTTGCCCACACTTGCATCCCAAAGAAATGGGTTTGTGACGGCGAACCCGACTGTGTGGAGAAGGACGACGAACTGAACTGCGAAGGAAGTGATAAAACCATTCAATAACATTTTTACATATGACTGTCTTCACCAGCTTTTTATCCCTTAATTAGAATCTTCATTTTATATACGTTACAAATTTAAGAGCTAAAGTGCGACGATAAACATTTTGAATGCAAAGGCTTTGATTTACATTCTGCGTCGTCATGCATTCCAATCGAGTGGGTATGCGACGGACAGGTAAACTTCATTTGTGTTTTGTTTTAATGCTTTTGTTTTTTATACAGCATTTAATCCTTTTTAGGCTGATTGTTTGGACATGAAAGACGAAGCGAACTGTACGGAAAAGGAAAAGAAGCCGGAATGCGACAAGGAAACAGAATTTCTGTATTAATTAATCATTTGGCAATTTTTATCTGCAATTTCTTGTTAAGGTGTGATTCCGGCCAATGCATTTACAAAAGTTGGCGATGCGATGGAGACGCCGACTGTGCGGATGGAAGTGACGAAAACAACTGCAAAATTGATACGTGCAGTTCCGTTGACAAATTCAAAGTTCGTCAACTTTAATATTATGTTTATGAAGTACACCGTAACTCCCTTTGGCGCTTATGTAGCGAAGTGTTAACCTTATGTAGTGGAGGGTGTTAATTTGAAAACCATAAGTGGGACCCTTTTGATTTTTTTAACTGAGTTTTTTTTTCATAATTGGCCAATAAATTTCAAATTAATTTTAGCGACCTTAAAAAACCTTCGGAAACACCTTTTTAGTACTTTTAAACCCAATTTAAAAAATTAAAAGGGGCACCTTTTGGTAAACCAAAAAGGTCCCTCCCTTCTATGGTTTTCAAATTAACCCACTCCGTTACATAAGTGCCCTCCTTTTTAGTGTAAATCATCCAACTTCTGTATTCCCAACAAATGGAAGTGCGACGGAGAGCCAGTAAGTTTTTGTTTTAAAGAAAGCAGAGACAAATAAATGTCAATAATTATTTAGGACTGTCCTGATCATTCAGATGAAACGGACTGCAAAGGGGTCACTGCTCATCATCAGGAGGTGCACTGCAAGGACCATGTCTGTTTTCTTTGTTTCCGTTCTCGATATTTGTTTTCATTTGTTAAGGAATTTGCTTGTGCCTCTCGCTCCCAATGCATCAGCAGCATTTGGCAATGCGACGGGGACGAAGACTGTTTTGACGGGAGTGACGAGCACAACTGTTCGCGCATTCAATGCAAACCAAAGGAGAAGGCATGCGCAGACGGAAAGACTTGCATTGATGAGGAACTATGGTGTGATCGAACGGAGGACTGTGCGGATGGTTCGGATGAGGCAAACTGCCCAAATGATGGCAGACAAACGGAAGAGAAGTGCAATTTGGACGAATTCACCTGCCCAGGAGAGAAATCACGTTGCATCAAGTACCAGGACCTGTGCAATGGCATGCCCACCAACGAATGTGCCAAGAAGGGACTTTGCAATCAGGAAATAAGTCAGTTGGGGTGAAATCTTATCTGGTCTTAGTTTTCTTGTGAGGTCGGGTTTGGATCAGTTTAATTCCTGCCTCATTTGTCATTACACCAATAATCTGCCCAGAAACATGCAAGTCAACTGGAAGCCCAGATGACCCATGCCTTTCCCGGAAGATGGCCACTCATGGAATGCTGCACTATTGCGCCAAGGGTTATAATGCCAGTATCATCGCTGAGAATCAGCCCGGCTACTGTCAAGGTGAACAACAATGCTGCAGAATTTAACTAATCAGAGTTGTCTTGACAGATAGGCTAATTTTTCTTTTTGACTCAATAGACATCAACGAGTGCGAACAGCCCGGGGCATGTGATCAGATTTGCACCAACCTTCCGGGCAGTTACCAATGCGCTTGTTACCCGGGTTACCAATTGGTTGCCACCACTGATCAGGACAAACCCGTGATGCACAAATGTCGGGCCATTGGGCCTGACCCATTGCTGCTATTGGCCAACCGGGCTGCTATCCGTCAGTTCGACATCACCACCAACAAGTATCACCCGTTGATCAGCAAACTTGAGTCGGCAGTGGCACTCGACTATTGGCACAACCATAGCACGTTGGTGTGGTCGGATGTCAGCAAGGAACAGGTGAGTAAATTTGGTTGCCTGGTTGTATTTCTAAGTTTTGCAGATAATGATTTGTGCCGGCGTTAACAGTACTCCCGGAAATCATGCAATGTTGGAATCCATCAACAATATTTGTGGCGAAAAGAGTCCCAATTTGACTGTCATAAAAGACAATGTCACTACGCCGGACGGACTTGCTGTCGATTGGGTGCATGGGCTGCTGTTTTGGACTGACACCGGGCTGGACACTGTCACTAACAAATTTTGTTTTAGTTGATTGAGATTTCTTCAGATAAATGTCTATGATCTGCGCGGCAAAAAAAGGAAGGTGCTATTCGACAAAGGGCTGGACGAGCCAAGGGCAATTGCGGTGGACCCATCCGCTGGGCTGATTTTCTGGACTGATTGGGGTTCAAATGCGCGTATTGAACGTGCCGGAATGAATGGCGAGGACAGACAGGTAATCACTTTACAAATGCCACTATGTCGTTGTGAAAAAATTTGTTATAGGTGATCGTCCAAGGAGACGTGATAAAGTGGCCAAACGGCCTGGCATTGGACATCCTCGACAAACGTGTGTATTGGGCGGATGCGAAGACAAAGCAAATCAACACCTGCGACTATTGGGGCTAGTTTTTTTTGATCTTTGGGTAACAAATTATCCTTTGCGGGTGTAAGAGAAAAAAAAGCGACACCGATTGATTACCTTCTCCCCTTATGGGAGAAAGCCAGTCTTTTTTTCAATTATATTTATAGACTTGGGTTCTCTTATTTTACAGGTGAACATGTGCGCGTCATCCTCCATTCCCATCAACATGTTCGTCACCCATTTTCTTTGGCCGTATTTGAGGAACGCCTTTACTGGACCGACTGGGATCACGAGGGCGTTTTATCCGTCAACAAATTCCATGGAAAAGATTTCCGACAGGTGGTTATAATCGTTGATTGCTATTTTCTCACTTTCTGAGTTGAGTTATCACTCGCTCTCATTTGACATTTATAGGTGTTGCGGGGTGTGAGCGGTCCGATGACTGTCCGTGTGTACCACAAACAAGCACAACCCATCCTGCTAAATAAGTGCATGGACGGCGACTGCGTTCATTTCTGTTTGCCCAGAGCGTTATACCGTCCGTTATTTAATCCTTTTGGTTTCATTGTCATTTTAAGAGAAAACGACCAAAAATGCCGAGATTCGACTCAAAGGATTACCTTACTCCTGCGCCTGTGACATTGGCTTTCGCATTGACGTGAGCAACAGTTCGATGTGCGTGTCAACTGCTATTATTTCACAGAATACTGTCAACGGTAAGTCTGCGTAATGAGTTTATTAATTATGAGCCTTTTTACTTTATTTCTTTGTTAAGTGTACGAAACTGTTGTAGCTGGGCCTGGCGGCTCCTTCTCTTACATGTTCGCTTTCTTCTTTATTTGCGTCCTTCTTGTTCTGGTAGCAATATATCATTTCATTTCCGTTTTATTTTTACGTTTGAGGCCTACACTTTCTACCGTCGTCGACCTCGTCAATTTTCTGCGCTTCATTTTGAAAATCCAATTTACCGCCGAACAGTGGAGGCCGACATGGATGCCGAACTCGAAAATGCCGGCGACAATTCTCTAGGCCCGATTTCCATCTTGCCCGTCAGCGGCACTCATAGCGGCCACCTGAACCTTTCTAGCGGATTGTTACATCAGCAAGGCGAGTTCGTGGGAACAGCGACGCCACAGTCTAAATTGGTGCTCAACGGGGTGAATAACGACAACGTTCTCGGGTCACAAAACGACTCATCCCCGCCAGTGGCACTGGGCAATGGACTGCGTCCGAATGAATATGGGTACGAACAGCCACGCCACTGAGGGAGGTACAGTCGCAAATGCAAAAGCGGATGTTTGACATTGGCACCTTCTGTGTTCTTTTCAGTGACAAGCTCACTCTCGTTTCTCCTTTTTCGATAATTATTCCCTTCAATATGCAAAATTGAAAAATACCAAGATTGATTTTTCGGCAGTATACGCAGTAACTTGGAGACAAAACAATTTTATTCAATTTTGCATTATGTCCGTTCCCAAGTGCCGATTATTTTTCATTTTATATTTTTAAATCAGCTGATACAATTGTATTATCTTATTCTTGTGCAATTCTAAGCACATTTGAAGCCCAAAAAGCTCTCTAAATACGAAGAATCGTTTTCTATGCGACAGTTAAATCCTTTTCTTTCTACCGGGTCTTTGTTTCGAATAGATCATCGTAGCCGACTAACTCTCATTCTGTGATTCGCATACCTAATCATTCATATAATTTATGTTTATAGCCAACTTCTGTGTCAATGATAAAGCCCCGGAAAACCCGTTTATTTTTTGATGGAGTTGGCTGCGATATATTTGTTTTGCAGAATGGCTTTCTCTTATCTCCATCCTTTTAAACTATTTTGGAAACCTGATCCCCTTCTTTATGTACTGAAGTTTATCCCTCAACAAATTGTGTTTAAATCATCCGAATAGATGTTCCGTTTCCAAGTCGAGCGGTTTCACCGCATGCATTTATGATGAGCTTGTCGAATAAAACATTGGGTAAAAGTGATAAGTGCAAATTTCGAGGATCAAATCCGTTATTTGTATACCCATAAAACAATCAAGTGCTCCATTCGGTGCCCTCCTCTCATAATTCAAATCCTTGTCGTACTCAATTAACAGCCGCCATCGCAGTCTGTTGCTCTTGCTGAGAAATGGTCACTTGGTTATTGTTCGATGTCAATTCAATGGCTGCCACACCATAAGACACTTCAGTTCCGTCGTCGTCTGAATAAACTCAATAGTATATCCATTTGTTAAATTCCGAAGCCCGGACCCGAACAAAGTCATCCAATTAGTTGAACAGCGACCTTGAAACCCTCATTTAGGGCGGGTAGCTATTTTAACCCACTGTTTCTGTGACGAACCCATAGACTGCTCCGTTTCATCGTCCCATTTGATCGGGTAACTGGTCACCCGCACATCCTCACTAACGATCGTCCGTTTGAGCTTAAATTTAGGAAATGTCGAATAGTCAGGAGATTAGTACAAAAACCTTCTCAATGACCGGCTGAGACGGAGGATTCTCGACAAGTTCCGGATCTGTGTACGTGTGCGTGACGAACCAACCTAAACTTGGAACATCCAGAATTATTATTGTTTCCTTTCAACCGATTTTCATGAAAAGTTGTTCTCGATATTTGCATTTGAGCAGCAAAAGTGTGACGTCCATAAAATCTTCCGGTCGAAGATTGTGAATTTGCGGAGGCGGTGCCTAAAGGCAGGGATAAATTTTACACTGTTAGGTACAGAATGAAACCTCAAACATAAATTTGTGCCGTCCCTCCTGAATTGGCCCGATAAGCACAGAGTCGAGCACCTGGTCGTGTTCTTCTCGGCCGTCGGTGCCCACAAAGACCAATTCCCATTCAACGTCTAAATTGTTGCATGTATAACAAAACCAGAAATGAGAGTAAAACCTTCCTTGATGCTTTCAAATATTTCAAAAACAATTTCGAGTTTTATTTTATCGCTAGGCGTTGCGGGATTTTCCAACAACTGCACGCTCACAATGTTAATCCTTGAGCTCATTTTAAAAGTTACTAAAATATAAATTGTTATAAAAGAGGAACACACAAACATAAATGAATAATCTTTTTGTTTTCTTAGAATTTTCAGACATTTAGCTGACACAATGAAAACTCGACTTTTGCCTCTTTTTCTAATCTGTGGTGGGCATTTTCATTTTGGGAGCTATGCATATATGAGCCCTATAAGAAAGCCTTTGAAGCAAAATATCCCATTTTCATTGTATGGGCAAAATGTCGGATTTTTGTGTATGGGGTTTTAACAATAAAACGTAAAATTTGAAGAAAAAAGACATACTGATATGATAAGGTGTTGAGATAAAACAATTTTCATTCAAAAAGCTAAAAGCAAAGCGAAATAATATTTAAAATGGAAATATTAATCGTTTCGATACAAAAGAAGGCTACCGGTCAATCGCCTAACGGACTAACGCCCAATAAGCTAAAAATGGTCAAAAATCGCAGGTTAAAAATAAGGATTTGGGGTCAAAAACAGGGGTCTCAGATGAAAATTTTCAAAAAAAGGACATGCAGTCCAAAAAAAAAGATTTTTGGGTCAAAAAAAGGGTATTTTTGAAAAATGATTGCGCAGCAATTGTTCATCAATTTATGCAAGTAAAAGAGTTCAAATACTATATTTTACATTACCCATAGCATTTTTATTCAACAAAATCAATGTTTGTAGCATAACACTATGGCAGTTTTTTTGGTAAATACTCAGCTCGTTTTTGTTACGACTCGTTTTTGACTCAACTCGTTTTTATTGTCTCAACTCGTTTTTATTGTCTCAACTCGTTTTTATTGTCTCAACTCTTTTTTATTGTCTTAACTCGTTTTTATTGTCTCAACTCGTTTTTCGGGTTGAAAACCCCTAAATCGAAGGGAAACGAAAGGGAAAAAATAAAAGCCGGAGGTTTTCGGGGTCGCTGATCACGAATATGGCATTAGTTTTTGCCAATTCCTAACTCCGGACCCCGAACTCGAACAAAAAGTCGAAAAATTTTATTTTTTCTAAGTCGATTTTATCCGTCAAAATTACTCTAATAGGCCAGATTCGACTTGGAATGATGTCATTTTGTTTTTTGGGTACCGAATTCGAACAAAAGTCGTGAACTCTATTTTCGATAAAAAAAAATTTTTGTCCAAAAATCTACTTAAAGCCCTTAAAAACAGATCATATAGCTTTGAACAGATATTCTCGAACATTTATTGTCGATAAAAGCGACTTAGACAAAATTAAAATTTTTCGACTTTTTGTTCGAGTTCGGGGTCCGGAGTTAGGAATTGGCAAAAACTAATGCCATATTCGTGATCAGCGACCCCGAAAACCTCCGGCTTTTATTTTTTCCCTTTCGTTTCCCTTCTATTTAGGGTTTTTCAACCCGAAAAACGAGTTGAGACAATAAAAACGAGTTAAGACAATAAAAACGAGTTGAGTCAAAAACGAGTTGAATGCCGTCCGTTTTTTTAGCTGTAGGCTTTGAAATAAGACCATTTTTAATTTCGAAAAAGGAAGGGGTCGGTGGTGCCGGTAGTAGAGGTGCGTCGTGACTGATAAAACCCGTGAAGCGTTAACGTGATAAATTTTGAGAAAACATAGGCGAGAATATTTTGGAAAATTATGGCCCATTTGTTAACAGATTTTCCCAAAAAGTGGTCAATTTTGTGTCCTTTTTTGAATAATTTCAAAAGGTAGAGTGTCCGGCGGTGCCATTTTTCAAGTTTTTTTTACCTCAGAGTAGGAAATAAAGACAAAATAAGGATCATAGGCTCGAATAAGGACAACAAATGGCAACTCCGGTCATATGTTTATGGCGACTTGCTGCTTACTGACATTTTCCTTAATAATTATTAGGGCTGCGAATTATATGGAAATCCATATTTTTTTCCCGAACTCGCAATGGCCTGAAGCGCACGAAAAAGGTGTTTTTAGCTTGGTTTGAAGCTTCTAGGATAGTTTTTTAAATCCATATTTTCCATATTTCGCGATTTATGTCCATATTCCCATATTTGATCCATATTTTGGCATTTTGCCCATATTTTATGTCCATATTTTGGAATTTTTGGAAAATTTCATGAGAAAAATCAATAAAAAGCCGAAAAATTCACCCCCTAAGAATCAACTTTTGAAGAATTTTCAAAAAGTAGATCACAAAAAGAAGAATTTGAATTTATTGACAAGATTTTGGTCAAAATTCTTAAAATTAAAATTAATAATCAAAAATTTTTCTCATTTAGGGTTTTATATAAATTATTGAAATTAAAAATTTTTTGCTTTTGCTTAAAATAGTCAATTTACCATGATTTTTTATTAATTTTTTCTTTATCCTTGTATTTTAATACATTTTTTGGTATTTTAAGTCATATTTGGGCAATTTTTTGTCCATATTTGCCCATATTTTGGCATTTTTCCATATTTATGTCCATATTTTGCGATTTTTAATCCATATTTTAAAGCCATATTTCGCGATTTTTACTCCATATTTTTCGCAGCCCTAATAATTATTTACCAAGAAAAGTATGACCAAAAGTGTCATAGCATTTTTTGTGGGCTTTCAAATGATACCAATCATAAGTCGAAATAAGAATTTTTTGTCACAAATATTTTAACTTTGTGTGCCACACCCCTTTTTTGGGTGGTCATATGTTTATGGCGGAAATACAACAAAAAAAAAAAAGACAAAATTCAGTATTTCGTGGGTCAAAGAATCTGAGAAAATTCCAGCTAGCATAACTTTTGATGCTGATCAAAAAATGTTTAGATCGAAGTGATCAGACCATTCCTTCACGGTGATCTGAAAATAGGGTTGAATACCCGCATGCGGGTAGTGCATATGCGGGTAACGGGTTTTTTTAATTTGAGCGGGTAAACCCGTAAACCCGTACGGGTCAAACAAAACATTTGCAGGTTTACCCGCATGCTGGGTTTTTCCCCTTTTTTCTGATTTTTTCCATAAAAAACCCGCAAAACCCGTAAAACTCGTACCGTGCGGGTAGTGGGTATTCAACCCTATCTTAAAACACGGAAATGGCTTAAAATCTGGAAAATTTTCGAAAAAAAATTCCAGGGGTTGCCAAAAATTTTGTTTTGGGAAAAACAACTAGGTCCATTAGAAAGAGCACAAAATGCTCTTCATATTTGCTTTTGGCGTGGTGGGTCTACGAAAACAGTCAACAGTGGACTGGAAAAATTTACTGAGGAAGGAGATGTGCAGTTAGTTGCCCTTTATGCAAATTATGAGCCGCGAGTTGGCTTCGCCTACATACTTAGGCACTTTTAAGGTTGGAGACAGGGATGCCCACCACCGATTAGTGGCGTTTGCCACTGTTTGTATTTTCATGTGCTGATCTATTCTTTTCCAATCCTGATTTGCTATAACTTGAAAACGGAGTGAATTAATACTTGAGATTTGGGTGCTTTTCCACTATTTTGAAGCTCGGCGTGATATATTCGAAAAAGGCATTCCTGGTTGGTTGGAGGTCGACTATATGTACTACGGTTCGGGATCGGCTCGTTGATCACCAATTAACTAATTAACACCGACAAATTCCGAATCGTGGACCCGACTTCTCAAATTCAATCAGCAGATGAACCAGGGCAATTCTCGATTAGGAAATTATTTGTTTAAACGTTTTGTACACAAAAGTCCATTAAAAGGACAGTCTTTTTTGTGTACCCTTCTTTGTGTTAACAATAAATAAACGAATGATGTGATGATCCTCACTCATCAGCAGCACAATGGATGATGCCTTTCTCTGCCGGATGAACGACGACGGGCGAATGGAAGGGAAATAATAATGCATTTTGGAAGGAGTTCAGCATCAACGAATAATGTAAGGAAGAATGAATGGTGCAAGTGGGCGGGGGGGGGGGGGGGGTGAGTGCTCAACATCAACAACGGACTCACCTCATTCAGCCCTTCCACTCAACATCCTTGCCATCCTTGGCCCACAATTGGGGGAGGGGCGGATGGATGAGCAAGGGGAAATGTTTGTCTTCTCGAACGGAAGTGAGTGGACCTGAGAAGTAAATGATGAGTAAGGGAGGGGCAATGAATTGGCAGTGAATGCATTAGGAGGAAAGAGGGAGTGAGGGATCACCCGGAAGAGCATTTATAGAAGAGGGAAGGATGGGATGACAATCATCAGACAGAAGAGCATTTTGGGAAGGGATGGAATGATCACTTACGGAAGAACATTTTTGAGAAAGCGGTTGAAAAGCATCGATCGAAACGGTATTGTGAGCCCTCTCTCACCCTCTACTCTTTACGGCATTATTTCTTTTGCCTTTTGTACATACAGTATCCCCATTTGTTCCTTTGCTCCTCCGTTTCCTTTTTTTTGTTGTTCGTCCTCCTTCCCTTTGTCTAAGCGTGGGAAGGGAGCCTTCGTTCGAACTGAACACTTTGCAAAAGGGCAAGATGATTCATTTCACTTCCATTGGATTTTTGAAAGATTGTGAAGATTTGATTAGCCGCTTCATTGGCACTGCGGTGGGAAATTGGCATTTGTTGGCGGCGAATGGCACTCGTCTTCCCCCCCCCCCCCCTCTTGCCCCTTTCTTCTTGCTGTTGTCCCCTCCTCTTCCTCCTCATCATCTTCATCCATCCAATGGCCATAATGTGTCGCGGTTGCCCGGGTGATCCTCTGAAAACCGAGCGGATTGGACAAATGAGGACAATGTTCTGCCAAGTTGGGTCAGTAATGCAATAAAACGACGGCACAAATGTTGGGATGGGATGCGAATGAGAAGCATTTATGTGTTGGAGAGGGGCAAAAAGGAAGGGCGAGCAGAAAAAGGCACGGTTCGGCAAAGTGCCAAAGTGCGGGAGAGAGTTGCAGCGGACGGCGGGGGAAAGAAATCGTTGGGAAATTTGGACATTGTCAAATTGTGCAGGTGGAGTTGGAATGTCGAACACTTGCTTTTGCTTATTATCCACTGCACCACTTATTCTGTTCGCCAATACTTCCCTCTGTCCGTAAAGTAAGCGGAGGAGGGAGAGGAGGAGAGGCCGTTATTAGTGCGATTCGATTGGGCAAATTGCTTGGCCATTCACTCGCCCGAAATGTCTTCCCCCCCCGTCCCGTCCGTCCGTCGTCCCTCTCCTTCCCCGTCCCCCTCTCATCCCCAACAAAATTCTCTTCGGTGGATGATGACATTTTTCTCGCCCGTCCCAAATTCAGTCTCTCTCTCTCTCTCTCCTCTCCTCACAGGTTTGCCCTTTGTGTTAGTTGCCCAGTGAATGGATTTGGACAGGCTTGACTCCCCTCCCCGCCTTTTGAATGCAAATTTTGGGCGGGAAAGAGCGGATAAACGCCGGGGGTAGGCGATGGGATGGGACGGGACGGGGGGATGATCGAAGCTCCCTTGGGGGTTGGACGAAACATTTATGGCTAAATATAACAAACCCACTTTTCATTTCCTTTTCGTCATTCTTTTATAGTTCAGAAGCGTCTCCTCATCACATTGTGTGTTGTCTCGTTAAGTATTAATGTTGGCCGATGGAGGGGGCGGCCACGGCAAGGGATGTGCCGAATTCATTCATATTGGCAAGCCTTTGGGCATAAGGGCAGCTGATGGCACATTTTAAATGGATGAAAAGGGCCCATCGCAAAAGATGGGCAGAATTTTACCAAAATTTCTGTCCTTTTCAGAAGTGATTTATGGCATTTTACTCCATGCCAATCTTCCCTTGGGCGCCCTGTCCTTCTTCGCGCATCTTTCTATTGGCCCAATACTCTTTCAAAACAATGGCTTAAACTTTTCTTCTTCTCACCTTGTCATAACGCCTCATCCCCCCCCCCCCTTCCCAAACTTACATTGCCGTTGATCTTCTTGAACCCACCCCCCCCCCCCTCCTCCCTCCCCCCTCCCTCCCTCTCCCCTCCCTCCCACCCCCCCCCCCGCCTCCCCCCCGCCTCCTCCCTCTCCCCTCCCTCTGCCATCCCTCCCCCCTCCCTTCCCCCTCCCTCTTCCCTCCCTCCTCCCTCCTTCTTATCTCTTCTTTTGCCACACTCCTTTCCCCAATTGTCTTCTGTTGCTGTCGTCCCCCCTTCAGCGGCCAAAAATGCTTCTTGTAAATTTTCCACCGCAATGACTCGCCCCTCCAATGCATGTTTGTGCTTTTAACGCCTTCAGGTGTGAAAATCAGCGCTTCCTCCGCTTCCCCCCCCCCCCTCCCCTCCCCCTCCCGCCCTCTCATCGCATGACTTGTCTTGCCCCACTCCTTCCGCCCCCCGCCCACCTCCCACACCAAAGCGACGGCATTTGCGGTTCTGTCCCGTCCCATCTTTTGTTGTCCGGGGGATGGATGGGTACTGTAGCATCATCCACCCCCCCCCCCCTCCTCCCTCCCCCCGCCCCCCACGTCGTCCCATCCCTTCCCCTTCCTCTTCCGCCCATTCATCCCTTCCAGGCGATCCATTCCCTCTCCCTTATAAATTTCCTTCCATGCTAACATTTCGCACATTTAGTTTGTCGTCCTTCGAGAAGTCTTCTCCTCCCCCTCAGCCGCCTTTCCCAATATTATTTTTATATGGCCAAATTCCGTGCCATCTCTTCCCAAGGGCATCCCTCCTCTATGAATCAACTTAATTAACCCTTCCACCCCCTCCTTTTCTTTGCCAATGGAATGACTTTTCTCCCCCGTCCCACGGCAATCTCAGAGATGGACCAAGAGACCATAAAATGCAGCATATTGTCCGGTTTATTTATATGTTTTGTTTTGCTGACAATCTGTCGATTCTTTCGCTTATTCGGTCATTCCCTGTGAATCTCATTATTTCTGTTGTGGATTTTCGTAATTTGACGACGCAAAAAATTTAAGTCATGGACATAAACCAGAAAAAACCCTCTTCTTTTAGTGGTGCGGTGCCTATTCGTACCAATGCGATCAAATAGCCATGAAGCACTCTGATCGACTCGCTTTGTTTTGTCTCTCGCCCCTTTCCGTCCATCTTCGGCATTAACTGCCTGCCATTTTGCCTTCTCTTCTTAATCGCCGTTTCCCCTCTCCTCTTCGTCTTTTGCTGCACTTTGTCGTTCTCCATGGTCCACCTCCTTCCTTTTCCCCTTCCACCATTACTCGTCCGTTTCGCAACCCCAATTAGCTCGTTCGTCCCTTCTCCCCCCCCCCCCCTCTCTCTCTCTCCCTTAGTTACTTACCCCCCCGCCCGTTCCCTCTCCCCCTCCTCTTTCTCATCATCGTCCCGTCCCATCATCAGCAGCACAGCAAGACCGGATTAGCCTCTCCCCGTTCTTATTGACTTGGCCCACAATAAGCAAAGAAAGTGGAAGGGGAGGAGGACAAAAAGGAGAGAGGGGGAGGGGAAGAAGCGGGGGGACAGGTGCACCTTTTGAGGAATTGGGGGGGGGAAGGGGTGTTTGTTATGAGTGGCACGACATTCTCGACAAAGCGGAGATGACATGGAATGACCAGCGGCGGAAAGGCCAATATTGGCGCGGATTAGGAGCCAGGCACTCACATGGCCGGCATGGCACGGTGTTGAAGGTGGCCAAAGAAGAACAAAATGGGTGGCCAATCATTTGGACAGTGAATGAAAATTAAAAAAAATATTCATAAACAGTAAAAATTATGCCAAAAATATTCAAGAGTTAATTTTTGAAAAACCTTACCCCCTAATTTTTTGAAAAAAAAACAGAAAAAACTTAAATTAGGGAGTCAGGTTTTCAAAAAACTACGAGGTTGTGTTAAATTTTCATAAAAAATTAGGGTTAGTTTCTAAAAAACTTAGTTAGGTTATCAGAAAAAGATTCTTGAATATTTTTGGCTTTACTGTTTTACCGTTTGCGAATATGTTTTAAAATTTTCACTCACTGCCCAAATGATAGGAAACTACAAAATGATGGCCATGCCGAAACAATTTTAGAAAAATTCAAAATCTCGGGCCAAAAGAGTTTTTTACTGCAAATTAAGGCTTGTATTAGCGTGTCGGTTATAAACAGAACCGAACCGAAAAATCCGAAATATTCGGTCGGGTTCGGTCACCGGTTGTCGGTTCGGTTGACCGAAACGGTAGGTTTCGGTTTTAATTTTTAAATAGCGCCACGATATTCGTGCGGAATTGAGGATTTTTGGTGCCAAATGACAAGGCTCTGAAGAGAATTTTGAAAATCTTGAGATCACATCTCGAATTTAATATTTAAGATTCAACATTATTTAAATTTTTCGATTTGGTTTCGGTTATCGTTTTCTTTCAGTTTTGGTTCGGTTTCAAAGAATTTCCAGTAACCGACAACCCTACTTGTGTTGATTGTCCAATGTCGATTATGAAAAACGACTAATCTTTGTTAAATGCCAATGAAAAAGTAATTCAATTGCGCATTATCACCTCATCTGTTCTATTGGCTCATGTCAAATGGCAGTGCCAAAGGTGGGCGGGGGACAAATGAAAAGAGAACGAGAGAAAGAAGACAAACAGAGAAAGGTAAAGAGAGAGAGAAAAAGAGGATGAACCCCTAAGGGGAGGAGCAACGGAAAGGGCCAAGGGAACAGGAAGGGAAGAGCGCCTGGTTCGAGGGACGGAGGGCAGTGGGAGAGCGCCGGGGGGGGGGGGGCGTGGAGGGGGAGTCTCCGCCATTTCTCAGTACCGTAATCATTCGGAGATGATGATGAGTGGTGCGTGATGAGTCTGCCCTCCCTTGCCCCCTCCCACCCTCCGCTGTTCTTCCCATCCCTCTCCCCCTGCTGCAATGTTCCCACCACCATTCATCACATCATCAATCATCATCATTCCCTCTTCCCCCTCCCCCTTCCGCCATTCCCGTGGCCAACAATTCGTCTCTCCCCTTTCCCATTTTCAATTTGTGTCATTTTGCCTCCTCCTCTTCCATTTCGACTTCCTCTTGTCATATTCATCCGCTCAACATCGCTTCTTCCTCCTCCTCCTCTCTTTCGTACATTACTCTTCCTCCCTCGCCCCATCACTCTCTGCACTTCACTATTCCCTTCCGTTGCTCATCCTCCTCTCTTCCGTGTTCTCTTCTTCACATTACTCTTCCTCCCTCCCCCCATCGCTCTCTACGCTTAACTATTCCCTTCCGTTGTCCATCTCTCTTCCGTTTTCCTCTTCCATTTATTTTTGCTCCCTTTTCCCTCTCTTTTCGTCCGGAAGTGTCTCTGTTGCCATTCTCCCCTTCCCCTCCCTCATTCATCAGCAGAGGTCATCACCACCCATCTCCTTCGGTTCATTCATTTTGCCCTCCTATCCCATCAACAATATGGCATTATTTCTTTCTCTTGCCGTTGGGGTCACCCCAAATTGTGACGAATTAATTGACTTGACTTGCCGTCCCCCACCCTCGCCCCCCTCTTATCCGCATCTTCAAATTCATTCTTGCCATTCTTCCTCCTCCTGTCCATCCGTTAATGGATCCCTTCCTCCCCCCCTCCCTGGGGGATCGTCTTCCCCCCGCCTCCTCCCCCACCTCAGTTGGCTCATCATCTTTCATCTCCTCCCCGAGGGTATTCTCCGCCGGACGGACGTTGTTTGCCCTCGGGCGCACCTTTGAGGGTTTGTCCGCCATATTGGAGAGAGTGAATTCCGATCCGGCCCTTCTAATTGGCCCAAGAGACCATGGCCAATTATTATTGCTCCTCCCGCCCTGCCTTCCTTCCCCCCCCCCCTCCTCCTCCTCTCATCTTCCATCATCCGTTTCTGTTTCTTCGCTTCCCTCTCTTTTCTCATCCATCCGCTCCCTGAGGCGAATGTTGGTTAAGAAAATATTCCCGCAAAACAAAAGTGGAAGTGACGAGGGAAGAGGAAAACAATATGAAACAGCAACAAAATGAATAAAATGCCGTAAGAGGGGAGAAATTGACAAAAGTTGTAAGGACGGAAAAGAGGGGATAGACTATGGGATGGATGGGATAAAGGGTAATTGATGTTTAACCCCTGGAGCAGTTCAGAATATTTCCAATTTTCCCTCCCGCCCCCCCCCCTCTCCCCGCTTTGCTTGGTCCCATTCCCCTCCCGCCTCTTCAATCCCCTCCTGCCCCCTCAATCGTCTTCACCTCGGCAACAAATTGCCGCCCCCCGTCCGCCTCGCCATCACCCATTCGGATGCGTCCAACCGCGATGATGATGGGCATGGCCATCCCTCCCCGGCGGGCATCTTCCGCCTCCATTCCTTCTTTCCCTTTCCTTCCTTTTCCTTTCTTTCCTCTCCCTCCAACCGACCATCTTTTGTGTCCAAACCCATCTTGGGCCGGATGCGCTCTTTGGAAGAGTCCGTCCTTCGCTTCCCTCTCAATTTTGGGGTTGGCCCTCGGCAATTATCTTTTTCTTCACCCCTCCCTTCCCATCCGTTAAACAGACGAAGAGAATGGAAGAGATTTATGAGGAGAATGGAAGGAGGAGGGGCAAAGAGGGGAAAGGGGGGGGGAAGGCCCCCGCCCGACGCCGGGGGATGAGTCGTTTGGCCGGTGAAGCGGCTGGCAGCAAAAGGGTACTCAGCCCACCGGTGCACCTGTTGAGCAAAGAGACCCTCGGGGGGGGGGGGGAAGGCAGACACATTGGCACAACGGCAAAAAATAAACTATATAACCATATTTTTTTTAGCATATTTCTCATTAAGTTTTCTTTTTGGCATTTTTTCATATTCAACAGCGAATTTGACTATCGATCAATTGTGGCACAATTTCGGCCAAATGACGGACGATGAGGACAAACAGAAAAAACAGAAACAACAGCAGAAGCAACAACAACTGGTTGCGGATGAGGTGGAACAACAGAGAGAAAACGGCACAGAAAGGTGGGCAGAATGGCATAAAGAGCAAAAAACAAGGAAAGAAACAAAAAAGGAGGGAGAACCAAAGAAAAACAAGTGCCCCCGGGGGGAGAAACTGTCCAAATTGGGCAAAGTGTTGGCCCTGCCAATTGGAGCTCATCCCACCCATCCTTTTCTCCTCCGCCTCTGTTTGTCCCAGCAGAACCATCCCCAAAAAGTGTCGAGTCGCGCGACCCCTTTTCCGCTCGCTCCCTCTTCTGTGTGCTGTGTTGAGCAAACAGCAAACAATTTCTTACCTCTCCCGAGAAAGGTGTCACTCGCCCCCCCCCGCGGCCTTTGCCCCATTATCCCAACTCTCTTCAAGTGTCAAGTCCTCATCCTCCTATCCTGAAATTGCCTCCAGAGAATATCCATCCCCTCCCAAAATCCTTCTCACTCGCCCCCGTCTCCATGTTTGTGTTGGGCAGGACAAAGACCCTCCAGGGGATGGGGGGGGGGGGGGGACAACTGAGTGTGAGAATGAATGAATGTTGAGGATTTGGACGGTGATGATGAGGTGACGATGAGGGGGGTGCGGGCAAGAGGATAGCCATGCCGGTGCCAATCCATCCGCTTTTTCCCAGGAAATTGGGACCATTGCCACGCCCCGGGCACATAATTCCCCCTAGATTTTTTGGCATTTGATTTTCTATTTTTGTAAAATTTCAATCGGGTCGTCAACAGCAGGAAAAGCCTAATTTTGTTAACGAAAACGCAAAACCAAAAAAAAACAAACATTTATTAACAAATTTGTCCATAACAAAACATTAATGTACAAAAATTTTTTTTATATATTTTTATTTTAAGGGCATTATCACCTTGAAACTAAGCTTGTGCCATAGAATTTTTTTTGGCCATATTTCAAAAATTATTGATATTTGAAATGATTAAGCTCATAGAGCAAATCTGTAGCTATCGGATGATACCAAGATTATTTATTTTTGTCGCTTTTGAGCAAAGTTATACTTTTGTCAAAAAATGACCAATAAGAAGATTTTGTAGGAGAAATTCGATGAAAATAAATGGGAAAAATGTTCGTGGTGCCATCAAACGAAATTTATTCGAAAATGAGCTCAATTCTGAAAAAAATGTTTTATAATTAACATGATTAACGAACTGATCGAAAAATTTCGGCAAATATATATATATTTTTTTTCTTTTCTTCTTTTGCTCCTTTTTTCACTTCTTTCCGTTATCGTAACCCGCGTTAATGGCCCTCCCAGGGATGGGATTACGGTATCATTTTCCTCCTCCTCTTCCTCTCTCAGTCCCTTCCCTTCCCCTCTCACTTTGCTCTTCTCGCGAAATCCCTCCCCTCCCCCCGCCCCATTTGTTGTCGATCGCTTATGTCCAATTTTGCTGAAGGACAAAGGTTCCAAATTGGGTCGGAGAGAGAAGAACAGTCTCTTCCCTTCCCTCGCAGCCAAACGCAAAAGCTCATCGCATTCCATCCGATGGACAAAGCGCAATAATTTAATCATTTTTAAATTTAATTTCGATTTAAAATTCCCCTTAAAAATTCAATTTCCCTTTTTGTTTCCAATTGATTTCTGATTTCGCAACTTTCACTCCCAAATTTCTCCTTTTAAATTCTTTGAAAAACGTGCGGCGACGGGGGCGTCTCCCAACGGCTGAAGGGACGCAGGGAAAGGGCACAAACATTTTCACTTTTTCGTTTTCGTCGCCGGCGGGAGTTCATCCCGCGCAAGAAGGGAGGGGAGGGCAGAAATTGCACCCTTTTCTCTCCCTCCTCCTCTTCCATCCCCTCCCTCCTCCCTGCTTCTCGCCCCTCCCCTTCTTCCCTTGCCTTTCTTTTCTCCATTCTTCTCCCTTTCCCTTCTCCTGCTCCTACACTCTCTCCTTTCGCCAGGGTTTTTGTTCTTCCCCCGAGGGGTTGACCCAAATTGCGCCATTCGCCGCCCTCATGAAAAGCTGGCAGCGGTGACGGCGTAATGATCGAGCAATTACGCTTGAGGGCTGCTTTGAATGGGGGCGGGGGATGGACCGTTCTGCCGGGAGAGCCTTCCCCCCCCCCCGCCCATCCGATTCCCGGATTCGCCACTCCATCGCCCCCTCCCCCCTCCTGCCCATTCTCCCAACCACCTCTTCACCCGCGTGTGGCGTCCATTCATCCCATCCGGGCACCTTTTGTTCGGACCATCGATGAAAGGGAAATCTCCGGCGACGCAGTAATTGCTCTTCTCTGCTCCTCCGCTTCATCCGGGTGGATGATCGCGCAAGATGGTGCAGAGGGGGAGGAGGAAGACGCACTTTTTGTCGGAAACAAAAAATAAAAGGAAAAGAGGGCACGCGAAAGAAAGAGGGGGGGGGGGGGGGGGGGGGAAGCGAATTTTGGGGTGGGGGCGAAGGGGGGGGGGAGACGGATGGGCGAGGGGGCAAATGGAAGAAGTGAATTCGGGAGGGGGGGGGGAAGGATGAGTGACCGACGACAGCCGCCGAAGATGCGGAGAAGATTTCACTCTCATCGACGGCGGAAGACTGCGACGAACTCTCCGCGCCGGCGGGAAGGGAATTCCTTTGCCGGCGGCGGGGGGGGGGGGAGAGTGGCGAAGTTCATTGCCCGGTGCTTTTACAATTTTAAAATGCCATCGTTCAAAGATGGCACTTTCCCCGCCCTTTTTGCCCCATATTTTCCTACTGATCACAATGCTCTCCTCCCGTTTAGCTTTCTCTCCTGCCAAACTCCATCGCCTTCCCCTCGTCCCAACTCTCTACTCGAAGTCCTTTCCCAACGCCTCAAGCGAAGACGACGGCGATCACTACTTTCGTCGCCCGTCTCTTCCCATCCGTCGGTCACTCTTCCAACAGTTGCCGAAGGGCGAAAAGATCGCCGGAAGCAAAGGACGCCACGGCCAAGTTGCGTATTAGCAGAAGAAGAGGAGAAAGAGGCATTGAAGCGAAGGAAAACAGCGACAGAAGCGGAGGAAAAACCGAGGCAAGAAGGGCACCAATTAATTATAAAGAAGCCAATTTGGGGATGACAGTTGGCACCCATTTGAAATGCTTTGGCATTCCGTAAAATGTCATCGTTTCTTCAGAGTTCGCCGTCTCTCCTCCGCCTCGGCACACTTTGCCATACATTCCATCACTTTCCCTCTCTCTGACGGCACCCCGCTTAATTGCCGTGATCAAATCCGTCCGAGACGTGCATCTTTTAGGTTTTTTACGCTCCTTTAAATGCATTTTTTTGATTATTTTTCTTCCTTTGTCAGTGATTTTTTGCTGTCCCATCGCCCCGTTCGATTGACAAAGCATTGCTCAGCAATTCGTCATCACTGCAGGAAGTGCCAACGCTGTGACAAAGCGTGCCCCGCGTACACCCAACTCGGCACCAACCCGTGCCGACTGCGACGGACATTGCATACGGTCAGAATGGTTACCGTAATCAGATGCCATCATTTTTGTTGCCCTATTCAATTTGTTTTTTTGTTCAGTGTGCCGTCAGCACTTCTCCTCCATTGGACTCCACTTTTGCATGTTTTCGCTGTCTTTGTCGGCGTTCGTCCGATTCGGCATTGCCCAAACATCATTTGACCAGTGAAATGTCCTCGACCATTTTCAAGCCGGTGATGTTGCAGCAATATTTTGACAAACCTTCGCCGCCAAATGGGCCAAATTGGAACCGTTCGGCCGAGCATCACCACCCTTTCCCCAACATTCTTCTCAACGATGCTTCTCCTCCTACTGAAACGACGGCATCGGAGTGCCGGAGGAATGGTGCCGCCGGCTGTGGCATTGCGGACCAATTGAACAATGTCCGTCCGTCCCCTTTTTTGCTTAGTGATTCAGTTCGGGCTTTTAGTCTTCCTCCTCCTCTTCCTCATCGATCGCTTCGTCTGCTTGTGATGCTCTTCCGCTTTGCAGTGGTTCCGATTGCCGTTCAGTGGAGGAAGACGCGTCAAGTCCGATGCCGTCGCGTGTCAACACCGCCGCGGTGCCTTGCCCCGCGCCACAAACGTCGTCCTGCGCAGGCGGCGTGCCTCTCGGCAAACCGTCGCTTTGGCCCTATGCTCCTCAGCAGTTTTTGCCGATGGCATTGGCCCCATTCTGTCCGTTACCCCGTCAAATGCCGCACCCGTCACTGCTCCATTGTGCTCAGGCAGCACAGCCTTTCCTGCCCCATCAGTCGCCCTTTTTCACAATGATTGCGGCGGCGGCAATGGCGCGAACATTGGCGATGCCGTCGGGTGAGTTCTTTTGAAGTTAATTTCGGTAGGAATCAGAAAATAGACAACAAAATAACATTAGACGAGCGTAGTGCTGCACTCGGCAATGCTTCTCTGTTTCCAAATGCGCCCTTTTTCCATCCGTCCGCTCTATCGGCTGTCGCTGCCGCGAGGGCGCAGCGATGCGCGGACGAAGGCGAAACCAATGGGACAACCGCGGCAAATGGGGGCGGGTCGGACGGCGAAAGTTCGCCTCGGTCATTGTAAGTGTATTTTGACGCGGAAATTTGTGCCAAACAAAACGCCACCCTAAATTTGGTTGATCAGTGAGCACACTTCGACGCCACCCTCTTCTTACGGCACCAATGGACGTCTCAAAGTGCCGACGGTTGCTTCTTCACCGCCTTTGTCGGACGATCTGTCGACGCACACAATGGACGCGATAGCGATGGGCGTTGACGAGGAGCACCACGGACAACGATGCGGACCATCGCAAAGCGGAGAGGACAGCGTGTGTTGTCGGACGGACGACGGGGAGGAGAGCGGCGACAGCGAGCGAAACGGTCGACGATGTGTGGAGCAAGCGGAGGAGCAGCCGCAACAGCACCGCCGAGAAGCGTTGGACTTGAGAAAGCCGAAACCCCAAACGACGGCAACTCCGGTCGCAAATGCTGTGGTTGCTCGCAAAGACGACGCCGTCCGAAACGCCGTGCCAAACGGCGGTGGCGGCCTCTTTCAATCGCTGCCGCTATCGTCCCAGGCGTCGCCTCTGAGCGCGACCACCGCTTTCCCAGTTGCCGCGCGACCACCGCCAGTGGCCATCGAACATTTCCTTTTGGCCGCCCGCAGCCCCTTTTGTTCAGCAAATGCACTGTTTAGCCTACTCAATCAGCATAAAGCGCAGCAGCAGCACCACCAACAACAGCAGCAGCAAAAAATGGTGCCAAAGACAAATTAGCGGAATAATTCCCCGGGCATTCCCAACGCTCAATTAAGGGAAATTAGAGTTTTAAAGGGTTGCGAGTGGACATTTTTTTTCTAAGACTCGGAATTTGGGCCAAAAAGACAGACATTTCTCGGCATACCGTCGTAAATCTCTTATATTTCCACTTAGGAAAAGCATAAGGCTTTCCCCTCCGATTGTTAATCAACAATATTTTCTCTTTCAATGCTTCTTTCAGTCGTCCATTTGGTCGCCCGTTCCTTCCGCCCATCTGAGCGCCGCTCCTCCGGCGCCTCAGAGGCCAAGCGTTTTGAAAATGCGCAACAGTCATTCGGCCGTCAGCTGTTCACAACAATCGGAAAAAAAGGCGTCCGGCTCCGGGACGCACTTGCGGCGTTCGAACGGCGTTTTAAATCGTTCGGCGGAGGGAGCAAAGGAAAGTGGTGGCGGTGGCGGAAAAGAGCGTTATCAGTGCCGTTACTGTCAAAAAGTGTTCCCACGCTCGGCCAATTTGACAAGGCATTTGCGCACCCACACGGGCGAACAGCCGTACAAAGTGAGCAAAAGCAGCGGAAAGTCGGCATTTTTAGAAGCATTATTGATGACACCCATTTTCAGTGCCAATACTGCGAACGGTCCTTTTCGATCAGTTCAAATTTGCAAAGACACGTGCGCAACATACACAACAAGGAAAAGCCATTCCGGTGGGTTTTGGCACTATTTTACCTTAGGTCCGCTTTTAAAAATCATTTTTTATTTTATTATCGCTTTAATACAATTAAAATGTTGGAATATTTTATTGTTTAATGTTAATTTTGTCAATTTCGAATCCCAAATTGTTCACAAGTTGCTGAATTGTTTCTGTAAATAGTTAATTTGTTAGAAAACAATTTAGAGCCCAGCATTTTGAAAAACCCCGGGATTTGGAAAAATCACCGATACGAATTTCCGAGTTTGAATTTCTCTTTCTCCGGGCTACCAGTCCATGGCACTCGAACAAAAATAAAATATTACCCATTTAATAGAGGCCAATAATTAAAAGGACCAAATGGGGGCCATTACGAATTGCTGCTGAAGTTGATCAATTGTAATTGTTCACTTTCATTCTCTTTAGCTGCCACTATTGCGACCGGTGCTTCGGGCAACAGACAAATTTAGACAGACATTTGAAAAAACATGAGAATGAAATGACCGCGGGAGGGAGGGAAAGCGCCGGAAGGATTACGGCAGAAGACGAAGAGAGCGGCGGAGGAGCCAACGGCACAATGACAGCGATGGGGGCACCATCAGCAGCAGCAGCAGTTCCAGCAACGGCCGGTCGACGGCGCCACCAACAGCAGGCGGACGGAGAGGCGGGCGGCAACGCGTTCAGCAGCATTCGAAACTTTTTCAAAAACGTGGCCGATGATGGGGACGGGACGGAACAGAGGAGAAGCAATGGCATAAAAGAGGAGAGGGACCAATGAAAAGGACAAAGCGATGACAGGGGGGGGGGGCAATTTGGAAAATGCGTTTGAAAAATGAAAAAAGCACACGATTCCATTTGTAATTACAATAATAATTTCAATTTTTTATCCCACCCGAAACACATTCCATTCCCAGCAACCGATTCAAAACCCCGAAAAATTGTTTTTTAATGTACAAAAGTATAAGTATTCTTTTACTGTAATGTATTTACAATTCAACAATGAATAGTAGAGCATCAAATACAACGATTTATTGTCAATCACTTATTTACACAAAAATAAAATGAAAACAATAAATTATTTATAATAGTGTTATTCGCAGTCCGTCGGTATTGAAGATACAAACAATTGGAGGATATTTTAAGTTAAATGCCAAAATCGCCCTTCGTGAATTTTGTCAGTGGCTTTACTCGCCCATTTTCTTGTATTTTACCCAACAATTCCACCACTTCTTTCACAACGGACTGATGTACTTGGTCAATTGACTCAGTGGCATTGATTCTCTTTATTTACGATGCAATTGATCCAATTATTGTTTAATTGCCATTTTTGGCAAATGGCACTCACCCGCCAAAAAGTATTGTCAAAAAGGGCGTTCATTTGCGCGTACACTTTGCTTTGGAATTCGCTCCGTTCCATCACTTCAGAACCGAAGCCATCGCGGGCACTGACATTGACAACGTCCTACACAAGAGAACCAAGGTTAAATCCTTGGCATAAACAAAACGCCAATGTAAGGGACAGACCGCGTCAAAGAAAAGTACCAAGTCGGGCCGGGGCAGCCCCACTTCGGAATAGCACGTCCATTCCATGGGCAACCCTTTGGCCAGTGAATAAGCAATGCCCGAATAGCTGTACCTGAACAGAAAACACTTTCTGGCTGTAAAGCGGGAAATTGAGTCAAAAATTTTACATGCACAAATGAAATAATTTATTGGATTTCCATTACATTCAATGTTTAATTATACGGTTTTTGTTTTCCTATCTCATGGTAAAAAGATTCTAAGCATCGAAAAATTGTTTTAAACAATTAGTTTATGCGTCCATGTCCGACACCCTCTTACCCCCCCTATCCGCCTCGTGTTCTTATACATGGTCAACCTGTCCACTATCAAATGGCGTCCCTCTGTCAATTCCTCGACCATTTTGCACATCAATAGCCATCGATTGGCAGCAAATAACAAATGGATGGCTTCTCGGCTTTCCTCCAAATTTTTGGCGCTGCGCAGAAAGGCATCGATTGTCCGTCCCGTGGTCGGCTCGTCACGATCTGAAAATATTGTAAGACCAGCAGGTAACTAAATGTACGGGATAGCTCGACAAACTTACCCGGAAAACGCTGAATTCGTGCCGACTCTCCTCGCCGTTGGAAATGTTTCAGCAGAAGTTGTGCTTGGGTACTCTTCCCACTTCGGTCCAACCCTTCCAGCACGATTAGCGCCCCCCTTTTGACCATTTCATTTAATTAAAATAAATAAGCCTTATAGCAAAAAATAATGGGTAAATATCCTTTTAACAAGTATGTGAAAGTGAATGAAATGTGACAATGTCCCGTCCCATTTATTCCCCGTCAGTTTGCCACCATTAATCATCGATCACTCCCAACGCATCGAGCATCTACCCGGATCCAACCCGCCTTTTCACGTTTTAATCTCCAAAAAGCATCTCGACTATTTCATAAAAGCATTAAGAAACATTCACTGGAGAATTCAAATAACGGATTTCTTATTATTACCTCCAAAATGAAATAAACTACAATAGAGATTTAACTGCACAACGAAATGTGATAACAGTGCCTAAATAAGAAAGCGGATGTCTCTGTACTTTCGCCCTTTTCCTTCTTTCTTTCCCATTGCGTCTCTTTTCTTTTTCCGTCATCTGTCCATCCGCCTACCAATGGTACAACGCGTGACGGAAACGCGTATCCTCGCCGATCACAATTCGAATAAGCCCGAAAAAGCCGACGATGAAAATCACAAGGAAACGCCAAATCATTGTAGCAGGGTTGCCAAATTCTGGCCCCGAAAAGTAGAAGTATTGGAGCTTGTAAAAATTGCGCATAAACTCGCGCCACATAGCACGCGGAGATTTGTCACGCCGGGCGATGTACGCAGCCAAATCACTGACTTTGACTTCCATCAGCGGAATATCGTCTGAAATTAATTTTCAAGGACGAGTCGCGTGATTTTTTCCATCAGTTATCTGTATAGGTAATATGTTGGGTTGCACTCACCCACTGAAAACTGTTTATTTTTAAATTAAAAAAAAATATTGGGTCGGTATCTTTGAACAAATGATATCAGTGGGGACCAATTCCAATTCCTTGCATTTATTTAGTCGATTTAATTGCTGTCTACTTTTAAAATAGATCTTTTTTAATCAAATTTTCAAACCCACTGTTTGTGCCGTAGTAACGGTAGTGAATGTATGGTCCGTGGACACGCGGGTTCCATTCTCGCGGATAAAGACCCCAAGTGGTCCGTGCGATGAAATTGTTGTAAGTGTACACGCCCAAACGATGAAATGCTCGTCCCATTGGCTTGAGAATTCTAAAACAAGATAGTTTTATGATTGTAAAGTAGAGTTTAAATACATACAAAGCATAAGGAAACCATGGCTCAATGAAAGTGTCATGAGGGGGCGGTTTCACCCAAACTTTGGTGACATTCTTCTGGAAGAAATTTTTAACTGGCTTCACAATCATATCCCAGGCAACAAGATGGGAATTATGATTAATGTACTATAAAAAAAGAAAAAGAATTTACAGCACTAATCATTGCTTTGACATTATTGGAAAAAAAATGTAGGTAAATTTTTTTTTTGAAATAAGATATGTGGCAATATGTCTTTTCCAGTTTTTTAAAAGTCCACAAAAAATGTGCCGACAAAATCTCACCCCGATAAAAGCTCGCCTCAGCCAAAACAATCAAATCTCGACTCAATCCTTAACAGGAAATCTCGGCCATATACAGGTTAGACTAGATTCCAACAATGATTTCATTGGATTTATCGAGCTGAAATTATTTCGGGGTGAGATGTTAATCGTTTTAAGGCTTATTTTGTCGGGGTGAGATTTTGTCAGCGCGTCCACATAAAGGAAAATCTCGCAATTGCAAAACTATAATTTTTATGTTTAGGTGTATGGCACTTAAGTTGAGCTTGATTTACGATATTTTATGTCCTCGTTCTTGGATTTTTTACCAAGTAAAAACATCTAATTTTTATTTTACTTCTTAACTTTACCCGTTTTAGACGCTGCAAAAAAAGCTACCTCACTGGAAGACTTTTCGAGAAATAGAAATTGATTATTTGCCGATTTCTGCTAATTTTATTCACGCAAAGATATGTAAGTTTTAATCTCTTAGAAATTCCAATATAACAAGTTACTTAAGATGGCAACATTCATCCAGCAGGGATTCTCGCATGGAAAAAGGATTACATGCTTCATGAATTATACGGAATTTGTGATTTTTATGGGATTCACAAGGCAAATTTTGAAGTGGTGGGTTTGCTTTTATTTTCGCATTTTATAGCTGATAATAAGATACGCTAACTTTTCGGTACTACTGGAGTTTGTATCCTATATTTTTGCAAATTTTTTTCAATTTTGTTTTTTGGTTTAAACAGTCCTGTAAACAACTTACTAGGGTTTTCTGGGTCGTTGATCACGAATATAATATTCATTGCAACCAATTTCGAATTCCAGACACGAATTCGAACAAAAAGTGAAAATTCCAAAAAATTAGATTTCGATTTTTGAACTTAAATGACTTAATACATGGAACTCAGCCAAAAAAGCATAATGGCAATTCAATATGATTTTTAAACTTTGTCCTAAAAAAAAGGAAATTTGAATTTTGGGAATTTTCGACTTTTTGTTCGGGGTGGGGCGAAATTTTACAATTTTTTATTGCATAACAAAAAAAAAAATTGTAATTTGGTTTTCCTCGTATTTTTTTGAAAAAATTTTTTAGAGTCATTTATTTTGTTAGATTTATTAGATGTGATTTTTTTAAAGTTAGGGTTTTAAATTTCGTGACCCATGAGAAATAATGGGTTTAATTCCACCACCGAATTTTAACTGCCAGATAATCAGAAAATGAAGAAATAGTGACTGGTTCTCGTTTTTAAGAATAATAAAATGTTTCTTTTTCCAATGTTTAGACTTACGAATTGGACATTCGTCGAACTCGTCTCTGTTTGTTATTTCTCAATTACTTGAGAATGAATCGGCCTGAGTATTATCAAAAATTCCTTGAAAAAATCTGGAGCGAGTTTTGGCACAAATCGGCAACTTTTAACCATACGGCGCATTTTTTCAAGGTACTAAGTTAATTACCATTTTTTAACTGTCTTCCTCTTTTAAGTTAGGACGTGAATTGGATGTGCCTTTCAGTGAAATGGATGACATCATTATGAGAATTGACGGTCAGGAAAACAGAAAAGACCTGTCCATTAGGCATTTTCAATTGCTATTTGAAGAAAGGGTGAGGAACCACTTTGGGCTTGGAGTGGCATTTTGGGTTGAACTATGGGGGGTGGGGCGGGGTCCGGAAAAGAAAATTTCTTTTTTACATGTGCATCAGAAAATATACCCTTAAAACAAAAATAAGAATTACCCAGAAAATGATCAAAAAGTTAGAGCCCTAATTATATTTTTCGAATAAGTAGACTGACTCCCTATTTTTGCTCAGATTGTCGCTGTTCCGTGGTTTCGCATTGATTCTGTTCCTGGCCATGAAAAACTGTTCGCTTTTACTGAAATATTACGACTTGAAATGCTCGATGAACTGATTGCCCAGCCGTGTTATAACCCTTTGAACCACAATGTTGGCAATCCGCTTTATTTTCTACCCGACAATGAGTCGGAGCAAGAGGAGGAGAAAGAAAACGAATCAACCATTGCTACAGTGACAAACGTAACGAAAATGGAAAGGTGGTGGAAAAAAAAACGCTTTGCAATTACTCATTGAATGTCTTATTTTGTTGGAATAAATCTTTTTACATTCAATCCGCCGTTTTGTTTGTTTATCAACGCATTGCAATATGCTTGTTCTTTTCCTTACCCCATTTGTTTTAGCTTGGTTTTCTGTAGTTTTAAAATTCTCAAGCCAATGGGACGAGCATTTCATCGGTTGGGCGTGTGCATTTATAACAATTTCATCGCACGGACCACTTGGGGTCTTTATCCGCGAGAATGGAACCCGCGTGTCCACGGACCATACATTCACTACCGTTACTACGGCACAAACAGTGGGTTTGAAAATTTGATTAAAAAAGACCTATTTTAAAAGTAGAGAGCAATTAAATCGACTAAATAAATGCAAGGAATTGGAATTGGAGGCGCTACTCCAAGATACTCTTTGTTTTAATGACATAATAAATATTAAGAGCAATTCATTCATTATTTTGCTTCCGTTTTCAGCAGTACGTTTTTATGTCACCGACGGACCGCTCACTGTGCGCGGACGAAGTGCTCCGGTCAAAAAGCCCACTAACGCCGCAGACGAAATTGCGCGAACAAAATTCGAACTTTTGGAGCCGATTGCTGTTGTGGATATGCCACGGGCTCAGCAACGTTTTGCGCGCCAATTGCACAACTTCAATCGGACTCGTGTGCAAAAAATATTCACAAAAAACATCAAAATGATCAAAAATGGATTGGCCGGCATTGCCCTGGTAATCGCCATTTACATGTACACTATTTTGGTGCTGAGAAAAGAGACGTTTTTGGAAGAAATTGACGAAGAAGTGGCGATTGAAAGGGGGGAAATGATTATTGATGAGCAGGGAAGACTCGTAGCGGTGAAATGATTGTTACGCATTTATTGATTAGATGTAATTTTCTTTCTTTTTTGTTTAAATAAAAATTCGTATTTCATTTATTCACTAATTCAATTTCCGGCGGCGTCTAATGGCACTGCCGGACCCAATCCTTCCAATATTTCATGTCTTAATCACCTTATTTTGCCCCCAAAATCATTTTGAAGTTTTAAGATTGTAAGAAACTTGGGTTTCGGTTTATTTTCTCGGTCGGGTTTTTTTGGTCAAAACCAAAAAAAACACCAACCGGTCCGACGATCTCTATTTGATAGAAAATCAAAAAATATCTGCCTCGGTCTCTTTCCATCTCTCTCTCTCTCTCTTTAACCTACAATCTTTCTCTTGCTCTCTCTCTTTCTCACTCTCTCTTCGCTTTTCACGCTCTCTGTCTCTCCGCCTCCATTTCTTTCCATTTCTCTCTGGATCCCATTAGGAGGCAGAAATTTTTTCAGTCTTTAAATAAACTTGAAACAGATTTCACCAAAAAAAACAAAAACAGTATAATTTTTCATTAAAGAAATAAACGGTAATGGGCTCTGCGGTAAAGCAGTAAGCAACGCTTGAAGAATTTTTGAATTTTAAGTCCGTAAGTAGTGATGTTCAGGTATTTCCCTCTTTCTCTCTCCTTTCCCTCTTTTTTTAGTACGCCCTCCCCCCTTAAGAACAAATCCTATACCTCATACCTTCGTTTGTCACACAAAAAAGAAACTTTTGGGATAAAAAGCGACCAAAACTGATAATGTTGGTAGAGTTTCGCCACATAAGTAAAATATTAAACACCTAATAATCTTGGTCTAATTTACCGGGACAAAGATTTTCCTGTCAGGATCCTCTCGCTTGTTCCTGGCTTTCCAATACTATTACTAGTAGTAAAACTCTGATCAACATTTATTTTAGCTTAGGTTTTAATGAATTACCGTGATTTTGCTGAATACCAAGGAGTGCCAACGAGTGGGGCGGCTGCTTGGGACCGTCTTGGAAACCATGCTTTTATGAACCCGTACCAAGATTTTGCTTCAATGTCTCGTATCCCAGGCGAGGCCTTACAGATGGAGCGCCCATACAGCAAAAACAAAGCAAATGGACGTGGAGGCGGTGGTCGTTATATCGGTTATTGTGAAAAAAAGAAAAACAAGTTAAACGCATTTTTAGAAATGCGCAATAATCGTTTAAAGCCGGTGAAGTCAGTTGGTATTCGCCGTCAGCACAATAATTATCCGGCATATAATTTTAAAATTTCTTTTATATTCAAATATTTCCAGTACACTCCTATTCCCGACGAAATGGAGCACAAGGAATTTTCCATTTCTCCAACCGGCGTTTTCAATTTCCATGGTTATCAGAGTCATTTTACGCTGCAGCATCGCGTAAGCGTTTTGTTTTAAGTTTAATCACTGTTCTTTCAGTTTGATTTCATCGTCGATGGTGTCACTTACAAAAGTGTTGATCAATTTTACCAAATGAACAAAGTGAAGGATTTGACTGGGCTCGAATCGGCCAAATTCACCGATGGGTCGACGCGTATTTACAGCGCATTGGCCAAAGAATTGTTGCGACAGGCCAATGTGATATTTTAGAAGCGGTGTCTAAAAGAAAACCCCCAAGTGATGTTTTTAGGTCAAACGTCAGGAAATTGACAACTGGCGCACGGGGAGAGGCGTTGAAGTTATTCAGGTAACCAATTGAAATATGAGAATTCAGCAATAATATTCATTTTTTTTTCCTTTCAAGAAGGCTCTTCTCGATAAGGTCCGCCAATGTTACGATTTGCGTAGTGCGATTACCAGCACAACGGACAAACTTATTGTGCACAGTTATAACGGGGACGACTTCTTTGGGGCGGGTGTTCCGGCGAAATATGTGAAGGATTGGTGTGCCGGAATGGAGCAGAACAAAGTATCATTGAAGGTAAACCCAACTAATTATATTTAAAAGAACCAACTTTCTTTTTAGTTCCCAATGGCATTTCCTCTCACTGCGGACGATGTGAAATATGTGCCGGTAATTGCGAAGGTATTGTTCTTTTTGGCTATACCCTGCCCCATTTTGATTTTTCCACGTTTCGATACATAATAACGACGTCAATTTCTTTCAAGTCTCAAAAAAATTATTGGCTTAATTCTTTTCATTTACATCTGCAGTACTCACTCATTTTTGTTCAAATGTAAATTAATGACTATTTTGTTACTTTCTGGGTATGGATAGCTGTTGCTTGTTTGCTTCTCATTTTTTTAAATTTTGGTCTGGCTTTTCTCGCACTTGAGTTTTGGTCTCACAAACCCAACCCTTGTATGGACATGTCGAAACGAGCAGATATAAATACATATCGAAGCGGGGTAAAATCGAAATGGGGCAAACCGAAAAAAGTAACCTCGTAATGGGTTGAATCCGTTCTTTTTGCTTACTATAAGTTTGTGAAGTTCATTTTGACTGCTTGTCATGTTGTTTCAGGGGAAGAATGTGCTTGGTGCCATTTACATGATTTTGCGTGAAAAGGTCTCCTAAATTAACAATAAGCTCCACTACGGTTGAGGTTTAGTCTCTTTCTTCAGATTAACAATGGTCATTTGGATTCCCTGAGTGTGCAATTGAAGCCTATTCCAATAAGCAACAGTAGCAGCACCAGTATCGATACGGTTATGGTCGATTCCAACTCTTGAATTCGCTGGGCAGGAGGAGTGAATCGAGAGAATAAAGAGAGCGTGGATGTTTATGCGTCTTATGTTGGGCGCTTAATCTCTTTTCATCAACAATACAATTTATTCTATTTCTTGTTGTTTTTCAAACTTGAATCACCTTTTTACAGTTGTCAATCACATCCCATTTTAAGATTATTAAAGAGCACTTTACAACATCTGTTTTGATATCTTCACACTTGGTAAAATAGAAAATTTGTCACCCTCACCGAATGGACTCGGTTATTTAATTGTTTTTTCTTTGTTAATATTTATTACGTAATTTTGTAGAAACTCGGGAAAAACGAGCAAATACATTTTCGTGATTGCATTTGCGCTGACAGTTACTTTTTTTTGTGACGTGGGTTCTCTTGAATATGCCATCAGATGATGAACAACAGCACAGGCAATACGATGCCGAAAGTGATGAATTGTTTACTCCGATAAAACAGCGACATTTGTGCGATGTGCTACCAAATGCTAGTCCAAAACCTGCGTTGGCGGATTCAATTCCTCGAGCGGTCGAATTGTTTATGGAGAAGAAAGAGGCAAAGATTTCCAGGTTCTTGGAGACGTACAAAAGCAATTTGGAGGCAAACTTGCCACAATTGCACGCATTTGCATGTTCAACAGGGGGACTGATTAAGGACAAATTCAGAAAGAGGTGAGAAGCAACAAGCAATCATATTATGCTATCTTAGCATTATTCGCCGTCCAGTGGTGCAGAAAGGTGCCGCCACAAAAAAAGGAATTTTGTTTTATGCAATATTTTTTTGTTGAGAGAGACAAAATACCTAGATTATTTTTAAGGGAATGGATACAAGTCTTGGCATTCATAAAGAACATTGATCCCGAGAATTTTTTTTTTTGGAAAAATTAAAAAGACAGGAGAATTTGAGGCGGCGAGCATGAATCTGACCTTATTTTCGACAAATTCCGAATCCGGACATTTAAAAACAATTTTTTTTTTATTACAAATATTGCTTAAGTAGTGGTTGTGTATAAATACAAGGATTTCAATCTGAAACGAATAGGATTGTCAAGCAATCAACGGCTGCAAACCCTCGATAAAAATTTGCACAATCTATCAATGTTGGAGTGTTAATGTTTGTGGTCAATTGTCTTTGGTCATTGCTCCCCGACTCATTCAACGGTTCATTGGTCTAATTTCATAATTGTTTATTTACGACTTGATCTAAGTGAAACAAATTTGAACCTTTGTATTTATACATAAACAGTGCTTAAGCAATACTTCAGATCCGGAATATGTCGAAAATAAGGTCACATTCACGCTCAGCGCCTTTACCCCTAAAAATGTGTTTTTAAAATTAAAAAAATATGTATTTTGGGACCAATGTTCTTTATGATTATTGCCCAAGTCTTTAAAAACTTTGGAATGCCCCAAAACCAAGAACACCTTTAACAAAAGGACAGTTCCCAATTGTGATAATAACATTTCTAAAATTTTAGCTAAAGTTTTGGAATATTTAAGGATTTGGCCAATTCTTGCCAAAAATCTCCCACAAGCAAAGCGGTATAACGACGTCAGGATAGCACAGTCATCGCCCCAATGGGACGGAGTGTGTTCGGAAGAGGACGTCTCGCCAAATCCATTTTACGACGAAGTGCAGCAACAGCAGCAGCAAACCCTTTTCCTGTCCGACTCCGACTTTGAGTCGGCACTTTCCACGTTCACCCCATCCATTTCGGAATGTGATGACAATCTGATGGCGGATGGGGAGACCGACCAAATGACGCCCCAATATGCAACGGTATTTCCCAACTCGTAATTTGAGTTCAATTGAATTAAATACTTTTTATAAAATAAACGACAACAAAAATAGTCAAGGTATCCAACTTTTCACTTGACAAATTACGAGCTCACAAAGAATGGAGACAAGTTGAGATGGACGTGGTGCGAACATTGGCACGGTTTCCACCGAACATAGACGAGGACGAACGGGAGAACTTGCAAAACGAGTTGACTCAACTCATTGTGAGGATATTGTGCGAAAATGAGTGTTTCCGCTATTATCAAGGTCCACACATTATAAAAAAAAGTTCTTTCTTTGTTGTTATTCGCAAAAAAACGTGTCTATCGAGGCTAATGGACAAAAAATGGGTGCATTTTAGGCGTCCACTCGACTTTTAGGCGTCAAATCGATGTTTAGGCGTCCAATCAAATAACTATTTTCGGTTTTTTGGGTCATAACTTTCTTCTTGGTCGGTCAATCCCTACATTCTCGGTATCATTCAAAAGCTTAAAGCCAATAAAAGCTCAATATCAAGTTTAAAAATTCAGAACCCCTAAATTCAGGAATTTAAAACCCCGAACAAAAAAAAAAAAGAAGTTAATAATTTTCATTTCTCTATTTTGTAACTTTTTTTTGACACTCGGTTTTTCGTAACTTTCTGGCATTAATACATTCAAGAGATTTTAAGCTTTTGAATGATACCAAGAATGTAGGGATTGACCGACGAAGAAGAAAGTATGACCCAAGAAACCGAGAATAGTTATTTGATTGGACGCCTAAACACCGATTGGACGCCTAAAAGTCGATTGGACGCCTAAAATGCACTAGTGCCGAAAAATGTCCATTTTGTTTCAAAAATATTCACTGAAAGGCTCTTGTTTCTCCTAAGGCTTTCACGACGTTTGTCTGACTTTTCTGTTGGTCCTTGGCGCTGAGTCGGCTCTCCAAGTTACGCGCGACGTTTGCGCCCGTGGCGCCTTCCACAATTATTTGTGCTGTTCCCTAGAAGAAAGTGCAATGCGAGAGTTGCAAGATCTGTACGTGCTGCTTTTTCTGCATGACCAGGAAGTGGAGAAACGGCTGAGAAGCGCTGAGTTGGGCACTTTGTTCGCGCTCAGTTGGCCCCTTACGTGGTTTTCACACGCACTACAAAGTTACTCTCAGGCAATTACTTATGCATCCTTTTAAAGGGTTAATTTACGGCTCTAGCTTTGGGTACGATTTTCCTCCGGTTGTCTAAATTTTAAATTGTAAATTTTTTTCGATGCCAATTAAGAGACGGGCTCCACCCTTCATTTAAACTAAAAAAAAAAATTCAGGTTGTGCTGTTCTTTGATCTGTTCCTCTCTTCCCACCAATTTATGCCCATTTACGTCAGTGCGGCATTGGTCAGCGAAAGACGGGAAGAAATTATGCGCTGTGATGTCGACATGCCATCGCTGCACCAACTGCTCAACCATGTGCGTGTTTGAATGTGCGCCCAATCAACTAACCATCCTCCGTTTCTTGGGCTATAACTTTTTTCTTGATTGGTCAATCTCTCCATTCTTGGTACATTAGAAAGCGTAAAGAAGCTTCACCAATCGAGTTCAGAGATTTTGAACACGCAAGTTCAAAAATTTCGAACGCCGAACAAAATTTTTTTTTGTTATTAAAACTTAATTTTCGCATGTTTGACTTTACTTGTAATTATAAGCCAAGAAACGGAGGATAGTTAGTTAATTGGACGTCTAAAATGCACTAAAGCCACCTTTTTTTTAATTCTTACATATAATAAAATATAGTAAATGTGTCTATCAATTGTGAGTTCGTTCCATTTGCATCCCTCTACAGATTCCGCCCTCCATTAATTGTCATCGCGTCGCTGATGTTGCCCGAGCACTAATGGACCGTTACCCGCCTACTGTCATTTGCGAGTTTCGTGAAGAGTATCTTCGCATCTGCGACAGGCACAAGCGTCTGATAGCTGTCGAACGGTTGCAAAAACGGATGGAAGTGAGTTGGTTTCCGGACGGGCATAACTGAGCGCCATCCAAGTTTTTCGGTCATAATTCCTTTTATCGTTTTGTCAGAATTCCTAGTATTAAACAAAGCGCTGTTTTTTTTAATTGCTCAATCGCATGGCAATTGCTTTATCTGTTTATTAAACATAAATTCCAAAGCCATATTTCTGACAACTATAAAATGAGTTGTGAGCGAATATTTCGGCGCTGGCCCAGTTGTTCAGCGGTCAGTTGACCAACCACAGTTCCCATTTAGTCCAATGCATCTCTTTAGATGGAGTCGACCATCAGAAATGGCAGACCCCGTCGTTCTTCTACTTTCCTCCTCCCTTTACTTCAGAGGGAAAACATTTACGCATTGGCCGGCGCGGGTGCGGTCGCTTTGCTGAGCGCAGCTATCGTCCATTACTGGCACTACTGACAATGGCATACAGCAGATAGCGATGACTTCCCCAAAATAGTCCAACTCCAACGACAAACATTCCACGCACAAAATATTGCCCATATAAATACACTTTGTTTATCTCTCATTTTTCATTGTCGGTGGAATGATTTAACACATAAAATTTAACAACACCATTTTAATGTATTAATGAATAATAAATGAATTTTCCTTCTCTTCCTCCTCCGTATTTTCCTACCATTTTCCCCCTTTCTTCTTTTTGCCCTTTTTCGCTTGTTGCCCGGTTGGCCGTTGTTGGCGTGGTCCTTCCGGTTTAGGCGACGGATGGGGAGACGGGGTGGCAGCACTGGGGCCCGGTTTGGCCGAACTGCTGCTGTAATCCCTTGAGAAATAAAGGATTGCAAATACTGCTGAATTTTAAAACCACTCACATGTTGGCCACTGCAGCGGCAGAGGTACCCTGTGTGCCTCGGCCAATGTCTCTGTCTTTGTACTTTTTGTGCAATTTCTTTCGGTACGCAGTCCGTTCCTGTCGGGGCAACCACCGTTCCGGATCCAACGGCACTTGCGGGTCAAACTTGGTCGGCAAATGCCTCTTCCGCCTGCGCGTCTTCCGCCGCTTCTTCGCTATCGCATCGGCTGCTCCTTCTGCCTACAATAGCGGTGGGTAAGGAATTTTTAGACAAACTCGAGGGTTTATGACTTCAAATTTTTATCGCTCCCCCCTCCCCCCCCCCCCCCCCCATCGGCCCGGCTTTGATCCGTCCCCTGACCTCGTCCTCCTCTTCCATCGCTTCGTCTCCGTCGTCATGCACTTTTTTCATTGGTCGCCATTTCTTCCCAAATTTGACATAATCCGCCTCCAAATTCTCGATAATTGCCGTTTTTAATTTCCAATTTAAGGCTCTGAAACCCATAATTAATCAATTTTTAAATAAAAAAGGCATTTACTTTATTTTCAGCACATTTTGATATAATTTAAGCGCTTCTTTCTTTTGGCCCATTTTTTGAAAAGTGAACGCTTTTTGTGCCAAAATTGGTGCCATTTCCTGCTGAATTTCCTCTCTGCTGAGTCCGTCCGCGTTCAGTGATCGTTCGCATTCAACTGATTATGTGAACAAATGGAAAAGGAAAGGACATTGTGGAGATTTGCTATTTTGAAATTGTCATAGGTCTGTTTGTTCTAATCCGAAATTATCATTTGAATTTGGTTCGCTAACCGACTGTCTTCTCAAGCAGTCGGAGCGCGTCATCAAACTTTTGGCATGCGATCATATGGCACGACGTATTGAACATTATCTCAAACGACTCCAAGTTGGCCAAGTCCAATTCCTGCATATCGCCTTGGGAATGAAGTCGCGCTTTGACTGCGATGAGATTGGCCCGTCGAATGTCGTCAAATTCATCGCTGTGAGTTCGGATTAACTTTCTAAATTAAACCAATACGAAATAAAAATATTATACAAATGAATTTTAAAAATTTGACTACTTAAACAATTCCAGCGCTTCTTGATACTGTTCCATTCGGTATAGAATTTGCGCCTTCAGTTCCATCACGCGCGGCACGGACCCATCCAATTTGCCGATCACCCCAAGAGCAGCCCGGTCATTCTTCTTACGGTAAAAGGCATAAGCCTTTTCAAAAGACATTTAAAAATACTTGTAATAAAAAAAAATATTAAGATCAAAAATGCAAATAAAATTTGATTTAAAGAAATTTAAAATTTATGTAAGTTTGCAGTTTAATTGGCAGTTCGTTTTGTCATAAAATTTAAAAGTTCATCACTCGAAGCATAAGTTTTGCGGCAATTTTACTTTTTTTTCTAAATCCTTTTTTCATTTTTAATAGCCCAATTATGACGGCGACATCCAAGATTTTTAACGAACTCAGTGCGTTACAAAAGTTTCGGATTAATTTTCGCTGCCATGTTCGTCGCTTCAACATGAATTGGGTGTGCCAACTTTTATCCGCTCTCGCCATAACTACCGCCTTAACACATGGCAGCATTTACCTCGTTTATGGGCCCGAACATCCGCGATGCATGCAGCAGTAAGGGAGGGGGGGGGGAGGCCGGCGGAGGAAAGTGAATGTGCACACCAGAGGGGACATTTCTCATCCAATTTGACGTTTTCTTAACTTAATTAGGGTTGTTAATCGTACCCCAGGTTTACATTAGGCATTTGGGACACCCGTTTTGGTTGGCTGACGCCCGATTAAAGTCTATTTTTCAAAGTCAACATTATTGCATTTTATTTAAAAAAAAATTATTTGCCTCTTAATATTTTGGTCATTATGGAGAAAAAGAAACTAAGTACTTATCTAATTCAAAATTAAAGGATTGCGGGGAGATTTATGGACATGTCTTTGTTTAATGGTCGTGTTTTTTTTTACTGTCGTGCAAACTGCAATAGAGCCAAACTGGCTGCCAAAAACATTGTAAAAAACGTTTCTTTATAGGTGGAAGGAAATGAAACAGCGTGGAAAGCTGAAGGACGAATTGCTTTGGAAGGAACGGCTGCTTTTTACCCGCAGGTGCGTCTTATTTGACTGGCGTTCTTATTTAAAAACCCATCGGATTTTTCTTGTATCATTCCTGTGGGCGAAGGAGGGGCGGAGAGGTTGGAGACGAAGCAAAAACAACTTTCGGGGGTTCAGGTTTAAGGCTGAGGTGCTACATGTTATAATTTGAGAATCGGGCACTTATATAGCATAGAGTGTTATTTTGAAAACCAAAGGTGAAACCCTTTTGATTTTTATAATAATTTTTTTTAAATTAGCCAAAATAAATATGTCAAATTCGTTTTTAGCGAGTAAAATCCTTTGGAAACAGCCTTTTTAGTACTTTTAAACCCAATTAAAAAAATTATCAAAAAATGAAAAGGGGCCCCCTTTGGTTTTCAAAATAGCAATTCTAAGGTTGCACTCTATGATATATAAGTGCCAAAAAATCGCATTCTGCTTTCATGTATTGAATTTTATCTCTTGGAAAGAGAAAGACTGCCCGTTTATCTGTTTCATTTCAGGAGGGAATTCTTCTCAGCTCTCGATGGTTATGGCGAAGTGGACAAATGGAAACACCCGAGGACGACATTGGAAACAACTTCTGCTTCGCCCCGAGCTCTTCTTTAGGAACGGAGGCAGAAAAGAAGAGACAATTTTGTTTTTTAACTTTGGTCTTTGTCCCCATTTTAGTGCGTTAAATTGAATACGCTTATTCTTTTCCTGATAAAAATAAATCCAAAAGATCCCAGAGGCCGCTTGTTGGGGGAATGGGCATAGCAATTCAGTTGATTGAATTAAAGTTGATAATTTAAAAGAATGTAAATTATTGCAGATAAGTTAGTTATTTAACATTTATTCAAATATTTATTATGTCTGAGATGGGAAAATAAAACGAGTAATTCAGTAACATTCCGTAATTAATAATAATAACCACAAAAAAAATTTCTACGCACTCCATTTTTGCATTTCTTCCGTTCCAACTCGCGCATCCGCTGCCATCGAAGCGAATACCGAGTTTTGGTTTCGTAACAGCAGTTCACGCCCCAATTGAACTGTTACCAGGGTTCGACGAGCCCTGCCATTCAGATCTTGTCGGTGGTGCCGCTAAGCAGGAGCAGCAACTGCTGCTCAATTTTTCCATCCAAAACCGCACCCGCATTTCTTGTCACCCCCCCCCCCCCCCTCGCCCTGCCGTCTCTTCCCCCTTCGAGGCTGATCGAACCGATCAGCAACATCAGAGCAAGGGGCGGAAAGGATACGGAATTACCTTTACGCCACAGCGAACGGAGCGTGCCACCGTTAGGTATAGGGCGAGAGGAGTTGATTGGTACTGACACCCATTTGGACCACAAATAAAATCGCATTTTAAAAATCCCGTTTTAAGCATTAAAAGATTTAGTAACGAATCAAATAATTTTTTGCTTTGGTGATATTGAGGACATGGTAAAGTTTACTTAATTTTGTCCTTTAAGCATTTGACCGTTTGGCATTTTGAAATTTTTTGGACTTGAGTTAAGTGAAAAAAATCAAATGGATTGAGTGATCGGCTGCGCTGTTAGGCGCCTCGACGAAAAAAATTGATGAAAATTTAATTAACGGAACTGGTTCAATTTCAAACTTTGTTTACAAATAAGTAAATTGGTTGGTAATACTGTGCTTTGTCCCCCCCCCCTCCTCATTTTTCGATTTTTTTTTTTTAAATTCTATGAGGGCTTTTCGGGGTCGCTGATCACGAATATGACATCTATTCCGGCCAATTCCGAACCCCGGACCACTAAAGTCAGAAACCAAGATTTCGATCAGAAAAGAAATTAAAGAAAATCAAAATTCAATGAACTCTCTGACCCAAATTGTAATCAACCAATTTTGCAAAAATGTAAAAATTTTAAAGAGATTTTCGGATTGATTTAAAATTGAAAAAAAAAATCCTAAGGCTGGTCCGCAGTTGTGCGCGGTCCGCTGGACCCGGCCAACCCTAGTTAAACTACAGTCACCTAATTGAAAAAAAACCTATTCAATATCAAATTGTTGAGCTATAACTTTTGATTGAGTCATTGCAGCACTTTCAAAATTGTACCATTCGACTTCACTCATTGAGAGGAAATTCTTCAATTTACCTAACCAAAAAAGTATAAAAGAGAGAAAATTGTAGACAAATTTCATTTTAGTTTTTCTGTTCTGTATTGCCTTGGAAAATTTCATTTTAGTTCTTCTGTTGTTTGTATATTGCCTTTTATTTTTTTTCATAAATCCAATGAGTTCTTCTGTTGCTTCACAGCGTAAACCAACGATTCTGCAGAATTTCGGGGACGAAGAAGCACCCGAAAAAGAAGTAACAGACAAAAAGTACTTCATCACGATGATTATTCCATTTTCACTTTTCAGGTTAAGGATGGGCAGGAAGAAGAAGTGTTAGAGACGGACGAAGAGGAAGAAATTGTGCGGAAGAGTGGACTTTCGGACTGCGAATACTCCATGGATTCATCCGCTGCTCCCTTCTTAAGCGTTGCTATGGTGTCCTTCAACTTCTTCAAAGGACTCGTTGGCGCCGGTTTTCTCGGATTTCCAATGGCGTTTAGCGATGCTCGGCCTTTGGTACTTTGAAACGAAATCTTATAAGATCATCACGGAAGGAATTAGGGTCCGTTCTTTTTTAAGTACTCTTTGGTGTTGTTGTTCGCCATTTCCTTTATCCGCTTCTTCGTCATGTCCAATCTTATGAAGGGCGCTCAGTACCATTACACTCGGTGAGTCGTGTCATTTTCTGTCAACTGACATTTGCAATTTGTAATTTAGACTCAAGGTTCCTTCTTTGAACTTCAGCGATATGGCGGAAGAATCGTGCAAAGTCAGTTTCGGATGGGCCAAGAACCATGGAAAGTTGGCAAAGTCAGTCGGTGCCATTGACTGACGGAATCGAATGAATGTTGACATTTCTAAGGACCATTGTCAACGTGACCACAGTCGTGTATCAATTCGGCGTCTGCAGCATGTACTATCTGTTCATTGCGACTTCAACGGGACATTTTGCTGTTGAAAAACTAAAAATCGGTGGAAATGAGGAAGACTTCTTTTGGTTCGGCATCATATTCCTTCCACTCCTATTTACTGTACGTTGTGACAATTATTTTCTTCTTAATAATAGTGTTAATTTAGAATGCCGTTATGACTGTGCGCATTCTCTCCGTTTTGAGTCTTATTGGAAATAAGCTGATGCTGTTTAGTTTGGCAGTCATTCTCTACGTGAGCGATGTCCTCTTCCGCTATGAAATTTCTTTCTTTTAATTCAGATTTTGTTCGCAAATATAGGCAAAGAACAGTCTGTTGCGTTTACTGACATCTGTTTCCAAACAAGCGTGGATAGTCTCTTCAGAGCGTGTGGTACCATGATTGGGCAATCATACAGATTACTGGTCCAAAAAATTAAAAAAAAAATTAAAAAAAGTTATATGGCTAAATTGCGAAGCACGAATCAGTCCTTTTTGATATATTTCAAACCAGAATTCGCACATTTCAATTTTCTTGAAAATATTGCTCAAATTTGATCCACGCTTTCACTGGGTAATAATTGGAAACCAAAGGAGTGCTAATGTGGGCAGCGCGATCCCAGCACCACGTAGAATGTTTTTGGAATTGAAAAGGGAGTTCAAGGCGATGTTTGGGACAATCGCGAAATTTTGCCTTGTTATTGTGACGAATACATACGGAGACAATTAACGGGGAAAAACATGGCCGAATTCGACAGCATTATCGATCAAATTTCCTTCCAGTGAATGCGTGGATCAATTTTGATTCCTTGTATTTATTTAATTGCTCTACAAAAAGTGCATTCGTGCTCAACACCTCAATTTACCCCTAGAAATGTGTTTTACTAGTAGAATTTAAAAAAAATTTTGTGACCAATAATCTGTATTGATTGTCTCGTGTCTTGCTCAGTCGCTGGTGCGCTGTTAAAATGATTCATCATAATCAGTTAGTTATTACAGGTGCTACCGCTGGAAAACAAACTTAAAAAATCGAGTCAAATGTTGGGACCTCTTGGTGTTTTGGCGTGCAGAATGGCTCTTTCGACTATCATTTATGCGTGTGTCGGTGTTTTGGGCTACTTTGCGTTTGGAGACAATCAGGATGGAACTCTCATGGATTATTTTAACTGTGATACGTAAGTTGAATTTTCATCCCTTGCATTTTCCATTTGCTTTTTTAGTGATCGGGCGATTTTTGTTTTGATCGTTCGACTAACCCTTTGCCTGTCCTTCTTTTCATCTTTTATGCTTCAAATGTTCTTCATGGTCGAAATGTTATGGTCACATATCCATTATTGCGTCAAAGATGTTTCTCCCTTAGTGCAATTCGTTTCTAAGCTGTTCTTACGAGCTCTTTTGGTGGCCGTGTGCTGTATGTTGTGTTTATTTACACACTTTTCATCATTTCTTACCTTTCCAGTTGCCATTTCTTATACTTTGGACAATTTGGGCACTATCATTCGTCTGGTCGGTGTTACTACCGGTAAATTACTATTTTTGCCAACTCATTCATTCATCGGCAATTTTATTGGCACTCTTCTCGGCTTCGTATTTCCGGCCTTGTTCGACCTGTTCACCTTCGTCCCTCTTTTGCACAGTCAGAATCGCGTTAGTGAAGCTCGTGCTCGGCTCGGCCTTAATATTTTGGTGATCTTGTTTGGCTTTACCATGTTGTTTGGTGGATTGACGGTGAACATTATCACAATGATTCATGGAGCGCCAAAGCATGCTTGTTTTCAAAATGCTACGACAATGTCAATGGAATCATTCGCCACAATTGCTATGACAATGTCGATGAGATTAAACACCACCAACAGTTAATTGTCTCTAATTGTTTTTTTGCGTATTGTGTATTTATGTACTGTTTATTGTATGTATTGTTCTTTATATTTTAATAAATAAATAAATCTTGTTATTCTATTAAACTGAAAAGGTGAAACCAAAAACCCATCTTAACAATTAGGCTGGTCCACTACCAAAAAAAGGCCGAACATATGTCCGGTCTCTAGCCAAAATCCAAGCTGTGGTTGGCTTCAAATCGTGTGGCAGTTTTAGTGCGACGGACTTTTTCAATTTACTATTTATAAATAACCTAATACACAATTTTAATTAAAAAAACAATATTTCCAGTTAGGCCCCTAAGGAATTTTCATGCAAATGGAAAGTTCTTTGACCAGAACTTATTTTGAAAATTTCGATATCGAAACCCTGATTTGAATAGCCTTATAAGGAAAAAGAGGGGGAGGGGGTAACCGGAAGTGAAAGTGAAAAATGTGCCGTCCCCCCTTTTTAGTACCATATCCCTTACACTATGGTGTCCTTCAACTTCTTCAAAGGACTCGTTGGCGCCGGTTTTCTCGGATTTCCAATGGCGTTTAGCGATGCTCGGCCTTTGGTACTTTGAAACGAAATCTTATAAGATCATCACGGAAGGAATTAGGGTCCGTTCTTTTTTAAGTACTCTTTGGTGTTGTTGTTCGCCATTTCCTTTATCCGCTTCTTCGTCATGTCCAATCTTATGAAGGGCGCTCAGTACCATTACACTCGGTGAGTCGTGTCATTTTCTATCAACTGACATTTGCAATTTGTAATTTAGACTCAAGGTTCCTTCTTTGAACTTCAGCGATATGGCGGAAGAATCGTGCAAAGTCAGTTTCGGATGGGCCAAGAACCATGGAAAGTTGGCAAAGTCAGTCGGTGCCATTGACTGACGGAATCGAATGAATGTTGACATTTCTAAGGACCATTGTCAACGTGACCACAGTCGTGTATCAATTCGGCGTCTGCAGCATGTACTATCTGTTCATTGCGACTTCAACGGGACATTTTGCTGTTGAAAAACTAAAAATCGGTGGAAATGAGGAAGACTTCTTTTGGTTCGGCATCATATTCCTTCCACTCCTATTTACTGTACGTTGTGACAATTATTTTCTTCTTAATAATAGTGTTAATTTAGAATGCCGTTATGACTGTGCGCATTCTCTCCGTTTTGAGTCTTATTGGAAATAAGCTGATGCTGTTTAGTTTGGCAGTCATTCTCTACGTGAGCGATGTCCTCTTCCGCTATGAAATTTCTTTCTTTTAATTCAGATTTTGTTCGCAAATATAGGCAAAGAACAGTCTGTTGCGTTTACTGACATCTGTTTCCAAACAAGCGTGGATAGTCTCTTCAGAGCGTGTGGTACCATGATTGGGCAATCATACAGATTACTGGTCCAAAAAATTAAAAAAAAAATTAAAAAAAGTTATATGGCTAAATTGCGAAGCACGAATCAGTCCTTTTTGATATATTTCAAACCAGAATTCGCACATTTCAATTTTCTTGAAAATATTGCTCAAATTTGATCCACGCTTTCACTGGGTAATAATTGGAAACCAAAGGAGTGCTAATGTGGGCAGCGCGATCCCAGCACCACGTAGAATGTTTTTGGAATTGAAAAGGGAGTTCAAGGCGATGTTTGGGACTAGTCGCGAAATTTTGCCTTGTTATTGTGACGAATACATACGGAGACAATTAACGGGGAAAAACATTGCCGAATTCGACAGCATTATCGATCAAATTTCCTTCCAGTGAATGCGTGGATCAATTTTGATTCCTTGTATTTATTTAATTGCTCTACAAAAAGTGCATTCGTGCTCAACACCTCAATTTACCCCTAGAAATGTGTTTTACTAGTAGAATTTAAAAAAAATTTTGTGACCAATAATCTGTATTGATTGTCTCGTGTCTTGCTCAGTCGCTGGTGCGCTGTTAAAATGATTCATCATAATCAGTTAGTTATTACAGGTGCTACCGCTGGAAAACAAACTTAAAAAATCGAGTCAAATGTTGGGACCTCTTGGTGTTTTGGCGTGCAGAATGGCTCTTTCGACTATCCTTTATGCGTGTGTCGGTGTTTTGGGCTACTTTGCGTTTGGAGACAATCAGGATGGAACTCTCATGGATTATTTTAACTGTGATACGTAAGTTGAATTTTCATCCCTTGCATTTTCCATTTGCTTTTTTAGTGATCGGGCGATTTTTGTTCTGATCGTTCGACTAACCCTTTGCCTGTCCTTCTTTTCATCTTTTATGCTTCAAATGTTCTTCATGGTCGAAATGTTATGGTCACATATCCATTATTGCGTCAAAGATGTTTCTCCCTTAGTGCAATTCGTTTCTAAGCTGTTCTTACGAGCTCTTTTGGTGGCCGTGTGCTGTATGTTGTGTTTATTTACACACTTTTCATCATTTCTTACCTTTCCAGTTGCCATTTCTTATACTTTGGACAATTTGGGCACTATCATTCGTCTGGTCGGTGTTACTACCGGTAAATTACTATTTTTGCCAACTCATTCATTCATCGGCAATTTTATTGGCACTCTTCTCGGCTTCGTATTTCCGGCCTTGTTCGACCTGTTCACCTTCGTCCCTCTTTTGCACAGTCAGAATCGCGTTAGTGAAGCTCGTGCTCGGCTCGGCCTTAATATTTTGGTGATCTTGTTTGGCTTTACCATGTTGTTTGGTGGATTGACGGTGAACATTATCACAATGATTCATGGAGCGCCAAAGCATGCTTGTTTTCAAAATGCTACGACAATGTCAATGGAATCATTCGCCACAATTGCTATGACAATGTCGATGAGATTAAACACCACCAACAGTTAATTGTCTCTAATTGTTTTTTTGCGTATTGTGTATTTATGTACTGTTTATTGTATGTATTGTTCTTTATATTTTAATAAATAAATAAATCTTGTTATTCTATTAAACTGAAAAGGTGAAACCAAAAAACCCATCTTAACAATTAGGCTGGTCCACTACCAAAAAAAGGCCGAACATATGTCCGGTCTCTAGCCAAAATCCAAGCTGTGGTTGGCTTCAAATCGTGTGGCAGTTTTAGTGCGACGGACTTTTTCAATTTACTATTTATAAATAACCTAATACACAATTTTAATTAAAAAAACATTATTTCCAGTTAGGCCCCTAAGGAATTTTCATGCAAATGGAAAGTTCTTTGACCAGAACTTATTTTGAAAATTTTGATATCGAAACCCTGATTTACACGGCGGCTCAATTGGACGACACCCAACTCGTTTCAGGCCAACTCGTTTTTACCCCAACTCGTTTTTTTAACCCTGTTTTGCCCGTATTTTTCGTAGAGCGCAGACGGCGGTAGGTTAGACAGTCCTTATACTTATAACACGTAAAAAACGAGTTGGGGTAAAAACGAGTTGGCTGAAAACGAGTTGGGGTAATACCGCTCAATTTTGGGCTCTAGTTGCAATAAATCAGAACGCCAAAGAAAAGAAAAAAGCAAAAATTTCATAAACATCTTATAATTTCCCTTGTAAAAAAGCATGAGCCGATCTCGAGATAGAAAATATATTTCCAAAAAAGCAAATATTAAATGATAGAGGGGGTCAAAATATGGGCCTATGCAAAATTTCAAGAAAATCCGTCTGTAGGAAAAAATTTTTCTCTGTAACGAATTTTTCATATTTTTTCATATTTCAAGAAGTCATAACTTTTAGCAGAGGAATCCATTTGCCTAGCAATTAATTTGAAAAAGCTTCTTCTCTATAAGAGCTTTCGAATGATACCCAAATTGTGTGATTTGATTCGCAAGGAAGTTCAAAAATTGTTGTTGAAAATTGGGGTTTTTTCGATTTTTTTAAAAGTTTATCAAAAACTAGATTAACTCAGTAATATTCAGCAGGAGAGCTCTTCAAAATGAGCCCAAAATTAGTTGAAATAAAAATGATGTTAGGCTAAGTTACAAGGCTTCAAAAAATTTCTTTTTCTCTCGTTTCAGCATACTATTTCCCTGTCTCTAACTTAGGCGGGGCGGAAGAGAGCGGCTGCGTTGGGTGGGTGGGAGAGGAGAGAGAAGGGAAATATGAGAGAGTCAAAGAAGGGAGACGAAGTAGAAATAGTGAAGCAAATTGTTTCTCATCTTTAAATTAGCATCAAGAAATACATATATTAAAATATCTCTTGTCATAGCCCAACCCGAACCCTCTTCCTTATGTCTTTTACCATCTAAAAGACCACTGAGACAAAAGTTCAAATAATTATTGCAACTGGAGCCCAAAATTGGGCCGCCGTGTTTAAGCAATAGCCTTAACAAAATATGTATAAATAACAACAACAAAGATTCGTTGGATTATGAACACTCAAAGCTTACTGATTCAAAATGCTATAAATTGGACAACTTATAAAAAAGGCAACATTGTCCTTAAATTTGGTTCAGTTGGAATTGGGAGTTGTTGACCTCTCTCTGTTGTGAAGAATTTTGTCATTTTGAGTAATCATTGATTGTTTTGGCTTTTTCTGTCAAATGATTCCATCTCTCTGTCCAATTGTCACTTCTTTTGTTCCTCCCTATTTCCGCTGTTTGTTCTCCCCTTTTCTGTCGGTTTCTTTTCATTAACAATTCCATGCCGTTCCTTTTCGTCGTTCCTTTCACCGGTACGCTGCAACGGAACGACTGCCCTCGCCGGGAGGGCGAAGGTGTCCAATCGCAGCTGTCGTGGGGCACTGATCGCGAGGGTTTGAATCGCAATGGCACGACGGATTGGCACTTGTTGTCGACCATTGGCACATTGTCAAACTTCAAAAGGCATGAAACAATCCAAAGGCTGTGTTTTAAATAGGGTGGATACGTCGTTTTGATCAGTTTTGAGTATTGATGGGCTATTGGTGATGCTAATTGTGGGCCGATTGCCATGCGTTTTGGTCATTGATGAATTCTTCGGAGAGAGTGTCCGCCATATCATTGACGAGCCGCCGGTGGACACTTTTGAGTTCAAATAACTGTTTGGAGCGGCGCCACCAGCAATGGCGGAGCGTCTGGCGCGATTGCGACTGTGCAACATTTTGTGGGCAAAACGTTCCCCGAGGATCTGAAAAAGAAAAGAAAAATGGGGAAACGGCCAAAGTGAATGCCAAAAGGAAAAGGAATGGTTGGCCAAATTGACAAACCGTTTTGCAAAAGGCAATTCGGTATTTGGCAGATAAAATGTTGTAAAGGATCGGATTGCAAGCGGAGTTTGAATAGTAGCAATAACCTAAGGAGGGAGGGAAAAGGCGAGTAAATTGGGACAATTTAAAAAAATAAAAATAAAGCACTCAAAATGAACGAACGGACCGGAAATGTAAAAGACAGTGCTGAACAATGTGTGAATGGCGGAAATGTACTGCTCGTCCTCGATGGAATCCATGGACGACTCATTCAAATAAACGCTGAGCAAACGTTGGACATGAAAAGGGAGCCAGCAGAGGAAAAACATCACTACCACAGAAACTACAATTTAAAAAAAAATAAAAAAAAGAGAATATATGAATTTGAAGGGAGACGCAGGGGGTGGGGAGGGGGGGGGCACCGGAAAAAACGGAGATCCCGATTATCGGCACCCTTATTTTGGCATCAAAATTCACCAAGGATTTTGAGCAGACTCTTCCGAGATCGGCTCTTTTGCTTGGCCGACTCGGCGGTCAAAGAACAGTTGGCCGAGACGCACAACCGATAAACAATGTGAAAATAGACAAGAGTGATCAGAAAGGCGGGCAGCAGGAAGAAGATGGTGAAGGCGATCAGGATGAAGTTACGTTGTGCCTTAATTTGCCCAAATGCCGCGTGTGCGCATTTTGTGCCATCCCCGCCCCTTTTTTACCAATGGTCTCATAAAATCCATGGCGCAAGTTTCTGTGTCCATCAAAAGTTGATGGTCGGAGGAGACCTGAACAATGAAGAAGAAGTACAGAAACAATTGATATGAATAGTCAACAAAATGACTGACCAGGGGCAGCCAAGGTTGACCAATGGCCCAGTCGGGGACCGGCAATTTGTTGACCACAACAATTGAAAGGACGGGCGACGCAGCCAAAAAGGCACAAAGCCAAACGGCAACAATCATTTTGACGGCACGGTCCAAGGTGGAGAAGATTTTGATGCGTAACGGAAAGCTGAATGAAGATTGGCAAATTGATCACAAGCGAAAAATGGCAGACAAAAAGCAAAATGGTGGATAAATAAAGAAAAAAAAAAAACAGACAAATGCCCGATACCGAAGAGGCGGTGAGAAAATGCCCTCTTATAATACCGTATTACGACACCGTATTTACTATACTGTATGCCCACAAATTTTAATTTTTTCAATTTAACTACCAAATTGCGAGCCATCGTTCTACCGAAAAGCAAGTGATTGTCAAAATGGATGCGTAGCTTGTGAACTAAAAAGTTGGGAATTTTTTGCCAATGTTTCATCGTTTCTGTTGGCCACTCACTTCGATAAGAAATGCGCGACCTTTGCAGACGAATTCGCCAAATTTGTATGGGTAAACGGCACCGAAAACGCCGTACAATTCCATTGGGAGGCCGAGCACCAGCAGAAGAAGGTCGGAGATGGCCAGCGAGAAGAGGTAATAGTTGGTCGGGTTCTAAAACTGAGTTTGGCATTTTGGTCTAATCTGTTTGGTCGATGGCTTTTCATTCGGTTTTGCCCCTTCTTTTTCGGGGATTTCCTTCCAAAAGCAGTCAATTTGTTCGACCTGCATGCATTTGTTGCGCAGTATCACCAAACATGTGCAGAGATTGCCGAGAATGCCGAGCAGAAGGATCAGTCCATAAATGACCACCGTGGGCAAAACAATGGAAGGCTAAGAAAGGCAAAGGGTAATTTTAGGCATATTTAAATGAATTGGCATTTCGTTGCCCCCCCCCTCGCCGCACCGTTGCGCATCGTTCGCCCAATTTTTCAAAAACATAGCGGCTGATATTCTCCACGGCATATTTCAGCGGTGTGCACTCGTCCATTCCGGCAAAATGTGTGCCAATGTGAAAATGTTGTTCGGATCAGTCGTCGAAAAGTCTCCTCAGGCAATTCGTTCACGCAATGCGCACAGAGAGAGGACAATGCTCGCGGGGCTTCTTCTCATTATGTCGCTAATTACGAGGAGCAATGGAAATGTGAGAATAGTTGCTTTTTTAAATTAAATTGTTTTTTTAAAATGAGAATAATTAACTTAATCCGATGCAAAATTGAAAAAAGAAAAGGAAATGAAAAAGACGGAGAAATAATGTCAAATGAAAAAGGGACAAATTTAGAAAACTTGTGGAAAAAATCCAGTCAAACTCACACATTTCAGCGGTAAAATAATGATAATTTCGGAAACAGACTTTGAATATTTTAAATGCACCGAAGGCAAATTAAAACGGAAAATGACAAATGGAATTGGTGGTGGATGGAGTTAAATGATGTTTAATGATGGGAGTGATGATCATTGACCAATAAGTGGGATAATAAAGATGCCAACGAAGACGCGATGAGTGACGTTAAGTGAAATTAGCGATATTGGTGCCGAAAATGACTTTTTATGTTTAAAAACGGCAAAAGGAAATGGGCAGGAACGCCGGAGGGAAGGGAAATAAAACATCGGATGATAAAAAGATAAATAAGCCGACAAAAGGACAGAGAGAAAGCATTTGAAGAATTTTCTGGGGGAGGGAGGGGATTAAAGTTGTAAATGGGACAAAGTTGGGCATATCGGAGGGACGGGCATTGGAATGCCGAGAATTAATTGGTGAGACAAAAAGTTGACAATTGGCACACAATCAAAGGGACAGCCAAAGAGGCCAATTAAGAGAGTGCCATGGGCAAAAAAAGGAATCAAAGCGAAAAGCGCAAGCGGATGAAAGGCTTCTTCATTTATGAATTATCACATCGAAAACAAAAATGGACTCATTAAAAAATGAAAATTAGTAAAGATCACATTTTGAAGTGGACAAATGTTGCTGAAAGTTCATTTACGCGGAAAGAACGGCACAAAAAATGAGAAAAAGCCACCGCAGACAAATAAATATTAATTGGGTGAACGAAGACGAATTAGGCAATGCCGCAGGGAATGGGCCATGTTAATGATGGCATTGCTCAACGGCATGGCAAAACCGAAAGAAATGGTTCCTTTTTTAATTACGAAGAAAATGAACGGCAGGGACAATTTTTAGGCAAAAAGAAAAAGTGGCACAAATTCAAAATAAAATCGAAAGGAAAGGCATTTGCAAATGATAAATAAATAAATAATAAATGCTTTCTCATCCCATGGAATGTTTGGGCAAAAGTCCACTTGCCGAATTGTCGATTTTCAATTTGGCAAAAAAAATGGCGAAGGATTTTAAAAATTAAATTAAAATGACAGGGAAATCGAAAAAAATACTTGGCCAAAATGGAATATTTAATGGGAGAAACGGGGACGGGGGGATTAAAGAGCCAATTTGGGAAGAATGAATGAATGAATGGGTGGCCATGCAAACATTTTAATTATGCAAATAATGCCCAAGGGGAGTTGGGAGGGGTTATTGACCAACGAAGTGTTAATAATGCGTCACAAAATAATTTGAATTTTTTATTTACATTTTTTACATAAACAAGGACCAAAAGTTTGAAAGAAAATTGTAAAATAAAAGGGAAAGGAAAAAGGGACAGCCAATGAAAATGCCAATCATTGGAAAAATAAAGAAAAAAAGAGTTGGGATAAATTGTGAAAAATTAAAACTAATTTAAAAATAAATACGATCTTTATTTAGCTGCAAAGGCTTAAGCTGAAAATGCGCTAATTGACCTGAGGAAAATAATGCCAATTTCGGAGAAAGTTGCCAAAGGCAAGAAAAAATGTTGGCCATTCCCCATTAAATTAGCCTTTCTTCTGTCGGCGGAGAGTGTTCCTGTAAATTGACCCCGCGGGCACAAATGGGCGGCGTAATGGAAACACTTTTTCCCTTCAGCAAATTAAATGAGAGAAAATGGACGGACATTTTGACGTGTCCATTCGTCCGCTAAAAGAAGATAAAGCAAAAATGGCAAATATTTGCATCTTTTAGGAAAAATGTATGCATTTTTAAGTCATTTTGATGTGATATATTAAGTGAATAACGACCAAAGAGAAATTGGGCAAATAATGGATGGACAAATGATCAAATTGTGCCAAAAAATGCAATTCCAATTCCAATGGCATTGGCACATTTAAATGAAAATTTATTGAAAAACAGAGCGTGGAAAAGACCACACAGAGTGAGAAATGAGCAATTGGACGAATTTTAATTTATGAGAATGCAAAAATGAAAAACAGTGCCAGATGAGCCCCTTCTCTTCGGCCTCCCCTTTTCCCTTTTTTTGCCTTTTGGTAGTAATCCGCGGCCGATTAACATCCCAAATGAAGGGACAAATTTGGCCAATTTTACCGTTTGTTTATTTCGATGAAAAGTGAGACGAAAAACCCCCCAGGCGATCCAAATTTATTGTATTTATATAAGTGCAGAAAAAAAGGAAGCAAAACGAGAGATTGATTGACCTTTTATGCAGTGCATCAACAGCTGCGTTCGTCATTCTTTTGTGTGAGACTTTTAATCCTTTTATCTTTTATCCCTCAGGGCAATTTTTGAAAATTGAGACGAAATTTGAAGTGAAAGAGCCAAGGGGAGACACTAATGAAGGGGGAGAGGAGAGAGAGGAAGTTGAAAATGAAAGAAAAGGACAAAAATGAATGGTGGGAGAGAAAAGAAAAGACGGAGAGAGCCCAAAATCAAATTGGCATTGGCCCAATGACAAAATGGCGAATTGGTTTATCAATTCAAATTATCAGGGATTTTTCAAAAAAAAAAGAAACGGAAAAGGAAAAGGAAAAAGAACAATGAAAATGAAAAAAAAAAAAAACTAATTTTAATGCGTAAAAATAAAAACAAAAATCAGAACAGAAAAATCGCTTGAAAAAGGGACTGAAAATCGCGCGAATAGCGATTATTTGGACATTAAAATTTTTAAAAAAATCGACGCCGATAGACGGGCCAGGCAAATTTTAAACTTTTGAGTGAAGTCGTTAGGGATTCAAGCCCAAAAAAAAGTCAAATATTCAAAGGTGGCTTCGAATTTTTCCGAAAAGGATAACTCTAACAAAAAAAAAAAAATTTTTAATTCAAGAGATGAAGGGTCCGATGTGCCGATCGATCGGAACTAGGGATGGACGAATTCGTTTCGTTTTTATGATTTTCGTTCCCCTTTTTGCTCACTTTTATGGCATTTCGTCCTCTTCTTGTGGTCAATCACTTTTACCGTATTTTGCCTTCTTGTGACCACTTTCATGGTATGTTCTCATGTGATCACTTTTATGGTAATTGTTATAGTCACTTTTACAGTACGTTGCCCTCTTCTCGTCATTTTTTCGGTATTTTGTCCTTTTTTTTTTTTTTGCTAATTTTGGGTTTTTGTGCATATTGGGTTGCATATTTGTCCTTTTTGCTGCATATGTTCATGCATCGTATTTTTTGCTAACATTTCAGAATTTATACCCCCGAAGAATAAAAAATTTTGAAGAAGGTATCCCAAAAAATGAAAAGTTTGAATTTTTTGAGAAAATTTTTGCAAAAATTTTGAAAAAACAAAATTAACTGTGATCCAAAATTTCTCGAAATTTTTTATATATTAAAAAAGTAATAATATTTTTGCATTTACTTTAAAAATAGTTTTGGGGCTTAAAGTAATAATTTTCTCGTTAATTTTGTTTTTCACTATATTTTGACCTTTTTTGTGCATATTTTACCATTTTTATGCATTATTTTGTGCATATTTTTAGCATTTTTCGAGTATATTTGGCTTTTTTATGTGCATATAAATCCGCTCCCTATTTATGATAAATCACTTTTATGTCATTTTGTCCTCCTTTGATCACTTTTTGGTTTTTTGTCTGTCCTTTTTTTTTGTAAAAATTCAATTTTCTTTCCATCACTAACATTTATAATATAAGCAAATCCAAACAAAAAACGAGTCAAAAAAGAGCTCAGTTAATTTTGCTTATTTAAGCTGAGGTTGTCCGGACGACGACGTGCCGAAAAGAATGGGGAGCAAATGAACGCCAAAAGGGGAAGGAATAGACAAAACAAATGATTCGGGATGGGAAGGCATTTCCGCGGGGGAGGGGAGAGGGAAAGAGGTGTCATTATGTAATTGTTTTGAATTTGCATCCCTTTGGCATTCCTCCGTCCCTTTTGCCGCCCATTTGTCGTGTGTCTTCGCTTTTCGCCGAAAATGGACCGCCTTTTGTCCGCGGAATGTGCGCGTGGCGGTGCCGATGCCTTACGCATTTTCCACGACGCTTTCGTCACCGAATTGGGCGTCGAATTCGCCGAAGGCCATCGCCTCGCGTCACTGCGCGAACTGCTGGATGTGGTCATCTGCGCGGGCAAAGACTGCACCATTCAGGTGGAGACGGACCAACGATGGCACAACGACCGAATGCCAAAAATAAAAATAACCAATTTGTGTAGGACATTCGTCGACTTAGGCCTTACGCCACTGATAAAGGTGCTTATGAGTCAGTGTGCCTTCAATTCGTTTTCATTTGTCAATTTAGACGAAATATTCACTTTCGAAGAATGCTTTCAAGTGATCACTTTTTTCATCAACTGAAAATGACAAAATGCCTATTTTCCTCTTCTTTTTTGGTACAGATATACCAAAGTTTACCGTCCACAAGTGTGGAGGATTTGTACGATGTGTTTGACGCATTTGCCGTACAAAATGAAGACGCATCCGAAGGGGGAACAGCAGAGGCATATGGTGGCGGCATGGAGCTGGACTACGGTACTCTGATTGAACAATTTGAAAGGGTAAAAACAATGGGAAAGAATAGCTGCTGCTTTGCACTTGGGAAAGTGAAAATCAACACAAATAACAGGAAGGCCGTGTCGATTTGGTCAAATGGCTTCGTCGGCACTTCAATCGACGAACGGACATTGAAAATGTGAGTACTGTAAATTGGAAAATCCTTTCCGATTTTTGCCAAAATGGTAATTACCGTATCGGAATATATTCAGTTGATTTATGAAGTGGTCGAGTGCCGAAAGAGACTTCGTTCAATGAATTCACAAATTGTGGATGAGCAGGGTGCTGACCGCACTTTACTGATGAAGTCGGACGGCGCGCATTTGCCAATGGTCCGTTCGGTCAGTGCCGTCGACCGATGGCAAAGGGACGGCGGGTGGGAACACAAAGGTAACAAATGGCACAATGCCAATAGCATTCAAAATAAACGGCATTTAAATGCACAAATTTATTGAGAAAATTGTCCTTCATTATTTGCCCCATTATTTCCAATTCATTTGTCTGTCTTTGCTTTTCCCTTTGCACCTCTTCCACACGCAAAAGGTGCATTTTGTGAGGGTGGCGAAGGAGGGGGCGGGGGGGGGGCGCAAAATTAATTTAATTTATCGTTGCCGGGGAATTCGCAGAAATGAAAGGCGACGCCAGCCATTCACATTTTTTCATCTTTTCACTCAACAAACATTGATAGAACCGGAGAGGGGGGTAATTAAACAAATGATAATTGACCCGACTTGTGATCAAAAAATTAATAATATTATTATCTCAAATTTTGTCCTTTTCGTGTGGCCAATACCTAAAAACTCTTTGATCTTGCCGCTAAACGTCAATTCTCAAAAATATTTTAAAGACCGTTCATTTGCTAATTGCTTTCTCCACTTTCGCAGTGTCTAATGTTTCTTCCGGCTCCCGTTTTGTCCAACACACCCATTTTGTGATGGCCCGCTCCGAATCGGCCGAGTCACTTTCGTCGCTTTTCTCGAACAGACACAGTCGAACAATGACTTCACAAGGCGCCGACGAAGGAATTGTTGGGACAGCGACCGCCGGCGGGGCGACAAAAATAAAAAATGGCCAAAGGGACAGAGGAGGAGGGGGCACTGATCAGACGAGCGAAGAATGCATTCAATTAAAAGTGAAGAGGGAACGAAGCGGAGGGGGGGGGGCGGACAGATGACGGTTAAGGGGACAGAGGTAAATGGGACTGATCAGACCCTATCAAAATAAGAGTTAACTGATCAAAAGGAGGGGTGGGGCAGAAACGAGGGACGAATGAGACGACAATTTGATTACTGTCCAAGAGTATGGTCATCCAAAGAGAGCTCTGCGAGACCAATTGCATTGCGTACGCTTTCTCCTTGGAAAGGCCCAGGAAAATGCGTCTGTCCATTTGTGTCAACGAGACAAGTGAGTTCATTTGGTCGAAGAATATTGCCGGCGGGAAATGATCATTACTTCGTGCCCGTCAGTTGACCACTCATTGAGCCGCTTCCACAACTCCGTGCTCGGCATTCTGATGTCCTCCGAGTTGGAGTCGCACGTGCGCATCCACGCGGTATCGAGACGAAAGGAAAACGGGGTGAGTGGTGACCAATCAGAAACCAATGCAGACTCAGAAGTGTGGTCGTGTATTCGTCCGATCACAGAAATGCTCGACCGATTGGGTGTCGGTGCCGGCGGGGAGCCATCTGATCAGAGTCCGTTTCTGTCGCACACTGAAAGTAATTGAGCCGGAACGGTCCGAACATATGGTCGACCATAAGGGACGACTGACAAAACCATTCAAATGCATGCTGATGAATTTGTTCGACATGTTCGGTCGGTTGGTTATCGGTTCAAAACTTCAAAACCCCTCAAAGCAACAATCACTTTGCTTCGGCGCACAGATTTTGACGACGACGGACTGTTGAGCAGACGCGAGTTCGAGGCGTACAGCATTCTGTCAGGCAGTGGTCCGGTCAGTGAGCAGGTGATACATTGGCATTATTGCCATTGGCAATAATGCCAATGGCAATTGGCAATAATCAATTGATGGAACGTCACGTTCAAAGGAATGGAGCAAAATCTGTGCCAATTTTGAACTTCGCCAACAGCATATCACAATCAAAACATTCATTGAAATGCATCAGAAAGAGGCCCAAACGTACGGCCCTCGGGGGAATATGGAGGAAATGTGGAAGGCCGTGAGGGCACTTGGCCATAACCGACGGTTTATCGTCAGCACAGTAATTAACGGCACATTTGAACAACAGAATAAATGTTTTTTGCGTTTCTTTTCCAAAAGATGTGTCCTCTTCGGCTCGAATTGTTTTGCTCCGAGGGGCCCCTGCTGATGGAGCCGTTCCGTGTCGACCGTTTCCACAAGGACGAGTTGGACCCGCTGTTGGCAGAATACTTTTGGGAGCAGGGCAAACCGTTGCCGTACCTTCGAGAGTTGCAAACAGTTCGCCAATTCAAAACGGATTATTATGCGGTGCTGGTGGCAGGCAGAACGGTGGGAATGAGGGATTGAGGGAGGGAGGGCGAGAGAGGGATGGAGGGAGGGAGAGAGTGATGGAGGGAAGGAGAAGCCGTGGCGAGGGAGGGGGGGGGGGGGGGAGAAACCGTCCATTCCGTTGTTTTGAATTGCAGCAGAGTCAAATGCATTACATCCTCGACCTGAGCTCTTCCAACTATGTGAACGTCGAAGGGGATCTGGAGGTCAAACAAACGGTGCCTGCCAACACATTGCGAGTGGGTGGAAAACTCCTCGCCGGGGGGGGGGCAAACGAAAATTCGTATTTTTTTAATTAAAAATTCATATTTTTCATTTGTCTTTTAAAATAATATAGGTATTTATTCACTTTCTCTCTTCTCAGATTTTGTCCGTCGCAATTGCTCAAGCCGAAAATTGGTTTTTGAGTGTCAAATTGGCGGGATTCAATCAGCAGCAAAACCAAACGAAATGAAAAAGGAAAGCGAACGGAAGAAAAAAGAAAAATGGAAAATATTGTAAAATGTGAAAAACAGAAAAATGAGAATAAAAGGTGATAACCTTAGAAAGGAAAAAGTCAACCTTAAACTTTAATAAACATATTTAGTATTTGACAATTGTCTTAGAAATTAAATTTTGTTTTAATAAAATGAAATAAACAACGCGACCGAGTTTCATTAAATTGCAATTTGATGCTCAATTTCTGCCCGAATGTGCCGTCGTCCGTCGTCGCGTGCCGTTCTCTTGCGCTTCGAACTGAAAACAAAGTTCGGTGAGGGCGCGCTTTAGTCGAAGAGCGGACTGAGACGAGTTGAGGGACAAAGTGCGCACCTGACTGGCGATGAACATGCCTGGGAGGGAGGGACAAAAAATCACAAAAAATGGGGTAAAGGCGGGGGGGGGGCTGAAGGGGAGGAAAACCCGAGGGAAACGACTGACTGATTGAAATGAAAGATCATTGATCGACTGATCAAAGAATTTTAGCAGAAAAACCAAATTACCAGAGAGACCAGCAGCTAATTAATGCTGCTAGAACCTGAAAGGGTTTCGTTCAGTCAGTTCGATTTTAAGAGTTTCTAAAAACCGACAACCCTACTCCGGGCGCATCCCCTGACCGTTCCCAATGAATATATTATGGAGCTGGTGGAGCTTTTGAGGGAAAAACTTGGGGGCGGGCCGGCTTTGAACCGGCGTCTCTGGCTTTCAGGACCAGTGTTCTACCAGCTAAACTACCGACCCTGCCCTCTCCGGCTCCCCACTTTGCCCGATCATAAGGGGTCACTCTTCTCCTCCATTAATCCCATTAATCTTCTCTTAGTGAAACTTCTCTTCACTATATCACCAACATCAACTGTTCAAATTCAAAATGATTCCTCACCAAAAATGTCAAATTGGTCCCCGCCGCCGTTCAGCTGCAACTGTGACGGCCGATGTGCCACTTCAGCAGCAGAAGTTGTAAGTGAACCGCCACTTATGCCATTCTCTTCCGTCCAACGCGTCCGTTTCGGCGCCGGGGGCGACGGATGGTGCCGAAAGGTGTCATTTCCAATGCCGTTGCTCACTGCTGCTGCCGATGTTTCCGCTGCTTCGCCACTCGTCGCCAAATTGGGCCCCCCTTTTAGCATCCATTCGTTCAGCAAAAGTCGAATTGGCAAATCGCTGTAATAATGCTTTGATCGGTTTAAATTGTCCAAAGTGCCAACTTTTCCGCCATCTGTTGTTGTTCAGAAATGCCATTGGCATGGTCAATGCCATTATTGTTGTTCTGCTGCGGACTTTTGAACCCATTGCAAATTGCGTTGCCTTTTGCGGAATTGAATCCGACGCCATTCTCAGCGATTTGTTTACTGTAAAAGATCCGGTTAAGTAGTTTTTTAGCTTTTGATTGCTTCGAATTGGCCATGTCTTCACTTCATTCCAACCTGAGCATGAAAATTTGGCCCAGTGCTTCGCCGATGCTCCCCTCCTCCCCGTCCCCGCTTCCGTCCACGCAGTTTTCCTCTCTGCTGCTGGCGTCCATTTCCGTTTTAATTCCCATAGCATTGGGCCCATCAGTAATTGGCAGCAACTCTTTGGCGGCTTCATCAGCCTGCAAAATTTGTTGGATGACCTTTCCTCGTGTGTCAACATTTGCTGGGACAATAATCAATTAATAATCGATTGATTCGTCTTAAGAAGTGTTCCCACAGATGAAAATTTTCAAAATCATAATTTGGCTGGCAAAAAATCATCATTTTGAAAAAATTAATTCAAAAAGCAAAAAAAAAGCAGTAAAAATCGGAGTGCCTCAACTGCGGACCAGCCAAATTTCGAACCTCATAACTTTTTCCTAACTTGATCAAATTCTGCAATTTTAGTATCATTCGAAAGGCCTTCAAGAGTTCTATTAGTTCTTCAAAAATTAAAAAAAAATTACTGATCTATAATTTTTTTTTTTTTTGAAAATATGGGTTTGATTTGTTAATGGATTTTGGCCTAAAAATGGTAATTTTTGAAGATTTTTATCAAAAACCCACAAAAATCCTCCTATTTCTCAAAAAAATCATCTTTGACCCCTCAAAATCATCACATCTGGGTACCCTGGTCTTAAGTGACTCTGCACTTTGATCCTTTCCCCAGCCAACATCCCCCCAAAAACGCTTGCGTTGACCTGTTCCCGTGCACTTTGAGCGACTTCCGTCAGCTGTTGGACCAATGAAAGGGGGGCGGAGTCCGTCGCGTGGGACAACGACGACCCCTTTGGCATCCGTTTGCGAGTACGTGCCACGGAAGAGGAGCAGGAGGAGGACGGAGAAGAAGCGGGCGGAGGGGAGGGCATTTCCTTTTTGGGCCTATGGGGGGAAAGCAATCCATGGCAATAAAATACAAACAATGCCAACCATTTCCTGGTCCTGGTTATCTGCAAACGTTCATTGTCAGCGATGAATTGAAGCTGAACATGAAAAGCATTAAATACAAAAAAAAAAAGTAACAAAATTGGCAAAGGGAACTACAGTAACGAACAAATAATTAGAGGAAGAGACTACAGTACAAAAGGGAGGGAATACAGTAACGAAAAATGGTGGCGAAGAAGACTACAGTAACTAAAGGTATTAATTGCCAAGGGCTCAAGGGGCGAACGGTAATAAAACACTACCAGCAGAATAAATCTAGCCAAAACTATGATTACACAATTACCACTCGCTCCCACTCCTCCCCCATTTTCCCACCTTTGTCCAATAGCGCCAAGTGACCTCCGCATCGGATCCCCCCGAGGCGACGACTTTTTTCAGCGTCCTGTTGAAAATATCTCGCAGCTTCTTCCACTCGACTTGCATTTCGGGCCCTATAAATTCAAATCAATTAGTTTTTTTGTTAATCATCCCACTAATTAATTGCCTAATTATTCATTATTATCTTAATTACCTGTGTATTTGTTTTTCTCATCTGACAATAATTCCGCCACTTCCACAAATGCCGTCCGTCGGTTTTGCACTTCTTGGTACGCGTCCAAGGAGCAGTCCCAAATGACTGGGCGCTGTCGGACCGCATCGATAAGTGCGTCCTTTTGCTCGGAGGTGAGGCAACAGCTCGGAATGCTTCCCGGGGCCATTTGGGGAAATCGGATGGGAAATGAATAATTTGAAAAAATTGTCTTTTATTGGCACTAAATCAATTGAAATAGTATTTATGATAAAGGAAAAAGAATGGAGCAGTGAAATGGGAAAAGTGAAGGAATGGAAGGGGTTGGAGTTGTATGGTGTGTCAGCACAGCAACATTTGGGGGGGGGGAGGAGAGGAGAGGAGGGGATGAACTTTGTATTAATGGGGGGAGGGGGCAAATCGGGCGGGGGAGGGGAGAGGGAAAGTTGTGCCGTATTATGGGGACGGACGGAGGGACGGAGTCGCTGGACAAGGCAAATGACCACACACACACACACACCCTGAGAGCAGAGGGAGGAGAGAAGAGGACGACGGACGGACGCAATGTTTGCGTTTGTGCATTTGCCGTGGTCGTCCGTTCTTCCATTGGGCATCATCATCCCCGTTAAAAAAGGGAATGTTCATCAAATTGGGATGGAATGAATCATTTGCCGTGGGGCGGGGGCGAGGGGGGACAGTCGAATCGGCCCATCATTCCATCGTTGGACCGATCAGTCACTTATTCATTCCCCCGATACAGCACACAAACAAATCATTTTGCCCACTTTGAACTTCATTTTCAAAATATTTTTGTTAAATTGCACAATTCTGCGAATGCCATCCGTCCGCTTTTTTGGATAAAAATGTTTTTCTTTCGAAGCAAAAAACGCAATGCTTTTTAAGCCTTGAGAAAGTCCATTTTTCGAAATGCATCTAATGGCAAAAGGGCCAATGAAAATGTGGCGGCAATGCGATGGTAATAATGCGGCGATGTGTGGGAGAGGTGGCGAAGAGCAACTGCTGCTGCTCTGCTGACATGCTGTCCGGGTGATGACTCGGCTTGGGCTGTGGAGAAGGGACTGCTGGGGAAAGAGGGGGAGAGAGGGGGGAGGGGGGGGGGAGGGGGGGGGGATAGATTGTGGTGGTGGTAGTGGTGCTGCTTTCGCCCCCCCCCCTCCCCAAGTGAAGTGAGTTGTTGTCCTCTTCCTCCTCTCTCCCGTGTTGGCCCAGCCGTCTCCCGCCCTCCCCCCCCCCTCCCCCCGCCATTCGCATCCCATCGCTTTCCCTCCGTCCGTTAGGGCTGTTGCTACGACGCGGTCGGCAGCTTTCTTCGTCGGACAACACATCGACGGAAAGCAAAGGGCTGAGCAGGCAGCAGAAGGGCGAGGGGGAAGGGGTGATGATGACGAAGAAGACGACCGACCTTCGTTTGGCCTCGAAGGGCGGCGGGGGAAGAGGGCGGGGGTGGCCCAGCGACGAGCGGCTGCGACGACACAACCGAAGGAAGAGGAAGGGTTGGCCAAGCTATGCCCAGCCCAGCCCCACTCTCTCGCTTCTCCTCCCACTCACTCACTGTTTGTGGTTCATCCCCCATCTCCCCCCCCCCCTTCCCCATCCCATTCACATTCTCGACTGCCTACGACGTCGTCCAACCGACAACAACCGCCACAGCAACGACGGCCGGGCGCTTGTGGCCCGGGGGGAGTGGGAGGGGAAGCTTTGCAAAAGATGGAGGGAGAAGAAGTAATGATGGAGCTGGTGGGTGATGATGATGAAAAGGAAGAGAAGATGCGGAGAACGGAAGATGAAAAGGACGAAATGAGGAGGCGGGGGGGGGGGGGAGACGTAGCGCTGGGGGAAAGGCGGAGGGGGGGGGGCGGCGGTGGCGGATCGCCGCTATCGACCGACGACAACAAACGCAAAGCAAACATTGGGAGGGGGGGGGGGCGGACTACGGAAGAGGGGACGCCGGAGAACCTATCAGCAGCAGAAGTTGTACTGGGGCAGAGGGCGGTTCACTAATTGGAGCAAAAACGACAATTATTTAAGTGAGAAAGGGACAAAAGGCAAAGCAAAAGACAGGCAAAATTATAACAATTGTTTAAGAATTTAAATAGATGGATTCGACAATAAGGCTTCAAAGATCTTCCCCCCCATTGCTTCGTGCGTTGGCACCCGCCGAATTTCTCTCTTTCTCTGTGTCCTCTGTCATTGCCGCTTTCTCTCGCCGATCGTTCTCTTCTCTTTCATCTTCTTCCGCTGCTTCTTTTGCCTCTCTTTCAGCACTCTGTTGCTCCTTCAGTTTGTCCAACATTTCTGCACAGTTTTAATATTTGGCGGCGCTTTTGTCAGTCTCCCATTTTTTAAAGTCAATGACCAAATGCCCCAATTATCATTGCCAATGCTTTTTTTTTTTTGATTTGTCCAAGTTATCTTTCTTTATTAGGCCCATGGTAACAATCAACAAAACTGGTCCGTTTTGTAAATCCCATTGTCCCTTTTCTCTGCCCTTTTCACGCTTCACTTACTGTCGCTGGCACAACAGAAACTGATGCCGCACTTTGCCGCTACGCACATGTGTGGCTTTGGGCATTTCGCACGTGCCGGGTCTGCCGGGTTGCACGTGTGCGCAGAATAGTCCTTGGGGCGGCGCAAGACGGACCAACCGCCGGGACAATACTCATCTGACGAAAGGGGCGAGGGGGAAATCCCATACCAAAACAAAAGCAATTATCATGGAATCATAAATCGAAAAAACAAAGCAATTGACTTGCATTCATTTGAATCCCCCAGTGTTCGCTTCCTAAACCCTTTGACAGTAAGGGACTGATTTTGAGTCCGTTCTTTTGGTTTCGTCTTCCTCTTTCTTCTGCTGCTGTGCCGTTTCTAACCTGAGCCGCACGAAGCGCCGGCATTTTCGAAGCCGAATCCGAAGATGCAAATGGGCAATTGGGCAAGAAGCAACAAAGGAAGAAGACGGAGAGAGGACGACGACGCCCACATTATTGTTGTTGCTCTTGTGCTTTGATTTGAATGATTTCTTGGATGAATTTGCATCGATTTCGCGTGTCGCCCCGTCCCCCATTCTCTCAGACAGTGATGCTTATCTCTGCATGCATTAATAGCTTTGTTTGAATTGAATGGTCACCAATTTAAACTGTCAATCAACGTCGCCAACAACTAATTACACGATTGGGCAGCGCTAAAAAAGCACATTGTGCCAGAAGCGGGTGTTTTTGTATGTATGAAGCCCAGTTGGGATTCGTCGGGATTGGGTCTGGATTTATGATTTTTTATGCTTGACCCGGACTCTAGGTCTCAGTCGGCCACTTCTAGTTGGCTTGTTAATTACCTAATCCCTTTTTGAAATTAGTCTTTCAGTTTTTGTTGTTGTCACCACTGCCTTTTCCACGGAGCGGGAGGTTTCATTGCCAGCGGGTTCATTGCCACGAACTTTAGAACCTCATAACTTTTTTATTACTTGATCAAATTCTGCAATTTGGGTATCATTCGAAAGACCAATAAGAGCGGCTACCGGTCCGAGTGCCGAATAGAACAAAAAAAAATTCTGTATTCCGAATGGCACAAAAAAAAAGAAGCCAAAATGGCTTTTGTTAAAAAAATGAAAACATAAAAGCCTAGACCTAGTCGAGCTTAAGCCTATGCCAAAGTTCAGACCTAAACTAAGCCTTAATTATAGAGTAGTGTCAGTTTAAAAAAAGCATTCGGAACTCGCCCCTTTCGGCACTCGGACATTATTTACACTATTCGGCACTCGGAATTTCGACACTCGGAGCGGAAGCGATAAGGGCTCTATTAGTTCTTTAAAAATCAAAAAAAAGAAATTGTTTTATAAAAAAGTTACAATTCAAAACTCATAAAAATCCTGCCTTTTTCTGACTTTTTTGCAAATTTCAACTTAAATCTTTTTGGCCAGTTATTAAATCGCTTAACAATGTCTTAATTAAAGCTTCATAACAAATAGAGCATTCGAATGATACCCAAATTGTAGAATTTGATCAAGTAATAAAAAAGTTATGAGGTTCTAAAGTTCGTGGCAATGAACCCGCTGGCAATGAAACCTCCCCTACACCTTTTCCATGCTTTGTTATGCAACCAATTCAAAGACTGAGCTCGACAAATAGTAAACATTTTGGGAATCCCTTTCTTCCACTGCTTTTTGAATGTCTCTTTCACCGAATATGTCATAGCCAATCGATTCCGCCCTGTCCCTCTTTTAGTCAGTTGCAACTGCTCGGTTTTTCATTGCTCATGCTTTTCACCGATTAATTTTTAAGCTGTTTTTTCAACCCTGGCTCCCATTGACATAATTATCCGCCTTTTCATCGTTTCTTTTTCCTTTATTTTCTTGGAAAATATCGCCTTGACGGATTTTGAATCGCAAAACCATCAAACGATAATGACGGAAAATTCTGAAAATGAAAACAGTCACTTTCCTCACTTCACAAATGTCGTCAATTTGCGGTTAATGCCCATGGCAAAGGCAATCGTTCAGCCGATGAATGCCATTTTTGAACAGTTTTTTGCCACGGAACAAAGCATAGAAATTGGCGAATGGGAGAAGGCGTTGCCCACCAAATTGGAACGGCAACAAATGCGAAAGGTCCTGGCATAGAAAAACACTTATATGGAGAAAAAAAAGACAATTCAGGTCCATTTTAGTTGGTTCATTTCCTCTTTCTGATCGACGATTTTTCCGCCATTTCTTCCGATCGCCGCTTCCTCCAACGTTTTGTGCCCAATTTGGCCAAATCTGTTCAGCTCACATTTATTGGTGTTAGTCGGTGGTTTTTTAAAAAGCTACCTCAAAAATATCTTAAGGACATTTTCTGCATTATTCACGAACCCTTTCCGCCCACGGGGCTTCGAAGGTTTCCCCGTTTCTGGGGCTACACCGTTATCACAGCACGTGCCCACTCTCTGCGACCCCACCTGCATCATTCGGCAGCGCACTTCGAATCCGACGGTGTTTTATGTTTTTGATTTGTTCTCCAACCATTTCATACTGTCAATTCCCCGCCCGACTACTGTAGTATCACATTGAAATTTTAAGAACGTTATATAATCAATTGTTCTTTTTTGCATTTTAAGGTAATGTTTGCAATCAATCAGCGGTACTCTTTGAAAGGACATTATCCCGTTCATTGGTCATCAGTGGTGCTAATCGATTTGCAGTTAGTGGGTACGCATAACAACGGTGTTCTGTGTATCATCATCAAACACATTTTTGAAATTTTAGAAATGTCAGTTCGCCATGCCAATCACATTTTGCGGTGGCGGACGCAGCCCATAATGACCAGACGATGTTCCACACAATGTGCGAGGCACTGCTGGACGCGGACAGGGAGGAGGGCACTTTTGTACAATGGCATGGGATGGCTCCGACCAGCTGGTTTTACAATTAACTGTACCATTATAAAAAAAATTTCTTAGCGATGGAACCAGTGCATTTCTGAGTGTTGGTGCACGCCACGGTCATCCAATCTACGCCAAACCTGGTGCAGTCTTGAACAAAGTCAGTTCCCTGCCAGATAATCGGAATGGGATGAATTCAATTATGTCATGGTAATTGTACAATGCCAGCAACTAGTATGATATGAATTTCGGCATTCTGAAGACAAATAAACTGTCTCGAATTCCTGATCGCGTGTGCCATTATATGTAGTACATGACTCTGACTAATGAAAAGCTTGTGTGTATGCTTGTCACGATATTTGTTTATTGTACGAGTTTCCATTGACTCAGGTTTATTCTCTGTTCAGTTGGTGAACACCGTCAACACCCTTCTCGGAAAAAGAGCGGCAACAACACCGGACAGTGAACCAAAGTGTCGATTGGTGGCGAGCACAAACATTTTTGGACGGATGGTTAATGGGGTGCCAGGGACGAAGGCATGCACAACGACAGCACAAGCGAAAGTGACCAAATGAATGCAGTGAACTTATAACTTCGGTATTTTTTGAGGACGTTAAGGGAAAATTCATACACGTCGAACAAAAAGCCGAAATGTGCAACGACTGGGAGACGTGGACAAAGGCATTGACCACAGTGTTCCCAGCAGAAAGAAACGTGGGGACAAAAATGCCAGAAATGGAAAGAGCAGAATAAATGAAATAACAAATTAAGGACATAAAAATCCAGAGCCATTTGGCACCAACACAAAATGTACATGATTCTTGTCTATAAATTTGAGTTAATTGGTGAATTTTATCTTCTGTTCTTTCAACAGTTTAATTGTTTCTTTGTGATTTGATTCTCGGAACGAAAAAGGCCCTTCAGTAACAATTCTTTTTTGCCCGCCTAAATATTGTAAATTTTGTGTGAAACAATCCATGGCTAGCTTTAAGAGCGGCGATGGTTTGAATGACAAGTAAAGGAACAAATACCCGTTCATGAAGGGGCCGGATTTTTCGAGCAAAATCACTGCTAAATGTCGGAGGGGCATCGACACGCTCGCCAAAAGGAATCACTTCTAAAAAGTGGTTGGTCATTTAATTTTCCCAACATTACCGGAAATATACCTCTAGCATTCAAGATCAGTTCCTTTGTCGCTTGACTCTGTTTCCTCTTCTGCTTTAGTAGAATTTTCACCGACGTTCTCAGCCGTTTTCTTTTTGTTGCTGACTAAAAATCCATTTAAGTCCAAACTTTTTTGTTCATTTAGTTATCCTTTTTATGATTTCGAGTGTGTTTTTTATCCCAAAATTTGTTAGATTTTGCTAGGTTTGCCTTCTCCGCCCCACCTTTGGCCCTTCCTCTTCTTGCCCTGTTCTGTCTCTTCGTTTTCCCCTTCTTCTCTCGTTTCTAGTCTCATTTTCTTCGTCCCTCTCTTCTTCTTCCTCCTCTTCCATCTTTTTGATGGTTCGGCGTTTCCCTTCTCCAACATCGGCTTCTTTCGGCTCCAATTTGTTCTGATTCTCATGCTGTGCTTTTTTCCGTTCTTTTTTTATTCTGTCCCTCTCGTCCATCACTTTGTATTCTTCTGCTATTTCCTTAACGTCTCGTCCTGCTTTTCCAAATCGAGCCTTAATAAGGAAAAATGTCTGGAATTTTTTTGGTACCACCTTCAAGAGCTCGTCGTTTATCGCTTTGTTCTGGTCATTTTGGACTCGATAGATCAGTGTTTTCGCACTCTCCCAGGGCATGTGATGATAGCCCAACTTCTGCGTTTCTTCTTAAAATATTTGAAAATCGAATTAAAATTGTTCAAAAAAGGGGTTTTCGCACGTCACTCACCCAAAAGTCGGTTCTTCGGTTTCCTGTTCCTTTTTCGCATTTTATTATGCTTCTGGGAAACTTCCTCCTCCATTTGCTTTAGCATTTGCTCCTTCCACGTGGATGGTTGATCTTCGAGCATCGAATCAGGTGGTTTTTTGTTCATCTTCCTGAGAAAAAATTTCCAACGGCTAAATCTGTCATCGGCAGAACAAATACTTACTTGCTTTTCTTGTCCATTGGTGTTGGAAGAGGCACCAAATCAGTGCCCAACAGAGACAAACGCTCGATTTTTTGAACAGAATTTTGATTCTTTGCTGTTTTTTTCGTCGGGTAACGTCTGTGACGACCCATAACGAAAATATAGAAGTTCAGAAGTAAAAAATTTGAAATACAGGCGGAGGAAAAGTGAGTTGCAAAAACAATCTACAATTGACAAAAAACCGGGTAGGGGAGGTTTCATTGCCAGCGGGTTCATTGCCACGAACTTTAGAACCTCATAACTTTTTTCTTACTTGATCAAATTCTGCAATCTTGATACTTCGAAAGACCAATAAGAGCTCTATTAGTTCTTTAAAAATCAAAAAAAAAGAAATTGTTTTATAAAAAAGTTACAATTCAAAACTCATAAAAATCCTGCCTTTTTCTGACTTTTTTGCAAATTTCAACTTAAATCTTTTTGGCCAGTTATTAAATCGCTTAACAATGTCTTAATTAAAGCTTCATAACACATAGAGCATTCGAATGGTATCAAGATTGCAGAATTTGATCAAGTAAGAAAAAAGTTATGAGGTTCTAAAGTTCGTGGCAATGAACCCGCTGGTAATGAAACCTCCCGCTCCGCAAAAAACCAGAGCCTAGACAACGGCGCACCCACGAAATGTCGATTCCACGAAATGTCGACTAAGCCAAAAATCCACGAAATGTCGACTCAGCCAAAAATCCACGAAATGTCGACTCCACGAAATGCCGACTCCATAAAATGTCGACTCAGCCAAAAACCGAATACTTTCGATTAATTTAATCCCCGCAAGGTTCGAATGTTCGAAATAGATGTCTAATTGAGTTCGGAAAAAATGGGAATGACTTTTTGAACATAAGTTTTGGGTGAGTCGACAAAAAGTCGAGTCGACATTTCGTGGAATTTTGACTGAGTCGACATTTCGTGGGTTTCTGGCTTAGTCGACATTTCGTGGATTTCTGGCTTAGTCGACATTTCGTGGAATCGACATTTCGTGGAGTCGACATTTCGTGGAGTCGACATTTCGTGGGGAGGCGTAGACAACTGAAAAAATTTAATTTGGCATAATGTTATTCTTTTTTTGCGCATTTAATTATTTTAAATTTCAATAAGCTTTTCAAAATTTAATTTATAAACTTTTCTTTTTTCAGAATTTATATTTGGTAAACTAACGCAATGAATCCGCCGTATGCGTGGCAAGCCCTCCCTCCAGGAAGTGCCGGTTATGCTCATCCGATCTATGCGCAGTCAGGCGCCAACCCGTTTGTGCCACAGCAAATTCCTCCTCCGCCTACGCAATATATTCCATGCCCGAACACTTTTTTAGTACTGTATTAAATAAATTGCATATTAATAAATATACATTTTTATTGCTTTATTAAGTTTGCCCAACCTGACTCGTCAAGAAGCTATCAGATAGAACAGCAGGAGAAGGACAAAAACAGGCAGTTGGAAGAGACAAATAAGAAATTGGAAGAAGGAAAGCAACGGTTGGCTAAGGAAGTTGAGCGATTGAAAATGGTCTTTTTTATAAAAAATGAAATGGTACCACATTATTAGAGCACAGTTCGTATTTTAGGAGTATGAACAGCTTCGCAATGAGAAGGATGCCGCTCTTGAAAAACTGCTTCATGAAAAAGAAGGGCATTTGGCCAACGCGGAGAAGGCAAAGCGCCATTGTGAAGAGGAGCTTTGCAGACAAATCAAGGAGTACGAATCGGAGAACAAAAAGCTGTGCAAAGACTTAGACAAAATGGAGGACGAAATTAAGGCAATTCACAAATTGGAGAGGGAAATGGTTAAGAATTGATTACAGAAACTGATAATCGAACGGGACCAATTGAGGCTGGACAATGCGAAGCTGGTGCATGATGTAAGATTCAGATTTTCAAAGAGATGGTTTGGCTTTCCATTTCTGTTTTTCCTGTCTTTGTTTTAGGCAGAACAGGACGATGCGGAGATTGTCAACTGTCAGGAACAATTGCAGGAAGCCAATGTAGAGAATAAACGGCTAAGGGAGGCACTGCAGCACAAAAACAGTGAACTTAGCAAAATCAAACAACGGTTGGATAAAGTGCAAGAAAAGGTGAAATTTTCAAAACCACAATCGAAGCGAGGTAATTTCTTTAGCGTATAATTTCCGACTGTGTGTTAACTTTGACAATGTTTTTTCATAATAAACTTCCTATAGCGATTTTCTGGGAGGAGTAAATCAATTAAAATGTTTCTAACTTAACCTTTATGCAACTAAACCGGGTCAAACCCGTGAAAAGTGCAAATAAATGATTTAAAAAACGTTTCATGCATTTTAAGCAGGTGAAGTTTGAGAAATTCGATTTTTTGTTCGAATTCATGCCCGAGTTCGAATTGGATCGGAATTCGTTCCTGCAACCCTGTAAGGGGTTTATTACTAGAAAAAAGCGCCGAAGGGAACCACCCACTTCGTCGCCATCCATTTCGTAGCGGGCCATAACTTTTTTCTTTATTAATCTAAAATAAAATTGGTAGAGCGTTTCGAATGCCCTATAAGCTCAAGTATTTTTAAACCAAAAGAGTTATTTGCATTCAGGCGGACAATTACAGGAGACGGTGTGAACATTGCGAAGAGGACTTGAACAAAGGAAGGCAACTTTTGGAACGAAAAGAGGCGCGAATTGCGGAACTGGACACGAAATTAAGAGAGATGGCCAAGGAACAGAAAAAGGGATGAATTAAGAATGTTTGGATGAAAGTGATAAAAAAAAACTCTTCAGTGCTTTTCTTTTATGTTAATTTGCTTATCTGAAATTAAAGCTTATATTGTGCGTTGCACAATATATCGTTAAATATATTTGGCTTGTAAAAAAGTATATTGTGAGATAAAAAAATAAATAATTTTATTAAATTAAACGCAATTTTACCATACAGGGAATCAAAAATTGAATTTGGTATGTGCATGACTTGGGATTGATAATGAGAGGTCAGGCAATCAAGATATTGTGAGGGTCCACTGGTAGAAGAACAACCGGGTAACATGCAAAGTAGCACACAAATTTTGCAAAAAGTGGTGCCAAAATTGAAAATAAATTACTTCCCCGCGAGGAAAAGGAAGTAGACGCGAAAAAGAAAACCATTAATATAGGAAATATTCCCTGATAAAATCCAACAAACAAAAAAAGACGAGATTATTGAAAAGAGGAAATCACAAAAAGTCAAACAATAAGAGTGTCAGCCATGGCCACCTTCGATAACGCATGCTTGCATTTCATATTTGAAGCACACGTCCATCAGTTCCCGACGCATTTGAACTGCGAGCATTGGGTTCTTTCGTGCGACAGTTTGCAATTGCTGAACAATGCAACGGCCTTAAATAAATGGATGGCTAGTCTAATGACATTGAGAATTATGATTAGACAAACCCACCAAATGACTCAGCAATTTCCGAACCACTTTCTCCGTCCGGCTCACTGCTATCCCTTCGAGCGTCTGAGGAGTATCGCCAGCCGTTGGTTAAGTCAAGATGTGTCGAAGATTGTTGTTGCTGTTGATCAACTTTGGGTTGCGAAATGATAGAATTGGTCAGTCGAGAGGGCGAATAAACGGCGAATTCGTTGTCCCGCTTGAGATGCTCCATGTCAGAATTCACTTAAGGGAAAACTTAAAAAAGCAAAACTGTAGTTCTTTTAACAATTTTTTATAGGGCTGCCCTCCCCCGCCGTGATGGAAAAATTGCCAAAAAATATTCCCGTTGCTTTATTTTTTACATTTTTCAGTGCCAATGCCGCTGTTGTTCTGCGCTTTAATTGCCCCGAGTGCATTGACCAAATCGGCAGTTGATATCGCTGTCCCAACTCCGCCCATCATTTGTGCCGTGTCGCCGTTCTTCTCTCGATCCAAGTCATAGTCAATGGACTTTTGGCGTTGAATTGCGGACGATGTGTGACAATTTTGCAGCATTTGTTGTTGTTGATGTTGTTGGAAATGCCCTAATAAATTTTGCGAGGTATTCAGTGCAGCAGCCATCAGAAAGTCTTGGGTGGTCAGTTGTTGGGGCGGTGTTTTTGTGCGGGCGGTGGTTGAACCATTCGTTTGTGGTCTTGAAAAATAAATATAAAAAAATAAAATAAAAATTTTAAATCTCACTCCTGCTTCTCTACCGTCGCAATACTGTTCTTCCGAACACTGCGTTTCCTACGCACTTTTAACACGGTCGTTGCGGATGCATTCGACTCTTTCCCTGCTGGCGAACTAAAATATAAAACTAATGAATACTTGTCGTATCTCTTTTTTTATAAATCCATTTTTACCCCTGCTGCTCTGGAATGCCACCTTCGCTCTCGGTGGACGTCGTTTGGTGGGCGAGTTGTGCCCGAACGCCGGGCAGCAAAAATTCCATGCGCTTCCAATAAGGCCAAGAAATGGTATTCAACTGCGCCTCGTCGACCGTTCTTCCACCTCCCTCCTCCAACAATTTCTTCATAATGCGCGTGAAACAGTAGCGCAATTTGCCCCATTCCTCTTGGATTTGTATTCCTAAAATGAATTAGTTTAATATTGTAAACCCAAAATTCTTTTATCCTACGCGAAAATGTTTCAGCTTCATCCGAAAGAAGCGCAGCGACTTCATTGAAGGCGGACTGACGCGATTGGTTGCTGCGGAAGCCCTCAATGGCGCAGTCCCAAATTTGTGGTCTTTCGTGGATGAAATCTTTGAATAAACCCATTATCCGACTATTTTTAAAGAACAAAAACATCCATCCCCCCTCCTTCATTGGCTTAAAGGAGAATCAATGAAGAAAAAGAAGAGGCAACAAAATTGAAAAAAACATTAGCCCTAACCTACCCGTCAATACATACCCTCTGTTCGGCATACGATTGGACGTGGGGGAGAGAATGGGGCCTGTTTTTTTACGTGATTGTTTTTTTCCGGGAAAGGTGTCCCACGATGCTAGTAAAGATCGACGGAAAAGCTTTGAAATACGTAAAAAAAAATGAAGCAAATTGTGTTCCATGTGAGCCAAATAAGGCCAAGTGCTTTTTGAAATATAACGAATTCCCTTACCAATTAGTCGCGTTTTCTGCTCCATATTCAGTGCAATGTTCGATCGACAACTTGTCTTGCGTTTTCTCTGCTGTGCTCCAAATTCGCCATCGTCTTCCTGTTGTTGCTGCTGCTGTTGCTGGTGTTGTTGAAGTTGTAAATGTTTTTGGTGTTCAATTGCAAGGGCTTGTAGAATTGAATTAGCCATAATAATAATTTTAGATTCAAAAAAAAGCGACGGTGTAAAAATAATTCAGTGAGTCAAAACAAAGGGACCCAAGAAACTGAAAGGGAAGTGTTTTTCATGGCGAGCGAACGTCAACACAAGACAACCATATCTATCCATATGGGCACTAGAAAGGGGAGGAGGAAGGCGGGGGGGGGGCGTTTTGTAAATGTTTTCACATTTTTATCCGCATATATATGCGTATTCATTCATTCATCAGAGATGAAAAAGGGAAAGGGGTGAAAAGGAACGGAACGAACAAACGACGGACGGTGGATGAAAACAAATTTCCAGCCATCGAGAAAAAGGGCGAGAGTAGCGAGCGTTTAGCAGCAAAGGCCGAGAAGTTGGAAAAGGTGATGAAATGCACCAACCCGTGGCCCAGAGTTCACCCAATCCCTCTGTCCGATTTTGTGTTAATTTTGCAAAGGCGGGAGGGAAAAGGGAGAGGAGAGGGGGGGGGACGCTTCAGAGAACAAAACACAGCCGAGGCGGATGGGCTGGACAATGATGAAAAGGAAGAGGAAAGAAACGAACGTCGAAGAAACAGACGGAGCGCCGAGAAAAGGGCAGGGCGAGGGGAACGGGCAAATGGGCATTTGCTTGTGCCCTGCTGGCCCCTCCACACTCATCATCAAAACACCCCCCCCCCCTTCGCCCCTTCCCCGGCGGCGGCCCCTTGTTTTTCTGTTTTCATCGAAAGTCGTCTCGACTGACTTGTTTTTGTTCACCGCAAAAGCGAAAAATATTATAAGCGAACGGTTGGCCGCATCAGGTGGACTAATAGGAAATGAGCAAAAGAAGGATCCAACATGTGAATGCACAAACTTTCGTAATTTTGTTACGCTTTAAGGGATCAAGTTTTTAAAAATAAAAACAATGCTCTAATGATAATGAATTTTAAAAGTGGTGAAAAAAAAAGTCTTGTTCCAAACAGTCAACATTTATTCGTTGACGATTTTCCCTATAAAGAAGTTAACTAATTAGTAATTACCTAAGTTATTGTAAAATTTATTTGTAGCATTACATGTGCCCCATTATCAAGCCAAATTTTGTAAAATTTTATCAAGAAATATTTGAGATATTGGAAACGGAATGGAACGGAAAAATTTGGGGGCCGGAAAAAGTCTTATTCCGAGGACAAAACTCATATTTGTTGGTCCAAAAATCTGAGAAAATTCCTGTAAAAAATTTTGGATGCTGATCAAAAAAAACCACTCCTTAATGGTGCTCTAAAAATCCAAAAAATGCATTGATGAGGGGTAATTCGGGAAAAAATTCCTAAGGGGTTGGAAATTTTAAAAAAATAAATAATTAGGCTCATTAGAAAGAGCACTAAATTCTCAACCGAATGCTTTTTGTATGGTGCTGCTACAACTTATTTCTTGATAAAATTTTACAAAATTTGGCTTTGATAATGGGGCACATGTAATGCTACAAATAAATCTTACAATAACTTAGGTAATTGGTTACGGCTCCATGAATCCTGCGCCGTATTTTCAAAAACGGATTTTTTTGCATAACTAAAGGTTTTTAATTATGGTCTTAAGAATTTTAAAATTAAACATAACTAAAAAGCGAAATTTTTTTTTTTAAATTAGTCTGAATTTTAGGTTTTAAGCCAAAAATGAGTTGAAAAAAGGAGTTGACTCAAAAATGAGTCGATACAAAAACGAGTTGAACTTTAACCCTTCTTTATAGGGCGGGAAAATCGCTAACGAATAAATTTTGACTGTTTGGTACAAGGCTTTTTCCACCACTGCATTTATTTTTACAAATCGTAGTTTATGATTTACATACCAGAGATGTCAGTCCACGTCCAAAAAAACGGAAATTGCAATTTACGACTCATTACATCCCATATACACTTACATTAACTATTTTTTAAAAGCATAAATTAATAAAAAGTTATTAAGATTAAAACAAATTCGGAATGATTTTACTGGAGCACAACAATAGGGTAATCGCGGAACTGTTGGAAATGAAATTTTCCATTGCCCGGACAAAGTAATTTGGTTCTATACTTATGTTATAAAAGTCATGTCTAAATTCAGCAATAAATTTGACACTGTCGATGTTATTTTCGCCGATTTTGATGGAATTTTATACCATGCATCAAATCCGGACGGAGGAGACAAATCGAAGCTCATGGTAAATTTAAACACTAAAATTACTTACCAAATATTTTTTAGTTGAGTATTTCGCTCAAATTTTACAAGGAACTTCAAGTACACGGCGCAGACGATGTTAGTGATTGAATTGATCGTATTTTAATTTTTTACTTAATTTGATGCAGCTCATTCGCTCTATTTATGGGAAATTTTTGCGAGAAAGTCCAGAGGCGGGCTACAGCATATCTTTGGTTTACGATGTGACAGATATCCCTGAAAATTTCTCCGGCATAGTCGAGCAGGCGTCCTATCTGAAGAGAAATTGCTTTGCCTCCGTGTTCGAAAAGTACTTCCAATTCCAAGAGAGTGGCCAGGAAGGGGAGAAAAGAGCCGTCATTCATTACCGAGAGGATGAAACATTGTAGAAAATTGCTTCCTCTTTTTTAAATTTTGCTGTAATTTCCATTGCAGATTTATCGAGGCAAAATCGGACCGAGTGACTGTCATTTTCAGCACTGTGTTCAAAGACCCCGACGATGTGGTTATCGGCAAAGTGTTCCTTCAGGTTTGAGGTTACCTTTTTCACCCATCCGTTGTCCAACAGTAAAAAAAGACACATAACCGGATTTGACTCTTCCATAATTCTCACAGTTATTCGGATGCATCTTTAAAACGTTTTTTAAATACATTTTAGGAGTTTCGTGAGGGGAGAAGGGCAAGCCAAACGGCGCCGCAAGTGCTTTACTCGGTGGGAGAACCTCCGTTGGAATTGAGGAACAACCCCGAGGCAAGGGTTGGCGACAATGTTGGCTATATCACATTCGGTCAGTGTAATGATGATAATAAACATTGTCACAACAACCCCAAATTAAGTTTTGTTTCCGCGACACACAAACAAAAAAGCACGCGACAACACGATCAATCTAATCCACACTTTCCGAGACTATCTCCATTATCACATCAAATGCTCGAAGGTTCTTTAGTTACTTGTTAGCTTCTTAGTTATTCGAATAAGTAATTCAAAAAGGTTCATGAAGGAATCTAAATATTTCGTACTGGTTCGGATACACTTTTTCAATAATAGTGAAGCAAAAATAGTAACAAGAAACCCAAGGCTATTGAGTAACGTGGTATAAACTAGCAACTCGATACCAAAAATTAGAAAAATCGCCTGTAAATGGTTCTATCATTCCATTTAGGCTTATTTACACACGCGGATGCGTTCAAAGACCAATGATTTCCTCAAAGTGCTTAACCGTGCTCTTCCGGAGGTGAAAACGGAAAAGAAAACTATCACTGGAAGGACTTTTGTCCAGCACTGAAGCTTTATCCATGACCTTTTTTTCATACGCAGTGATTTATTGCTTGTTGTTAGTAATTAATCGCTTTTAATAAGTCTAATTGTTTAACCCATAATAAGTGTTTATTCCACGTCTTTGTTTTATTTCTCACAATTGCTAAATTTATGTGCATAAGCAATGTTGATAATAAGTCATTTAACAAAACAACAATAAATATTATATGATTTTCCATCAAAATAAATTTAAACAAAAGAATCCAACGACGCAAAAGCATAAAATAAAACAGAATAGAGAAGATAGAATAAAAATGTCAGCACCTTTCAAAGGGATTAGCCAGGTCAGTCGTCGCTTATCGTGTAGTCGTTCTCAACTTCGTCCACCTCCTCCCCAACCTCGCGACTCTTGCGCAAGTGGCGTCTGTCCACGAACAGTTCGTCGCCTCTGCGCGGACGCCGCTTACGTCCATTTCCGGACCGACTGCTAGTCGGCGAGTCTCCGCTGCCCGTGTAACGCGCGTATGGAGAGATGTTACAGCCGTGGTCGGGCAGAGAGATGGAAGTTTGGTTGGCCGGGGAGGGCCGATTCTCTGAATGGTCACTTTTTTGTAAACAAAATAAAAAAAAAGAATTTACCATTGTCACTGTAAGTCGACGGGTCGTCAAAATTCAATCGGAAACGAAATGGTGTGCTGCTGATCGGCTGTCTCGAAAGATCAGACGAAGAAGGCATGTTGAACTCGGGAGTTCGGTCCTAACAAAAAAAATCCAAAATGTTGCTATATCCGGTTCACAAACCCTGGGCCCAATCAGTGAACTGTTGAGTCCACAACGTTTTGAATAAGGAGTGGTTTTGATCGGCTTGTTCCAATTGTGCATAAAATTAAAGAGCCAAATGAGCGGCAAGAAGACATAGTAGAGAATGTAGGAAACAAAGATGAACGCGATTGAAAGGTGGTCGGAAATGGCCAAAACCTAAAAATCACGCTATTTTATAGAGTTTGGTCAAAGAAACACCAAAAACGTTGCTATATAGCTTAATTACCATTCGATGTTTGGTCAGCATAAGTTTTCGACTGAATTTGTGCTTTTTGATAGCCGGATCCTGGAGAAGTTCGCTGGCCTTCGGTCTATTCAGAGGGCTCGGATCGATCATCCACGCGAGCACACGACGGAGGTCCGGAGAAAGAGCTTAAGGAGGGGAGGGGGGATAAAAACATACATTCTAAATTAACCTAATTGTTTAAACATACAGTCGATGTATTTCTCTTCGATTGTTAAGTTGCGAATTTCGTGCCAAAAGTGGCCGTTGTTTGGCAAGTCCAAGTCGGTAGCAAGTTCAAGAATTGTCATTCCGAGACTGAAAATATCGGCAGCCTTTGTCGGTTTGTCATTCAAAACTTCGGCCGCCAAATATTTGCTGTCACCTTCAGAAGCATTGCGAGGGTCGTCCTGAAATATTTGGGGAAAAAAATGCAAATTCCGAAAAAAATATAATGTGAAATTACTTTGTTTAGATCAAAAACTAATCCAAAGTCACCAAGCTTGCAAATACCGTCCGATGTAATGAAAATGTTTGACGGTTTGATATCAACATGGATTATGTCATGAGAATGCATATGTTCGAGTGCCTTAGACAAGCAATTTGTTACCAAAATAAGAATAATAAAATGGCTCGCTTACCATCAGTGAGTCGATCAAGTAATACCAAATTTCTGGTTCCGGTATTTCATGGCGTTCCCTCGTCATGTCGTCCAAACTTTGCGAGCAGAGTTCCGTTTGAATGTAAAGTCGACCGCGCTCTTCCCACGCCTTCACGAAATGGATGAGGTTGGGATGGGGCGGCAGCATTTCGTGCTTTTGCACTTCCTGCAGCTTCTCACGCCGATCCGCACTGTTCCGATAGATGTCCAACGAGCATTTGACCGCATACAATTTGCCGTCATCTTTGGAACGAACACTGACCACCTAATAAAAAATGGGAGAAGGAACATTGGTCAAACTCAAAAAGACTCTGCCATAAAAGCAACTAAAAAAATAAAAAACACCTCTCCGAAATCGCCTTGGCCCAGTCTGCCCTGAAGCACAAAGCATTGCTGGAGATAGGTCTCCTCGAATTCAGGACGATATCGGTTGCTAAGCGACGGTTCTGTTTTAAGATAAGAGCAGAGATAATTGGTATTAAAATAAAAGAAATATTAACTAAATCATTTAAATAATTCTCGGCACCAATCACTTACTGTCGTCTTTTCGCTTGAACGAAACGACTTGAGCGAACGGTTCGATATGGTCTCGTGCTAAATAGAATCTGTGGTGTATGTTCGGAGCAGATTTCATAAGACGGCGTGAAGGAGGAAGTCGAAAACGAGTTGGAGTTCCATTCAAAAGCTGAAAGAAAAAAGACAAAAAAAAAAAAAATGAAAAAAGCAATTCCAACAACCTTATCACGTTTGGTCGAAAGCGGGATGTCAACAATAAATTTACTGTTTGTAGATGCTCTTGAGGGAGTGGTAAAGCCACAGTCAGGACCGGGTGATGCTTGCATTTCCATGTTCCAATTTATAAGCAAAAATAAAGAATAATATTTTTGAGAGAAAGCAGAATTATGTTTATATTTTAACGATATATAATAAACGACTTCCTTAAAGTAAAACATAAACATTCTTTATTATAACGCATATAATGATTGTACAACATGATAATGAATTTTCTTTTAAAAGTTCAAAAGGTACAGTTGGTTTTAGGCTTCCTATTTCTTATGGATTTGGAATGAGATTCCGGGTTTCGTAATAGGAATCAAAATATAGGCACAAAAATTTAAATAATTTATTAGCGCCTAATTAGTGACTGCCAATTTGAATTATATAAAAAGAGAGTTTTATATCTAAAGTCTACAGTGTTGATATGCTGTTTATCTTTTATGCAATTCCGATAGTCCAATATTTATTACATTGTTCTTACTTTTTATTGATAGGCTTTTTAAAAAATTTCTTATTTCGACTAAAAAATTTTAAACATTTTGAAAGCTTGTAAATTTAATTGCGTCCAGATCCTTCGGTGAACAGTACGAATCGGGGCAGTTCGAATCCGCCCAGTACGAACAAGGTACCGTCCGAGGAAGTCGTGGGTCGCGACGTACATTATCGGTGGCTTGAGGTCGGGGACGAACCCTTCTATAAATTGACACAAAATACTCAAGAAACCTATTTTCTTGCCTCAAGTTAATTATCTTCATTATTTCTAATTGGATTCTTTTTTTGTCAAGTGACCATGCACCTGTAATATATTTAAACATTTCTTCCATCATTGGATCCTCGACCAGTTTATGCGTTTGCTTTGTGCGTTGTCCCCCTCTCTTTCCCCTCCGTTCGTTTTATCCACGAATTTGCCGTCTATCCGCGTTCATTTTTGTTGAGTTTCATCCAGCGAATTTCGCCACTTCGTCCCTCTACTGACGATCAATAGCCAAAGGGTTCTTTTTGTCGTTCGTTGCTTTGCGGCGCGATCATTTTCCTCTTCTTCCCTTTCTTCGTTCTTTGCTACATCAGCAGCTTTTTCGACTTTGACTGCTCCTCTCCACTTATATTGTCCTTCAATTTGGATGATTGTCCGAATTCCCTTCAGAATTTGGTTTTTTCTTCTTAGAATTCATTCTTTTGGTGCGTTTTGTCTTTTTGTTTCGAATCCCTACTCCTTTTTGCCCATTAAACAGTCTCTCCTCAACTTTTACCATCAAATATCAATTTGGGCTCATTCAGCCTGCAAAGGATACCTTCAACGGGTGACCTTCAACTTGGAATTGGTCATGGTGCAAATATTTTCGGCTTTGGCGGACAACGGAAATTCGGTCTAAATGTTGGGAGAGGAGGCTTTGGCACACAAAGTCATAAAAGAGATTCTGTTAGATAAAAAAAGAGAAATGACACTTTGTTAAGTTGACAATGGACTGCTAATCGGAGGACAGCGTTTCGGCGTCGATTCTCACCTCGGCTACCAACAAGGCAGAGGCATTGACCTTGGCAGCATTTTAAATGTGTTAATTTCACAATATTGATATCCTAGCAAAAAGCCTCTCTATTCAGCTTTTTCAACCTATTGGCTTGTCACAATTGGTGCCAAATCCAACTTTCTCTCCATTCAACCGACTTCCTTTGCGAACGCAACGACAGCATGAACTTGGCCACGGAATTGGACCATTAGCGCGGAACAGCGAAGAGATTTTTCCGCCGAGCGCTGGCATCGGTTGGGAAGATAAAGAAGCGGGAAAAGAGAGGGCTGAAAAGTCAGCAGAAATTGTCGAAGAGTTAATGAGGGACGATAAACGATGGAGCAACATCGGAAGAACTGAAAAGACGGACGGAAAAGGAAGAAAGAAAAAATTGCCAATTCCGACTGGACTTGATCCACTTTGAAAGGCACTTAGAAAAATGTTATAACATTTTGTTTAGGTCGATATTTCTTGTCAACAGCTTTGTTTTTTGTATCAACTGTTATAATAATAAAATATGCCCCTTAAGCAATTGGTTTATGCTCTTCTATTCCAGGGTTTAAAACAGAGATCCCATCGAAAATTTCCCGAAATAAGTACATTGCTGGTCAAAAATAAGTTTTAGGGGTCAAAAATAAGTACATTTTTTGAAAACACTTGTTTAAGATTAAAATTGCATTTTATTCAACAAAATTAAGCACGAACAACATATTTTTCTCCACCAATAATTTTTTTGAGCAGTTCTGGCTTTGAAATGAGAAATTTAAACATTTCTGAACAATTGTGATCAAAATTCACTTTTAACTTACACCAGGCAAAAAGGAAGGGTCGGCGGTGCCGATAGGCGCCACCGGGGGGAATTTTGAAAATTGACTATTATTTTGATAACAAATCTTGACAAAAAAAATCACCAATTTTTGAGGATTTTTATGATAAATCTTGAGGAAAACTACGAAAATGGGGGTCCGGTGGTGCCGATAGGCGCCACCGGGGGAAATTTTGAAAATTTGTATACAATTTGTTAAGAGATTTTCCCTAAAAATAGTCAAACTTACGCTCATAATCAGCGTGAAATTGCGCTTTGGTGGAGCCATTAACGTAAATAAGCTAAAAGCCGGAGAAAAATTTGAGTATTTTGGCAAAAATTTTATGATTTTCTTTATATTCGCTTCAAAAAATAATTTTCTTTCAAATATTGCTGTAAAAATCGGAATTTTCCTTTGAGCTCCAAAAATAAGTACAAAATAAGTACAATGAGCTCAAATCAGTACATTTCTTAAAAATAAGTATATTTTATATTCTTAAGATTCGATCCCTCCAAATCAGTACATTTCTTAAAAATAAGTACAAATGGGAACTCTGGTTTAAAATGCTAATACCTACTTTAAAAAACAAAAGATCGGTTTATTATATAAAAAATAAAACCAGTGTTTCTGCTAGGTTATATGTAAAGTACCGATTGGCATGTAAATATGCCCACTGAAGTAAGCCTTAATGTATGTAGTATTGCTGTTATACACTCTCGTGTCTCGGAAACCAAGTGTTTTCACCCATAAAATTGGGTTTCCTCGCATTGTGCTTAATTTTGCTAAAATTTCTGTCTCTGTTCTAATTATTTGGTTTTTTCTGGAAATAGATCTGCTGTGCATTCAAAGAATCCAATTTGCAAAACTTTGTTGCATCTGGATTGTCGAATTGAAAAAAAAAAAATTCCCCTATTGAATTGAAAAAAGGCCAATTGACTTTTATTAAGAAAAACACAAAAGCCTTGCGGAATTAAATCGTTGGCACTCAACCGACCGAGCCCATGGCATGCATGATACAGTAATTTTTTCTTAAATTTTGGCATAAATTTTCTTTGTCATTTTGAATTATTAACAATCAGCGGGTGCGTGCACGACACAAAATTCTAAGGCTGGGATGCATTTGTCGGTCCGCACTTCGATATAACATATATATGCTTTCTTTTTAAATTTTCAGTGCTTTTTTTGTAGAATGCCTTCTCCATAGCTTCTACATATATTAGACATTTAAGACTAATTTTTCAGGCGGGAACATTACCTAACATCTAAAATACCCATAATGGAAAATGGATTCTCTAATCAACAACTGCGTCCTTTTTCTCGTTCCTTTACTTCTTCGGCTTTTTCACAGCAACGACCCAACAATCCGAACCTTTTGCAGTATATCAACCCTCATTCGGAGTGAGTTATTTATGCAAATACATTATCAATAGAGTTTTAAAACCATTTTTAGCAAAGCATTGCGCGTTTTTCAAGCCCACACTCGCCATTCCGGAAAGGCAGAGGAGAATTACAAAACGGTGATGTGCCAAAATTGGCTGGAGCAAGCGGAGTGTCGTTTCGGGTCGAAATGTCGTTTTGCCCACGGTCCCGAAGAACTTAGGGCTTCAATGTCAGTTTGTCCATTTTTTTTCTTTTGATTTGTCAAAATAAACTGCTTCAGTGCGCCACTTCCGATCAACAGCAAATACAAAACGCGTCTTTGCGAGAAGTACACAAAGAATGGCGTGTGTCCGTACGGCGAACGTTGTCTCTTTATCCATCCCGACCAGCAGCAGTTTGGGCTGCCCGCTTCCACATTCGCCGCTTCTTTGCCACTTTCGCTGTTTCGTTTCCAACAAATGACAACGGCAACCTTCAATCATCCGCACCAGAAATACCCGTCGATGCGTCAGATTCGCAATTTGCTTCCACAGGTGAGAATGTTTTTTAGGGCGTTTTTGTGGCCTTGATAGACATCTTGACTTCATTGTACTGCAGTTTACTCGACTTTAAAAATTTACACGACCATAAAAAAAGAACTATTATATTTTTTCGCTCCGTTTCCTTAATTAGAATTTTTCTTTATTAGAACTTTAAGTTTTCAGGCAGGATCTCAAAAACAAAAAACCTAGAAAATTTCTATCAGAATTATTTTTTCTTTGAACCTGCCTTAGGCCTTAATTTACGAATTAAGCCCAATAAATCCATTGTTTTGACACCATTAGCTTTGTACTTTTATAATATTAATAATAGTGCAACATTTAGATCGAAGAAGAGTTGCGTCGTGAACGAGAAGCGCCGAAGCAGCATAACCACCAGCCGAAGTGCAACGGATTTCGTTTGGAGATTCCCTCTCCATCTGCGGGTGCGTCGTCTTCACACACTCCCGAACAAATCGAATGGCGTGGTATGGTTGACATGGTCGACAAATTGACCTTGACTCCGTCCGCTAAGCTGTGCCAAACTGACTTCACCTAACTCCCCCCCCCCTCCCCCCACTTGTCATCCCCCTAACCCGTCCCTCTCCCTAACGTGTTTCCCGCCGACTTCCCTTAACCTTGTCCCCCCCCCCCCCATAATACTAACATTTCTAATTTTTTCAATATTTTGTTTATTTAATTTTTTCCTATATGCATTAGAATAAACAAGATCCATTTCTTTCTTCTTCACATTTTCCTTGAGTTTATGATTTGACGCATAATTTTATGAAAAACAAAATTAATACTTACTTTAATTTGAAAGAATTTAGCTAAAATTCTTAATGGGGCGAAGAGAAGTGATCTGTGCATTTTCGTACAGTGCAAAGCGTTTGGGTGCTGCCGTTTACGATGGAGAAGAAAAGGAAGTGAAAATGGTAGGGGACATGGCGGAGGATGCCGATTTCATCATGTTGGGAAGAAGTGCGTTTACGATGTGGCAACGATAATACATCCCCTGTTTTTAGTATTGCGCGAGTTTAAACCAACCCATGTGTTGGCGAACCGATCGCAAGATGAGGCATTTCAAATGCAATTGCGCACCGAATGTGAGTTTGACTTGGCCCTGTCGTAAATTGTTGAGTAATTTTTCGGCCTCACTTTTCATGGGCTCGTCTTGCCAAAAACGAATGCATTAGTTGCAATTTTTTATTTCATTTGACAAAAATAATACAATTATCGTTTTTAAAGGTAATTACTATTCGATGTGCTCCGACTTGCCTTTTGCTTCCACCGTCGGCATCCAAAAGAATTCTTCGGATTCCGTCGTTGAGGATTCTATGGAGCAATACACTTACTTCAACGAGCAGACGACGACCGTACCGACGAACGGACGAGGGACAGTGCCATCATTTGGGGCGGAGGACGAAGGGGACGCCGAGGAAGGGTCGAATTTGACGGACGGACTTTGGCAGCCATCGCTCAACTTTTTGCCTAACGTCGCATTCAGTGGCTTTTTTTTATACTAGTTTAACTTGCATTTGTACACAGCTCATTTTAAGGCTTTGGTCTTGCCCGAAAGCGACTTGAACAAATATTCGGAGGCAATAATGACAACGAGAAAACGGCAATTGCTTTCCGATTTGATTTTTCCTCGTCAAATATGGTGGATGGACCATCACATTAGGTTTAATGCAGATTAGCGTTTTGCGCAGATTCGTTCACTCGGTGCATTGTTTCGCTTTCTTGAGCAACAAAAGGGCGTCTCCTCCGCTGATTCGGCCGGTGTTGTCGTCAATACTTACAACCTTCGTTCGATCATCAGTACCATTGACTCGTACATTCTGTTCGTCTCCCCTCCCACTGTTTCCTTTTTATAATTTTTATTTTTAAGTGAGGATTGTGTGGAGGTTGACTCCGTCACTTTGCGTGCCCTTGAGGTTTTCTACTCCGATTACAATCCGAAGTCCATTCGGCAAAAGTTTGTGTGGGGCAACCATCGAAGGGAGGGCATGAGTATATTCAAATTGTGCAATTTGTGCCGATCCGTGCCCGGGAAGCAAATGCTGAGGTGAGGGAATTCACATTGATGAATCAGGGTCAAGATCCGGAGCAACTCGTTCTCCCTCCCCCATGGTCAATTCCTCCGATTAAATCAACGTTTTCCTCTAAAGCATTCTAATTATTATTTTTTTTTTTTTTGTAAGAAACTGCTCAAGACGAATTAAACCCATTTTTATGGGCGTTTTTCTGAGTCTTGATAAAAGGGGGGGGGGGTGTGGGTAACGAATGTACCCATTAAAACAAGTGGCAAATTAATTATTATAAATCCCTTGCACAGAATGTGGTTCGAGCGACCGTCCAAAGACCGGCGAATGCTCACGACTCGACACGAGGCAATTGCCTATTTGTACCAGGACTGCAATTTGGAAGTGACTGCCCACTTGCGCACACTGTTAAAAGATGTCACCAGCATAAGGGTTGGTTAGAAACAGACACAGTTTGGAAGTGGAACACCAAATTTAAAGGGCATTCTCAAACGAATGCGCCGTGGCAATGTTCCGATCAGTGACTGGAAGAGCCTTTTCATGGTCGCTTATTAGCATAAATGGTCTAAAGGATGTATTGATGGCATTAAACTTGGTTAAGACTTTGTGCACATTAGTCAAAATTGGCACGTATTTTGACGAACGGGAGATAAACTTGGCCATTGTTAAGGACAAAATGCAATTTCTTAGAGATCCGCTCAAACAACTCACCGCCATTCTCATCGGAGTGGTCAGTCAATAGTTTCCAACTGTTTTCTCCCTATTGTTTTCTCCTCTTTCAGATAGATTTTACCGAATCAATCAGTGAAAATCGTTTGGTCATCTATAAAGGGGTCGATCATGAGTTGGACAAAAGTGATTTTGTTTAAAATTTATTTGTTTATTTCGATACGATTCACTTTATCTAGCCATTTCTAGAGAAAGAATTGTATGATAAATTGCCGGAGGATTTGACATCGGTGGCGCACATGGAATCGGAAGACATTGCGATCGAAGGTTGTTCGGTCGCTTACGTGCCGATCATCGGCTATTTGCTGATGGTGGCAGAGAATACGCAAATTCCAGCGGCAACTAAAGCACTTGTGGAAATTGTAAAACGAACAAAAAATAAAAACAAATAATTATTGCAAAATCATTATTCTCCTTTTCTTTTAGGTTTTTTCTTCCGAAGGAATGTCCTATTACAAAACGAATCGAATGCGTTTGTTGGACGAAAACATTGGGGACATAAAAATGCAAATTGTGGATGCGGAGACGAACATTGTGCTAAAGTTGGCCTTTAAACTGCTTGATGTTGCGTTTTTTAATTCACATTTTACCATTTTCCATAGTTTACAACGTCGTATTTTGGACAGCAAAGACGCGGTGCTGAAAGCCGTCGAATTCGCCGCCACTTTGGACTGTCTAATTTCATTGTATGTTTGTTTATTGCCATTTATTTTTTTATTTAATACAACAAATAATGTCATTTTTGTAAATTTTCCAATTTTCCCTCTTTTTGATCTATTGTGGCACGCAAATACAATTGGATACGGCCCAACTTTGTGGAGGAGAAAATTGTGGCCATTGAGCAAGCGCGACATCCCATTGCTGAACACATTTGCAAAGACGGGAAATATGTGCCGAACCCCGTGCAGTAAGTGCCGAACTTAGTCCATTTTTATCGTCATGTGTAATTGACAATTCTTTATGTAACAGTTCTTCCACAGAAGTCGGCATGATCAAAGTGCTTTTAGGACCGAATGCCTCGGGCAAAAGTGTTTACCTGAAAATGGTGCCGATATTTCTTTGCTTATGATAGCACGCCCTCCGCCCGTTGTTTAGGTCGGCGCCGTTGTCTACTTGGCCTGTTGCGGTTCCTTTGTGCCCGCCCAACGTGCCACAATTGGCCCAATCGGCCGCATTCTTTCTCGTCTTTACACCATTGATTCGGTGTTGGATGGCATGTCTTCGTTTGCCAACGATCTTAAACAGGTTGTCCATTGGATCATTTTTAATTCCAAGCCTTTTTTTTGCATTTTTCGATGTCACGTGCCATCGCCAAAAGTGACAACACTTCGTTGCTGATCATTGACGAGTTCGGCAAGGGCACAATGACGGTATTTTTGCTTACCTACATACGCAGTACGTTTCTACTCTCCCAGGAGGTCGGTCTCGCTCTGTTGGCCTCCTGCTTGAACTATTGGCTAGAGGGGTCCGTTGAACTGTGTCCCCACGTGTTCGTCTCCTCCCATTTCCACGCGCTCAGCAATTTGCTTCGGGACCCGAACAAATTGATCCGTTTTCAAACGATGGATGTGCGAAGGTTGGACGACGACACGCTCGACTTTCAATACACTTTGGTTGACGGGACCACCGACTTGTCTTACGCGACATTCACCGCTCTCAAAATGGGCATTCCCCGAGACATTGTCGACCGTTCCGAAGAAGTGGCAGAATTGTTTGCTTGCATTGTTTATTCTTTGCATCGTTCATTAGGTGTACATTCATTTACGTGCCGGCGGAGCACTCAGTGAATTGGAGCCAATTGACGTGAAAACAGAAGTCAAAACACAGGGAACAGAAATATTTGTGGGATTGGTGTACGATGGCAACAACAACGACAGCGACAACATTCGAACATCATTGGATGAACGGGAGGAAATTGATGAAGAAGGTGAGGAAGAAGAAAATGGGGATGCCCAAGAGAATGGAGAGGAGGCGGAAGAGGTCACAAAATTTGCCACATTTTAATCAGCAATTTATTTATTCGTGTGATTGCAATTTAAGCGGCGGTGTTTATTCTTAGTAATTTATCACATTTTTGCTAATATGAATTAATAATTTGTAATATTTATCATCCATTTAAACCCAGAATTTAAATTCACAACGGAACAAATAAAATACCTCTTTTGGAATACTCATAAATTACAGCCAAATCCATCTATCATTCATTGATTAATTTGGTTGCAAAGGGGCGTATATGCCGATAGGTGCCGTCAAAGAAAAAATTGCATAGGGATTTTGCTCAGAAAATTATAATACAATTTCTTACTGATGAGTTTAGGTGTGAAAAGCCACAATCTTCCAGGTCCTAAACAAAATGGTCATTAAAACAAAAATTCTCAGTTACATACCCTCCACAACCATTGCTACTATACGTCCACTTGTCATGTAATCAAACAACGCGTTGTTGCCGCGCCTTTAATGATTTCTCACTATTGCTTCGTCTACCAAAGCCTTAAATATCATGTTTTTTAGACTAGGGTTTTAAAAAAACCATTTTCATCGCCTCAAGCGTGAAACGAACCTCCTCGAATCGTGAAATAATTTCGCCTGCTACACCCATTTTTACTGATGCAGGTTTAATGATAACCAGAGTGCGTTCTAATGGAATTGGCTGGTATTGCTTAAAAGATGACAATGTATATGCCAAAAAAAAAACAGTAAAAGTTCTCGATCACGCATTCATGGGGTAAAATGGGAAACTTTGTCAACAAGGTTGTCGAATGCTTTTAGAGTTTTTGAAAATTATTTATTATATTTCGGCTTCGGGGTTCGAGATGGACGGAGGACAATTCGTCGGGCCATTTCGTTTTTGTATCGACTCGTTTTTTACGTGTTATAAGTAGGGAGCGGATCTGTATGCAAATGCATACATTTTTTGCTAATTTGCAATGGCCTAATAAGCACGAAAAACGTATTTTTAACATGGTTTGAAGCTTCTACGACTTTTCAGATGCATATTTTTGCATATTTTGGGATTTGGTGCATAGTGGCTATTGTTGCATATTTGGAATTTATGGGCATATTTTCATGTATATTTGGCATTTTTTGCTAAAATTACAAAATTTACACCCCCCTAATAAACATAAGAAAAAATATCCCAAAAATGAAAAATTTGAATTTTTAAAAAAATTCTTTGAAAAACAAAAATATTTCCTTTATATTTTTATATATTGAAAAAATAATATTATACATTCCCTGAAATGATTTGATTTGTCAATGTGAGAAAAAATTGAATTTTATCGATACAAATTTTGTTGAAAATTTGGTGGTGCATATTTTTTGTGCATATTTTCGCATTTTCGAGCATATTTTATGCCCATATTTGGCTTCTTGTGCATATAAATGAACCAGTCAGTTCGGCGTGACTAGCAAAAACTTTTTTAATTTTCGTTTAAATTAAACAAATTAGGTATTATTCGAAAGCACTTGACTATATCTATCAATGTGCTAAATTTCGAGAAAATTTAAAAATATACAAAAAAAATTATGGCCAAAAAACCTCCAAAAATTGAATTTTTCTGCATAGTTCGGCGCGATAGGTCATAACTTTTTTATATATGGATGGATTTTTTAATATGTGGAAAATGAATGCAGCACATATAGAGCTTTCTGAATATACCAATTATATTTGAATTGGCAGATTTAGAAAAAAGTTATGGCTTCTCAAAATTGGCCGTGCCGAACTGAGCTGCGCCGAAGCCAAAAAGTATCGGTTTTTTCACCTGAAAAGTACCGGTACCGGTTTTTCCCAAAAGTATTCTGCGCTCCAACGCAAAATAGGGTTAAAAAAACGAGTCGATACAAAAACGAATTGGCCCGAATGAATTGGGTATTTACCGTTCGAGATGGGTCAAAAGAGAGGTCAAATTTCGGCTCTATTGCAGTTTACCCGACCATAAAAAAAAAGACACGACCATAAAAAAGAAGACACGACCATAAAAAATTTACACGACCATAAATCTCACCCTTCATTAAAAATAGGAAAAAAAAATTCTATGTCTTGAGTTTTTTCAATAAAAAATTACTTGGAATTTTTTAAAGTAGGAAATTTGAAGAAAAAACATGAAATTTTCATAACATTTTTTAAATTTTTACTAGTTTTTTGAAGACTTTTAAGAAAAAAATACGAAAATTTGAAGGATTTTCTTGAAAATTCTGCGTTAAAAACCCAGTAATTTTTATTGAAAAAACTCAAGACTTAAAAAAAATTTTATATTTTTTCCTAGGGGGGGGATATTTATGGTCGTGTCTTTTTTTATGGTCGTGTAAATTTTTTATGGTCGGGTAAACTGCAATAGAACCCAAATTTCTTTACATCATGAGCTGATTTCATTAAGTGCATTATTTTTCGTATAATTTTTTTTACAAATTGGGCAGGGAATTTTAGGTAAAAAGACGAGTCGTTCTGGGCCAATTCGTACTGTCCCGATTCGTACTGGTACCCCGATTCGTACTAAGATTCCCGATTCGTACTGTAGCATAAAAAACAACGCAAAAACACTAAATTTATTCGTGAAAAAACTACATTTATTATGTTTGGTGTCTGCAAGGCTACTTGTAAATTGGTTTTGAATAAAAAGTACAAATTCATTGAAGCACGAACATTTGATGAAATATACATTAAAATATAAAAATTATAGGGATTTTGCTCACAAAAAGGTTATGTTTAAGGATTCTGTCAATATAACAAAAAAATTTCAAAATTTGACAAAAAATGCACTTTTAAAAATCTTCATTTCCCTTTACAAACCAACAAAAAGGAGCATAAATCAGTTAAATTTGGGGATGCTTTGTCTTAGCCCCCTCCAATTTTCCTTTTTCCCTCCATCGTCCATTCTCTGCTGACGATCAAAAGGAATGCCGACATTACGCAAGTTGCGGAGGAATGGACGAATTGGAGCAGGATGACCAGCGAATGCATTTCGCCAACTCGTTGGGCGCACAGCGAAAGAAGCGTCGCGCAAAAGGCCACGCAAAGGCCGACGGGCAATGCGTTGGCGGCGAACATGTGGCCAATTGGCAGTGACTGTTTTTGCCCTCCACCGGGGACGGCATTCCCTTCGGCGCCGCTGTCGCTGTGTCTCCCTTTCTCATTTAACCTAATTAATCATTGGACAAATGCCAAAATGGTCACCAACGCACATTATCCAAATGGTCCAATGGACGAACAATGCGTAGGCCAAATAAGGGAACGGATGCTCGGGTGGGTGCCACAACGAGTTCCTGAGTGGGAATGGTTACTGTGTTATGGAAGGGGGTTACTGTAATAAGGAAGGAGTTAGTGTTTTAGAAAAGTTACTGTATGAAGGCAAGGTTGCAGTTTTAAGGAAATTACTGTATAGAGAAAGAGGTTATTGTACGAAGGCACGGGTTACTATTTGAAGGAAGGGGTTACTGTATGAAGAAAATAATTACTGTATAATGGAAAGGTTATTGTATTAGGGAAATCTTATTTTTCTTTTTTCAATTGAAGATTCAAAATGTTACATTTTTTGCAATTTCTGTTCACTGTCACCCAACAGAAGAAGCACAGTTTGGAATGGCCAAATGCCATGGATCTGTTTGAATTTGGCACGGCATAATTGAAATTTATTAAAAAAAGGACTTTGTAAAGCCAATGGAGCGTCCTTCGGGTGAACATCGCCTGGGCAAGGACAAAAGAGAAAAGGGCAGAGAAAAGGACGAGGCCAAGCGAACGGAGAAAGGAAAATTTGAAAAGCATTGGGAGACGAAGGACAGAGAGAAGAAGGAAAAGGGAAGAGACAGAGAGGGGAGAAGACGAATCAAAGGACGGAAAGGAAGAAAATGGACAGGTGGGAGGAGGAGGTCGAATCATTTTGTTTGACCTTGACCAGAAAAATAGAAAATGCGGGGAGAGGGAAGACAAATAGAGGAATAATTGCAAAAAGATGGAAGGACAAAGGGAGAGAGAGAAAGAAGAAAAAAAGAGAGAGGTCGAGGGAGAGAGAGAGAGATCGGAATGCAAAAAGTGATCAAATGGGAAGCGAGAAAGAGAGAGAGAGAGAGCGATCGGAATTCAAAAAGTGATCAAATGGAAAAGAAAATGACCATCGAATGTATGGACGAATTCATCCTAAATGAAAAGGGGCACACAAATAAATGGGGAAAACGCACTAATTAATGCCTATTCAAATGAACGAGTCCCGTTCTGCTGATATGACAATATTTTGATCAAAACATCATTTGCCATCAATATTCTTTTGTAGGATTCTGTTAATATGCCGTTGCCATGGTTACGTGTGGAAGAAACGAAACCTCCCCCTAATTGAATTTAATGAGTGCCTTGCCCTTTGGTTGGCCATTCATTCGTTGGCACTATCCCTTGTCCTATCGTTTCCTATCCCAAAATGCGATCACCACCCCTCCGACAACAAATTGCCCAATCTGTGCCCTCGGCTGCTGAACAGGCCGTTCCCGCTCCCGCGGCATTGCCCAAAAGCGATGCCGCCGCCGTGCTCCCTCTGCTGGTCGACCCGTGTCGTCGTGCGTATGCGCCCTTTGCTGTCGAATTTATCGCCTCTCTCCTCTTTACGCTTTTCAGTCGGTTTTTCATTTCGACTTTCGCCCCGCTTCGGTTTTCCCATTCCAAATTCTGTTTTCTGTCTTTGGCATTTGCTTTTCCTCCAATGTTCAGCTGATCTCCTCTCCGTCCTCCTCCTCCCCTCCTCCGCTGACCATTCGTCATCCCAACTCCATCATATCGCTCTCTTCGAAGGTGCTCTGACTCTTGCGCTGATCTGTGCCTTCCGTCCGTTTGGCAGTGCCCACTTTAACCCTTGTGCCCCTAATTTGCTTAATTTAATTAATTAATTGGTCCCCCTTTTCAATGTCATTTCCCCCCCCCCCCCCATTTGCCCCATTAGCCGTCACTTTGGCTTCTCTTCTCACCCTCAATTTGCCTTTTCTGCTCGGCTTCGCTTTGCTCTTTTCCCAATTCTTTGGCTCCTTTTTTGGTGCTCTTCTCTTTCATTCCTCCATCTCTTCGTCCGCTTTCATTGATGCATCGCTTCAACTCGGCACCATTCGTTCAGTCGTTGAAAATTTGGAACAATTCGGGCAGAAAAGTGTGCCACTTTCGGTCGCCGTCGACGAATTTGCGGAGACGGACACCGACGGACAGATCAGTCCCTTCTCCAACAGATTGCAGGCAAAAAAATACTCCTTTCGCTGCTTTCAAATCTATTCCACTGGCTTTCACTTTGTTAGATGTTCATTTCGGAGTGTCTCTGCTCCCTTTTGATCGTTTTGGCCCATTCCTTTGGTGCCTTGGCCATTTCGTCTGTCCCCTGTGGCCATTCTTTGTTTTTGGCCCAGGCATTTTCAGTTGCATCGGCTCGAGTAAATGCTTCTTTTTCTTTTGTTTGTTAGTGAATTTTGTCTTTATATTGTGGCCACTGCCATCAGCGCACGTTCGCCGCTCGGCCAAAGTGCCAATTTGGGCCGTGCCACAGCCAATGCTATTTTGGCGACCATCTTCACGCGCCCCGATAAGTTCGTCATTTGGCGATTCTTCTATATCCATTTCTTCGGTGCCTTTTGTTCAGCGATTGTCGGCGCCGCCATTTTTTGGTAGGGGATGGGAACACCTATTAGTAAGCCAATTAATTGATATTTAGGATTGTCAAATGCGCTTTGGTGGAGAATCAGCCGCCATAGCATCAGTTTGACGCCGGTTGGACAATGTCCGATCGGTCGGATTATTATATATCGATTTATTTGCTGTTACAATGACCAATGAACACGATCGATTATCTGTATTTGTGCAAAACTGATTTATGATAAAAAAAAAATTTCATTTTTCGAGAACGGCAACATTTATGATTTATTCCAATTTTTCATTCCCCCCTCGCAAGTCAGTCGCTGCGCACAAATCGATCGCTGTTTTGCAAAGGTGCGATCCCTTCCCCCTCACTTCGCCCATTTCTCTTCCCCTCCTTTCTCCCCCAATTCCCCCCGCCCCATTCGCCTCAAAGATTTAATTTTCTTTTCCTTATCATTTCCCACAATTCGTCCATTCTTCGGTCCTAAAGTTCATAACGGAATTTCGTGTAATTCTTTCTCTTTCTTTTGCACATAATTAATTGAATAGCCAAAGGGAGTGATGGTGACCATGGCACAGAATAAACCCAAAGTTTATATCGTCGGAGTTGGAATGACCAAAGTGAGCAGCTGCTGTTGAGAAGGGAGGGGGGGGGGAGGGGAAATGCAGAGAAATTTATTTAATGAATGAATGACTTTATATATATATATGTTTCCTCCTTTTCAGTTTTACAAACCCAAGTCATCGGGAAAAGATTATCCCGAATTGGTGAGAGAAGCAGGTAAGAGAGTGTGGAGAAGGGAGAGAGAGTGAAGGGAGAGGGTGGGGGAAAGAATGGAGGGGGAGAGAGAGTGGAGGGGGAAAGTGGAGAGGGTAGGGGCAGAGTGGGGAGAGAGAGACTGGGGAGGGGAGGAGGAAAGTGCCGAGAGTTGTGCCGATTCATTAAGCAACTGAGGCGTTGGATGATGCCGGACTCAAATACGAGCAAATCCAACAAGCGACCGCTTCGTACATGTACGGAGGCTCATGCTGTGGACAAAGGGCACTGTATGAAATGGGACTGACGGGCATTCCGATTTTTAATGTCAGTGAAGGGAGAGGGGCAAACAAAGGAAAAGGAATTTGGCACTTTGAGAGGGGGGGGGGGACGGACGGCAAGTCAAATTAGAATTGGGCATGCATTTGACTTCAGAGGGGTGGGCATTTGGCCCGTTTATTGACTATTTTGTTTTAGCTGAACAACGCTTGTGCCAGTGGTTCTTCCGGCATTTTCCTCTGCAAACAAATCATCGAAAGTGGCGAGTGGGCGTGGGGAAAGGTAGGGATGTGCGAGACTCTCGGTTCTCGGTTCCCGACTCGGGAAATTTCCCGGGTTTTTCGTGTCTCGGTCTCGGTTCTCGGTCTCGGGTTTTGTTTCTCGGAAACCGGGAAATTTTTGCACTGTTAAAGATGGCTTTGGGGTCAAAGACAGACAGACAGACACATGATGTAAAGATTTTTTTTTCCAAATTTCCTGAGATTTTTAACTTGCAAGTATGATATGCCAAAGTATTTCTGGATTTCTTCAAAATAATCTTAAAAATTCCCAAAAATTGACCTTTTTTCGGCTATATCTGCTAACAAATCTGGCAAATTAGAGGAATTCCCTACCAAAATTTTAATTTTTCGTTTCAATTTTGATGATTGAAATTGTTTTTTATTTTAAAGATCTTATATTTTACCTTATAAAGATTCGTTTAGAAAACGGCTCCAAAATGGCAAAAAAAGAATTGAAGGCACGATCGGGATTTCATTTTGATTCAGAAAAATTGCTTTTTTTCTGGTGAAGCAAAATTTGTTTTAGTAATGATTTTCAAAATTTTAAGGATGCCGGACCCTCACTTCTTAAAATGTTGAAAAAATAGATTAAAATTTGACTTTTTTAGGTCCAAATCTGTTAATAAAAAATAGATTAAAATTTGACTTTTTTAGGTCCAAATCTGTTAATGATTTAACCAAATTCTGAAAAAAAAGTTTCCGGCGGCGCCCATCGGCACCACCGCACTAATTAATCTTTTTGAATCTAAAGGACTCAAAATTTACTAATTTTTTTAGCAAATTTTAACAAATTCATATATTTTTCAAAAATTTCCCAGGTCGCGCCTATCGGCAACACCAGACCTCCGTTCACATAGGTTTTCTCAAACTTTACCACTAAAATCCAAAAATTAGTCCTTTTTTGTCAATATTTGATACTAAATAAAATACATTCATATTTTGAAAATTTTCATCTACTGTCTCAATGTCCAATTTATCCAAAAAATCTGACGGAAATATGTACAAAATTCGCAAGCAATATATATTTCAGAAGACCATGCATCTTGCTGTTAATTTTAGAGAATCATATAATTGCTTTTGTTCAAAAAAATAATACAAATTTAGACAAAATTTTGCATTTTGTTAAAAATTTCCCGGTTCCCGACTCGGGAAATTTCCCGGGTTTTTTGGGGTCTCGGTCTCGGTTCCCGGGGTCATTTCCCGGTCTCGGTCTCGGTTCTCGGGGTCATTTCCCGGTCTCGGTCTCGGTTCTCGGGGTCATTTCCCGGTCTCGGTTCTCGATTCCCGGTAAAAATCATTTCTCGCACATCCCTAGGGAAAGGGAATGAATCAAATGATTTGTGCCACGAATCCTTCGACTGACTTTTATTCTTTTTTTTAGGCAATGTTGACCTGATGTTGGCCGTTGGTTTTGAGAAGGTGAAAACCATCCCATTCATTTGTTTGATCAATGCCCCTGAAGATGAACCCCGGCAGTTTGGAGGCCACGCAGGGAGTGGAGGGCGATCGGACACTGCCCGTGGACAAACACATCCAGGCAAAAAGCACACAAAGTGGCACTGCTGACCAAAGGCACGGAGTATTTTCAGCTAATGGCCGACACTTACGGCTTACAAGCAGCTCCGATCACTTCGCAAATGTTTGGCAATGCGGGAAGAGAGCATATGGAAAAATACGGTAAAGAGGGGAAAAGATCGCTGAGAGGGAGAGAGACAGAGAGAAAGACATAGGAGAGAGAGATACAAAGGGAAGGCAAGAGAGGAAAAGAGAATAAGAAAGAGAGAGAGGGAGAGTAAAGGCATTAAGAAAGGGGCTTTTATAATTTGAAGGGACGCGCAGGGAACACTTTGCCAAAATTGCCTTCAAAAACCATCTGCATTCGGTGCACAATCCGTGAGAATTGACGGCGTGGGAGGAGGTGAAAAGTTGCAAACTGTTCAGAAAATCACAATTCCAAAAGAAGTTCTCGCTGGACGAAGTGATCAATGCGAGAAAAGTAAAGCAGAAAAACAACGGGGGGAGGGGGGAGAGATGGCACAAAAAAGGAGGGGGGGGGAGGGGAGGGGGAGAGATGGCACAAAAAAGGAATAGGGGGAGAGGAGGGGGAGAGATGGCACAAAAAAGGAGGGGGAGGGAGGGGGAAGAGGGCACAGAAAAAAAGGGGAGGGGAGAGATGGCACAAAAAAGGAGGGGGAGGGAGGGGGAGAGGGCACAGAAAAAAGGGGAGGGGAGGGGGAGAAGGGTGGAGGGAGGGGAGTGGGGAGAGATGGCAGAAAAAAGGAGGGGGAGGGGAGGGGGAGAGATGGCACAAAAAAGGAATAGGGGGAGGGGAGGGGGAGAGATGGCACAAAAAAGGAATAGGGGGAGGGGAGGGGGAGAGATGGCACAAAAAAGGAGGGGGAGGGAGGGGGAAGAGGGCACAGAAAAAAAGGGGAGGGGAGAGATGGCACAAAAAAGGAGGGGGAGGGAGGGGGAGAGGGCACAGAAAAAAGGGGAGGGGAGGGGGAGAAGGGTGGAGGGAGGGGAGTGGGGAGAGATGGCACAAAAAAGGAGGGGGGGGGGGTGAGGGGGGTTGAAGAGACTAGTGGGTTGGCAGATGAAAATTTGAAAAGATTTTTTCTTAGAGGAAATTCATGGTGCCGATAGCCCCACACAAAAATAGGTTGTGATTTTAATAGATTTACCCCATTTTTGTCAAAAACTTTAAAAAACCCAAAAATTTATAAAAAGCCTCAAAAATATAAAAAGACAACAAATCCTGTGGTTATATACTTGCCCAACTTCTTGTTCAACCTTTTCAACCGACTTTCTTTTCCTTTCATTTCATCAGCAGTTTTTGTCCCTCTTTGCTTCCTCTGCCACTAATTATCCTTTAATTATGCTATTTTTTGCCTTAATTTGTTTGCCCTCGTCAGATTTACGATTATATGGGCCTTTTGGAGTGTTCGCCCACCAGCGACGGTGCTGCGGCCGCTGTGATTTGCAGCGAACGATTTTTGGAGAAAAACCCGCATTTGAAAGGACAAGCGGTGGAAATTGTGGGCATTGAATTGGGCACGGGTTCGCCCTTTGGCATTTTTCTTTTGGGACGGAAATTTCGACACGGAAAGTGCCGCCCCAAATTGTTCAGATGAGCCATCGGTGTTTTCGGAACGGTCGAACATCAAAATGATCGGCTTTGATTTGATCAAACGCATTTCGGAGCGGCTTTATGCCAAAACGGGGGTAGAGCCCGGCCAAATTCAGGTGAAGGACCAAAGGGGCGGAGGAACAAAAGTCAAAAGGGGCATTTTTGAAAATTGCTAATTGATCCCCCCCCCCCCCAAATTATTTGCTCCCAATTTGAGGTGATGGAATTGCACGACTGCTTCGCGCCCAACGAATTGATCACTTACGAGGCACTTGGACTGTGCCCAATTGGCACGTCCAACAGATTAAAATGAACAATTGGCGGGCGAATGAATGGTTTTTTATTGGCATTTCTTAAGGGAAAGCCGGCGAATTGGTGGACCGCGGAGACAACACTTACGGGGGCAAATGGGTGATCAATCCGAGCGGGGTTAGCATTGAACCTTTTTTTGTTGGTATTATTTGATCAATTCGATTGTTTAGGGACTTATCTCCAAAGGCCATCCCATCGGTGCCACCGGTGAGTGGAAAAGTGGGGGCAAAGGGCGGGTGCCACAAAAAAAGCGGAGGGAAAAATAACGCCCCCTCACGGGCATTTTTAGGCATTGCGCAAGCGGTGGAATTGAGCAATCAGTTGAGGGGACGATGCGGCCCACGACAGGTGGACAACGTCACATACGCACTTCAGCACAACATCGGTGGGTCAAAGAAAAAAAAGGGGAGGAGAGCGGGCGGAAAAAGGGAAAAGAAAGGGTGCCGGGGGGGGGGGAGAATGGCCCCCGAGGGGACGACCTGTTCAACAAAAACCAGTATTGTTTGGTTTATTTAACTATATTGTAACAATCTTCGACGGGAATTTCTTAAAAATAGCATAGATTTGAAAGGGCCATTTCCGATATATAAGGGGAGGATTTGAGGCAATTGCCTCTTCTTTTTTATTGTGCTGAGTTATACAGCCTAATATGCATCACATTTTAACTCAGTTTGATGCTTCAATACCCCCCAAGAAGATACATTTTTCGAGAAAAATACTATTTTTGAAAACTCTTCCAAAATCCTTTTTTTTTTTTGCTGGCCAAAAATTCACACAAAGAATTCTTGTCTCTTTCCGATAAAACTTTAGAAATGTTAAAATATTTCGTATATATCTCTTTTTTTTTAATTTGCTTAATCATTTGTTTTTTCTTTTTCAAATTTTGTTTCGCTTTTTGTGCCTTTTTTGCTCTTTCGTTTCGCTTTTTATTTTTTGTTTCCTTTGTTTTTCTTTTTATTTTTTCCCATTTTCCCTCTTTTCTCCCCCAAATTTTTCCCTTTTCGCTTGGCCCCTTAAAACTAATTTAATGCTTTTTTGTTGTGTTGTTGTTGTTATTGTTGTGTTATGCCGCTCTCATTCATTTTTGTGCCAACTGTCCTTTGAATGACCCTTTAGGCTCGCGCATTGTAATCAGTGCCGACCGACAGCCGTCGCCGGAAAACGGTGCCGAACCGTCCCATCCCTTCGCAATCGCATCTTTTCTACATTTAATTTTGTTTCTACGCTTTCTTTCGAATAATGCTTCCTAACTTCCTGAATTCGAATTCCTTTTCCCCCTTCCTCCGTTTTTTTGTTGGCATTTTGCCTCTTTTCAGGCATTGGTGGCGCTGGCGTCGTCGCCCTTTACAAATTGGGCTTTCCCGAAATTGCGAACCAAGCGAAAGGGGAGGGCCGGCAAAAAAGTGTCGAAGATGGGGACGAAAAGGGCTTCAGAAGTGACGCAATATTTGAAGAGATTCGCGATAGGGCGGCACGGGTGCACATTTTTTGGGGGGGGGGGGGAGAATTGGAAGAAAATGTCAAATTTAAAGGAGTCGGAAATGGGTGATCAGCAGTCGATCGGATCAATTTTCAAATTTGTGATCAGTCGGGGGGCGGACAAAAGCGAATGGACGGTCGATTTGAAGAATTCACCGCCATTTGTGGGCAAAAAAAGGGCCAACGACCAGCAGACGGAGAAAGCCGATGTCGAAATTGCACTGTCCGACGACACTTTCATCCAAATTGCGGCTGGCAAGCTGAAACCTGATCAGGTCGCTCAGAGAAAGGGGACACGAAAAAGGGGAACGAATACTGATCAGAGCAAGGGGAGTGATCAGTAATGAGGGTAAAGGGATCGATTACGGAAGAAGATGATTGATTAGAGCTATTCTCGGATAAGGGAAGTGTGAGAGATCTCTAATCGGGACGTAGGAACCGACCCCTAACAAAAGGAAGGAAAACTGATCACTGATTAGATAATTGCCCAAGCGTCAACCAATCACTGAGAGCACCACATTTAGGCATTCATGCATGGAAAGATGAAGATTCGGGGCAACATAATGAAGGCAATGAAGCTGAAAACGGTGTTGGACCCGAGCAAATTGAAGGCCCGAATCTGACCAGTGCGGTTGTGATCATTTGCATTCAGAGGAAGGATCGGAGAAAAGACTTTTCATTGTAATTGACACAAAAAGGGTTAAAGCATTTATTAGACGAGAATTGGACAATTGCCAAAGGGTGGGCTGTTCGTTTCCGCCGCTCACCGCCTCTGTTGGGCGCTCATTTGCCGCACTCCGTTCAATTCGAATTGAATGCCCTCGAGGCGCCGGAGGATTTGCGCGTCGCGCACATTCATTTCCATCTGAAATGGACGGAACATTGGCATATTTTGGCATGGCATTTCTCTCTATCTCTGCTGGTCAGCTTTGATCACCACTTTATGTCCGACATCACATTGTTTTTTGACTAATCAATGGAAACAAAAAAATTCCAAGAATCGATGGTTAAAAGTAAATTTCAATAATGATGCTAAAAATAAAGGCATTTACTGACCAAGAAAAAAATAATAATGTTCCAATCGTTTTGGGTCGTTCTTAAATCCGCCATTTTTACAGGGTTCCGTCCAAAATTCTTCTCAAAAAACTAAATATAAAAAAATGTCATTAACTTTTCATAACTTGGATAAAAAGTTAAAAAAAAATGTCAACATCTTTCTTAAAACATAATCAATTTTTGAAAGCAAACCAAGCACTATAAGAAATTACCAAAATTTTATAATTTGGTTCCCTTGAGAAAAGTGTTATGATTGGGCGGAAAATCTATAAAATGGCTGGCGGATTTAATGCACCGTCCACAACAATGGTTTTATAATTGGTCTTATAAACTTTTCATTAAATTAAAGAACAATTGGATCATTATGTGCATTTGAGCCTAATCCCTTAATCCCTCCTCCCTTCCCATTATCCCTCCCCTCCCCTTTCTCTTTTCCCTCTTTGACTGCGCATTTCCGCCATTTCCCCCCGCCCCCCAGGCTAATTGCCTACAATTTCTCGCTTCAAATATTGGAACAGTTCGTTCCAATCCGTGAATCGCCTCTCCGCTGGGCCCATCCGTCGTGGCACTGTCGTTCCGTCATTTTCCCTCCGTCCCTCCGACGAATCGGACGAACTTTTCAGCGACCCGTAACCCACCGAAGGCGTTGTCGCCACCGTTTCGTTCAGCAGCGAATCGGTCGCCGACTGTTGGTGGTGGTGAAGAGGGGAGGAGACAACGAAATGTTGGGGGGAGGAGGGCGAAATGGGCGAAGAGGGCGCCATTTGGGGGACGGAATTCGAAATGTGAAGGGGCGAAATGAAAGGGAGCAACGGACAGGACAGGTCAACTGCAGCAGCGTGATGATGGTGGTGTTGCGCGTGGTGCTGATACGTCTTGAAAGAGTCGTCCACTGCGATTTGTCTCTGCTGACAATTCTGCAAAATTCCAAAGTTTTACGTCGTCCAACACTTTTGCTTCCGTTTTGTTACATTTGCTGTCATTGGATGGGACAGTGTCAAACAATTGTTGCTGTTTCTGTTGTTGTTGGTCAGTGTCGCCATGTTTGGACTTGTTGTGATTGTTGCGGATGAGCATGTGGGCGTACAACTCCACTCCGATTGAGGGGACGCGGGCGGCAGTGGACGGCGGACCGCAGCGGCGGTACCGTCCGCCTCGTCGTCCGAAGCGTCGGACGCTTCGTCGGTGGATTCGATGGTGTAATGAATGTTGTAGGGAAGGAACGGCATTTCCTCGGCCTGCGGCTTTCTATTTTCAAATGAACATTGCAAAAATAGAAATTGACTGGCGAATTGCGAAATACGGTAAAAAAAAAACAGGAAACTACAGACTGAACCTGAGGAAAGGAACGGTACGGATACTGTAGCAGAGAAGAACGGCACCGTTCGGCATGCTCACCTCATCTCGAAGAAAGGCCCCAACGCCGAACTGTACATCAACGGAGGCTCCGTCTCTTTGTCGGCGTCACCCTTTTTTATGCCATTTCCACGCCTCCGTCTCCGTCCTGTCAGTCTCAGCGTCGAATGATTGTAAAAGCGGCGTAAGAAGTTTTTTGCTGTCTCCAGACGAGACTCGACACCACCCGTCGTACTCAGCTGTTCGCTCTCGCAAATTGCCGACCTTCGACTGCCCGGCCCATTCCCCGCTTGGCACTCTTTCGGCGGCACACTTTCGAAAATGCGGTCTTTCCGTCTCCGAATGGCTGTCCCAAGCGAAAGTCTGAAATTGACAAATCCTTTCCCATTTTTTTCTCTCCCTATGGGCATTCTGTGCCCGCCCACTTCAGTCCGTTGTCCAAACTTTTCGTCCTCATCCGCGGCTTTTCCTTTGCCATCGGGTCAATGACAAAGGAATACTGCTGTTGTGGCGACTGGCAAAGCGAGTGGGGACTCCAATGGTTGCATTGTGGTGGCAGGAGACGTCGGACGGGAGGGCACGAAATGCGACTTGGGCACGGCGAAAGCGGCACGGGACAGCGGAAAGGCGGCAGAAAAAGCGCTTCCAGCGAACAGCATGTGTTGTTGTGATGGTGCGCAACAGCAGCGGAAGAGGCAGGAGATGCGAAAAACGGGGACTCCGCAGGGAATAGGGCAGTCACTTAATGTGTTTTAATTGATGACCGAACCAAAAAGTAACAAATGACACTCACCTAATTAGCTAGGGGAATGTGCCCTTCATTCTTCATGCCAAATATTTTGAAGATTTTTTGAATAATTTTACACCATAAAATATGAATTGCCCATCCCGTAAAAATGTCATTACTCCCTTAATTAGCCAATTTGCTCCCTCCTGCCCATTTGTACCTTTTTCGTGGCAAATGCCTGTCGCCCTTCCGCCGGTGCCGCTGTTGCTGTAGTGCCTGACGTATTCGTTGGACGAGTACAGATCCGATTCCTTCCTCCTCATTATGGCCGTTTGCATTGCTTTCCGACTGGCGGAAATGTCACACAAAGAGCGGGACAGAGTTTGGGAAGAGTGATGATGGAGAAGGTTGGGGATGGGCACTGATGATGGGTGATTGGGCCAGGACAGAAGAGAGCGATCAGCGGAAGAGGAGGGGGATGAATTGCTGAAGGGAGAGGGAGGGCAAAATGGGGGAAAAGTGGGGGGGGGGAGGGGACAATTGGGGAAAAGGGGGGCGGGAGGGGACAATTGGGGAAAAGGGGGGCGGGAGGGGACAATTGGGGAAAAGAGAGGAAAATCAAACGGAAGGGGGAGGGGGAGGCAAAAGTGATGGATGAAGGACGGAACGAATGTTGCCCACAACTCATCATAATTTTTGGCCTCTGCCTTCCCCGTTTCAAAATGTCTTTTTTCCGGTGATAGGGCCTCTGTCTCCGATTGGGTTGGGTTGGCCATTTGAGTGACTTTCCCCGGGGGGACGGAATGAGCCGATTCGTACATTTTCAGTGAGGGCTTGGGGGACAACTGACACCGCCCGCGGGGAGATCACTTGCAAAGCACCCCCGGACAACGAGACGATGTTACCGGGCCTCTTTTTTACCAATCTGCGAACCAACTAACGAATGACACTGATCCATGCAGCATATGAATAATGGAGAGGATGAAAGAAGAGGTGACATGAGGAGGAGGAAGGGGAGGGGACAAAAGGTGGGAGGCATTGTGGGAAAGTTATCCGATCAGAAAAGCAGGGTCACGAGAAGCGGTGGAAGATCGGATGAAAGAATTGGGGGAGGGGAAGAGTGGCAAAAGAAAGTGAGAGAGGGAGGGAGAGAGACAAACGGAGAGAGGGGAGAGAGACAAACGGAGAGAGAGGAGGGACAAACGGAGAGTGGGGAGAGGGACAAACGGAGAGAGGGGAGAGAGACAAACGGAGAGAGGGGAGAGGGACAAACGGAGAGTGGGGAGAGGGACAAACGGAGAGAGGGGAGAGGGACAAACGGAGAGAGGGGAGAGGGACAAACGGAGAGAGAGAAGGGACAAACGGAGAGAGGGGAGAGGGACAAACGGAGAGAGGGGAGAGGGACAAACGGAGAGAGGGGAGAGGGACAAACGGAGTGAGGGGAGAGGGACAAACGGAGAGAGGGGAGAGGGACAAACGGAGAGAGGGGAGAGGGACAAACGGAGTGAGGGGAGAGGGACAAACGGAGAGAGGGGAGAGGGACAAACGGAGAGAGGGGAGAGGGGGGGGGCAATGTTTTAGAGAAGGACAAACCAACAAACTAATTGTTGAAACTTGAAACTGATTCATGCTGAAACAGCTGGGATATAGTTTTGGATACGGACTAAATTAGTAAAGTGGGAGCGATGAGAAGGAAACAAAATGAGTGAGAAAAAATGGGAAAGAATGGGAGGGGGCGAAAGGGGAGGAAAAGAGGGAGGAAAAGAGGGAGGAAAAGAGGGAGGAAAAGAGGGAGGAAAAGAGGGTGTCATTTGGGTGGTGGAGGGAATTGAACAAAATGAACTGGAAAAGGATGATCGGCTGAAAGTGGAAGAAAAGCCCGAGGGGAAGAGTGACCGACCGAACGGAAAAGAGCACACAAATTTACGGAGGGGGGCGAAGGGGAGGGGAATGAGGCGCGAAAAACATTTGCGCGGGTTGAATTTCGAAAGGAGTCTTTATTTTTCAAAATTTGTGCCATTACAGTCATTTGAAATCAATCAGTAATATTCTTAAACATTGACTTTCCCCACAATTACTGTTCTTCGGACGAATTTGGTCAATTTATTGTCGGTGAGTGAGTGAGGGGACCGATCACTTTTCCGCAGGGCGATGAGGGGGCGGAGGAGAGAAAAAAGAGAATGAGTGGTAAGATGGAATCAACAAATGATCAAATGGATGAACAAATGAAAGAATGGCTGGACGGATCGGATGATTGGGGGGGGGGATGAATTGGCTTGGGAATGCAATGGCTTGGCACTCGCTTCTGCCGCATCCCCCGTGGGTTCGTCTTTATTCCCCGCCTCCCTCTGCAGCCATTCATCATTGCGTTAATTATCGCCACTTTGGTGGTGTAAAATTGTCTGATTGATGGAATGGACGGGTGGGCAGGCAAATGGGGAAAAGGTGAGCAAAAGTGAAGCCGGACTGGACAGAGAAGAATTAAGCGGATCATATCATACGAATCCGATCAGATCGGCCCGGTCCGCGGGGGAGGGGGGAGGGGTCTGATCAAATCATGGGTTTGATTATGTGGCCATTGATCGATTGACAGCGGAAGAAAGGCGAGACTTGTGGAGAAAAAGAGTTGTAAAGCGAGATGATCGGGAATAAAAAGGAAAAGAAAAGCAAATTGACAAATGACCAACGGCGGGTGGGGAAGGACAGTAAAAAGGGCACGGGAGGAAAATGGTAATTCTTTGAGAGGGAAAAGAAAATTGGGCGCCGTTGGAAGTCCCAATTAAAAGTAAAATGGGAGGGGGAGGGGCACTGAAAAGGAAAAGCATCAAAAATGGCAAATTTAGGAGAGAGTGGGGAGGGAGCGGGAGGGGGGAGGGGGAAAAGGGGAAGCAAAGGGGGGGGGGGGGAGGAGGGAAAGGGGGAAGGGACCGCACTCCGTGGAAAACCCTCCAAATTTTAAAGAACCCTCCCCTCCCCCATTTTAGTGGAAGTGTTGCCCGGTTTCTTTTCTCCCTCCGTCCACCTTTGTTCTCTCCTTGCTCCTCCTCCTTCCTTGCCATTCATTTTGCTCCTTTCTTCCTCTTTATTGCCCTTTCTTTCTCTGCACTCTCTTTTTTCCTCTCTTCTTTCCTTTCTCTCTCTTCTCCCCTCTTCTTCTTTGTCGCCGTGTCTTTTCCGTCCCTCGCTTTCCTCCTCTCTTCTTTCCTTTCTCTCTCTTCTGCCCTCTTCTTCTTTGTCGCCGTGTCTTTTCCGTCCCTCGCTTTCTTCCTCTCTTCTTCCCTTTCTCTCTCTTCTTCCCTCTCCCTCTCTTCTTCCCTTTCTCTCTCTTCTCCCCTCTTTTTCTTCTTCCTTTTCATTCCTTTTTCCTTCATCCTCCTCTTTCTCTCTTCTTCCCTTCTCTTCTTCTTCTTTATCATTTTCCTCCCTCTTCATCATCGTTTTTGTCCTTCCCATTCGGCCACTGTCCAGTGCGGTTGCCGACTTGCCGCGCCTTCGTCCTTCAAAACAACGTGATGCGTCGCCAACGGCCCAAGTGCCAAATGCCACCTGAACAGAGATTGATCAGAATCTGGTCTGATCAGTCGATGGTTTTTTTCCCTCCGCCGGTTGGTTTTCTCTTTCACCGACCGATCTGTAACCACTGCCCATGTAAGTCGGTGACGAAAATGCTGCCGAACTCGCCGAAGGGGCTGAATTTGTACATTCGATGGCATTGGACGGACAAAACGATTGGGCGTACCCAATTTTAGCAAATGATTTGGGGATTAACGAACAATGCGACATTGGAAATATTTTGTTTTAATTGGGTAATTGGCTTTTGGGCATTGCTAAAAATGGCGGAAAATTAAATGGGCGAAAAGTGAGGGGCAAAAAAAAACGGATCAGCGCAAAATTAGACAGAACTATCAGAGTGCACGAGTGATCGGAGATTAGCTTATTTAAGCATTGACCAATTAGGCTAATGATCAGTCGAGAGCCTTTATCCGTCGAGTTTTTCTTAAGGAGCGCGTGGGACTGAACTGGGGAAGATTGTCTGTCCTTTTCTATGGGATTTTCCGCCTGCTGATCATCATTTTATGAAGTGATCAATTGTTCGAGTGTTGAGAAGCGACCAATCATTGGCATGAGTTGTAATTGTGCCAATGCCATTCTTTGCCACCGGCGCCGGGGGAGAGAAACATGAGAATAAACAAAAGTCATTACAACGAATGGACAAAAACGCTAATTGACAGGTGGGGTCATTCATTATTCAATTCCTTTATCATTGCGTTGGCTTTTTTCTTTTTGCATTCCCTCCTCCCCTCCTCTCGCCCCTCACTTTTTGTCCCTTTCCCTTTTGAATGCTTTTCCCATTTTCTCAGAATGACCCCTCATTTCCCTCTTTCCTTCCCCTTTCGTTTGGCTTTCTTTTTCTATTTTTGGTCAAATGTCTTCGCTTCTTTTTCCCTCTGTCGTCCGTTGGCCTTTCTTTTCCCCTTTTTTTCTCTCTTCGCATATTTTCCCAATATTTTACGATTGACGGACAGAAAGAGGAAAAAGCGACCGACTTTGACAGTTTTCTTTAAAAAAGCGATTGTATGTCCAAAAAAAGGGGCAGACGGACCGCGAAGAGTGTTTATGACACTTGAAGGGTCATTATTGGACAGCAGTGGACATTTGGGGGAGCCAAGGGGGGGGGACGAAGGGGGGGGGCAGAAAATATGGAAATTTGGAGGGGGGGGGGATATTGTCAAAATAAGACAAGGGAAAGATACACAGAAAAACAAATTAATTTTATTTTAAATGCATTTTAAAATAATTTTTTTTTTTCGATTTTGGGGAGAAAAGTCACCGAAGGGGCGCGGCGGAGGGAATCCGAAAGGATTTGAAGGCGATTAAGTTGTTATTGGGTGCGGAATTCGGAAGGGATGAAGGCGGGAGAGGGAGAAAGGGGTTTGGCAGGAGCAAATGCCGGAGGGAAAGAAAAGGCGGACAAAGCGAAGCGATGGACGGACATCGCCTCGGGGGGGGGGGGGGGACTTGTCAAAGTCAAAGGTCAATTAGTGTCATTTATTCGCTGCTTGTCCATCCGTCGTTTATCCGCTGATTAAATGTCCATTCGTTCCATTTATCTGCCCCTCCCTCCAGCTTTGCTTCTCCGATTCTCCGCATAAAATGGGTGAAATTGGGCCAAAATGGCCAGCGAAAGGGCGGGGGGAAAATGGGGGGGGGGGAGGAAATGGACAAAGCGGGCGATTGATTTGTTTGGTCCAATTTCCATCATTTTTCGCAGTTCTTTTTCCTTTAATTTTATAAATTATCTCTCCAAATATTTGTATGTATTTGGCAATGAATTTGGGCTGAACTTGAGGTTTTGTTTAGTTTGACCAAAGGGTGGAAGAGAAGAAGAAGAAGAAATGGGTCGGAGAGAGAAGGCGGACGAAGCGACGGATTAGTCAAAGGGGGGGGGGGGGGGAGGGAAGGGAAGGGAAGGGAAGGGACAGATGGACAATCGGCGGGGGGAAATACCGCAAAACAGCGGAAAAGAGGGGGACAGGAGGGGGGGGGGGGGGAGAGAGAAAAAGCGCAGCATCCCATCCAATTCCAATGCAATAAAAGCGGCAAATTTAGGGGGGGGGGAGGGTGGGGTTTACTCTCCGAATTGGTCAGCAACAGCACACACGCAGGGTTTGGTGAAAAATTTGAGAAGGGAGGAGAGGGAGGGAGAGTCAAAAGGGGGAGGGAGTGGAGGGGGACAGAGGGGGAGAGGGAGAGAAGGACAGACGGGACAGAGTTAGGAAAAGGGGAGAGGGACAAAGGGAGAGAAAAAGAGATTGAGGGATGAGAGGGGATGGACGTGTCCATCAGCGGCTCAAATGGTCCATGAAGCGGTGTTTTGTTGTCAAAAGGGGGCGGGGGGGGAGGCGGGCGGAATTCGACCAAAGCTAATGGACCGGCGGATCGGATTCTCCGCCACGCACTCATTAAAAGGCAAAATGCCGTCGGTCTGCTGGTTGAAGGTGAATTTGTCACCAAATTGGGTGGCAATGAAAAGTGATCGCAACATTAATTGATTATTCATTATAAAAATAAATTAAAAAAACCAAAAATAAATAATTACTGATCAGACTCAGCAAAATATTATTAAAGTATGTGTAGTTAATAAATGGCAAAGATTGGGTAAAAGAATTGACTCCTGTTCAAATGAGAATGGACAACCATAAATCTACCGCTAATCGGAAGCGATTTTCAAGAGAAATGATCAAAAAAGAAAAGTGATTTGGTACTAAAGGGGTTTTTGACAAAACAAAGGCCACCAATATTGGAAGAAAAGCACACTTTGTGCATAATCAGCAGAATCCAAAGTGCACTCCCCCACTCCCCGCCCAATTCGATCAAATTAGCGCCTATTCCCTCAACAACAACAACTTCGCCGGCGCCCCAATTAGCACAAATCAGCGGCGCCTTTCCCACTCATTGTGGGCCCAACCGGCGAATTGTCCTTCTATTTTGTGCTTTTGACTTTTGTTAGCCTTTAAAACATAAAATTTAAAAAAAATGTTCAGCAGAAGATGGGTGATTAGCTCTAGAATTTTTGGAAATGTACGCAAAAAAGGAAAAGCTTTCCATTAAAATTGACCAAAGTGACGGGGGGCGACTGCAAAGGCCAACGGATGCATAAAACAAATGAAGAAATAAATGCCTTCTGGAAGCAATTAGTGATGGAAGGGGAGGGAAACCCGGGGGGGGGGGAGAGGGGGAAGAAGCTCATCAGTAAAATGGGAGGGGGGGGGAGAGGGAGAGGTTTAACGGAAGGCGGCGGAGAGACGGAGAGGGAGGGAGAGGGATCGGCTGAAGCGGGGGGAGTGAGTTAGCAGATTTGTTTGTTTGGGTTTTGCTTTTTTGTGGTAACTGAAAGAGGTTAAACAAAAGAAAGGAGAAACGCGCGAGAAAAGAAAGAAAATGTGACAGACGCATAAATACTTTTGCTGGGGGGCGGGAGAGATGCGCGAGTGTTTGGATAAGGCGGCGGGAGGAGGAGGAGAATAGGAGACGGCGGTAGATGAAAGGATGGGATAGAGCATCCGTGGGATTTTGGCCGCCGGCTGGGGAAGAGTTGAATATCGGACGAAAGAGGAGAGGAGGGAGGAGGAGGAAGAAGAGGGAGAAAGGGGAGGGAGAAGAATAGGGAGGACGAAGAAGAGGAAGGAAGAGGAGAGGAAGAGGAGAGGAGAGGAGAGGAGAGGAGGGGAGGAGGAATAGGAGGAGGAAGAAGAGGGAGAAGAGGAGGGAGAAAGAGTAGGGAGGAGGAAGAAGAGGAAGGAAGAGGAAAGAAAGAGGAGAGAAAGAGGAGAGGAAGAAGAGGAGGAACGAGGAGGGAAGAGGAAAGAAAGAGGAGAGAAAGAGGAGAGGAAGAAGAGGAGGAACGAGGAGGGAAGAGGAAAGAAAGAGGAGAGAAAGAGGAGAGGAAGAAGAGGAGGAACGAGGAGGGGAGAGCGAGTGTTAGATGCATTTTAATCAGAGGGAATAATGGGGATAATAGGGGGAATTTGTATGGAGGCAAAGGGTAGGAGGTGGGGGGGATGGAATGGGTTGGGTTGGAGGAGGATGCGCAGATTTCTCCCTAACTTATGCCTCTTCTTCTGCTGGGATGATTTGCTGCTGTTGTTTGTTTGCAGAGCATTCAGTGGGAGTGAAAAGAAAGGGCGAGGAAATGGGGAGGGATGGCGGGAACGACGGGAAAAGCTAACGGCAACGAGGACCCCCGAAAATCGGCAGAAGAAGAAAGCACCACGGCAAAAGTGAGATGGAAGGGAGTGGGGGGAGGAAAGGATGACAGAAAAATGAGTTTATTTTAAAAACTGAAACACTTTTTGGAAGGCAATGCTTTTGAGAAGTTAGCAACGCATTCCTCCCCCCCCCCCCCCCCCCCGGGGGACTCTCTTTGTCCCTCCCGACATTTTGGCATTCTGTCCGTCCGCCCGTCCGGTCGTCCGTTCGTTTTTCATTTTTTGCGCTTTGTTCCATCTCTTCGAGTTGCGCATTCTCCCGCCATTTGTCTTCCTCTTCCTCCCTCATTTTGTTCCATTTTTTTCTGCGTTAGCGGTTGAACTTCGAATTGCCACTCTTAAAATTCGCCAAATTCTTTTCTCTCTCCTCTTCTCTCCCTCTCTGTTTCTTTCTCACCCTCTATCTTTCACTCTCTTTCCTCTCCTCTTCTCTCCCTCCTCTCTCTTTTCCCCCCTTTCCATCCCTTTTCTCAACTTTCCACTCTTCTCTCACTCTTTCCCTTTTCTCCCACTCTTTTTTCTTTCTTCTCTCCAAGGGCAATTTGGTCGCCTTCCATTTGCACTTTCCCCTCAAGGGTTATCCTCTTTTTTTTTGAAGAAAATGCAAAATGACTGTCAAAGTTGATTTGAATTTGAAATCGCGCACACATTAGGGTCAAGGCAAAAAGCAAATGACAGAGAAACGGCTGAACAGAAAAAGGACAAAGGGAGGAATTTAAATGGGAAATTAGGCAAAGATTTGGCCAAAAGCGATAAAAAAAAATTGTCATTTCCTTTTGTTTAATTTGGCAACATTTGAAAAGGCAAATGAATGTTCAAATCAGCTCACGCATAAACAAATTGCAAAATGCGGTGCAGGTGCGCGAAATTAAACCGTTGTGAGTGACTTTTGCAGGGATAATTTGTCATTATTTGACTGATCAAATTAAGAGGGGCTAATAGTGGACGAATGACCAGACTAATTAGTTTGTTAATTGAATCGTCAGACTGATCAAAGGCACCGACTCCTTTTTTCTCTCTCTCTCTCTTTTTGTTGTTGTCTTTTCGTCTTTCCTCCTTCTCTTCCTTCCGCTTCCATTTGCGCTGCATTTACCAAATACGACGGACGTATTCCCCGCGGACATCGCGCGGCGTGCCGAACGACAACATTCCTTGCTGAAAATGACCAAATTATGCCATTGTTTATTCGCTTGTTCCTCCCTATGACCTGATTGGCAAAGTCGACCTCCATGCCGCTCCAAAATGGCACTTCGGGCCTTCTATTGATGTCAGCTGACCCGGGGAAGGGACAAAATTAGGGAAAAGAGTACAAAAAGAGCTTCAAAACACTGCCAAACCTGGCAATTCCTCATGCGAGTCGTCCACATATCTGAAAATCGGCCATCAATTGGCTTCCTATGCTTCTCCGTTTTGCTTACGGTGTGTACGTTCGACGGGGCATTCCAAATGCGGTTTTACCCGCTTGCGAGTCGAGGAAATTGACGCCCATTTGGTAGGGAATCATTCCCTGGGACCGTTGGTCCTGAGCTTGCAGTAGTGCTTGCTGCACAAATGGGGGGGGGGGGTGGATAATGCATGGCTTTTATACTTGCCAATGCCAAACACTGACCGTATTGTTGCGGAACGCGCCGAATCCGGTCATTCCCTGCTGAGAAGCGCCTAAAATGTCAAAAGGAATGTTTGGCGGTGAAAAAATTTTATGAGAACCGGTCGTTTTTAATTAGCCCTTTCGCTCCCGTCCCCTTCTCTCCTCCCCCCTTCCCCGCTTTGCCTCCTCCTCCCCCCCCCCCCTCTTCGCTTCCCTTCTATTCCTTCCCTCTGCCACTTCCGCCCCCCCCTCCCTCCCCTCTTCCCCGCTCTCACTGACCTTCCTTCCATCCCGTCGTCTGTCGTGAAATAGTGCTCTCGTCGTGCGGCATTTCGCCTCTCACTTCGTCCTTGTATTTGGTCACTTCGCGACGCGGCATTCCAAACACTTTGAATGAGTGCCATTGTTGGCGTTCTGTTAGCCCATGATGCCCCCCCCCCTCCCTTACTGGTCATTCCCTGTTGACTAGCAAATTTGTTGGTTCCCATTTGAAGATGGATAAAGCCCTGACTCTCTCTGTCCTGGTCCACCGTCTTTCGTACTAAACGACAATAACTTTCATTTATTATTGGCACTTCTGCGAATTAAGAATATGCCACAATAGGTAAATTTGCTTTTAACTTTGTCTCCTTTTTTTACCGTCGATAATCCGCGGCATTCCCATGCCCGTCATGCCAGCCTGTGATGCCAATTTGTTAGTGCCCGACTGAAGTGGTACAATCCCTTGGAAAATGGTTTCCGTTTAATTTCTCCCCATTCCGCCCCCTGTCACCGTCCGTTAGGCGTGCTTTTTCCTCCGACACTTCGCCCGCTCCTCCCGTTCCCCTCGTGCGATAATTGACGTCTCGCACTGTTCCCATTCCTTCAAAATGCCGAATTTTTTACAGTATGCTCTTGTGGTACCGTACCAGTCATTCCCTTTTGAGAGGCGAATTTGTTGGTTCCGGACTGAAGCCAAGTGCTGAAAAGAGTGGAAAATGCTTATCAAATGCTATTGCTAAACTGTCAATCGACCTGCCCTTCAGCGATGCCAACTTTTCTTCGTCTGTGATTTGTGCCAAATTCTCACTTTTCACTTTGTCCACCACGTCGCGTGGCCGTCCAAAGCCCGTCATGCCGCGTTGGGAGGCGTATTTGTTGGTGCCCGCTTGTATGGGGATGATGCCCTCAGACTTCATCAGCTTGCTAAAAGATCAAATGAAAGCATTCAATGTGAATGGCCTCTCTCCCGTTGTTGTACCCTTTCTATGTCCCCCCCCCCCATTTCTAATCATCAAATTCAAGCAGTTCAGTAGTTTCATCCTTTCGCTTTCCCAACTCACGCTTTGTCGTGCCTGCTCGGCTTGCCACCCGAGTAAAGTGCCATTTTCTTCTGCACCGACTTGGTCACCGGTTGGTATCCCGGCTCCGGACTCTTCGACTCCTTTCGGTCGGCGGGCGGTGCCAATCCGTCCGTCGCTTCGTCCTCTTCCGCCGTCGGCTTTTCCTCCGTCTTTTCCTTCCCTTTTGCTTTTTCCACCTTCGGCTTTTCCTCCATCGATTGGCGTGGGGTTCGTGTCTGAATTCATTGAATTCCAATTCCCTCTTTTGCCCGTGTTCGCCCACCTTTCGTTTTCCGACCGGCGATTTGTCGGGACTCGCCTCCTTTTTCGGACTCGCCTCTTTCTTCAGCGACTTTGGCGGCGACCCATCTTTTTTCGGCGATTTTGGAGGTGATCCCTCCTTCTTTTTGGTTGCCGCGTCTTCGGCCGCCTTTTTCGGTTCGTCCTTTGGCTATTTTTCAAATTTTTAAATTTGGCCATATTTTGGCATTCCTTCGCATTACCAACTCTTCAATTGGCGGAGGAGCAGCGTTCTCGTTGGCTTCTGGCTCTTCCTCATCCTTAACGAGTGGAATGGTGTTGCCAACTTCGGCAATATGTTTAAGGCCCTTTTGCCTTCGGGTGCCTTTCTCTTTTGCCCTTTTGGCATTTCCTCCCCCCCCCCAAATTTGCCTCGTATTCGTAAGTGTACTCTTCGTCTGTGTATTCCGCGTCGTCCGCCATTTTTTCTCTGCTGCCGACGGTGGTTTACCTTGTGCGAAATGACCTGCTGATTTTAAATTTAAATTTTTTTTTGGTTTGTAAAAAATGACTGTGAAGGGGCGGGGGGGGATACTTTGGCTGTTTTTGAATGGAATTGGCACAAAATAATCGAAGGAAGGCCAAAGGAAATGGGCCATCAAAAGAGGACAATGGGAATTCGGGGGGGGGGGGGGGGGAGGGGGAGGGGTGTGATTGGATGGGGCGGCAAGAGCGGAGAACATTTGTCGCCGGTCTATCGCATGAAAAATGCCCCGGGCCAAGCCCAAAACCCACGCATATTCCCCGCCGGGGAAGAAAAGCGATCGATGGGACGGAATGATCGGACAAAAAGCGATTTTTGGCCGATAAAAAGCAGCCAAAGGCAGAAAAAGGACAAAATCGATAGCCAATTCAGGAAACGGAGAAGAAACATTCAGTCAGTCATCACAATTCACTCACCGAATTATCAATTTATGACCATTAATTAGCAAAAACAAAGGAAAGTCTCCTGCAAATGGCCAACAAAATGATTCAGCAGCTCAACGATTTGTCGGGAAACGTGAAAAAGTAACCGACGACGGATTTTCGAATCGAATGGGACGACGGCGGCGGAAGAGAGAAAAGGGGGCAAAAGGGGGGGGGGGGGGAAAGGGGGGGGGGGAGAAGAGAGGGGGGGGGGCGGGTGATCCACCCATCCGAAGAGATCCATCGGGCCAAGCAATCCCCGCCGGAGGCAAGAAAAAGCGAGTCAGTGCTGACTGCTGCTCCTTTTGGCAGAGACCGCCCGCGATTGGGGCGGGGGGGGGGGGAGACGGAGCGATGGACAGCCGCCCACGACTTTTGCCGCCAGCCGCTCCACACAAACACGGCCAGAAGCGGCTGTAAAATTGATGGGCCAACGGAGAAGAAAACATCGAGAGGGGAGGGGGGGGGGGAAGACGAACCGAAAGGACGGGATTTGGAGGGATAAAATGGGTGAGGGAGTGACAGAAGGAGGGCAATCATTGGAGGAGCAAGGCATGCCGTAATGAAGCAAAAAGTGGACGAATGGAGAAAAGGGATCATGGGGTGGGTTAGGGGTATGCCGAGGGGAGAAACAAGGGAAAGAAAGAGGGAGAAAGTGCAGAAGGGAGAAAAGGGGAGAAGAGAAGGAAAGAAGAGGGAAAGGGGAGGGGAACGGAAATGGCATGCCGGGGGGGGCAGACGAAAGGGGATGTGAACATAACAATTTTAAACAAAAATGGTCAAAAAAGAACAAAAATTGAATGCGCCATTTCACTGTCCATTCAAATTTAGCGGGTTAAACTCAAAATCATCCGCTTTTTCCCCCGCTTCTTTCGTCGAAGACTGTTCTTCAGCGTCCGGCACGTGAAGGCCGATCAAAAATTGGTAAAGCCAAGTGCCGATCAAAGCGCCAATGAACGGGGCCAAAATGGGTATCCAAAAGTAATAGGAATGCCATCTGAAAATGCCAATGGTGGAAGAAAGAATTTGGCATTATGAAAAGGAAAACAGACGAGAACGCTTCCCATCCGTAGCCGGCAAACAGAAGAAAGAGTCGAGGACCAAAGTCACGGGCGGGATTGATCGGAGAACCGACATTCTGTGAATGGAAGGAATTGAACAGACAAAATGATGATGGCAAGTCACTAATGGACCATGCCAAAAGAGGAAGTGATCAGAAAGATGGCAAGTCCAAATCCGATCGGATGCACCCATTTGGGCACTTGGTTTCGCGTGTCGATCAGTGCGTTGACGAAGAAAAGGAGCAGAGCGGTGCCGACAATTTCATCGACAAAAGCTGTAAATAATCAAAAATAATAAAAAGTGCCAAAATGCATAAAGAAAGACTATCATGGCACAAAACTCAAAATTTAGGGCATCAATAAAAAAGGACATTTTGTAATAAATAAAAATGATGTGCCATCTTTTTTTTGACTGCGCTTGCCTGTGTAATGGCCAATGTGTTCTTTGGGAAATGAACAGAAAATTTCGCCCGTTCCGCTGGGCCCTCCCACCGTTCGAATTCCCAAGTCGAATTTGTTGAAGGATTCTGAAAAATGAAATGGGAAAGAGGAAAAGCCAACAACAACAACACCTCGATAAATGTGGAAGCAAAGAGCAGAGCCAAAAAAGGCGCCGACAGTTTGGACGAGAGAATAAAGCAGAAAATGGACAAATGACAATTTGCCAAGAGAGACGAAGGCGAGAGAGACGGCCGGATTCAAATGACCACCTTAGGGGGAGGGGGGTAATTAAGGAGAAACCGAAATAGGGGGGAGGGGGGGGGAAGATACGGTGCCAAAATAAGATTTCCCGGATTTGGGAGGGGATGATCGGAAAGGTGACGCATTTACCGGAAGTGTGATAAGTGGAGAACACCAAAAGAGCGATTAACATGCCCCAGCCAAAGCACACCTGACAGAAATGGGCCAATTAGTGGTAACAAAGGACAAATTAATTGTTGGGGTGGTAAACAAAAACAATTAATAATTATCCAATAAATTAAGAGAAAAACTGCCAAATTTAAGCCAACTCTTTGGCATTTTTGTCGTCGAAAAGTCGGACAATCGCAAATGTCAATCACCGAAAAAAAAATAACAAAAAAAAAGACCGATAAAAGTCAAAATTCCTGTCCCTACCTTATAATCCTGGATGGACCAGGAAAAAAAGACATTGGTAAGAATGGAATCTGAGCACAAAATTGAAAAGGGGAATTGGGAGAAAAGGAAAATACCAAAATTTGACTATTTGAAAATACTAATCAAATATTTATCGATCGGAATTTTGCGGCAATTAACACAAATGAAAGCTGTTAGAATCTGAGACTTAAAAAAAAATTAAGTCGAGATTGATTTAAAAAAAAATGTATTTTGAAAATAAAATCCCCCGGCGGTTTTCTCAGTCCCTCCGCCGGTCATTCCTTCGGTTGTGCCATTAATAATGCCCTTTTGGTCTTTTCTCCCGCTTAACTCTGTTGTCCCTTCTTCTTCACCTGCATGTAATTGTTCAGCTTCTCCCCTCCCAAAATGTGTTGTGCCACAATTCCATTGCCTATCAACAACAGCAGAAAAGTGCCGATTCCTTCCGATAATAAATTGACCGCGAGGCGACTTCGAACTCTGAGAACACTTTGGCGCATTCGATCGACGGGCGAAAGGGAAAAGGGCGGCATTCTCTGAGGAAAAAGGGAAAATAAAAAATGGAATGGAAATTATTTTGAGAAAAGGGGGAAAAAGGACAAAAGGGGGAAAGGGCAAAAAAACATGTGTATTACATATCCAACCAAAATTAATTTTAGGAAAGGGCGACGATTGAAATGATAGTAGTGACAAATGGAAGAAATGATAAATGAATGCGGATACATTTGGGGGGGGGGGGGAAAGGGCCCCTGCCCCCCTCTCCCTCCCCCCCCCCTCCCCTCGCCCATTATCCCTCTCTCCCCCTCCCTCGCGCCTCAACGTACTTTGGTCAGGCGGGGTTAAGTGGCTATTGCCGACGGGAATGAATAAGGGCAAAATTCAAACATCAGCAGAAAGGGGTGTCAAAGAAGGATGGGGTAGCACACTTTGTTTTTTGATCCCTTTTCATTTTTAACCTTTATTAGTCAATGACACTCTTTGGTGCCCTCTTGTGTCCTACCCTTTTTATTCTGTCCCTCCCCCCCCCCTGATACTCTGACCTTTCCCCTTACCCCTTCCTCCTCTCCCCTATTGCACTTTTTCTTTTCCCCTTTCTCCTTACCCCTTCTCTCCCCCCATTGTCCTTTCCCTGTCCCCCATTTGTTGTCCTTTTTTGTCTCTTTCTCACCCTATTCCCTCACTAACTCACTCACTCACTCTGTTGCTTCTGACCATCCATCGCTTTGCCATTTCTTTGCCTCTGTTCAGTGAGTGCATTCGCTCAATTTACACGGTAAAGTGCCAAATGATTGTGCCCTTTTCTCCGATATTATCTCGCTTCTTCTGTTAAATGCCGAGATGTGCAATGAATGACATTAGCTGACTGACCAACCGACCGATGGGGAACAAACGGACGGACCAAACGACGAAGTCACTGACTTTTGAGAATCGATTGGTGCGGGAGGCGCCGAGTGAGGGGAGGGGGTGGGAAGGGGGGGGGGTAAAGGGGAGGGGGTAAAGGGTGTGACTAATTGGGCGAAAGTGGGGGGGGGGGGATCGATGATTTGAGGATGAAGCAAAAACTTGGAAAATACGACTAAAAAGGTAATAGGGGGAGGGTCATTTGCTTAGCTTGGTTTCCTATTACAAATGAAATGGGCATATCCATGGAAATAAACAAACAAATTGGCAAGAGTAAAACACATCGCCCCTCCATTTTATAGTGTGGAGAAAGGAGCCCCCGGGGGGAGCGAATCGATAAAGAGAGAGAGGGAAAAGAAAGGAAGGAAAGGACAAAGTACGGAATACAATAAGACAAGGGGTGTTACTGTATGTTATAGTTATAATGAAATTTTGAAGTTTGGAATTAAAGAAAAAACAAAGTCCGACTCATTTGTGCCAAAGTGTTTCTTCTTTTCCCCCTTTTTCCTTTTCATTGCCCCGCCTTTTCCTCCTGCTGAAGACACTTCTGTTCGTCGCCTTCGATCACCACAAAAATGTAAATGATGAGGAACACGACGAATATCACCGGGTACATCACCTGTCCTTTGCAATTCATTTTTTTGTTCATCTCCATTTGTTGCTGGTACACCTTGAAAAAGTCGTCCAAACTCCGCCCCATTCGATGGAATCGGCGACTGTCCATCATCAAAATGATCGCTTTCGATGCGCTCAGTTCGCCCGCCTGTTCCACCACAATCTTTCGCTGTTTAAAATTCGTTTTTTTTTTTGGCGGAATGTTCCATCGATTTGATACCGCACGACCACTCATATGCTCCAAACCGATGACGACCAGTGCTTGGAGCATAGTGAACTAAAACCAAATAAACTGCTGAAGATATTCGCAGCACCATTTGAATAGTGACATAATTTTTGAATAAAGTTTGGAAGCAATTAGTGTCTCGCATTGTATCAAAAAAAAAAACCCGAATTTGATACCAAATTAGGCTACACCCTCTTTTATCAAGTCTTGGTCATTGACCCTTATAAATGGGTCTCACTCTCTGGTTTTGGCACTTGGCAGCCTTTTCAATGGTGCATCGACCCTTTCTCGGCATGGACACTTACGAAGACAAAAACGGCGGTGAAGCCGAACCAAACGTCGATGGCCTTCACATAGGACACTTTGGGAAGCGTCTCTTTGGCTGAACTGCTCTCCGCGCTCAGCGTCAAAAAGACGGTCAAAGCGACGAACACACGACCCTCCACGAACTCTTCGGGCAGCCAAACGCTGATCCAAGAGAACAGAACGCCTGGGAAAGGGGCGGGGGGGGAATAGAGGGAAGAGACACTCTCACTGTCGTTGGCATTCATCTTTATACTGTCCCTTATACAGTCTATCTATCTACTTTCTCCCCCATTTGGTGGCATTATCCTTCCTCCTCCTCCCCTCCCCTTTTTACATGTTGCAGTCGGCACATAAGTTTGCCAAAGATGGTATCCGATGCTTCGTTTCATGAAAAATTGCGCTTCCAAACAAGAGAAGTTGCCTTAATCGGACCAATTCCTTTGCCTTTTGCCAATTCCTTCTCCATTTCACCGGTTTTCCTCGCGCTACGGCACTCTCCGCTGCGCAACCCGGCGATGTACAGGTCGGGCAGTTGGAGCTGTCCATGGACGTGGATGGCGTTGGATGGCGCGGAAAACCAACGGAGACGCATTGAACCGGAGGTTGAAGCGACTTGAGGTAATAATTACATATTAATGGAATATTTGGCACCATCCAAAAAAAGCCAAATGAACCAATCAGCCAAGAAAAGCGATCATTCCAGCCACTAATCTTTGACCACTTCATCCATCGGTCACAATTGTTTGAAAGTGATCAAACAATGCTTTCCATCGGATGAACCCCATATGAATATTAATGTTAATGCCGAATGGTTAGTTGATCACCCCCAATGCCGATTGATCAGTTGATCACCCACTCTAATTAGCTTGATCAATTGATCAGATGCCAAAGTGTGCTCTTCTCCTCTCCCTCCCCACTTGAACTGATGCGCAATCGCAGTGTCTGACTGTCGTGTGGATATTTGCACAGCACCAATTGGCTCTTCGGCTTCAAGTACAGTCGCGCCTCCATGAACACTTCGCCACTCGTGGGAAAGACAAACGCGTAAAAGTTGAAACGCATCACGCGATGGAAAAGCGCGTCACGCGCATTCACAAAAAAGGCATCCGGACGCCAAATTCGGCTGAGAATTTTTGCGCATTTGTCGGCATAAAAATGGCCAAAAGGGAGGGCTAACCGAAGGAAGAGCTCGTCGTTGATCAGAATGGGCGTGCTCAGATTCTGCGCCAGTCGCGGATCGCGCCAACTCATGCGCAACCTCCGAATGGATTAATTGCCATTTTAATGATGCCTACCAAGAATTTATAGGAATTCCGATTTTCGACGTTTTTAGATCGGAATTCCGATTTCAGATAAATAGGCAAAATTTCGGGAATTTTCGAATTAAGCAAGTAGCTTTGCTTTTACGTTTGCCAATTGGAATTTGTCTCAGCCATTGCTGTTTGAGCGAAGTCATATTTTAATATTATCAAATTTTCATAATTGAAAAAATTTTCGAATTCCGTCCTCCGTTTGCGGTCTTTTTGGCGGAACCGGTCATTTTGGCGTGGCCATTTTGGCGTGGCCACTTTGGCGTGGCCGTTTTGGCGTGGGCCATTTTGGCGTGGCTGGATAAAACTTTTCTCAGGCAACCAAACTAAACATTCTTAGTATCATTCGATAGCCCTAAGTGTTCTCTATTAGCCTGCAAGATTTCAAAAAATTTCGTCTAGTTAATAAAAAGTTATGTTCAAAAAAGTTCTAAAATTTTCAAAGTTCGGAAATTTTCTGAAAGTTTTGAACTTTTTTGAACGTAACTTTTTATTAGCTGGACCAAATTTTTTGAAATTTTGCAGGCTAATAGAGAACACTTAGGGCTATCAAATGATATCATAAATAAAAAATTTAGTAGCTTTGAAGCAAAGTTATATCCAGCCACGCCAAAATGGCCACGCCAAAATGACCCAGACTGCTTTTTGGGTATCGGAATTCCGGTTTCCGAAATTTTTTTGGACCTCGGATGACATCCCTGATGCCTACCACATGTCCATGTCGTAATCCTGTGAAAAGGAAGAAAATTTGAATGGAATGGCACCGAATGGACGGACGGACAACCATTGCGGCCAACTGAAAGTTGGCAATCGATTGCACGTGAATGCCGACGCGCACGTCCACCGGACGCCCCTCCGCAAAGGCGGGCGCACTACGCGGGTCGTATTTGCCCCGTTCGAGTATTGGCTCCAACACAGAAGATGGAAGCGGCTTTACTAATCAATGATTCATTGATAGTATAGGATGATAGATTGTTTTTATAAACTACGAATGATCATTACCAACCCACGTGTATGATCATTGCGTTATTTGTCCCCCCCCCCTTATGCCTAATCATTGCCCTATTTGTCCCTTCCCTTATGCCTGATCACTAAGTTTATTTGTTCCTCCTCTCTGATCATTGTGCCATTTTCCTTACCACCTCCTCGCTGTGCCATCGTCTCCATCCGTGTCAACATTCCGTCCAACTCTTTTTCCCCTTCCGGTGTCATCATTTTGCTCAACGAATGTCTCCCCTCCTCACTCAGTGCTTCAATGTCAATGCCAATCGGTGCGACTTTTGGTAATTGTGCCGATTTATTCACCTGTTCCAAAAGACGACTTTCCATGGGAATGCCATCACTAAAATATTTGCCAATTATCCGAAATAATCATAAATATTGACAATCAAAATCAATTTGATCATCAATTAAAGTTGTTTGCTTGGTCCGATCACCTCGTCTTTTTGTCCGTAGCAGAAAAAGCCAAAACAGCAGCAAATATGGGAAGGGCAAATGCATTTTTGGAGAAACATTTGAACATTTTGGGAATTTTTTTGTTTTTTTTTTTGTAAAAGTGCGCAGGGAAAGGGGGGGGGGGAATTGGGGGAGAGAGTGCACCCCTTCTGCCCCTAATGCAATTACCCAATTGTTGCACCACTTTTGACCAACCGAAGCGTACAGTTTGGATTTGCGCACGCAATTAATTGCCATTCTTTGCCTCACTGATTTATCGATCGATCGCTTCTCCTTTTTTTCTGATCACTTTTTGTTTTTCCGTTTTATTATTTTCTTTTAAATATTGTGACTACAAATGCCCACGCGTTTTGATTGCTTTTTCTTTTATTTGTTTGTTTTTTTGGAATTCCTTTCTTCTTCTTCATCTTCCCCAATTTTTTGTCCGTTTTTCTAAATTTAGCCTCCCCCCCCCCTTTTTTTTACTCTTTTTTCATTTCAAAAAGTGCCGTCCAAATTGGCAACAACAACAGACATTTATTTGCTAATTCAATTCATTTCCAATCGCAAAACAACAAAAACAGCACTTATTCACTTCATTGGTCGTCGTTCACTCATTTGATTATTCGGCTCATTCCTTCTCACATTAATTCAATTGTTTCTCTCAATTTGTTTTGACTTAAAAGGGACCGACCCCAATCTTAATATGTTTTTCTTGGCCCATTTATTCCTTTTTTGCCCCCTCCCCCAATAAATTTAATTTTTTCCTTTTTTAGCTTCCCCAAATTTTTTTTTAATTGTTTTTATAAGTGAATCAACTCGAATTTTAATCATTTCCCATCACTTTTTTCTTTAACAGCAATGGCATTCCCGCCGGCGTAACGAATTCGTCTTCCATTGTTCTCTCATTTTTGCTTCCCATTTTTTGCCGGATTCGTCGGTGCCAAACTCTGCTGATTACCCTCTTCCCCTCTCTTCTTTTTCCCATCATCACTCACTCTATTTTCGTGCCATTTTTATCTTTTTGGTTTGGCATTTTCTGTCAAAAGCATTGGGGCATAGGGCGCGATGGGTAAAAAAGCTTAATTGGAATAAATTATGAACACTTCCGTTTTGAAAAGCACATAGAATGGCATTTCCCAAATAATTTGGTGCCAAAGGAATTGTCAGTTCCAATTTGCCTTTCTTTGCATTTCATCCCCACTTAAATGCATCGGCACCATTCGGTTGGCTTTTTTTTTCCAAACTTTGTCGGGTTGCGATTTCCTCCCCTCCTCCCCCCCCCCCTCTCTTATTATTATTTATTACATTCTCAAGTCAGTCACGGCCGACCTTTTGCCGTGCCATTTCTCCGATTTTAATTGTCTCTCCGGAAGAACGTCAATTTGGGCGGTCTTCCCAATGAATGCCGTGCCATTTGCTGCTGTCTTTGTATGCCAATGCCAATGGCATCCGCAGCAGCAGTGGTGGTGATGATGATAAATGAGGGAGGGATGATAATAATACGGTCGGTCCGTCGGTCGCATGGTTTTGTTTGTTTGCTGTTGTCCACCCGTTCTCCCCTTCCCTTCCCTCCCCTCTCTGCCCTCTGTTCTTCCCCTGTCTTTTCCCTGTTCTTCCCCCCCCCCTCCCCCAATTTCCAATTTTTGATTAAAGGGCATCTATCGGCACAACGGAAGAACGGAGGGGAGACCTTTCCATTGTTATTTTTTGTCGAGAAATTTGTTCCGTCCAATATCTTTTCACTTTGCATTTTGTTCCGTTGTGACGATTAATGACGTGTTTCATTTGCTCAATTCGCTTCGATTTTGCCAAGGGGTGGGAGAGATGGGAAAGTAATCGGCACAAATGCCGTGTGATACGTTTTAAGGCTGTTGTGATTGGGTGTAGTCCACTTGGCCAAGGCATTTTAGTGGTGAAGAAGGACAGACAAAACAATGGGTTTTGTGCCGGTTTTTGCCTTATAAATTATTTTATTTCATTTCTCTTCTATTCCCCCTCCCCCCAATGCTTCTTCCACTTTGACTTCATCACTTTGTCCTTTTCTTTTTAATTGGGTCATTTCATTTTAAAATTTACAAATATTTCGTGGGAATCGAAAGTTCTTTTATTTGTAGCAATTTAAAGCATTGCTCAGAAAGTGCCGACTTCGTTTGAATTTTTTTTAATAAATTTTAATTCTTTCATTTTATTTGCCCAGTCTCTTCCCTTTTCCATTGCCTTAATAATTTTTTATATTATTAATTTGTTTTTCTTTGTTTTTAGTTTTGTCCGTGTCTTCTTCTGCTGATCACCCAATGCTTTCCAATTTCGGTTGCCGTTTCTCTTCATTTCTTTTTTCTCGGCATTTATTCAGCGATTGTCGTCCTCCTTTTTCCGCGTCGATTCCGTCATTGTTTATGTGCTTTTCCCTTATGCTAATTTTGTCCCAATTCATTTGTCCGACAAATGCATTCATTTTACAGGTAAATTTACACTTTTCTGATCAATCAATGCCTTTTCACTCCAACATCTTTTTTTTTTTTTTTTTTGCCTTTAGGAATTGCCATTGTACCGTAATGTTCGAAATCAGCGGCACACTTCTCCCCCATCTCCCGCAAAGGGTCCGTTAAATGCGCCCATTGGCAATGAAAACCGTCGACCGTCTGTCTCTGTGCCAATGATTATCCAATTTGAGGGCGGAATGCCAACCATTTTTATGCGTCCCTCGCGGGCATTTAATTTCCACAGATTGAATCGCTTGCAAGACTTTTGGCACAGAAACCAAGTAAATTTGGAATGGCATTTTTTGATGGTGACTGAATTTAACGGAAAAAATTAAGGCACTGAGAAGGATGGCACAAATGGGGAACAGTTTATGACGAGCAAAGAAAAGGAAAAGTGGAAGAGCAAAAGGGGAAAATTGAGAAATCATTGGAAAGGCAATGAATGAAAACGGACGACCAATTAACAAAATGAATGTTTGATCTCCTCAATGGCGAGATTGAGATTTTTTTTCTGAATTTTCTCGAAAACCGCAAACATTGAATAAATAACTCGCAGACTGTGCCAATGCCAATGATTCGATCGTTTGGAGAGGGGGCGATGACTAAGAAAGCCATTTCCTCGGCACTATCAATGCTCTAATTGTTGTAAAGTGCCGGGGGACATTCCCTTTCGATTAAATTTCGACGGGTCCCTCCCGCGTCAGTCGGTCCGGCTAATACTTTTCTGTTGCACCCACACACAGCACAAATGGCATCTCCGCTCTGCTGACCTTGGCAGCAGGCATAAATAATTAGTGATTAAATTATCCATTCATCATAATATAATGTAATGGCGAAAGGTCACCGAAACAATAATCGTTTGGTGCTCCTTTCTTCGTTCGTTCATTTATTTATTTATTACTCATTCCTTTTTGGGCATGCCCGTTGAATAACGAATGCATTCATTGCCCATAATCCGTATTATTTAATGGACAAATATTTAAGAGTTTGCTGAAGGAAACTTGTCGAATTTTTGGGTGTCAGAAACTCGAACAAAAAAGGCATATTCATAAAACGTAATAACATCGTCTCGTTACCCCAACATCGTCTTCTTGACTTTTCTCTTGCTCTCGTCCAATTTGAGTCTCGAACAGTATTCGGACCTCATACTCATACTACGATATGAGTATGAAGTATGAGGGAAAAAATAGTCGGTATGTGTGTATGAGTATGAGAAAAAGGCCCAAGTCCGAACACTGGCCTCGAACCAGGGGCCAGGATTTTGGTCTGGAGATGGGGCAAGGGGGGGAGAATACTCCACTAAGAAATCATGTTAATTTCGGTTTAACTTGGCAATGATTTTTTTTAGAAATCCGTTTTAATAATGTCGAAGAACATCAACAAAATGGGCCTTGCTTTCCACTTTCTCTTCCTTTGGCTCTCTTCGCTTATTTTATGCTGTGAATGTTTTTTTTTTTTTTTGCAATTTCGCCCTTTTGCCTAATCACCACAAATGTTAAGCCATGGCTTTCAACATCCCGCTCATTTTGGGAAACATTGGCTTCACAAAAAAGCCGAACGGCGACATTCAGGTGGACCTGAACTCGGGCCTAAACATTGGGGGCCATGGAGCAGAATCGGAAATGGCATTCAATTTCGGAAAGGAAGGTTCATTCAATGCACAGAGTACGATCGACCGATAAAGACATTTATTAACATTATTACATTTGGGGCCTTATTTTGCAGGTGGTGGAGGAGTGCTGGAAGGAGGAGACAAATTCGGCACCAATTCCACCATCGGAGTGGACAAAAAGGGGCTGGTGGCGGACACGGACATTCATTTGGGCAACAACAACAAAACATTACATGTGAGGGAGGGGGGGGGGGGGGGGGGGAAACGCCTTTGCCGTAGGGTCAAAATAGTGGCAACCGGCGGACATTATTTGTTGTTAATTTGGTCCGTCGTAAAAATTTTGATTAAGGGCGGATTGGGCAAAGAGCAGAACTTTATCGAAGGGCTGGTCGAAATGATACGACGAAGAAAGGAAGAGAAGCGAAGACAGAAAGGGCACACAGAGATGGCAAAGAAAGAAACTGATGAATAAAAAGCGATGAATGATTTAATGGTGTGGGGGAAGAGTACGAAAGAATAAATAGTGAAACGAGCAATTTTAAGTTATTAGAAAGTATCTAATGCTGCTTATACTATGCGTATCAGAATTTTTTTTTAATTTTCTACAGCTTTTTAAGTTTTTTAAACAGGTGGGGCCGGCAGTGCCGATAAGCGCCGCGGGAAAAAATTTTTGAAAATTTGCGTGTGATTTATTAACAGACTTTTGACAATGGTCAATTCTGAAGAGAAAAATTGTTTAAAAATGAATTTTTCAATGTTCCTTGTTTTTTTTTAATTTGAAGTAGGCTTAAACCCCGACCCGATCTTAATTGATTCAAAAAAACAATTTAAAAATTATTCTTATTCACCGTTCGGGTTCGGGGGGTCCCCGATCCCCGAAAAATTTGACCGTCCCCGACCCGATCCCCGAAAGTCCATCCCTGACGTTCCCCGTTCCCCGACATTCCTGTCCCCGAAGTGTCGGGGCTTAACCCTAATTAGAAGTATATCGGAGCCGAAGGTTGACAAAGAGATACAATGAAGCCCGTTGATGCTCACCGTGCTGGGACGTTTGTTAAATTCCGCCATCTTTTACATTTTCCGGACATAATTCGTCACAACCTTGCTCAAAGCAACCAAATTACCTAATCTTTGTATCGTTCGATAGCTATTAGTTAGCTAATTAGCCTTTCAAATTTGAAAAAATTTGGTTAGTTTTAAGAAAAACATAGAGAAACAATTATTATTTTTTTACTTTGACGGCAATGGCTTACTTAAAACTTGATCAGATTTTTTGAAATTTGTATGGCTAATAGAGCCAAATAAGCTTTCGATGCTATTCAAAATGGGAATTACGTTGACATTGTATATATAGATTTTGCTAAAGCATTTGACTCTGTCCCAATAGATTTATTAATCTTTGTACACTCTGGCAAACTGCAGCCGAGTCCGACGGTGCGCTCTTGTGGTCTGGGGTTTTCTTGCCGGTCTTCGCCCATGCAGCCCACGGCGTTTCAAAATTCTCCGCGCTGTCCACTTGCTCATTTTGACCCCGAAAGTGCCTCGTGCCCACGTCGTCACTTGGGATGCCGACTTGTTTGGGTCCAATTTCAACTGCCTTGCGATCGCCCTGTCCTGCCATTCCGATGTTTTTCGAGGACGTCCAGGCTTGGCCTTTCTGCTGACGTCGCCTGTTTGCCTGTGCCGCGCGTATATTCTTGAAACTGTCCTTTGGTCAATATTGAATTGTTCTGCTACGGATCGGGCAGTCCGCCCAGTCTCTTTTTCCTTCACGATTTGTTGTTTGATTGGTGTTTATAAGTAATTTCTTTTAGGCATAATATAAGCTTTTAAATAAAAAAAGATTGGGGATTAAAAGCTGTTTAAGATTTTATTTTCATTGATTAAACATTTTGGGGCATTACTTTTGCACCGTCAGAATGGGGGGTCAGTTGGACGATGACCAATTTTCTCGTCAACAAAGGGAGTTATTGGGGCAGTTTTGGGGTATTTATTAGTGCACTAATAGACCTTTCTTTTGGCGTAAATAAGACTTTTTTGCCACCATTAATTTTGAGAAAACCAGTTTAAAAAAAAAAAAAAATTTTGGGGCAATTCTTTTGGGACGACACCCAACTCGTTTCAGGCCAACTCGTTTTTACCCCAACTCGTTTTTTTAACCCTATTTTGCCCGTATTTTTCGTTGAGCGCAGACAGCGGTAGGTTAGACAGTCCTTATACTTATAACACGTAAAAAACGAGTTGGGGTAAAAACGAGTTGGCCTGAAACGAGTTGGGGTAATACCTTCTTTTGCACCTGACTGTATTCCGAAGACTTTAAAACCAACACAGGAGTACCACAAGGAAGTGTACTCGGACCACTGCTGTTTCTGATTTTTATAAATGATTTGCCTGCCTACCTACCGGCAAGAATTGGCATCAAAATGTATGCCGATGATGTTAAATTATATACATCACATAAGAATGACTCCAAAAGGGATTTACTCTCCCAAGCCTTATCTGCCCTAAATAAATGGGCGGAAGAAAATGGGATCGAAGTGTCATATGAAAAAATGTTCTGTTTTATATATGGGTAAAAATAATTCTAGGCAAGCATATAAAATAGTCGAAAATGAAATTAGCGTAACAAACTGTGTCCGTGATTTGGGTGTCTTAATTGACCAGAAGCTTTCATTCACTAATCATATCTTAAAAACGGCCTATTACACTGCATATCAAATTTTGAAAACATTAAAAACAAGGAATATCTACGTTATCATTAGCATATAAAAGCTATGTTCGGCCTCATTTAGAATATGCCTCGGAAGTATGGAACATAAATTGAAGGCGTTCAAAAATATTTTACAAGAAACATTTTAAAAAAATGCGGTTCAAAAGCCACACCATATGAACAAAGGCTTAAAACTTGTGGTTTATATAAGCTTAGTGATAGAAGAAATATTACTGATATGAGTATGATTTTCAAAATTCTCAGGGGTAAAACCAGTTTAGACCCTAAAAAATATTTCATTTTTTCATCTCCTCCACAACGAAAAGTATTAAGACTCCAGGTCAGAAGATATACAAATAAATCAAAAAACAACTTCTTTATACGCACTATTAAGCTATGGAATAATTTACTAATGCCGCAATGGAATTTCCCACCATTACTAAATTTAAAAAATTTGTTTCGGAAATTTATTCTCAAGAGTCTTGAGTGGTAAAAACCAATTATGTTGTTTTTATTTTTATCGACCTCATTTGTATTTTTTTTTGTATTTTGACTTTTATTGTTCGCCGCTATTGGAGTACCTAATGGTATCTTACGGTTTTGCTCATAAATAAAAAAAAGACCTAGCAGCTAGTACCGAGGCTCACTAGCTGCTGTTGAAAACTTCAATCGATATTTAAGTTCATTTATTATTGATTTACCCCCGCCCTTCCCTATACCAGATACGCGGCCCAAGGATACCCATCTAGTTTCCCTACAGCTCCGAGGCGGTGTTCGCGTTTGGAGAAAATTCCGACGACAAATTATCGGAGCTTCTTTTCGTTTTTTACGTCCAAGTTACGATAGAAATTGCCCGCAGCCTAATCGGCGACGTGTCTACATTTCCAACATGGATTCAGTGCAACTTTCATACTACTGAAGCTTCACTTCAGTGTTAAGTAAATTTTTGAGAATACTAATTTTTCATGACTTCACCACAGGTTATCTAAGGGTATGCATGTTCATCACCTCCGTAAAAAATACTAAACGAATATATTTGAATTTTTCTTTAGTATGCCAGATTTTGGCTACACAAATGCCTATTTTTGGCCCTCACCACGTCAGAAGGAGACGAATTCATATTCCACTGCCGTCCGCCCATGCAAAAGATTCAGACACTCGGTCATTTATTAAAATGGTACGAAGCCATGCTTGGAAAAGGGACCAATGCCGGAATCACCAAGAGCTTCAACAACGCGGTGACAATTTGTTTACGCCAGAAATACTCCCTTATTTTGACGGTATCTTATTACGCTTGTTTTCTCTAGGTTCGCCATCTTGAAAACCCCAATCCTTATGAACGGGGGTATCCTTATTGAAATTATTTTATGCGCTAAGTTTGCCACAGCATATAATCAAAAAAACCGTCAGTTATGCGCCTCCTTTAATTTTTCTTAGAACGGGACTTCCCTACTCTCTATCCAATAATTATCATAGGTGATCATTGGCCGCATGAGTCAGAGAAAAGGAAGCAAAGTGTTGAAGAAATTCTGTAACACCGAGAGCAGTCATTTTGCATCCGACTCTTCACCGTCCAGGCGCTGCTTTTTTTGCAAACCTTTTAACTTGTTTTTTTCATTTTTATTGCAGGAGGGGAAGCGCTTGTCAATTTCTTAGAATGGAAAGCTGAAAATCTCAGACCTGATCCAAGCCAAAAAAAACAACAGCTTTTTTGTAAAGCATTGCACGAGGTACGACTTACCGATCCGTACCACGAAGTGAAGGGGGAGGCGACTTCCCCCTCCCCCCCCCCCTCCACACATACCTAAGTAAACACGGAGGAAATTTTTGAAAAATCATGCCGAATTCTTCTCGAAAGTGTCATCTGAATCTATCTCGTTTACAAAAATTTGAAAATCCTCGAAGTGTTTCTGACACTCCCCCCCCCCATCCTTTCCGCACCCTCTCAAACAGAATCTATAATCTTTTTTAAACTTGGCACAGGAGCAATTTATTTAATTTTGCATTTTTTTTGTAGATTAAAAGACACTCTAATGCAATACTGAAAAAATTGCTTCACATTCGTACTGGGCCAATTCGTACTGCCCCGATTCGTACTGTTTTGCGTGAGCGCAGACAGCGGAGGTTAGACAGATACTTATAACACGTAAGCAGTACGAATTGGCTCAGTACGAATCGGGTGCCGTCCATTTCGACAGTGAGTGAATTCGACAATAACAATAAAATTGTGAATTCGACAATGATTGATTTCGACAGTACCAATAAATTTTTAAAAAACATGGAGTCATTGAATATTATTAAAAAAAAATTGAAAGAAAAAGAATATTAACTTGTAATTAGGGCTCTATTTTTAGATGCTAAACATCGTTACCTAACTAGTGCCAATGAGCTGTTCGCAAAAAAAAATATTTATTGTAATTTTATAATACCGCTTGATTGTGTTAGGGATCGCCCAGATGACCAACGAATATCCATTTACGGATCAACTAAAGTAAAATCTTTTCGAAACGGTATCTCATTTTGTCCTAAAGTTCTCCTAAACGGTGGGGGGGGGGGGAGGGGATCACGGCGGAAACCCGGGGCCTTGTCCGGGTTATTTATTGTAAGAATTCTGCTGCTGGTAACGCATTACTTTTTCTGTCTAGGGTCCTGCCTTATGGAGGATGCAAAACCAGTGAGCCTCTATGTTTAGTTCGAGCGTCAGTATTCTTCACTTCTATCGTTACTTTTTTCAACTACTCGGTTTTGCGACCTCCCTCCCCCCCCCCCCTCCTCTGAAATTTGAATTGACTTTTTGGAATTCTTTTGGGGCGCTGATCACGAATATGACATATGGACTCGCCATCGTCATTGTCATCTTCTAATCTATGAGTTCGTCATATATGTATAAGAAAGATGCTGACTACTGACGGCGAAGAGAAATGCAAATTAAGCCTTGAAAATTTGCACCGGTTTAAAAATATGATTTTTATTAAAATAGCCATTGAAAATTTACTGAAGATTTACAAAACCATAGATTAAACGATGGGTCGGTGTCGTTTTGGCGCGACCGTTTTGACGCCGTCAACTTTGAAATGCCATAACTCCTTTTTTAGTGTGCCAATTCAAGCATTTTTGCCATTATTCAATAGCTCTATTGAGCCTTCTATAAATATGAAAAAAAACGAAACGAAATAACTAAAAAAAAAGTTATGGTGCTCGGCTTGAAAAAATCCAGAAAAACCCTATTTTTTGCTGTTTTTTTGGCCTCAATTTATTTATAGCTTATTTTCGATTCTTTCATTTCTTCACTTTTATTAATTATGTATCACTTACAGTTATCAACCATTATCAGTCTATTAGTGGAACATATAAAATCGTAATTTTAGGCTCAATATTTTTGCCTCTTCTTTCATCAATGGATTCACCATCAAATGTGAAAGCTGGCTTAAAAAAATCGGTTTTTTCCGCTATTAAGGTTATTTTGATGGCGTTTTAATCTCGCGCAACTTCAAAATTAAAACGCACGACGACACTGTTTTAGGGAACGGACCGTTTGTTGCGACAACACAACGCGAATGCGCAACAATTGCAACCGCAAGAGAGGGGAAACAACGACAACGAACACAGTGTGACCACATTGACAGGCGACTTTCAGCAGACGACACGAGAACAGCCAAAAGAAGAGATGGAAAATGACGACGAGCGAATGGCGAAGGACGACGGGGAAAATGAGGACGGGGACCGACTCGGCCCGCCAGCAGAGGTATTGGGAGGAGGAGACAACGCTATGCGAGTCAGTGGTGAGAGAGGCACGGGGGGGAACAGACTGCGCAAACGGCGATCTGTTTCCTGCGAGCCGACAGCGAACAGTCCGGCAAAAATGGCACCGCATCAGCCAGCAGCCGATGCCCAATCTGCTGGTTGTCTGCAGGTTCTCAACGCTCATTCACACCCAATTTTTGAATTATTATTTATTGTAAATTAAATACTTTTGTATTGTTTTCATATTTTCCTCTTCTTTTGTTCCAGCGCACCCAAAGTGTCACTTTCGTCGGTGTCCCTTCTGTCCAAGATGTCGTCGCTCCGATTGCCTCCTCCTCCGGTATTTCGTCGAGAATGCCCTCTTCCCTCTCCATTTGTTCGTTTGCCAATTCCGAAGTCAGCGCGCGCAAACGTTCGCCCTCGAGGGACGGCAGTCTTTGTTCCAAGGCAAAATAACATTTCTTATTTATTTGTTTCATGTATAAGTTCGTTTTTTATAGGAAGAGCGAAGTTTATCTTCAGCCACTCCAAAAATTAGCATTTCAATCTGTGGGAAGGCTTTGTATGCATGCGCAAGTGGTCAGTTGTGTGAATTGACCCTCGGGGGGGGGGGGGGGGGGAGGTGCCGATTTTTGAAAAACATTTGCATAATAAAATTGTTCAGGTCGTTTAGACGAATTAAAGGCACTCATCACAGAACATGTATCTTTTAAAGTCTTTTCCGCCATCATCTTTTTGTTAATTTTTAGCCTGAATTGGTCAATTACCAATACCCGCTCTGTTACCGCTACAGCTGTTTGCACATCGCTGCAAAAGCCGGTGATTTTGCCATCGTTCGCTTCCTTATCAAAAACGGAGCAAAACTGAACGCAAAAGATGTTTGTTTGCCTTTCAAACTGCTGTTTGTTTTAAATTGTTCGTTTTTCTTCCCTTTCAGCAGGTCGATTTGCTGTTCTTCACTTTCACTCTCTCCCGTTTTCACTTTTTAGAGTTGGTCAACTCCGCTTCATTTGGCGGCCCAAGCAGGTCATTTGGAAATGACCAAACATCTCAGGGAGATGGGTGCGTTGTATTAGCGAATTGCCAACTAAAATAGAATTTTCAGGGGCAGACCCTACAATTTTGGATGCTTATGGTTATGTTGCTCTTTCAAATTGATTTAACAATCGCACCTTTTTTTAGGCAGACGCTACTGCGATTATTTGCCAACCGACAATAGAAAACTGAACCCAAGAAGTGCAAACCACAAGAAGTTTAAGACTATAAGTATGAAAAACGACAATTGTGGTAATGCCGGCAAAATATTTCTCCACCCCTTCCTCCCTTTCCTTTAAGAAGATACTGACAGCGTAAGCAGCAGCCAATCACAACTTTCTCTGTCATTGCATCAGCGCTTCGAGACGTTCAGAAAACCGATTGGACGGGCGGTGAGCGACTTTCTTCACAGGAAATAGGAGAAAAGGAAAAGATGGTGCGGTTGATAATCGTAAATTATTGTAAAATAAGAATTATATTTTAACATTCGTCTCAATTGAGAAACATAAATAAAATGCTTTGATAACGCCGTAACAAATTTCATCCCCATTTCGCATTAATGCATTTCGAAGCTCTTCTTATCGTTCCTTTTCGACCGTTTCTTCTGTCCTCCAAAGCCAAACTTTTTGTCCCTGCCCTTTCTGCTCATCTTTCTGCCCCCGGCGGCTGATCGTCTGCCGCCCTTTGCTCCGTTCTTCCTGTTGGCTTTTCGTCCTCCCTCCTTTGGTATATTATTTTGCATTTGATTGGCTCCTACCTTCCCACCCCCCCCCCTTTCCCTCCCAGTTATTACTTCGTCGTCGTCCCATTTCGCCCCTTTGGCGTTGTTCAGCATCTCTTCCAATTGTCCTTTCATGCCTTTCCTGTGCTTCTTCGTTGCCTCAATTAAGTTTCGTTTATCTTTGCGCTTTCTTTCCTCCCGCGTTCGTTGGACTTTCACCGCAAATTTCCGCTCCTCACGTAATCTGAAATTGTTTTACATGCTTTTTTTTTGTCCTTTGCCACACCTTTTCGATTTCTCCTGCTGTTCTCTGTCCGATTTTATCCTCAACAATTTGCTTTCCACTCGGTCCATTTGCTCTTCACTTTTCGCCATTTCCGCAAAATAATCGGACGGACGATGGACGGACACATTCAAAGAGTGGAGACGAGGCAAAGCCGATCTGACGGCGTTCATTGCTTGGTTGGAACTGAAGAAATCGGCAGACCAATTAAATTTTAGCTTTAAAATTATATATTGTGTGTGTCAAAAATATGAATTTCAAATAATAAACGCCGCAAAAAACACTCACAATGCTTCTTCCCTGTCAAAATCGTCGTCCACTTTGCCAACATAGCAAAGGTTTGGCGCGAAAGTGACACTCAGTGTGTCTAACCAGTCCCTCTTCCGATGCATTTGCACAAACTTTCTCTCCATTTCGTCCTAAATTTGAAAAAGAACCAATCATTTTATCATTGGCATCTTTATCCTAATTTCTTACTTTAACGAAAAAAAACTGGGCTTTGGAAAAGCGTTTTTAAAAAATGTCTAATCCTTATTTTGAACTATTAGTTTCCTTATATCGGAAAATTTTCTATGCGATCTTTAGATTAGTGTCAAAAATGGCTTGCCTTTTTGTAAATATTTTGTCTCTTTTTTGTTTGAAGTGCATTTAAGCCATGTTTCTGCAGTAGTCCTTGTTTGAAAGCGATTTGTAACTGAATTCAGAAATGCAATTCATCCAAAATGCTCTCCTCTCTCCCACTGACTTCGTCATAATCCGATTCATCGGATGGATTTTCCTCAGACATTTCCCTCCCTTTCTCAGCATCACTGCATTCACTTCCGTCCTCCTCGTCTTGGTCCATAAAAACCAAAGCATCTAACGGGTCTGGTTCATCTGCAGAATCCGACATTGGAAATACAAATAATGCTGAAAGACATTTTTAATTGACAAAAAAAATAAAGGAAGAGATATCAATGGCCAGGTTTCGAGTTCAACCTCTGGAATTCTTACTTGTCTTTTTTTAAATGCTTAAAGCAATAAAATGCCAATATTTTAAATCCTTTTTCTGTTCCTATCATTGGTCTACAGTCATTGTCAGTGTCAAAATCTGAAAATTCGTTTGCTATCTAACCCTGAATGTTGATCAGATGATCAGAAAATCAATGGCCAAAAGTAATCATGCATATCTTGGTAAAAACCTAACTCGTTTTGGATCAACTCGGTTTTACTCCGACTCTCTTTTTTGCATTGGAGCGCAGACTGCGATAGGCTAACAGTCATATACTTATAACACGCCAAAAACGGGTCAGGGTAAAAACGAATTGGCCCAAAACAAGTTCGGTGTTGTTTGTTCACCAAGTTTGTGGTTGCATTTTCCTGCTGTAAAATGCACTTTCCCTTAAGCATACAGTAGTAATAAGGCAAAATTGGTCGCCCTTTTTCTCATCAGCGAAAACAATTCGTAGACCAATCACCCAAAAGTAATCTTTAGAGAATTTGTGCTCTTTTCTGAACATTCGAAAAGGTATATTAATTTTTCTGGATATTTTTTGAATCTTCTAGGAATTTATTGTACTGTAATTTTATCAAAATAATTAGAATACCACTTTGAATAAACATATGACCATGACTGTATTTTTATTTTGCCGTGAGAGTTTTGCGCAAATTGCGCTTTATCTGTCATTAGGACAACATAAAATAGGCAAACACATAACGCTGTTGTTGCTACTTTTCTAATGGGATTAACGTTAGTCACTCCCCCCGCCTTTTTCTCTTCTCCCAATTCCCCCCCCCCCCCCCCCCTTTTTTCCATGGACTTTTTTTTTGTTTTCGTTTGACGGCACTGTGTTCGCTCTAATTAAATCTTTCCGCAACATTTCCATGGGCATTGGATTTACTTTGGACCATTCTCAGCAAAGCTTTTTTCTCCTTTCCTCTCCCCTCGTTCACTCCCCCCCCCCCTCCCCCCCCCCCCCCCCCCCCCCTCCCCCTTTTTTTTTTTTTTTCTTCTTTTTTCCTTCTTTTTTCCTTTTTTTTTTTGGCATTTACCCCCTTTCCGTCACAATAATTACTTTTTGCTATGATTCCCGGCTCATCAAATAAATGTTCAAATGAAGGAGATGACCCAGAAAGGGCTGCTATTCTGCTGCTGGTGAAAACTGCATTTGGATTGGCTTTGGCCGCCATTCATTCCGCCGTCCGTCCGTTCCGTCGTTAATCCGTCAACTCCGTTTTACTCCTCCCCCCCTCTCTCCTCAATCTTTTTTGCTACTGCCGGTCATTTGCCCATTCCCAAGGGATTTGTGATGCCTTGCCCCCTGGGGTCTCTGATGATGGACCAACTTTCAATTCATTGACAAACTCCCAATAATTGACATTTTCTTCCCTCAGCAGAAGGGCCGGGGGGGGAAGGGTAACGATCGTTCCAATTCATCCCCCCCCCCATTCATTCCCATGGTCATTGTATCAGTTTTTTACTGACCTTTCGTTTTTCAACATTTTTTTTCACTTATTGCTTTCTTCTAATTGTATCTCAATCATTTCTTGCCTCATTCTCTATCAAACATTTTCTTCTCTTTTCGACTTTTTTCGGCGCAATGTCTTCATTCTCTGGTGCCGACGGATGGGTTTGTTTCCATTGGAGCAACAAACAAAAAAAGAAGCATTGGAAGTGAAAAGCGGAAAATGTGTTGAGTTAGTTGGACGGAATTAACCAAAGCGAGCAGCCGAAAAAGGAGGGGCAAAAGAGGACACTAAATTGGGCAAATTCCGATGCGACCACTAACCAAATGCCGTTTTTGGCATGCCAAAAGAATGAATCGGGATTTTGACCATTAGTTCACTTTATAATTTAAAGTAACTATTCGTTTAACAATTCTATTGGCATTGTGAATCGGATTCCCAATAAAAAGGGCATTGAGTGATGAACCAATATTCATTTCTTTTTTTGTCAATTTCTGCCACTGTTCTCCTTCATTCAAACTTCTTTCCTTGTCTCTTTTCTTGTCTAACATTGGAGAGATGAAAATGCTAATGAATTTGATTTGATGCGCGATAATTGAAAAGATACGAGGGGAAGAGAGAGGGGGGGGAGGGGTAGAGGGGGGGGGGGAGAAGGGAGAAAGGGAGAGGGGGGGGGGGGAGTGAGAGGAGAAAGGGAGAGGTGGGAGAGAGAGGGGTAGGGAGGGGAGAGGGGTAGGGAGGGGAGAAGGGGTGTTCATCATTCTGTTGCCAAGGGAATGGGAAGGATGGCATGGCTTGGAAGAGGGGGCGTGGGCGCGGGTGGGGTTGGCATTGCCAAGGGCACTCATCTGTGCCACCACCCCACTCTGCTCTTAAGTAACGACTTGAGCAAATTAGAAGTGCCGTTGCCATTGACTTGTCTTGGCCCCATTATACCCTCTCCCCCTCTCCTCCATTCTTTCGCACTCGCATTGCCCCATCTCTCCCTCTCTGTGTGTATTTCTCCCATTTTTATGCATCATTCGTCTTTCGATTCATTCATTCCTTTCACACCCTTAAATTGGAGGGTTTGGGAAAAGTCAGTCACTCGCGCCGCTTCCCCCCCTCCCCCGCCCCTTCCATTACCATTGCCATCTCTTCAACAAACAAACATTTCTTCCTTCTTTCCTTCTATTCATTCTCTTCCTTCTTTCCTTTCAGTTCTTCTCTTTCTTCCTTCCGTCCTTTCCATTCTTTTTCCCTTGCGGCGTCCAATGCCGTGCCTTCTGCTTCTTGACCTCGACCCAAACGCGATTTAAGAATTGAAGCATTTGTTGTTCTGTTGTTGTGTCCCCCGATTTTGTTCAGCCCCCCCCCCCCCCATTTTGAGTGTCCCTTCTTTTCTTTCTTCCCATTGACCTCCCTCCCCCGATTGATCCGATTTGTGAAACACTTTTCTTCCACACATATTTTGTCTCATCACCCTTTGGCGCTAATTGCCACAAATTTCTCCTAATTAGCAACTGACCAAATGTATTTCTTCTGACAAAACCAAATGAATTCAAAGCACCTCAAACGAATTAAATAAATTTAAATTTAAAATAACAAAAGCAAAAAAAGGGGAAAACAAATAAAAAGAATGGGTAACAAAAAAAAAATGGTTGAGGAAAATTCGAAGGGGGGGGGAGGGAGGGGGGGAGGGGCAAAAACGACAGCTGACAGTCATTCCCCGGGGGAAAGGGCAAGGGCGACCCGGGGGGGGGACTTCAACTTCACTTATCATCCCCGGCCATCCGTCACCCGTCCCCCCCCCCCCTCGCCCATTTATCCTTCCAATCCTCCAATTTATTCTCCCCCCCCCCTTTGCTTCATCTTCCCTTTCTTATCGCCCTTTTGCCCGTTTCTTTCCTTCCGTCGATCTGTCACTCCCTTTTCCTTCTCCGCTTCGTCCGTCCCCCACTTCTTCTGCTGTTCCCCTCTTTTCATTGCTCCTCTTCCATCATAATATTTTCATAATTCCTCAAAAATTCTCCGCCTGGCAAAATTTCCAAACATTCGGTCCATTTCACTCAAAAGGCAATTGTCGGCCCATCAAATCCAATTGCGCCGATTCATTTCACCGTTTTATTTTTATTTGACGTGAAAGTGGCGAATTTGGCGCAGAATTGCGAATTTTGATTAGGGCTGAAGCGACCGGCGGGGGGCGGTGGAGAATTTTACAGTCGGCGGCCCTTTGTCCGCCTCTCTCCGCACCATTCATTCATTCGTCAAATTTTCCCATTATATCCGTCCATTTCCCGGCCCGCCATTAACGAATTCGAAAACATTCGCCATCCATCGTCGGAATGCCCACACTGATCAAACTCCTCAAATTGATTTCCGTACCAATCCCCCCCCCCCCCTCTCCCCATCTCCCGCTGTGATCAGTTGTCGCTTTCCCCTCTCCCTTCTCTTTCTCTCTCTCTCTCCCCCAATCTCTCTCTCTCTCTCTGATCTCTGACTGATCACTTTGTGCGCTCATTTCATTCTATTCTAAGGACAAAATTAATCGGCGGTTGGCAGCAGATGAAAAGCGTCCTCATTTATTGCATAGAAAGGGGCGAAACCTAACCACCTAAGGGCAAAAAATGGACAAATGGCAGTGAAAGAAAGGCAATGGAAGCGGAAAATGGCTGAGTGTTCCGTTGGGAGGGACAAACTCTGCCCAATGATAAATGGGCGGAAGAGCGACGGATTGGACGACATTGGCATTTGCCCACAATTAAAGTCGCTCCCATTCATCTTCTTTCTCTCTTCCGCGGGGCAAAGTTACGCTTCTCCTCGTGCCGCCCTTTAGCCATTCCTTTCACTTTTTCCACTTTTAGTTCTTTCACCTTCTTTCCCTCCCTTTCTTACTTTCTTTGGTCTTTTTCTTTCTCTTTCCTTCTTCCTCCCTCTTTTGTCTTTGCCTCTTTTTCTCCCTTTTCCTTCACTCTTTCCTCCCTTTTTTCTTTCCCTTTTTTCTCCTTTTTTCTTTCTTTCTCTTCGTCTCGACAATTTAACAGATCCAAGCTGTTTTCTTCTTATTTGTTTGTTTGTTTATCTCTTCTGTGTAATAAGCTTGTCCAATGGTTAATGAATGACAACAATTCGTCGTCCTTTCTCTCTCTCTCTCTCTCTCTCTCTTCTTTTTTTGTGTCAACCATTGGACATTTTCCTCTCATTAAATGCAAATAATCCATCCCTTTCCCCTCTCTTCCCTTTACCCTCGTCGCCCATCACTTAAAACCTCGTCGTATTTTCCCTTTCATGTCAAAACCATACGCTTTTCGAGTGTCTCTCTTAAGCGTGATACCCTCTAAATGAACCATCCATTCTTTCACAAAACAGCCCTCTCATCATGATCATCCTCACCCTCCTTTTCTCCTTCCCCTCCGCCTCTTCCTCCTCCCTCCTCTTCCTCCTCCCTCCTCTTCCTCCTCCCTCCTCTTCCTCCTCCTTTTCCTTCCCCTCCCCCTCTTCCTCCCTCTCCTCCTCTTCATCACCCTCTCTTCCTCATTACTCATCATCCTCCGTCCATCTCTTCTGCCCTCTCCCTAATCATCAGAGTAGTCCATCATCATAGTACTCTTCTTCATCATACTTCCGTTGTCCGTCCGTCCATTCTATCTTCCCTTCATCCTCCCGCCCCCCTCACTTTTTCTCGTCCTTGTAATCGATCTCTATCCTTCCCTCCTCCCCTCATTCTCTCCCGAGCCCTCCCCCTCCCGCCCTCTTCTCAAATAATCTGCCCTCCCCCCCCCCTCCCCTCCCCTCTCTCCCTCCCTCACTTTAATACCTTCGTCCTGCCACCTGAATTCCCCCTTTCACATTTGCAGCATCACTAACACTCTTTTTCCTCCCCTTTTTCTCTCCCATTTTCCCTTTTCTTTTGGCCTTCTTTTCTCTTCATCAGTTCAGCAGCAGTGATTCCTCCGTCCATTTGCTGTCCCATCGTCAACACATTGTTTTCTGTACGATGGACAAAGTCCAAACCAAATTGCGTGTCCGCAACGAACTCGGCCGGGCATTGCTCGGCGAATTCCTTGGCACTTTCGTGTTGGTTCTGATCATCGCTTGCGTTTGTGCCCAGGCCATCATCCCAAAGCCTGCGCTCAACCAAACCATTGGCATTAATGTCGGGGTCGGCCTTGGCATTGCCTTTGGTGTGGCGGTGTGTGCCAAAGTGTCCGGTAATGCCAATAAGAAAGGAGGGGGCGGGAAGGGGGGGGGTCGCGATTTGCCCGTTGTTTAATGGCACCATTCGTTTAATCCTCCAGGGGGACATATCAACCCGGCGGTCTCTTTGATGTTCCTCAGCTTTAAACAACTCGCCCCACTCCGCTTTGTGCTCTATTCACTGGTGCAATTTGTCGGCGCTTTCTTCGGTGCCGCCGTTGCCTATTTGGTCTATAGGGGTCAGTTCCATTTGCCATTGGTCAAATTCCTTAGGGGCACTTGTCCATTTGGTGTCCTCCATTTCCTCTGATTTTAGATGCCATCATCAAATTCGACGGTGGCATTCGCCAAGTGTACGGTACAAAGGCGACCGCGCACATTTTCGCCTCCTATTCAGCCTCCCATCTGGGCGCATTCAATGGATTCATTGACCAAGTCAGTCCCATTATCCAACATTCTCTCGGTCAAATCAGTCCCGTCCCTATCTCCCATTCTCTCGGCCAAATCAGTCTCAAACGACTTCCTCAATTGTCCCTCTTCATTTTCAGGTTGTGGCCACCGCTATTTTCTGTTTGGCCATCGCTCACATCACCGACAAACGGAACCATTATCCATCCTACCTTCAGCCTTTCCTCGTCGGCACTTCCTTTGTGATGGTCGGCACGGCTTTTGCCTACAATGCCGGGTCTGTCGTGCCGTTGTCTGTCAATGCTCCTCCCGTCTTCCAGTTATCCCTGTAACCCGGCCCGTGACTTTGGCCCCCGTCTGTTCACTCTGATCGTCGGCTACGGATGGGAAGTGTTTTCGTAAGTGCCGCCGCCCTTTCCATGTGCCATTCATTGACTTCTCTCCTCCCTTCTCCCAGTTACAATGACTACTGCTGGTTTTGGATTCCGCTTCTCGCCCCTTTTGTCGGTGCTCTGCTCGGTGCTTGGGTTTACCAAGTTTTCATCGGCATTCACGTGCCTGCGGACGAACAGTACGAAATTGTGACCACCACCATTACGACCACCACCAAAGCACCACCGGCGCAGGGCGAACTCCAACCGTTGGCACCGGCCAAAGAGTGAGCCAAATTTGGCTATTTAATAATGTGTTGTTCACACACAATTAGAGATCGGACCGATACGATATTTTCTCGATATTTTTCGATATTTTCTTCGATATTTTTTTCGATATATCGAAATACATCGACCGAGAAATTTTTAGCTTTTTCGGTTTTCCTGTTTATTTCGGGACCGGGACTTTACTTTTTTTGAAAACCGGGACCGGGGCCCGGGACCAAAAAAACCGGGGATTCCCCGCCCCGGTCCCGTCCTACCCTATTTAGAACCAATAAATTCATAAATTACTTACAATTTGTTGTTTGCTGATTTTTTTGAATCGAAATCTCCCTAAAATTCACTACAAAATATTTATGATCACGGATTCATTGTCGGAATTGTAGACCCAAAAGGATCTCCTCTTCCGGCTTTTTATTTTTTCGATTTTTTTCAATATTTTTTTCGATATATATCGAAATATACCGATCGACCCTCGTGTCCGGTCTCTACACACAATGCTTTTTCAGGCACAACGACCAAGCGTAAAGAGAAGCGGCGGCTTTTTCCGGACATTTTTGTGCATAGACAAAAAGCATTGCCCTCATGGCCTCCCAAATGGCCATTGTCTCTTCACACGGCCCTTTTTGCCAAAAACCCGTCCCAACCGCAACAGATCCTAACCTTTCCATCCAATTAACTTAATTATCTCTCCCCATTTGTGACATTTTCACATTGCAAATTCGACCATTTTTAGGGACCTTTGGCCAACAGTTCGTTTGTTCATTCACCGTAAATAATTCTCTTAATCCAATTACATGTTATTATCTGTAGTTGAATGAGCAATCTCTGCTGGTGTTGCTCTTTCTCTGTTTGATCATTCGTTTATTTGTTTGTTTATTTTGTGTCCATTCGCTTTTTCGCTGTGTCATTTTTTCCCCTTTCGTTCTCTCTCTGTCAATCACTGCCCCTTCCCTTTTTTGGACATTAACAAACGGTAGGGGTCGATCAATGATTAATTTCTCGACTGGGGCAAGTAATTTCCCCACCGACCTCAACCCAAATCACTGAAATGGGCCGGAACACAGAAATGCCTCCTTTTATAACACACAAAATGGCCTAATGCCGTCGTCCTTCCTTTTTTTCTCATTTTGTTCGTTATCATTGTCAGTATTAATGTCATTTAACCGTTTTTCATTTTTTAAGATATTGTAATTGTCTCCTTAATTCGATTTTTTAAAAAATAAACATAAAACTGTCCTCCCAAAAGAGGTATTCAATTTTATGCTGTCTTTTACACTTTTTTGAAGCCAAAAAAAGGAACATTTTATAGTCAAGGGACAGCCTAATTAGCAGAATTACACTAAATTAATCAAATTACCCACCGTCCGTTTTGATATTTTTATTTAAAGACATCATTTCATCTAATAAAAGAATGGACGTTAATAATTTCCACGAGAGCAGCGGCCGGACTCTTCCCTTTTGGGAATTTTGGAAGGGCCAGTTTTGGGTTGGGATCCTAACTTTTTATAATTCACTCAGTTTTCATTTCTGTTCATCCCCCCTGATGAGTTTTTGATCCCAATTCGACGAACATTTTCAAAGAATTGCCTCCATTTTTGCGATACTCTCCAAGAGCCTGTTGCACTGTCAATTCAATTTAAATAAAATGCGTCGCCCTCCCCAGCGGGGAATTGCACCGTTTGACTCCTACCTCAAGGGATGCTATGGTATTGCACCACAACGTTTTTTTTTTTTGTTGTTTTTCCATCCCTAAAATCCGCTACCGATGAGTTTTTACCTTCTCTTTTCCTTGGGCTTTTTATTAAGTTTTCTCTTTCCAAATGAAGCGATTCCGTTTTATCACAATTCGCTACAGCAGCAAAAGGTATTTGTACCATTCTCGCCCCCCCCCAAATTTGCCATTATTAGCCTTTTCTCCCGGGCACGCGTTTCAACATGGGCATTGACCCATGGAGCGGCATGCCCGAGAGGGGCAACATCGGATTCGGCAACAATTTGGCTGCCTTTTTCTACGTTTGCCACACATGCAGTCGGGGAAAATGAATGAAGTTATGCAAAATAAATAATTAATTGTATTTTATGATATGAAATAATGTTTATTTACAATAAAATGGAAATATTTGTTGGCAAGGCCAAGGACAAACAATTATTGTAAAAGGATGGCAAAGTGAAAAGGGACAAAGACAATCACAGAAAAAAGGACGACAAAAAGAAATGACTGATTAAATGCAAAAGGCACTACAAATAAAAAAGTGCGCCCCGCCCCCCGTCTTTCTTTCAGCGCAATTCGGCCAACATCGTCTCGGGCTGTTCCAAAAACTGTTTGAGACAATTGCTGAAGCGTGCCACCGTCGCACCGTCGACCACCTTGGAAAGTTTTAGTGGGTGGAAAATTGAATTTTAGAAACCCTTACAGAAGTTGATAGCTTATTCATTGTCAAAATAACAAATAATAAAACGAATACCCACCCGATGGTCCGCCGACCAAGAGAAATTCATCAAATGCTTTGGCACCAAATTGCCCTCCTCGTCATAGCGTGGAACTTTGCGAATTGATCCAATTGCTCCAATGACCAACTGAGGTGGCATTATCAATGGACTCATGTACGTACCACCAATCTGTGGAGAGAGGGGAGAAAGTGAAACAGAGGAAGGCAGAAAAAAGGAAGGAAGGAAAAAAAGACAAACTGATCCAATGTTGGACAGAGTGAAGGTGCCGCCGGCGAGATCCTCCGGGGAGAGTCGTCCTTGCCGCGCCCGTGAACACAACGACTCAAAATCGGACGCAATTTCCCAAATGGATTTTTTATGGCATTTTTTAATATTCGGAACGACGAGGCCTTCGGGCGTGTCAATTGCCAACGAAATGTTGTGGGAATGCTTAAAATAATAAAAAAAAATTTTTTGCGATGTCTTCTTTCATTACCTTCAAAATGAGTTGCAGTTTCGCCTCGTCAAAAGACGCATTCAGTCGGGGAAATTGCAGCAACGCGAGAGAAAGGGCCTTAACGATGATGGGCATAAAGGACACTTTGGGAAGACATTTTTGGGCAGCGATAGGCGACAAAAAACTCTTCAATTCCATCAAACGGTCAACAAAAATCTGAAACCAATTTTTGGAAATCTTTGTAAAAAGAAATGCGTTAAAAAACAACACCTCATCGCTAAACCCAAAATGGGGTATTCGCAGCGCCTCCGTCATTGTGCGGACCATCGCGCGAGTGTACCCACGGATTGGTATTGGTTGGGCATCGTCCGAGTCGTCGTCGGAATCGGACAAACTTTCTTTATCAATTTCGACCCCCGACTACAAAATAAAAATTTCCTTGTTGACCATTTCCAAGCGATATTCACCGGCCTATCACGCGAAGGAAAGGCGACAGGTGCTTTTTCATCCTTTGGCAGCGGTGCCATTGCTTTTTTCAGAATGTCCTCCTTCAGAATGCGTCCGTCTCTTCCCGACCCGGTCAGTCCGACTGTGTTTATGCAATGCTCGCGGATTAAGCGACGAACGGCCGGCGATGCAAGAATTTTGGGAGATGAGGGCAAAAGCGAAGAAGCGGCGTCAGTCTTAACACTTGGCAAAACTAAAAAAGAAAAGAACAAAAGCAAAAAGCGATTGGTAATTTGGAGATAAATTACCATTGTCAGTTGCTTCCTCCTCTGCTTGTTCATTGTGTCCGGATATTTCAATGTCCACTAAAGGAAGCCCAACTCTGGCTATTTCGTCGGGCTTGTAATGCCTGATTAAAGAGAAAAGAGTTAAATAGTATCGCTAATAAATGGTGGACCATTTAGAAAGGCCTAACGAGGAGGGGCCGACTCCCTTCCCTTAGGACTGAACTGACCGTCGGCCAGGAAAAGGACGTACAATTTTCTGATTGTGCCAGTGTAGCGACTGGTTATTGTAACTGACGCCTTATCACTTTGAACTGAACAAAGTTCATCAAATTCCGCAACCGAGTCGCCTTCTTTTACGTGCCTTAAACAGAGGAAAACGAAATGAAAAGTGAAAATGCCACAAAACCATTCTTTGACTTGCACATCAGCAATTCCTTCACCAATGTCGGACAAATTGAATTGAACCAATTTGAGCAAAAAACTTGAAGAATGAAACAAAGCAAAATGTTGATAATGGCACTTTGCTAATGTATTTGGCAATAGTTTGTGAAGTAAAAACATCAAATATTTAGATATAGGATTGCTTTGGCTTAAAAAACATAACGAAGTAATAATAATTAAAAAAACGTAAATAAAGTGATACTAATTTAAAGTGATCCAGTTAATCAGATATTATAAAAACGGAAGTTAATTGTACGAGGCGTAAGACCTGCAAAAATCCCGGTTCTATTTCACTTTATGAGTCCAATCGACTTTTATGAGTCCAATCGCGGTTTATGAGTCCAATCAGAAATTATGAGTCCAATCAAAAATTATGAGTCCAATCAATATTTTATGAGTCCAATCAGAGTTTATGAGTCCAATCAATTTTTTGGAATTTCATTTTAAAAAATCAAATTTTTTCGCATTACTTTACTTTTCCATTTAATAAAGAAGTTTACATTTTGTCTTTGTTTGCCTTTTGTTGGAAGCTTTTCAAAATGTCTGCTGACTTTAGTTAAAATGAAAAAAGCAAACATATACGTTAAAAGAAAGTTAACTAGAAAGAAAGAAGAGAAGTTTGTTTACATAAAAAAGAACATTTTGGCTTATATAAAAATTGGGGATGCTTTACTACAATAAACTTTAAAAAAATGCTTTTCCTCCTGCTATCGTTTGTCGTGCCGGTTTCCGTAATTTCTTCGAACGACTATCAATCGCCTGAAACTTATAATGGCACATGTATCCCTTATTTTGATTACCGTAATCCCCCAATGAAAAAAATTACTTTTCTACCATTCTTATCACTTACGAACGACTCAAAATTTGCGGATTGTTCAATCCCTTGTTTTTGGTTCGGTACGACGAATATATGGAATAAAACATGTCATGTCAGTGGTGTGGGACAACCTGCATGTTGGATTAAACAGGATGTTAGCCGTTTGGATATGGCCGGATCTTGTCCTGCTTTGCACCCGGGAGCAGAAATTATTTCGAATAATTCAACAAGCGTTGCTTGGGAGGCTTCGTGAGCATCCTCACCGTCACCATAATTGCCATCTTCTTCGAAATTCGAATAAGGGTTTAAATGTTACGGCACCAAAATCGAGAATAAGCATTTTGGTCGAAAATGATGGGGAGGTCATGCCAGCAGGTGCAATTGCTGCGATGGATGATCTTACTTATGATACTTTGGCTGGGCAACTGCTCGGGGCTGATAATCAACAAGGTGTTCAAAAAAGATAAATAATTTCAGTTAATTACTTATATAGGCATGGAAAAGACGATGAAATTTTTGGCACGTTACGGCTTGATTGCAAACATGCTGTTATGCCCCGAATGTCAAGAAAGACAAGCAGCATTGGTAAAATATAAGCAATCGCCCGAGGGTTATACGGTAATAATAATCGGTGATTTTTGTATGAAATAAAATTTTTAGTGGCGGTGCAACAAATGCCGAACAGACGACCCTGACAGTGAAACAGCAAGTCGAATTTCAGTACGATTTGGGTCCTTCTTTTCGTCATCCCATCTTTCCTTTCACCAAATTTTACGTGTTGGCTATTTTTGGGCTATCCACCCAACTAGTACCCTTGAAACCGTTATGCGTGAAACTAACATTCGTTCAACTGGCACAATTGTTGACTTTTATAACTTTTACCGTGACCTCTGCCAAGTATGGGCAGAACGGCAACAAGCAGATGGGAAACTGGGCGGAGCTGGTGTCGTCGTAGAGATTGATGAATCTAAGTTTTTTCGCGCAAAGTATAACCGGGGACGAATGGTCAACAGACCATACGATTGGGTCTTCGGCCTTTTAGAAAGGGGAACTAACAAAGTAAGATTTTTTAATGTCCAGCGAAGAGACGCCGATACTTTGCTTCCAATAATAGCCGATAACATTGAAGCGAGTTCTATAATAATGAGTGATGGCTGGGCCGCATACGGCGGAATTCGCAACTTACAGCAACAGTATGACCACCGTTGGGTCAATCACCGCTTATTTTTTGTGGATCCAAATGACCCCAGGGTACATACCCAAGGAATAGAGGCAACTTGGCGTGCACTTAAAACTGGTATGCGATACTTGCACGGAACTAACTCTGACATGTTACCAACTTATCTTTACCAATACATGTTCCGTCGTTTTCATGGAAACTCGAAAATTTTTCAAAATATTCTTGAAGAAATTAGATATCAATACCCATTGTAATTGTGCCTTACATATTTGTGACATTTAGCAATAGTGAAATAAATTAGAAATGCGACATTTTATTGGACTCAAGTCATAAAAAATTGATTGGACTCATAAAAGATTGATTGGACTCATAAACTCTGATTGGACTCATAAAATATTGATTGGACTCATAATTTCTGATTGGACTCATAAACCGCGATTGGACTCATAAAAGTCGATTGGACTCATAAAGTGAAATAGAACCAAAATCCCGAGGGGAAAGTGTTTGGGATTGAAACAAATCGCCATTTTTTCCGGGACCACTCAGTTCGGCGCGCTCAGTTCGGCGCGAGCCAACTTTCGGACGCCATAACTTTTTTCTTTGTCAACCAAATCCTTTAAGCTTAGTGTCATTCGAATGCTATTTGTGATCTCTATTAGCCCTCCAAAAATTGAAAAAAATTTACCCCCTTATAAAAAAGTTATGATTAAAAATTTACAAAAATTCCGACTTTTTCCGACTTTTTGTTGTTCTTAAAGTTTTAACTTTTTTAAGACTTAGTCGATCGCTTAGAAATAGCTTATTCATACCTTCTAAACACTTAACGCTTTCGAACGCCACCGACTTTGTGAATTTGGTTGACAAAGAAAAAAGTTATGGCGTCTGAAAGTTGGCTCGCGCCGAACTGAGCGCGCCGAACCGAGACCGACCCATTTTTTCGGTAATACTAAGGTTTGTCCCCCCCTTTTTTCAAAAAAAAATAATTTTTTAAGTTAAAGTCATAGAAAACATGTCTTAAGAGGTTTTGGGGGTCGCTGATCACGAATATGACATCCATTTTGTCTAATTCCGAACCCCGGACCCGAATTCGAACAAAAAAATCGGAATTAAAAAATTTTATTTTTCGACTTATTCTTCGAGTGCGGGTCCGGGGTTCGGAATTGGACAAAACAGATGTCATATTCGTGATCAGCGACCCCGAAAACCCCTTAAGACATGTTTTCTATGACTTTAACTAAAAAAATTTTTTTTTTGAAAAAGGGGGGGACAAACCTTAGTATTACCATTTTTTCTTAATATTTTTCCTCGTTGCGCTTTTACTTTTTGAGTTGTGTTTTCCAAAAAAGCGATTAACCCATTCAATGATTTGTCCACTATCTATTGCCACTGTTGTTCAGTAATGCTCGACCCAACTCCTTCCTCTTCCTCCTCATCATCGGCGGTCACTTACACCAATCTGAGCATCGATGATAGTGACATACTCATGAAAGACTTGTTGGACTTAGCGCAAATTTACAATTCGATGAATTTACACTTTTTTCAGGCAAAAATTGATCAAAACGCATCACCAGGAACAAAATGGGGCAGTTGAACAACAGTCCGGGTATAGCAGATACCGCGAGAATGGTTCACTCTATTCGCGGCCCCACGAATTGACTTTTCTCTCCACGCGCGACAACAGATATTCTTCCTTAAAAGCGACTATTGTGGATGGTAATTTTTCACAGTGCACTCCCAAAACTTATCTCGCTCTGAACAGATTAAAAATTTTAAGGAATTTACCAACTTGTTTTGTAAATTTTAATTTGTTTTACCAAGGGGGGGGCAACGCAACTTCTCTAATTGGGTTTCTTTTTGTTGGGACAAAATGTCTAATGGCTTTATTTCACTTTTAAAATTGCAGGGAAAGCCTTGGGATGTTTTATCATTGGCGGTGAATGTCGTCTGTGCTTCCCACAAATGCGGGCGTTGTGTCTTGGTGACATTTCAACACAAAAAATTGACGAGGCGATGAAATTATTAGCGATTGTAAATCCGTTAGCTAACGAAGAGCAACTGACTGCGCTGAAAAGGGCCGGGCTGGCCCATCTCACGCTGTCCAAGTCATTTTTTTTTGTCAGAAAAAAACCATTGATTTTAATTTTAAGGTGCGAGTTAATCACCAAAACCAACGCCGAAAGACTCATCTCTTTGTTGAACTCCGCCGGGACTTCCCCAATTGACGACATTCAGCGGGCACAATTGCGTTCGCTTAGGGTCTGTCTCGGGACGGCACTAGGATTTTGGCTTGGGGGCCACTAGAGGGAGAGAGGTCGGCATTTCCTTGAAAAGCCCTATTTTTCGGAATTTGTAGTTTTCATTATTTCTCGTTGTCAGGTGGTTCACGACTGTTTTGGCGGCTGTTCTGCTTTACTCTTTCCCGAATTGGCGCCTCATGCGTGCTTTGAGTGTTGCACTTGCCATCGCATGTTCAACCCGGAGGATTTTTGTCGCCATACGCACCAAACACCGGATGTGAACGAAACTTTTTGGGGGTTCGACGTCTCAAATTGGCCATATTATATCCGAGTGGACGACGAAGGAGTGACTGCAGATGAGGAGGCTGAACAACAATTAATCGCTTTTGTCCAGTCTTACTCAAACAATCCAATTTAGACACCCCCTCAAATTAAACAAGCCGCATTTTTTGCAATTCATTATTTATACATCTACCTCACATACTTCGCGTTCCTAAAACATATTTTGTAAATTTACAGCTTAAGATAAACCATAACTTTTCCGGTTTTGGCAAATATTATTTTGAAAAGTAAATGAAATAAAGGGAAGAAAACAAAGGATTTATGCTATTCACATTCCCCCGAACTTCCGTTTGATTCCTCTTCTTCGATCGTTTCGCCCGCTTCTTCGGCCATTGGTAATGTTTTTGCCTCCACTTCTTCGACATGTTCATCAGTTTGGTCGTCAAATTCGTCGTCTCCTTTCTTTGCTTTTCCCTCACCGCGACCTTTCATTTTGGCGAGAATTTCTGAAAAAATGCCAAAAAAATATCTTATATGCCAGTGAACAGAGAAAGGAGCAACAGAATTATTAACACTACTGAACCCGAAACGGTGGTTGGACCATGAGAAATTCGGGTTGATAGAGAAAAGCCGACCTCTGGCCACGTTAAACACTCCGTCGGTTTTTTCTCCACAAATGACGCATTTTTTCGACTGCTGATAATGTTTCAGTGCGCATTCTTCGCAAAAATAGTGCTTACACCTGACAAAAAGGGATAATTAATAAAATAAAATCCCTTTGTTTTAAAGCGGATCTAATGAGTAGGAAAAAAATTAAACGATGCAAATGAAAATCATATTTTATTGAGCAGTAAAGTGAATAGGCAGTGCGCCAAATGAAGAGATTGAGAAACAGAGGAATTTGTTACTTGTCTCGCACTCTCTATTAATGGTATGTACATCTCGTATTTAACTCCTCGCTGTGTCCCCAATAGAAAAAAAAATAATAATTATAAAAAACACAAACTTTGTGACCACCGGCTGCTTGAAGTGCTCCCGACAAATGTAGCAACTGTGTGGCAATTTGTCCTCCTCCTCGCCCCCCTCGTCGCTGCTGCTGACCAAATATTCGTCTGCCTTCGCCTCTTTCAATTTGCCCGCCTCCCAATCGCGTTCAATTTCCCAACCGTGCTTGTAATCCGTACGGTCGTGCATAAATTTGCATGAGTCTTAACGAGAAAGTAAATTAACTGCAATGGGTCGGCTTCCCCCTCCCATTTGTTCTTTTGAACCTCCAAAAGTGCAGAAGCCGGTCTCCTTGTAATCCTTGCAAATGTCCGGCGCGTAGTCCCACCGTACGCTGGCCCTCATGTACTGCTGTGCTCGGATTGGGCCGAGCCGATTCAGTCCGCTGGCAGCATTGCCTTTGGTGTTTTTTAATTGTTAGGACAATAGATGGGTAAATAAAAAAAAATCAAGAAAAAAAGCGTCTTTTTCCCCACCTTTTATTGTATCTTCGCGCTCTTTCGCCCCGTAAACGGCCATCCCGCGATAAATTTTCGGCTTAATTTACGAATTTAAAAAAAAAAACTAGTGAAAAGGGCGGAGCCAAAAACGCCTAAAATTGGCAATAGTAAATCGACTATATTCTACACGATAAAAGTGGTTTTAAACTTATTAAAATTTACAATTAGGTTCTTTCAAGTCTTCCATAAATCAACGGCTATATTTTCGAAAAAAAAATTCTTCCAATTTTTGAAAGGATTAAAAATTGACAAATCTAATTTAAATTTTGTCTGCTTGTAGCAATTGGCCACCTGATGAGAAGTGCTCGGCTCTTCCTTGCGCTTTCCCTTCTCCCCGTATTTCTTCCGGTCTTCCTCATCTTCCGCCTCTTTCTTCTCTCGCTCCATGCGTTCCTTCTTCAACATTTCTTGGATTCGTTCAAATTGCGCTTGCGAGTCACGGCCATAATCGGTGTCAACCTGAAAATAAGTGCCAAGGTCGCTTTTCCCTTTGTTGGGGCGAATTACTTCGCTTCTCGCCGTCGCCCCCATGTCCCGCGGCCCCATTCGCTGCATTCCGCTCGATGCAAATTTCACGTCGGGGTCAAACGGAGTCTGTGCGTCATCGTCCTGCTCCTCCTCCTCTTCCGATGATTCCTCTTCGGCCAATGCTGCGATTTCCCTTCGCCGTTTTTTGCTCGTCTGAAGTATTTTTTGCGAGAAAAAAATTTTTTATAGTCAAATAACATGAGTCTGCTAATTGAATCTTACATGGGGCAATATTTTGACTCTCACCTAAGCTCAAAATCTAATTGGAATAAAAAAACCCGAGGAAATTTGTTGCAGGCCCATCCGCTTGGGTTTTTTTGTGGCATCCCCGAAACAGAAATGAGACGGGAATTAACCGTGTGCATCAAACTGCGTCCTCGCAAGTGTTTGCGTCTCTCCACAAGTTTCATCCGCGCCGCTTCCGCTGACGCTTTTGCTCCCTCGTCCTCCTCTGTCGAAATGTCACTATCTTCCTCTTCAGCCTCTCCCTTCTCCGTCCTCTTTCTGCCCCTCTGTTTCTCTTCTTCGTCCTCCTCCTTTCTCTTGCGCATTGTCGCCGCATTCGCCGGTTTTCGGCATATGCGAAAGAATGGCACATTCGGTGCCGGTTCGGGAGCAGAACCAGTGGCATCCATGAGCAATTAAAATTAGAAACAGCTTAAGTTGTATACTAAAAAACGGCTTTTTGAGCATTTATAAAACAGTCGGTTGGCCAATCCGAACACAAGGTACACGGCCATCGAACAGGCCGGGGAACTCGACAATTTTTTAATCAGGAAATTAAGTAATAAGTTAATTTAACAATAATATGCCGCAAAATATCTATGGCGAGGCAAATATACCAAAAAAAAGAAATATTTTATTTTTTTTTGACTTCCACATCAGTGTCAGTTTAAAATTATAGAAACAAAATTGAATGAAAAACCAGAAAAAACAAATAAATGAAAAGGCAGATCACGAGCAGAAAAAAACTGAAGTCGGATGAAAATCTTTTTGATTGATTCTCTTACGCTCAGGAAGACCATGGATCTCTGTCTTCCGATACGTTCTTCTTGCAACAAAGCTAAGGCAATCTCTCGCAAGAGTTCCTAAAAATTTGCAAATTATAAGAATGAATAACTCTAATTTGAATGCATTTAAATTTAATTAACCTTTCGCGAAGTCAATGCGCTCAGGACATATTCGCTTCGTTCGTTGATGATCCTTTTATGCTCACGGTCAATGTCGTTGTGCATCTCTGGCCCAACCTCCCAGACTCCCTGACCGACCTAGTAAAACAGGGTATCACGGAGAGAAACTGTATAGTTACCGAAATCTTGCCAAGTTCAGAAAGCCAAATTTGACAATGTAATCATGCACAATCTGAATTCGGAATTAAACTCAATAAGAAACTGCCACTTTACTTTATTTGCTTTTTCAATGTCCTGTGCACATCCTGTAGACTCATCATTCGGAAAAACATTTCTTCCGCAATTGTTCCCGCTAAGTAGAGATCCACCATGGCAATCAAACTTTGTCGAGTTGGGGTTTCCGTCTCTGACATCGCCAACTGCAAAAAGTAATTTTTTAAAAAACAAGAAAGCTTATTTACGTGGCCCAAAGTGGTAAGTGTTCGCAACTCTGATAGATGACTCATAGGTAACCAATATTGTTTGAGCATGTTTAGGAGTCCGTGCGCGCCTTCGTAGAGGCAAGTCCTCCACCGGAGACGACGATTTTTGATCGGCATACCAATGCTTTCGGTCCAGAATGTCACTAAATAACATGTTCAAAGAATGTTAGAAAAAAAAATGAACTGTGTGTCTCACCAACAAGCCTAAAAGTAAGCTCAACATTTGTTTGGCGAGCAGTACGTGCAGCATCTTTAACTACGCGTTCGATTTCTAAAAAATATTTTTTAAAGAAACGAATCTGAAACAAAAGTGCCTGATGCCGAAAAGGTTGCCGAATCGTACGCAAGAAGTTTCAATTCTTTCTCTGTCAATTTGATACCCCCTGTTTCAAAGAATTGCCTAAATGGAGAAAAAATATCGAAAATAATAATTTGCATTAAGGTAGTTGAACAAGCTGACACGCTCGGCACGATCCGGGAGACAAGCACTGACACAGCGTTGAAAAATTGTCGGGTCGTCAATTTCCTCTGTGGTTGTGCCAATTACAGCAATGCGTTCGCCCGGCTTGATTAAGGAGAAAATTGTCCGAAAGAAGGATAGTGCATTTCATTGATGTTTTTGATCGCAATTACACACGAAAGTCAGTGAAGTCACTGATTAAATAAAGTATTTAGAGCTCCTTCTGTCAAATTACCACAGATTTTGCGCGAAGCGGTCAAAAAGATTTGTTCTGAAATCGCAATAAGTCTGTCAACAAACCCCTATTATTTGTTCGAGTTTAAGTCGATATAATTTTCTGGACAAGTTCGTCTTTGGTGAGTGGTTGCGATCATCTTGCGAAAACAGAGAAGAAAATTAAAATAAAAGAGTAAGCAAATATTCTTAAATTACTTATTGACGACGACGAAAAGTAATGAATTGATTAACTCACTTTCAACTATTCCAGACAAAGTGTCGTGGCGCTGACAAACTGTTGTAACGGCTTATTGCAGAGAAGAAAAGACTGACTCAACTGGAAGAATCAATTTCATAGGATAAAAGTGCAATTTATAATAATAAGTTACTGATTTTTTTATAAAAAGAATAAATTCCCAACCGTTTCCCAGCTGAGGCATAAACTTTCTGTGGTTTTCCAATAATTCCGTAAGGATAGCATGGTCTGAAAAGAAGTCTTCTTTGAAATCTTGCTGATTTTTTATCCAAACCAATTTGCATCTGCCCCCGCTTGAACATAATGAACCGCTTAATCACCAGGAACTGCCTAAAGCATTTAAGATTGATAGAAGTGAACGAATTCCAAAACAGTGAACCCAAAACAGTGATAAAATATAAAACCCATGGTTGAAATAATCCAAATTTATTTATCTTCCTGGGTTCTATTCTTATTAAATGAGCGGCATTGAGTTTTAAATTAGTGATTATAGTGAGTTAGGCCAGCAGCTTATTTGCTGATATGCAAACCTATAGGACTTACGACGAAAACGCAACTCTTCAGGCAACTGGTCACCAACCATATGATGCCAGCTGGCAACCCTTCTTTCGCGTCGTTCATTTGGAAATTTGTAACAATAAAACAACCTAAACCGGTTTTACAAACAAAACAAAAAACAAAAAGAAATATGTCGGGGATCTTTGGGTTGACAAACTGGGGGAAAGGGTTCAACCGGATGAAGCCAAAGTGGAGGAGGGAGGGGAGGGCGGAATGGAAGGGTGATGGTCGCCTGGTGGGTTCCTTCCTGTTATGCCGAACCAATGTTTGCACTACCCGGATTATGTTTAGGAAAGGATGTTGTACTCGGGGGGGGGGGGGGGGGGAGGGAAGATTATTAAAAAGAAAGTAAAAGTTAAAAAAAGAAAAGTAATCGGTTCAATATTAAAAGAAAGCAAATAAAGGTAAATAATAGGGATGTGCGAGAAATGATTTTTACCGGGAATCGAGAACCGAGACCGGGAAATGACCCCGAGAACCGAGACCGGGAAATGACCCCGGGAACCGAGACCGAGACCGAGACCCCAAAAAACCCGGGAAATTTCCCGAGTCGGGAACCGGGAGATTTTTAACAAAATGCAAAATTTTGTCTAAATTTGTATTATTTTTTTGAACAAAAGCAATTATATGATTCTCTAAAATTAACAGCAAGATGCATGGTCTTCTGAAATATATATTGCTTGCGAATTACGTACATATTTCCGTCAGATTTTTTGGATAAATTGGACATTGAGACAGTAGATGAAAATTTTCAAAATATGAATGTATTTTATTTAGTATCAAATATTGACAAAAAAGGACTAATTTTTGGATTTTAGGGGTAAAGTTTGAGAAAACCTATGTGAACGGAGGTCTGGTGTTGCCGATAGGCGCGACCTAGGAAATTTTTGAAAAATATATGAATTTGTTAAAATTTGCTAAAAAAATTAGTAAATTTTGAGTCCTTTAGATTCAAAAAGATTAATTAGTGCGGTGGTGCCGATGGGCGCCGCCGGAAACTTTTTTTTCAGAATTTGGTTAAATCATTAACAGATTTGACCTAAAAAAGTCAAATTTTAGTCCATTTTTTCAACATTTTAAGAAGCGAGGGTCAGGCATCCTTAAAATTTTGTAAAATCATTACTAACAACAAATTTTGCTTCACCAGAAAAAAATCAATTTTTCTGAATCAAAATGAAATCCCGATCGTGCCTTCAATTCTTTTTTTGCCATTTTGGAGCCGTTTTTTAAACGAATCTTTATAAGGTAAAATATAAGATCTTTAAAATAAAAAACAATTTCAATCATCAAAATTGAAACGAAAAATTAAAATTTTGGTAGGGAATTCCTCTAATTTGCCAGATTTGTTAGCAGATATAGACGAAAAAAAGGTCAATTTTTGGGAATTTTTGATTATTTTGAAGAAATCCAGAAATAATTTGGCATATCATACTCGTAAGTAAAAATACTCAGGAAATTTGGAAAAAAAAATCTTTACATCATGTGTCTGTCTGTCTGTCTTTGACCCCAAAGCCATCTTTAACAGTGCAAAAATTTCCCGGTTTCCGAGAAACAAAACCCGAGACCGAGAACCGAGAGTCTAGCACATCCCTAGTAAATAAGATCATTTCAGGCAGGAGACCTGAGATTACAAATGGGCAAATGGGGGTGGTAAGTCCTGTTTTTCATGGTGGGATGAATGCTTAAATAGAGGCACAAAAGTGGAAAGGGTCGAGCACAAGATGTAACACAAAATTGGGATGGAAAAGAGCAGAAGGGAAATGCCATAAAATACTTGTAGAGGATTGGGTAAGATGATTGATGGCCAGAAGGCAAAATGGGATAGAAAAGTCAAAAACATAAAAGTCGAAAACAAAATGATTAAAGATTGCCAAATTTGGCCAACAGCAACGTTTATTGGGACAAAGGCAATATCAAGAGTGAGGGGTGGCACAGTACGAAAATGATGGAAAATGTGGAGAAAGGCCTAAGGGCGGCCAAGAGAAGAAGAAGAGGAGGAGTGAGATTGGGCAGAACGATGGAAAAAGTGCCAAGTTTGGGATGAAGCCATGAGTGGTGGACGGGAACCATAAGTGATAGAGGGGAGAGGGTACCTATATAAGGGCAAAGGAAGGGACGGGCAGAAGAACATTTGAATGCAATGAAAAAAGAGGGGATGCGAACGACAGATGGGTGGAAGGGGCACAAATGCAAAATTGGAAATGATCGGAGAAAAGGGGAGGGGTGGACAATTGTGAAATGAATAGGAAGCAAAGATGGGAAAGGGCAAACAAAGGGGGACAATTCAAACTCATTGAAGGGCCAAAGTCGAAGGGCATTGGCAGAAAATTAATTGAATAATTTTAGCGCTTTGTAACTTTTTTCTTAGGCAACCAAATTTTTTATAGTTAGTGTCTTTCAAATGCTATTTATAATCTCTATTAGCCTTCCAAAAAGTGAAACAAATTTACGACCCTATAAAAAAGTTATGATTCAAAATTTATAAAAATTCCGACTTTCCCCAATTTTTCCCGATCTTTTGCGTTCTTTAAGCTGTAACTTTTTTAAGAGCTGTCGATCGCGTAGAAATCGCCTATTCTTACCTTCTAAACACTTAAAGCTTTCGAATGATGCCAATTTTATAAAATTTGGTTCACATAGAAAAAAGTTACAAATCCTTCAAGAGTCTGGCGCGCCGAACCGTGTGACGCCGAATCGCCATAGACCCGGAAAATTTACCTTTTTTATTTCTTAGGCAACCAAATTTTTTATAGTTAGTGTCTTTCGGATGCTATTTATGATCTCTATTAGCCTACCAAAAAGTGAAACAAATTTACGACCCTATAAAAAAAGTTATGATTAAAAATTTATAAAAATTCCGACTTTCCCCAATTTTTCCCGACCTTTTGCTTTCTTTAAGCTGTAACTTTTTAAGAGCGCCTATTCATACCTTCTAAACACTGAAAGCTTCCGAATGGTACCAATTTTATAAAATTTGGTTCACAAAGAAAGTTACAAATCCTTCAAAAGTCTGGCGCCGAATAGACATAGACCCGGATTAATGTCATTTTAAAATAGCTTAAAAAACTGCCGTAGGCACTATATGCCGCAAACTTCGGAAAATTTTCGATGGCACCTCTGGTTTAATGAAAGAAAGTTTATTGCGATGAAATAAATATTGAATGTTTTAAAAATAAATAAAATGAAAAGACAAAAAAAGATGAAAACAACATTATAAATGCTGAAAATAATGTAAAAATTAATATTGACGAAATACAGAATTTTTAAAGTTAAATTAAATTTCGTCAAGCACAAAACTTCGCATTAATTCAGGGACTGCCGAGTCCAACCCAACAATGTCCAACATGCCCGAGTCGTTTGGGTCGGCAATTGTGAATTCCGTCGATGCCATTCCCATGACGATTAGTTTTGCGTTTGGAATGTCCATTTTTCTTCGATAGTCCACCAATGCATCAATCGGATGGACTTTCTGAATTTTTTTAACAAAATGTCACCGGCGGTTAATTTATACAAAAATGACAATTGTTTTTCTTTATGTTTTTCTTTAGCTTGGCCTATTCTTTTGAATTAGGATGAAATTTTAATTAGGCCGTTTATGCAAAATAAATATTTTATGACGCACACCGCCCATTGCCCATCCCCCAAATTCTCCCTACTCCGGCCCATGTCTCCGAATCAGTGAACACAATGAACACGTCGAACTGTCTCTGTTGTTCACCAGCCCAAAGCATCGGCAGAGAGCAGTCCGTAGCGCCAAAGTCCATTTTTGAGATGAAATTGACCATTTCAGTGACAGTGCTTTTGCGCGAAAATGGAAGCAAAGTCAACGTTTGTTGGAATGCGACGCATTCGACCTGGAAAATGACGACAAACCAAAATAACGGAGATATTTATGTGTTGAATTAGTTTGATCATTTTTTGCAAATGAATACATTTTCTTCGGTGCGCAGAATCACCGATGCCATCGCAGCCGAAGCGGAACGGCACGAAAGGACGCCGCCGGTGATTGGGCTGCCCATACTCCCTGAAAATGATGCCAACAGTTAGTTTTAACTTAGGGGCCCAATTCGGTTCCCTACCGGACACATCCAATGCAAGGCAAAAGCGACGCTTTGTTGGCTGGACATTGTGAAAAGCGATGGTGAAGCATTCATCCAACCCATTCTTGATCCTTTCATTGACTTTCCACTCCAACGACCCCTTCATGCCGTGGCCCTTTTCGTAGACGGATGCCGCCAAAAGGACGGAAATCGGGTGAATTCGGGCACGACGAATTGCGGATTGATCGAGAATTTTAGACACCACCAAATCGACATATTTGCTTAATTTGTAAACCATAAAATGCTCCAAAATCAACTGAATTCGTCCCACTCATTTTCCGGCTTTTCCCCGTCAATTAGGCCAATGGAGGAGAGTTTGGACAAATTGCGAATGAGTGCGGTCATTGGCATTTGTTCAAGCAGTTCAGCCCAGACATTGCAAGAATTCAATAGGTCGGTGGGAACGTGTTCACGGACCAAAGCTGAAAATGATAAATTTAAAAAATAAAAAAGAAAGTGATGCAAGGCCAGACTTTCGCGGCCGTGAAATGGGCGAGTATTTGGGGAGGAGAGACTCCTACCTTCGGCTTCCTTTTTCCTTTAGGCTCCCCATATACAGATGACTTATCCATCCATTTGTATTCAGTCTGTTTGAGTCCATTCTCGATAGCTTATCAGTTAGTGGTTGTAGCGAGGGAGAGAGAGGGGGCCGGGCCGAACACCGAACCCGGTTTAACCATTGTCTAAGATTATCAGAAACACCGAATTGTCTGATCAGTTCGACACATCGTCGCTCTCCTTCTTCGTCATTTTTCAGCTTCGACACTTCCATCACTGCTTCAACGAATTTGAGTGCGTCCGATTCGGCCGCCGTTCGGACCATTCGCTCGTCCAAAGTGTAGTCGCAACGGGACTTCTTTAGCAACGGCGGCCTTTCCCCGTCATCCTCCGATTCTGTCGGCAAATTGGCCTTTTCGGCATCAAAAGTGCCTAAAATGCTAAAATAATATTATAATAAAAAAAAATATATTTTTTTTAATTTAACAGTGCCCACCGACCAGAACACGCATATTTGAATAGCTGGTCGTAGACCAAGGTCTGTTCATTTGGCCAAAAACGACTGTGTTTGCCAGTGCCTTCGTTGTTTTTGTTGCGACTTGCCATCGGATGGGCCAATCGGAGCAAATCGCGGTGGGAGTAGCCGAGGCGGTTGCGATACTTGGTCATTTGAACAGCCAATTCTTTTGGCGGACGTTGCAAATACCTTAATTTAGGCAAAAACAAATTCAAAAGTGCGAATATCGCCAAATATTTTTTATATTTCGAAAGATTTTAAATTAAAATGGCCAATTGTTTTGGTTTTCTGTGGAAATTCATGTTTCGTTCGAATAATAGAAAAGCCCGGTTCGGTTTTAGACTCCGCCATCCCTCCGGATGGAATAGACGCACCATTCCGCCACGCATTTGCGCATCGCTCGCCCCCACCCGGAGCTCTTTTCTTGGCCGGTCTCTTTCGCCAATTGTTCACAGAATTTGACAAATGCAAAAAGGTGTGTGGGAATGCGAGCGACCTAAAAGGAAATGCCCATTAATTTGATCAAATGGCATTTTTTTGTTGTTGCCAAAATTGGCCCCCTTTCCGTTCGTTGCCTTTTGAACTGCTCTAAACGCCGCTTGTTGCAATTGGTGCAAATATTGGTCAAATTGCCGCTTTTTTTCGCTGTTTTCTGTCGGACTTTCGCTCCTTTCTTTGCCATTTCCCATCATTGGATTCGGTGCCCATTTCGCCAATTTGCTTTTTCTGTCCTTCACTTCATAACGTGCACAGAGTGCCAATGCGAATAGAAGGGGCTCCTGTTTCGGCGCTCGTCCGGCCAACGAAATGTCGACAATTTCGCGCAAAAGCACTCCGCCCTTAAAGGGATGGGTAGGTCAGGCAAAATTCATGGACTTGGAAGTGCACGAGGTTGGGATTTCCAGGCCCCTCAGGGGACAAAATCCTTTCGTAATGGCTAAATTAATTTGCTTTTTGCTTCCTCAGGGATGGTGCCTGGGTTTTGGTTGGGGAGTACGTATTAAAGTTTTCCCTCTGCCCCCATGTTCAATTTTTTATTCCTTCATCCCTTTATTACTGGGGAGCATCTCTTTCCCCATCCCAAAGATCAGTTCTCCGCCGCTTTTTCACCCCCTAGAAAAATTGAAACTCCAAATCTTTACAATTCACCCTAAATCGTAGGAAAATGGCAGGAATTTCAAGAAAAGATTTCGTAAATTTCCAAGTTTTTCGACAAAAGTTTCCCTCTGTCCCTCCACCACCTTTCCCTTTTTGATGATGCCGATCAGTGCTTCCACATTTTGTGCCGTCAGTTCCCGCTCCTTCACATAATAAGTGCCACTGTCTGTGCCCAAGATGAGAAAGCGGCGAATGCGTGCCAACTCATCGACACGGAAAACAAAGCCATGCGCATTGTTTTGGACCTGCGAAAGTACAAAGGCAAAATTGGTATCCGAGGAAAACATTTTGTGATCGGCAGACCTGATCAGTTCGGCATTGCACCATTTGCTTGGGCAGCTCAAAATCACCAACAACCAATGCATTTAACAAACGGCATGACTCATCAATTGCTTGGGAAAGGCCGGCATCACTATCATGGGCAACAATTAGCACCATTTCAGCATAACAAATTGCCGTATTAGAGAGCAATTAATAGAAAAAAAAATCTCTGTTAATATTGATTCAGCAAAGAAACGCACGAATACAGAAAGTCACCACTATAAATGTTTAATGGCCAAAACAAAATACGAAACAAATTGTTTGTTTATGCACTTCCTATCCAAGTGACCGTATTGATTAAAAAAGCATTCAGAAAGGGTATTTTTATTGCACGCTTCTGAACGTCCCTTTGATTATTCACAATACTTAGGGACCCGACGAGATCAAACAACACCGACTAAAACCCCTTTTCAGTAGGGTTCCGGGAGGATTTAGAAGGGGGGGGGGGGGTGTGGCAGGGAAGGAGGTCGTCTGGCGGTGATTTCCTCTTCTTCCATCCTGGTTAGGCCATGCCCGTAACTATAGTTGTTCCGGGGGTGAATTTTTATTCATTTATGGGGCAAGCATCAAACCAAATTTTCCTGAACAAAATCCTTCTCCGATTCTCATTTGTATGAAACTTGACTACTGTAATTACTCGCGCGTTTTTCTCGAAAATGCACCATACGATTACCTGTACACCCCAAAACACCGCCAGACCGAAACACTGCCGAGTCAATTTTTTAAATAATTTTCTGACATTAATTTTTCTCTAAAAATTTTAAGAATATTCTCAGGCAGGAAATTTCAAAAAGAACATACTTTCGCCAAATTTTCAATTTAAAAAAATTATCTCGGCGGTGTTTCGTCCTGTTTCTACAATTTACTATATTTAGTGTGCTTTATTGAATAAAATCTCTGAACATATTATTGTATATGATATAGGAGGAAAAATTGGCCTCCGATGGCTCAAAAACAGGACATGTACAAACACAACAGATAGTCCTCCGCCCATCGCCACCCGTTGTTGGCAATTGTGCTCGACTGCAACACCTCCTCGTACAACAAACGCAGCAAATCCCACCGAATCCCTTTGGCCTTTTCGTCCTCGCAATTAGCAGCAGCAGCAGCAGAAAAAGGGGCACCGTCTCCATCTTTGCCGGCCATCAGTTGGAAGTGCTGTTGGGCCGATTTAGTGCCAAGAAAGCGGGAAATTCGTATCGCTGCAGTCGCCTTTAACCAAATATTAGAAGGTCAGAAAGGTGATAGACAACCAATTAATAATCCTCTGATGAACCCACCAAATAGAAAGAGACTTTCCGTCTCCGATTGCCAGCCAAAAGGTAAAGGCGAGCAGCGTGTTCAAGCAGTACAGCGTCAAAAAGGTCAGAATTCAGTTGGAGAGATGCCCCAACACTTATCATCTGCTGAGCGGCCTCCTCGAAGAGTTCGAGCCGACACAAAACCTGAAAATCCAAACAAAATACAAAATTAATTATTACAAAGTATGACAAAAACCTGTGAGCTGTTCATCAACGCCCGAAGTGCAAGAAAAGGAACCCTAAAAACCAATGAAAATTATTAAAATTGTTGACCTTTTTCCCCAAAAAATGCACCGGCAGACATTCGCATAATAATGAATTGCGTTGTCTGTGTACCGTTGCGGGTACTGCTTCCTTAGCCAGACAATTGTTTTCGTGGCGGAATTGTCCGGCTGATCCGAAAACATTTTCCAATCGTTCATAAAGCTGGACAACGCGGCCATTTCCAAAGCACCGGCATGGTGTAACTGCAGAAAAGAAAAAGGAATTTGGGAATTTTAAATAAAAAAGCAAGATAAATTATTTAATTATTCCACAAAATGAAAAGTTGTTTAATAATTATTTTATTTTTTATAAAAGGAAAGAACAGAAAATCTCTTTTTTATTGTTTTTTTTTTGTCATTTTGTTTTTTTTAAATATTTTTGATAGAAATATAATTGAGATATGTTGGAAAATAATCAACCAAAAACTTGATTCAAAATATAAATTTATATAGTATTAGTCATTTATTTTTCCGCCGGGGCAAAGTTCCCTCCCCACCCCCAAAAAAGACCATCCCGTCCCGTGGATTTGTCCTGAAGATCCCTAATTACTAGTTTCTAACTTACCCAAGCCTGGTCGTTGGCAAATTCCTTCTTCAGCGTTTGATAAGTTTGGTAAGCGAAGGTGTACAACCCGAACAGAAAGGCGAGGTCAGCCATCCTTCGCATTTGCAATTCAAAACTGTCGGAGGCATAGCTTAACGGCGGGGGGAAGTATTACAAGTCATTTAGGACGACGAAACGGACAAAATTCAATGTCGACATTGTCATGGGTCTAACAATAAATAACCAGTTTTATTTGTCTTAAATTTCAACAAAACGCTTAATATTCCATTGCTCATCCGCAAATGTCGGTCCCAAAAAAGAGCCGCAGAATCAATTCTCACCTCACCTGATTGCAACGCTCTGTTGTTGCTGCTCCGCGTGCAAAGCGCCCACAACATTTGCTGTTGCACCGCCCAGCCATTTGCGCATATTTGAGAAGGTCGATTTGGCCAAACTCTTTCGGTTTACCACCGACTCGTGCAGTTCGGTCAGTCGTTTTTCAACAAATGGAATCAGCGCTTTGGAGCACATTTCGTCCATCATCCGCCGCAACCTTTTACGGTCCTCCACGTCCATCCAAAGGCCGTAGGTGGGCAAATTGGGCCCAACTGCACTAAACTGTTCTGCATGTAGCGTTGATGACGACCATCGTGCAATCTGAAAAAACAAATAAGGAGCATAGTCATCCCATTAATGTGTGTACCTGCGCCACATTTGACTGTGCTGTACAGTTTTGTTGTGTCGAATGGACAGAGTTAATTGCACCGTTGGCCTTATCAAATTGGAGAGGGTGGTTATTTGTCGTCGTTTCATCACAATTGAATTCATTGTTTTTGCTATAAATTGGGACGACAATTGGTTGAGCAGTGAACAGTTGGGAGGAAGTGGTAGAGGCAATGCCATGCTGCTGAAGTGGTGAGGGAAACGTGGGAGGTGTCGACAAAAGTGTGAGGTCATTGGACTGAAAAGGCGTTTCAAAAAGAGAAGAAATGAACTAAAGGATACCAAAAAAAAAACAACACACTACCTGAATATTTGGCATCGATTTTGATGGTGGAACCAAATTCCTTCTGGCCAATTCAATTCCCGCGTTTAAACCACGGGAATTCCTTGCCAAAATTGGTTGCCAAAGGTCGGGCATAATGTCGGCAGCTGCTTTCACCGGATTAGTCGAATTTACATGCAGAAAATGGCAATTGTTGGAGCCGTAACGTTCACAAAGTGTGCCAAACATTTGTTTATACCTGAAAAACATATTAATTGTAAAAGAACTTGATAATTAGTAATTTACTTCTCATCATCTGATGGATTTGAATTGTCGTGAAGCAAAACGTAATATTTGAAAAGTGTTTGATCAAAAAGCCATTTGGGCAGGGCGCAATATGCGGGGGAAAGCCGAGTGCCGGATACATTCCCTTGCTGAGAAAAATTAAGAGCACAAAATGCCAATGTTCAATTGGCCATTTACTTGCTCCTGCCTACGGGCGAGTTCGAGTTGTTCAAATGCTTTAAGGGGATCACTTTCGGTTGTACTGGCCACGAAAATGCAGCCGATGTACGCCCGAAGGAACTGAAATTTTAAAGTGTTTCATTGCTTAACCATTAGATGTCTGTCTGTCTTTACTTCGTGTTCTGCGGGTTCCAGCCAATGAATAAAAGTCGAATAAAATGCTTTGGATAAAATGCTTTGTCCGTCGTATTTGTAGTTGGACTCGGCAGAATGTCCAAGAACACTCTGATAATGGCATTTGAATGTTTTTGAGGAGACAATTACCGAACGTTACTTCTTGGAGGACGAAACGAAAAACGGTGTTCTCCAAAAGAAACCCTTAAATAAATTTAAACAAACAAAAATAGTGGTAGTAATTGTCTTAAATCTCCCGACAATACAGCAACAATTTACGGTTAGCAACCGACCTTTTCGTCGAATGTCACGGATGTCGAGGCGTAAACGATGAGAAACGTTTTGACCTAATGGGTCCTGGAAAGAGCGATAGCTATTGACAAACATTCTAATAACATATCCACGAACTCTGAGTGTAATCTCGGAGCAGGAAAATGGTAACAGCAAATCGCCAAAATTCAACCCGTTTTTACCAACAGAATTTTGCGCTTCTTCGGTTGTGAGAAGAGCGATGAGGGGACAACAGACGCCAGGCCCATCCGGGGGGTCAACACAGCTCATCTCTCAAAAATGGATGAACACACAAAGAAGCAAAAAAGCAAGTAATTTATTGGCCAAAACACATTATATATGTACATAATAAGTGAGAAAGTAGAAAGGTGATAAAAATTTTATTTATGCAAAAATTTACGTAGTCGTACGAGATAACTATGATAAGATTTTGCTGCAAATTCTTACAGATTATTTAATTGCAAGCATTCAAAAAAGCAGAGATCTGTCCATCGGTCGCTACTCGTCCTCCTCCCCCTCTTCATAATCATCGTCGTCCCCTTCATAATGGTCCCCAAAATCGAGATCTTCCTCATCTGAGTTGTGAATGGCGTTGTTGTAAAAGCCGCTGCCCTGGATTTGCTGGTAACGAGATCGCTTCGCCGGGATTGGTCTTGAGCGTTCAGCCATGCCATTGTTAGCCGCGTAATCGTTCTTTGGCGGTGGTCGCCTCCGGCGTCGATTTCGTGTCGTATCACCAAACCATGCCGAGTCGATGCTGTCCAGATTCACAATGTCAACAGAGGAAGAGCGTTGGGTTGAGAACTCTTTGAGGAATGGATAAACTTTCTGAATAGAGGCGACAACATTTGCCTCAGAAGTGGCTGAAATTTATTTCTACAAATTGAATTTGTTCGTTTGACCCCACCTCCAGCGACTGTCACAGTGCCCGTGGTGTGAATTCGCAAATTTGCCTTCGGATCAGTCAAATTCCATTGAAGACCAACCATCAATTCCGGCTCATAGAGGGTTTCCCTGTGTTTTCGACCCAATTCTTGAATACGAATGTCAAAGGGCATTCGACAAGTTGCCAGTATATTCGAGACCTATAAAATTGATAAATACTTTAATAATAATAAAAAATGGAAGATCAAAGAATTATGTTAAAAATGTTTAAATTTGGATTTTTTGCTTACTCTGTAATTTCGAATGCAAATCCGCTGGTCCAGCCGCCCGGTGCTCCGCTGAATCATTCTGCCAATTGCGCGTGCCACTCTCTTGCAATCTTCTTCGCTTAAATGCGCGTTTTAAATGCGTACAAATTGTCGTTGTGTCCTCTTTTGCCACCTTTTACAGCCGTGGATCACCACCTTGCCACTGTTTGCAATTCGTATAGAACAGGAAGGCTTGCGCAATTGTTTGTGTAATATCTTAACAAAGTTTGGTCATTTGTTGATAAACCCGATAGTCTATCAACACCAACCCCCTTGGCCCTGTTGTAGTCCACATTGATGCTGCCATAAGCGACCTGCCGCAAGTCAATGTGCATGGGCAATTCGTAGCAGCACAAAACATTATGAATCTCAAAGAAAAGCGGTGACAAAACGGCCCAATTAAATCGGCAATGTGCTCACCTTAACATCAACTTCAGTTCCATCAATGAGCATAATATGGAGTTGATTAGGCTCACCCGAAGCCCTTGGAGGATGGGAACACGAACTCATTGGTTTTTGCTGCACCGAGCCATTCTGTACAGATTGGTTCACAGGCTGAAAAAGGAAAAAGAATAAATCGCATGATAAAAGCAGAATCAAAAATTAAAAACTTAGTATTGCGATAACAAAATTAAAGCAAAACCTGATTATTCGGATATTTTTGCCAGTAGTTGTGGTCCATGATGTAAAAAAAACTATGAACAAAACAAGACTGAAAACTGGCACGTATAGAAAATAAGTAGAAATAATGATGAAATTGAAATAGTTCTTTTTAATTAAAACAAAAATAGGATTAATCTCGAAAGTCTTGGTTTCGACTTGAAAAACATGGAGTTTTTGATCTAGATTTCGAGTCTCGTTTTTGGGTTTTCGGTCTCGTTCGAGAGTCGAGACCGAGACTTTTTTACACCCCTAAAGATTGGTTTTTCTTCACGAACAAAATGACCTGGTAACTGGTAATGTGAATTAGCAATTATAAAGTTAATGACATTACGCCAATTTTCATTAAATTTCCATAATTAACCATTCTTCGTCAAAGGTCAAAATCTCGCAGGGCGAAGTTTGGGCACTGGGTAGTTTGGCACCAAGAAATTCAAAAAAGGACACATAAATACTAGTAAACTGCTCGAGACTTAAAATTCCTCGAGTCGAGACCGAGACTAATTATAAAAGTAAAAGCAAACAGATGAATTCTTTTTTTCAAAGAAATGTTCTTTTTTCAACCTACTGTACATATTTTATTCTTATTTTTTTCTCTGACGTAAGGTGCAAAAAACATAAAATAACTTTGATTCCTATTCTTCGTGACTTTTTTGGTCTTTCCGGCATGCAAATTCGTTTTTCACTAAAAAGTTTTTCAACCCTCTAGGAGTTTTTTCCCGAATTTAGCCGGTTTTAAGCCATTTTGGGTTTTCAGATTGCCATGAAGGATTGGTCTGATCGAGTTGGTTTATCTTTTCATCAGTATCAAAAATTAAGGATTTTTTCAAATCTTTAGACCCTCGAAATATTTTTTCGGGGATTTAAATTTTTAGGGACATTACTTTTGCTCCACTAAAAATTGGGTCAATTTGGGTAGCCCAGTATAACTTTTTTATGTGTTGGCGATTTTTCATTTTTAATAGACAAATAATTGCCCTTTATTTTGGCATAGAAAAGGTTTTGGTTCCAAATATTGTTTACTAGAAAATCAGGGTTTTCTATAAAAAAAAAATTGGGGCAATATTTTTGCACATGAATGTATTTATAAATTTTTCCCGGGCGGGTGTCGTTTTCGTGCGAGTGCCATTAAAGGATTTCATTGGGATTCAATTTTTTTCAAATTTAAAATGATCTAAAAATGCCTTCAGAGTAAAAGTGAATTAATGCCCTTTTGTTGAAATTTGAATGAGCGCTTCGTTTCTCTGAATTCTCTCTCCATTTTGCCTCTTTCTTCTCCACGTGGTGATTGGGTGCAATTGCCTTACACTTCGTCTTTCTGTGGCGCATTTGCCATGGCTGACGATTTTTTGTTGCTTTGCACCTCCAATAGAGCATCGGAAATCAGAAAGTCCAATTCGTCCAACACTTGGTGAATTTGGGTGGGCGATGCCTTTGCTTAGAATTTGTCCAAACATCTGTTACACAAATTGATCACCTGAAATTCTTTTGCCACCACTTCCAACAAATTTGACAGGCGCATTCGCCGTCGCCCGAACCAAACGGGCACATCCCGAAAATGCCGAAAATGGCGCCGATGGAAGCAGAAAAAGTTCATGAAAAGGTCGCGAATAAAAGAGAACCAAAGGCCCATCGAAATCATTCCCACGCTGAGGACGAAAAGGTGGAAAAGCAAACGGAAAAAATTGCCATCAGTTGAAGGGAAAAAGTCACCAAATCCTAAAAGATTCGGGGAAGGGTGGAGGGGGTAAAGAAAAGTATTAAAGACAAAAAAAAGGACAAACCGACGGTGGTGAAACTGATCAGACTCAAGTAAATGTGATCTGGTCGGATCGGAAATAATTGTGACTGATCATTGTTGGAGAGAGGACAAAGTAAGGAAATGGAGAAAATTGCGAAGGAGGCGAGCGCAACCAAAACAATAAGGGGAAGACGACGCCGGACGAGCGGCCGGGACAGTTTCTAGACGGGCAATGATGCCATAATGAAGGATAAACGGCAAATGGTAGTCCTTATGATAAGTGATCCAAATGGCCAAATGATAGTCTGATCAGTAAAATGAATCGATGATTGGATCATTTTGGACTGTTCAGAAACCAGCAACAGATCATTCAATGTATCCGTTGTTTTATCCGACCTTGTCTCTGCAAGCTCTGACCACTACCCAAAATGCTTTTGTTAAATGTTTGCCGAGATTTGCAATAGTTAACATGCACAATGGGATGCCAAACAGAGAATAGAGCATTATGAAAAAACGCGCGGAAGGGCTGGAGGGGCAAATGTTACCGTAACCTGAAAAGTAATGGTACTTGGCGACTTTAATGACCATCAGTGCGCGCCTCCGCCCCACCGCACCGATTGTGGCCAAAGTTTCGAAGCAAAACAAAACCAATTCGGTGAACGGCACTTTGGCTTTGAGCTGATCATCAAGAAAACGGAGTGAAAAGGCACCTAACAGAAGGTAAACGGCGAAGAGAAGCACAACAGTCAGTTGGGGGCCCATGAGACGAAGAATCTGTCCCGGGGGGGGGGGGGGGGGTAATAACGGACTAATGAATGCCTATTAGCCTTAATTTGCCATGTCATCCTCTCCCTCAGTTTACCCGCTTCGCTTTTGTTTTCCATCCGTCCGCTTTTCCCGCCATTCTCAATTGGTCCTTCTTCACCAACTGCTGCTGTTTCTCTTCATTTTGTCCCATTTTGGCTCATTAACATCATCACAAATGGTGTTAATTAATCTCATGCCTTCTCTCATCACTTATCAATCGATTGCTAATCATTTCCCTCCTCGCCCCCATCAATCGATGTCCATTAACCCAAAACGGTTTACTAAAATTGTTAATGATTTATCGTCAATATATTCACAAAAACAAAATGTGCTAAATATTTACATTACAAAAAGGTAATAATTGCTTTTTTGCTCGGTCAATTCTTCCAAAAATTTCGGCGCCGATCATTTCCTCCGATCATTTTCTTCGATCACTTTCTCCGATCATTTCTTCCAATCACTTCCTCCGATCACTTTCTTCTATCACTTCCTCCGATCACTTTCTCAGATCACTTCCTTCGATCACTTCCTCCGATCATTTTCTTCCCATCACTTTCTCCGATCATTTTCTTCCATCACTTCCTCCGATCATTTCTTCCAATCACTTCCTCAGATCACTTCCTTCGGTCACTTTCTTCTATCACTTCCTCCGATCACTTTCTCAGATCACTTCCTTCGATCACTTCCTCCGATCATTTCTTCCATCACTTTCTCCGATCAGTTCTTCCCATCACTTTCTCCGATCATTTCTTCCCATCATTTTCTCCGATCATTTCCTCCGATCACTTCCTTCGGTCATTTCCTCCGATCATTTTCTTCCATCACTTCCTCCGATCATTTTCTTCCATCACTTCCTCCAATCACTTTCTTCTATCACTTCCTCCGATCACTTTCTCAGATCACTTCCTTCGATCACTTCCTCCGATCATTTTCTTCCCATCACTTTCTCCGATCATTTTCTTCCATCACTTCCTCCGATCACTTTCTCAGATCACTTCCTCAGATCACTTCCTTCGGTCACTTTCTTCTATCACTTCCTCCGATCACTTTCTCAGATCACTTCCTTCGATCACTTCCTCCGATCATTTCTTCCATCACTTTCTCCGATCAGTTCTTCCCATCACTTTCTCCGATCATTTTCTTCCATCACTTCCTCCGATCATTTTCTTCCATCACTTCCTCCAATCACTTTCTTCTATCACTTCCTCCGATCACTTTCTCAGATCACTTCCTTCGATCACTTCCTCCGATCATTTTCTTCCCATCACTTTCTCCGATCATTTTCTTCCATCACTTTCTCCGATCAGTTCTTCACATCACTTTCTCCGATCACTTTCTCCGATCACTTCCTTCGGTCAGCCATCACTTCCTCCGATCATTTTCTTCCATCACTTCCTCCAATCACTTCCTTCGATCACTTCCTCCGATCATTTTCTTCCCATCACTTTCTCCAATCATTTCTTCCATCACTTTCTCCGATCATTTCTTCCATCACTTTCTCCGATCATTTCTTCCGATCACTTCCTCAGATCACTTCCTTCGATCACTTCCTCCGATCATTTTCTTCCCATCACTTTCTCCGATCATTTTCTTCCATCACTTCCTCCGATCACTTCCTTCGATCACTTCCTCCGATCATTTTCTTCCCATCACTTTCTCCGATCATTTCTTCCATCACTTTCTCCGATCATTTCTTCCGATCACTTCCTCAGATCACTTCCTTCGGTCACTTCCTCCGATCATTTCTTCCATCACTTTCTCCGATCATTTCTTCCGATCACTTCCTTCGGTCACTTCCTCCGATCATTTCTTCCATCACTTTCTCCGATCATTTCATCCGATCACTTCCTCCGATCACTTTCTCAGATCACTTCCTTCGATCACTTCCCCCGATCACCTCCTCTAATCACCTCCTCTTCTCCACTCTTCTGCTCGCTTTTCCAATGATTTGCTTCCCCTCGAGTGCCCTCCTCCGCACATTGGCGCTGTTCTACTCCTCAGACAATTTTTTCGATCATTGCTACTCCTTCAATTGCTCCTGGTTCATTTTTGCATCCGTTACATTACGCAGCAGCACTTCCGCTTGTGCACTGCCACTTCACCGCCCTCCGTCGACGGCGGTGCCATCGGTGGCACTTCCGCTGTTCCATTCGTTTTTTGGGCACTGTTTCCAGCCAAAACGGCACCCGTCGTTGGTAAATCGTCGCGCAACGCATTTTCACTCTTTTGAGAAACAGAGTGACGCCTATTGCAATTGACACGGACCTTAAAATTGGGGAGCAAATAATGAAAAAACTGAAGAGAAAGTATTGACATTGGAAGAGTCGATCAATTTAGTATATTAAAAGGTTAATTGGCAAATGTAAATAAATTAATTAACTATGTTTACCTAATTAAGAACTAATTATGGATGTCATAATTGCGCTTTGTGTCAAATTTTGCTTCAACTCTCCCACCTGTTCCAAAAGCACCTCCACGTCGGGCCAATCGCTTGAGTCGGTGCACAGATATGAGTAGAGAATGTGCCCGTGCCGATTGATCAGCACACATCCGCTGTGCTCTCCGATCACTTTTTTGTCCGTCGCCGTCTCTTCGACGGCATCGGCCGATGCATTCTTATTATTATTATTACTATTGTTGTTATTGTTATTGTTAGCGAGCTCCAAAGTGTAATCGTTGCACAGAAATTCCGTGTACTAAATCAAATTGGAATTGTTTTATTTTTTGGCATTGGCATTTTTTTTGGATGTCCTCTCTGAATTTTGCCGAATTATCCTTTTTAGTCTCAACGGGATAATTTGTGCCATTCTCTGACGGACAATTTATGACCAATGCCCGACAAATTTTTATGGGCCAAACTTTGTCCACCCATCCCCAGCAGTCATTGGACAAAAGCGGCATTCATTGCCATTCATTGGTGGTGCATCTTCAACTGCCCTTCGGCGGAAGAAGCGCAGCGGGGAAAAGTGACAAAAAGGGAAGAAAGGAAAAAGGAAAAGCGAATTTCATAAAGCTTTTCGTTTTTTTGAAATTTAAAATTTTTTGGTTTGAAAATTGCTAAATAATAAATGGATTGCTCTTTTTTTTGAAAAAGCTGACGGCATTTCCAATTGTTAATATTGATCGTTCTCAAAGTATCCTATTTTATTCAATGACAGTCCCAAAATTTGATATTGGCCCCCTTTTCTTCCCCCGTCGGGCGACGGTCTTTTTCCAATGTAATAAAAAAAAAATTCATGCGAATTTTTCCTAATTTTAAAAACACCTGATACAGATATTTTTTCCAATCTGAGCAGATCTGTTTTTAATTATTATAAAATCATTTTTAGATTTTATAAATTTTTGCATATTAAGTTCGAAATGCAAAGGAATATGTTTAATATAGAGTTCCAAAAATGGTAAATTTTGAGTCCTAGTTGAAAATTTTGGCGGTGACCGACATGCGCCTCGGGGAAAGTTCTTTTACTTCGAAAATTAAAAAACAGTACTCTTATCTTATGTCCCCTCCTTCTCCCCCCCCCCCGCCCCGCCGGGGTCCATATTTGTTCATTCATTTCCATTTTTATGCTTATATCTCCACTTTTCTGATCACTCACAATATGCAATGCCCTGATGCCGGCCATTGAAATTGCGGATTGGCGATGCTGCAAAATTTGGCGCATCGATTCGCTGTCGTTGAGCATTTGTCTGAAGGGCATTCCGATAAGTTTCAAAAACCCGCTTCCTCCTAAAAAATAATATTATTCTTCTTTATGACTAAAAATGCCAAATTTAAATCATTCCAAAATTAATCCCCCGCAAAAAAAAACATTTACCCGTGGCCGGCCTTCGGGCCAACAGCAAAATGTCGCAGCCCAATTTATGGAATTCGGCCAAACTGTCGAACATTCGCTTCACGTGTTCATAGCACTCCTGCACAGCGAAGGAGGCGACCACCTCGAGGAACATCAGCGGGTAGGAGGAGGACTGGACGTAGGAGAGAAGGGAGCCGCCTTTGAACATTTTGTTGGAGGACACCAATTGGATTTCTGAAGGGAGGACAAAGCGAGGGACTGATCGGTCGCCATTTTGCTGATCAGCTGATCATAAGTCACCCCGCTGATCAGCTGCTGATCACTCCCCCCCCCCGCCACTTACCTCTGCCCGTTGCGCCGAGCTCCGTTTGGATGTTGGGCCCGGCCAGCCTCTCCAACTCGTTGTCAAGTTGTGCCAACAGGACCTCCCACTCCCCAAATGCTTCACGAATTTCCGCAATTCTTTCCCCTTCAAATTCGACTTTTGTTCCGACATTCGGCCCAAAACTGACCCGTCCTCTCATCCCCGGCACGTGCTAATTCGTCCAGCCTTTGCTCAAACTCTTCGGCCCTTTTCACTTCCAACGCGTCGTAAAGTTTGGCCAATTGGCCGCCGATGTCATTAATGACGACGCGACTCTGCAGGAAATTTGCAGTGAAAATGACTGACGAATGGGAAGAGATCAGCTTAAAATGATAAAGTTACAACACAATTTGGCATTGGTCCAATTCTAAGGGCATTTTGTCCCATTTCGTCCCCCGTCCCCTCCGTTGCGCACTCTTTCCCCCCCCCCTTTTCTCCGTCTCCCTTTCCTTCCCCCCCCCTCCCCTCTTTTTCTTTTGTCTGTCTTCACTTCCCTTCCCCCGCCTTTCCGTCTGTCCTCACCCCGCCGGTGTCTTTTCATCAATCCGTTCAATTTCCCAACTTTTCATCCATCATTTGTACTTTTGCTTTTTGCCAGGTTCGTTCCCTTCCTCCCCAAATGCCTTTTTCCGTTGGCCCTCTCTTCCCTTTTTCTCCCTCCGTTTTCCGCTTTTTTCTCTCCCTCTCTCTGCTTTTGCCCCATTCCCTCGTCGCTGCTTATCATCTTTCCTCCTCACTCTTCCGATGCCATTCGCTTATCTCCGTCCTTTTCGCTCTCCAATCCTTCCCCAAAATCCGTCCCCTCGAGGTATGCTCCCCTCCCATTGGCATCCCCAATTTTCCCATTGGCACTACTCAGATTTTTTGGGCAGTGCCAAGCCAGTCATGCGTGAACAGAACGGAGCCCCCGTTAGACCCGGCACAATTCGGCATTCGGACAAATGCCGGACAAAAATTTCATGGGACAGAAGTAAAAGGTGCAAAATGAAAATTTATTTTTAATTCTAAACAAAAAGGTGGTGATTTTCTACGAAAGTCAGCTGGGCCTTTACCCGTACATTGAATACGGAGAGGAGGGCACCGAAGATAATGTCGGCAACTTTCACGTCGTCACGAAGAATGGCACTTCGAAATTTGTCAACGGGGGAATCCCCCAGGCGAATCACACAAATTGTGCGAAATTTGAAACACAGATTACCTTTCAGAATGTTGACCTTCGACAGCATTTGGCCAAGGCACGGGAAGACATTTTGCGCGCAATTCCCGACCCAAATTTTTCGGGACCCGCAGTGATTGACTACGAGCGATGGCGCCCCGAGTGATTTTAATGCTTTTTGCTTCCATATTATACATTTTCCACCCAATGCCCCCTGCGGCAGATATTCGCTGAATTGGGACCAAAGGCGAGTGTACCAATGGCACTCCACTTTGGACGCATTGAGACGCTTTCCGGGCATCAGCGAGAAGGCAGCGACGGAATTGGGGAGGGAAATGTTCAACAAAAGAGCGAGGAAATAATTGGGGAGAGGGGAAGCGCAAAGCAAAGGGAAAAGCGGAGGGAGCAAAAGGCGGGGGGAGGGGAATGGGGTTTAATTGGGGTACTAATTATGCTTAATTGGAAATCAGAAGTAATGCAGGAAGTTCATCGTGGAGACAATTCGAATGGGAAGGAAACTTCGCCCGAGGGCACTGTGGGGCTTTTACGATACGCCGTTGTGCAATTACAACGCCGGGGAGGGACAACCGGAGGAACGGCACTGCCACGAGCAGTTCAAAAAGCACAATGACAAGTTGGCCAAATTGGAACAACATTCGAGTTGTCGATTCAATTATTTGACTCTTCACAGATTGTGGTGGCTTTTTGGCGAAGTGAGTGCGTTGTATTCGTCCGTCTATTTGTATGCCGGGGATACAAAGCGACGGAAGGGCGTATGCGAACGGCACATGCAAGCGAAAGTGTCCAAGGCCGAATGGGCCAACTCATTGAGACGCCGGGACAAGCCAATCATACTGTTCACAAAGTTCGAGCTGGACCCTTACTCTGGTGCCGAGAGGGACAGCTTTTACGACAAGGTGAGCCATTGTCATGTAATGTCACGAATGGCATTTTGGGTGTGCTATTGCCAAATTGTCACCTCCCTGATTACATTAAGTCACGGTCAAATTCAGAATGACCTGTTCTGTACCATCGACTTCACCGCACAGCTCGGCATCGATGCGTTGATCATTTGGTCAACATCGAAACGGATGCGCGAACGCTGTTCACGACTGTCCGCCTATGTGCGCGATTATTTCGGGCCTTTTGTGGAGGGCGTTCTCCGTCGTGTGAACGAGTAATCAAATTGATTAATTAGATAATTAATCGGTCGATTAATTGACATATTATCACTTTTTCGTTTGTCCACCCCCTTCCCTTCCTCATGCTTCCCCCAAATTTCAGTTGCGCCAATCGATTATGCCATTCCCATGGCCGATGCGTTTTGCGCGACCGACGCCGCCAGCGCGTGCCATGGCACAGCAGTGAGCCTTGGCCCCGGACAAAGTTCACGTGCCTTTGCCTTGGCGACAATTTGTACGGTGAATATTGCGACAATCGACAAAAATAGTAAAAATAAACCAATTGACTGCCAGACAAAACTTAAATTCAGTGCAGATTCATTTCTATTATTTTGAGAATTGTTGTATAAATTTGGTAACATCAGAAAAGGTGCCGAAAATGGTTCACTCTTTTCTCTCTGCATCAATCTCTCTCTTCGCCTGTTCTTCTAATCGTTCTCTCTCTTCTCCCTGCCTTTCTAACCATTCTCTCTCTTTGCCCTGCCTTTCTAACCATTCTCTCTCTTCTCCCTGCCCTTCTAATCGTTCTCTCTCTTCGCCCTGCCTTTCCCTCTCTCATTTCCCACCTGTGCGCATTCCCTCGTCTTTTCCCGCATGGCTTTGGCCATTTCCTTCAGTGCTTCATTCGTGTCCCTTCCGCCGGCGGTTCCCTGCCGCGCGTCGATTATCTCCGGTGCCGGCAGAACGACAATTTCTCGGATTTTCTGCTCTTTTTCATCCTCGTCAAGTTCACCGACGCTTGTAGTCGAAGTGGCGGTCATTTCACCGGCGGAGATTTGGCACCATAAGGAAAACGGACACAAAAAGCAAAAAAATATATAAATGAATTTGCCACTGAAAAAGAAAATAAAAGTGACAAAAGAACGGAAAGCCGGGAGCAATAAATGAAAAAGCCGAATATGCTGAAGTATTTCTCTTAGCATTGGAATTCAAATTATCCGCTTTCCATTAAATTAAAAATTAGCCCCCCCCCCCTCCCTTCTCTCCCGCGTCTAATGGGTCCAAACAAACTATCCCAAAATAAAAAAATGCGCATAAATATAACATTATGTGACAGGGACAACGCCTCGAAATTGGAACAGACGCGGGGGGGGGGGGAGATATTGGAATGTGTGAGGTCCAACTGAAAAGTTTTTTTTGGGGGGGGGAGAGACAAAAGTCGGACGATAGCGGAGATGGACGAATAAATTCGGGACGAATGAATTGGGAAGGTTTGCCATGGACAAGCTGTCGAGCACAGGGCCATATCCCTCACTGCCGGCTAGGGCATTGTTTGGTTGAATAGATTCTGCTGTTGGTGCTGCTTTATTGGATTTTCTGTGAAATGCTTTGAAGCGTGAATGGGATGAGAGGGGGGGGGGGGGGAGGGAACCCCATAGGGCAAGCGATTGTGGTGGTGGTAATGATGATTGGTGTAACGGGCAAAAGGGCCAAGGGAGAGGGGAGGCTGACATTGGCACGCAAAGTCGACAACGGAAAATGACGAGGAGCAGCAGAGCGAATGGCGGTGTAAAGAAAGTCGAGAGTGGCATGCCCCAGGGCCAGAGAAACGGCAGAACAGCAAAGAAAGAGCCGCCCCCCCCCCCCCTCCCATTTCGTCGGACGGTTTGAAATGGGGTGCGACAACAGAACGACGGCAGCGCCGCGGGGGGGGGGGGGGGGAGGTATGCCAATGTAAATGATGAGGGTGGGAATAATTAATTCACTGCTCCCCCCCCCCCACCCAGCGTGGCTCAGAAAATGTGCAGTCGTCAGCTCTCTGTGTGCTTTTGGGAAAGGGCGAAGAAATTGAGAACGTAAGACTTCGTTTTTTTTTTTTTGCCCCTTTCTCATTGTTACCTTTTGCCTCTCTCCTAAAGCCCTTCCTTCCTTCGTTACATTTGGGGGAAAACCATTGAAAATGTGGCAAAAGAAAAAGAAGGACAAAAAAAAGAGACAATTATTGGCTAAAGAAATGTTTCCTCATACAAAATTAGCCATTTGGAAATTGCAAACGCAGCCAAGAAAAGTGTCGTGCCAATATAATTGGAGGAATTTTAACGAAGGGCTGGCCAACTTTAAGTTAAAAAAATAGTCATACGAATTATTGGAAAGTATAAGCGAATTGTACGCGCCCAAAGGAAGAAAATGACGCCATTTTGTGGCTTTGGGAATGAATAAGACATGCGAATGAATGGAGTCTTTTGTCTGTTCTGTGTGAAAGGCCATTGAGTTAATTCAAATTATATTTTTTCAATTGATGACGGGGGAGGGAGGGATTGTTCGAATTTCACGAGAGAGAGAGAGAGAGAGAGAGACGGAATTGCCGGAGAGAGGGGCTTAGGTTGTGCGATGGAATTGCATAGTTTTAGCACATTTTTACGGCCCCGGGGGTGAATTTGGGCGGTGGGGGGGGAGGGGGTCGATGAGTGAGTGGGGAGGGGAGCAAGGCAAAAAAACAACAATTAAGTTTAATGTTTAGCACGTCACCTAGGGCGACCATTAGAAAAGGAACAGAAAGAGAGGGTGGAAAAATGGCAAAATGTCCATTTGCCGATGAATGAATAATGGATGGATGGATTAGATCTCTGCTGCTGCCAAAAAGTGTCGTCCTCCTCCGTTCGTCCGTCCCTCGGGGCGATTTCTCGTCGAATTTTCCCTCGCTGTCCATCAAATGCTTTTTTCTTTTTTTCCTTCTTCCTCTCAATCATTCATTGATCCTTTTTTGCTTCTCTATCTTCGCTCCGTTTCATTCGTCGGAAAATCGAAGAAATTTTTGAAATTTCCCCCGGCGCTTTTTTCAGCGAATGAAATGGCACCACCGACGCCACCGCCACACAAAATGTGACAGCGATTCGGTAACAAAGCGAGGCTAATTTGAGCACACTTTTAGCCACGAGGGCGGCAAAAGCAGTCAGACAAAGGAAAAGGGCGACAGACACATCAAAGTGGAGACATTGGAAGAGGAGGTGGGCCAACGGCGGCTGAGAGAAGTGCGAAGAGCGAGGCGTGGCATAGCCGGCGGAGGGGCGACTTTGCCGCGCGGCCATTTCCAATGCGTGGAGAGTGCGGTCAAAGGCGGAGGAGGGCCGAAGGCGCACTGACCGACTAACTTCACGTGTTCGCCGACCAATGCTTCAGGGGACAAACGAATTCTGATGTGTCCATGGAAAAGATTAATGGGCAAACGGACTTCGGACAGTTCAGTACCCGCCGGATTGCGTGGAGGAGAGAGTGCGCATTGGCCGCCTCCCGCTTGCCCAGCACAATGCCAATGCCGCTTTTTTCCGCCTGCAAAATATATATATATATGCCCAACAACCATTACCGACGGTGCCAATTTATCATTTTTGCCTTTTCCAAATTGCGTCGATTGCTGCCGTAGAGAGGAATTCCAAGCAAAGGGACTCCCTGAAGTGGCAAATGGTACCACGCAAACATTGTAGGCAAATGACAAAATTCAGCTAAACGCCGTCCTACTCGTCCGGCGGCATTTTTTCGAATTTAGCATTTTTATCTCTCTTTTATTCACCCAATGAACGGCCTCCATCAGGGAATGTGCTCCTTTGTGAGTGAATGTTAGCTCATTGTCTTCTGCTGATGATTCATTCATTACCTCCGTTTGTGATCAGTAAACGCGTCCGATGGTGCGCTAATTAGAGAAATATTTATTTTTCGGTTACTGTAAAATGAGACGGTGTACGGTGGCGACGCGTACCGAGCAATTCGTTCTGTGGAAAGAAGCTGGTGATGTTCAGATGCGGAATTCGTTCAGAAAGTTCGTCAAATTGGGCGGGCGAAAATCCGGGGAGTAAAAGTTTAGGCGAAATTCGCCAGAAAATTCGGTAATCGCTGAGAAGGGCGAAAGCGTCCAGCAAAGAACGGACGAACTGAACGAAAAAGTGATGGAATGAAGCCAAAAGTCAGAGGGACCAATCAATTTGCCAACTTAAATATCATTTGATCATCACCTTTTTTGGCATTGTGCCAGTGTCAATTTGAGTGCCAAATGAGCACAGAATGACGCCTTTTTCACCCAATTCCATTGAGAAATTCCACGGCTTAAATAGGGCCATTCCACTGTTTGTTTGGTGAAAATCACTGTATAGTACAAACAGAAAAAAGAGGTCGTATTGAATCGATGTGTACTCCGCCGATTGGCACTAAATTGTTCGGAAATGCCGAAGACGGCCCCTCAAGGAAAGGGTCGGTGTTGGCGAGGAAAAGCCGTGCCATCCTTCTTAGCTTAAATAGGGGGACAACATATATTCCTTTATGCCATTTTCAACTGTTTACACCTTGGCAATGTCGGGAAATCTGCCACGGAATTTCCGCTGAATTTCGTAATCGGAAGCGAACAGCTGATCAATTGGGCCATCCAAATGGCGAAATCGCTTAGAGAAAAGTTGGGCCAGCCAAGGAATACCAATTTGGGCCAAAGACTCAGAGAGCAGAGAAAGAGAGCGGGTCAGACGCTGAGAGAAAGCCTTGGGAAAAACTCAAAAAAATATGAAAAATAAATGGAAAAGAAAAGCACTCGAAAAAAATCAGAGGCATCTCCAGCGAAATTCATCTCAGGCAAATTCCAAGGTGCCTTTATTAACAAAAAAAAAAATATTTCGTTAAAATGCGAGAACTGTCCAAAAAGAACGAACTCCTGAGGCGACCACAGTCTCATCAGTGATCCCTTCGAGGTCGAACAGCACAAAGGGAATGGCCAAGGCATGGACCAAACCCATCTGACGATGGAAAATATCAAATCAAGTCGCGACCAAATTTCAAAATTATCCCGGCGGAGCCTAACGGCACCGCTGGGGCCACCCACTCATTCTTTTATTTTCTCGTAATTTGACATAAAATCATCAAATTACGAGGAAAATAAGAAAATTTTCCTGTCAGCGTATATTGGCACCGCCGGGCCCTGTTATTCCAAAAATTAAAATAATGCTAATCTCCCAATTTGCTCAAAAGGATTATGGGTAATGAAAAATATATAATTGAGGCTTAATTATTTGAATAAATTGATGAATAAACTGATAAAAGTCCTATCATTAGTGTAACTGCTTCCTCACCAAACACGGATTGCCCACATAGAGAATGGCCAAGTCGATTTCGCCCTTGGCCATGACTTCCATCAGATTGCTGTTCAGCATCTTAATGACGGCATTTAACCGCATTTCATTCCAATTTCTGTTTCGTTCATCCTTTCCTCACCTTTTCACATGAATGATTGTGTGCCTCCCAATACGGCTCCATGAGTGCCGTATGTTCGTCTGCTTCTTCTTCCCATGGGACAGACTGTCCTACGCGCTCCAGGGGCTCGAACAGACGCCTAATAATGCAGACAAAGAAGCATTATGCCAATTCAATTATGTTCAGTGGTGTTTTACGGCTATTAGTTGGAGTGGGAATGGTGGGTTACGGTATGTATATATTTACACGGTATCATCTCCTTTTGTGCCATTCCCCGACCTTATCATTCTCAGTTCTTTTTATTTCATTCCCACCTTGGCAGCACGTCCTTGAGTACCTTCTCATGGACCATGTGCAGAACAGGATTTACCTATGAAACAAAAAGAAAAGAAAATCCCAATAAAAATGCATATTTTAAGTGCTCTTCTTCAGAAGGGAATGGAAAGACTGAATTTGCCTGGTTTCTCTCTTTACTTTGTACCGAATGTTCGACACATAGACGACCTCTGATCGTACTGAAAGGTTGTTCTACGTTTCATTAATTTATTTTTGTTTATTTACGACTTTTCGGCACTTTTTGATAGTAAAAATGTTTACAGTACTCATCGGTCGCTTTTTTACCGTATTCCTTCTTCCCCCCCCCCTTCCTCTCTTTTTCTTATTTGCTTTTGGCATTTGTTTTCGCTGTACCAATCGCGGCTCCTCCGGCACCAAAATCGGCTTCACCGTCATAACTTTGTGCGCACGACGCGCAAATTGTTGGGCCATAAACTCAAAAGTGTGGCGCTCGAATTGGTTGGTGCCGATGAGAAAAAAGAGAAAATTGAGCCCATTAGCCGAGAAATGCGAAAGCCAAAAAAGGGCAGCGAAAAGAGTTCCGAAGAAAGACATTGGCAAAGGGCACAAATGACCAAACAAAACCTTTAAAATAGAGAATTCCGACCTCATTTGGCGAGAAAAAATTATTTTTGGGGTCAAAAACTAAATAGGAGACCAAATTGACGGATCAAAACACCAACACCACAAATCCTATACAAACTTTTCACCCCCCTCCCCTCGCCACTTTGGAAAGGGTTGAATCGGACCCAACCCCATTCGATGGGGAGCAAACACTACAAATTCGTCTCTAGGCACCACAGCGCAATGATCGATCGTTCGTAGGTCAGATCAAAGAAATGACAAAAATAATTAAATTTATTACGTGTCGATCTTTTGAAAACATAAAAAACATTGTTGTAAATAAAAATAAATAATTAAGTCACTGAGGAGAAAAATAAATAAAATGTCGAATTTGAGTCCATGAGATGAGGAAGAGACTAATTTGTAAGACAAATTCGAATTTGTAAGACAAACTCGTCAATGTTCAGTGATTCAGAATTTGTATGAGGCGAAGTGGAGGAAAACTTTGGGCGATTTAATGAACGCCGGGACAAATTTGGCCAAACGAAGCCAACCGAAGAATTGAAGAGCCGAACGAATTGAGCGCAAGTTGGTGGGGAGGACACCTTAAAGAACAAAAGTAAATAAGTAAATACAAGTATAAAAGTAAAAGGAATGACCATTCTGGTCAGTGAACCCATATTCCTTGGCGAGGTCCCCGGTCAAATGAATTTTGCCGCTCTTTGCCAATCGTTTGCGGTCAGCAGCCAGGCCAACGACAGCCTTTCCCACAAATTCGGGAGTTTCAGCGCTCTTCAAAGCCGCATTGAACGCATCCTAATTAATTCCAATAGGCATTGGTTTAAAATAATTCCAGCGTTGACGACCCCCTTGGACACTTATGGTTCTAATCTCCCAACAAATTAACAAAAATTTAAATAACATTTTTTTGGCTAATTTTAGGAGTTGATTTGCCTTTTGGTATAACTTATTGACTGCAATACAGAAATAGCCAATGATATTAATTTGATTCACTAAGTAATTATTGCCAATGTTCCACCTATTGGTGGGCACCAGGGATGGCGACGACTTCAAATTTGAAAAATCGGAAATCGGAAAACCGGAATTCCGATGCCCCAAATTTTTTTCAGAAATCGGAAAATCGGAATTCCGGTCCAAAAATCATCGGAAATCGGAAATTTTTTTTCTACAAAATTACTAATTTTTTTTTATAAAATTTTTTTTGACCAAAAACTTCTCATTTTTCGAAAATTTTTATTTATTTTTGAGAAAATTAATTCCGATTTTTTTCCGATTGTTCCCCAAAAATATCGGAAATCGGAATTCCGATGCCCCAAATTTTTCTCGGAAATCGGAATTCCGACCCCAAAAACAACGGAAATCGGAAATCGTCGCCATCCCTGGTGGGCACCATACCTGTGCAGGGGGGGAGGGGGGTCAGTGAAGGGGTCTTACGATCGACTTTGCCCCCCCCCCCCCCCCAGGGGTCAGAGGCCATTTGCATTACGATCCACCATTTTTACAACTTTTCCCCGTGTGAAGACCTTTTTTTTCAATTCGCTTTTTTTTGCGACGCGCTTTTTTCAAACATCATTTTCGCTGACTTTTTTTTTCTCTCACTTATTATTCTTTTCCCTCTTCCTTCCTTCACTCCCCCCTCCAAACGCATATCATTTTAAGAAAAAAAAAAACGGAAAATAAGCTGAAAATACAAATAAAATGCAAAAAAAAAGCCTATTTTTAACGAATTTTTTGCGAGATTAAAAAAAACAACAAAATTTTTTAGTGGACGGGGGGAGGGGGGCGGCGGTGCCGATAGGCGCCGCCGGGAAAAATTTTGAGAATTAATGTGTGTTTTGCTAACAGATTTTGACCTTAAAATGTTGAAGTTTTGGAATAAATTTTGAGAAACCTTATAGTAAAAAAGGGGCCGGTGGTGCCGAACCGGAGAAAATTTTGAAAATTTAATGTCAATTTTGCTGACAAAATTAGCATAATTTTTAAGGATTTTTTTTTCAAACCCCAACTTCTTACGATCGACTGTCTCGAACCCTTACGATCGACTAAGAGACGCCCCCCCCCCTTGCCCAGGTATGGTGAACACCACCTAAAACGCTTTAGAATCCAAAATGATTCACAAAATAACCATGGACATGTGAGCCGCCGCTGCAAATTTTTCAGCCTTTTCTCCCATTGTCGTGATTTCTGTCTGAACAAAGCCGGGCCAAAGAGAAACAACCGCCACTCCGCGAGGTTTAAGCTCTATAAAGATTTAAAAAAAACATAAAACAACCCACTCATTTACATAACTACTAGTAACGGTTATTTTTGTTATTTGTTCAAACCCAACCGAGTCCCATGTCGGACGCCATTCGGTCAACCGCCGCTTTGCCAACTCCGTAAGGAACGGAGAACAGATATTGGAGTCCACCAGCCGAACTGATGTGCACAATAAGGCCATCTCCTAAAAAATAAAAATAACCGTTGAGAATTAACCCCAAAAAAGTTAAGTGATATTACCATGCGGAACCATCAGACGAGCGGCGAGCGTAGAACAGAAGTAGACGTTGCGCAGCCCCACCTCATTGATATCGTCCCAAAATTCGGGCTCACACTCCCAGAATTTTTTCCCAGCGTTTTCGATAAGACTCTGAATGAAGAGAGATGTATGAAAGTATCTTTTGGCGATTGGATAAACTGACAGACACTCCGGAGTAAGCATTGTTCACCAAAATGTGCAGTCGGCCGTTCTGTTCCTCATCGACTCGCTTGAACAAACGGCGAACGTCGTCAGTGTTCGCGTGGTCACAATACACTGGGTGAGCCTCGCCTCCACGGTTTTTGATTTCTAATTAATTGATCATCATTTGAACAGAATGCGTGCCTCGCCTTTTGCTGTTTGTTCCAATGACGGAAGTCCCTTTTCAATCATTGAATATGAAGCGGCTGGCGATCGTCCCGTGACATAAACTGTAGCGCCAGCTTGTCCTAATTGGAGTGCAATTCCTCGTCCGATGCCGCGAGAAGCGCCTGTCACAACGGCTATTTTGCCTTCCAAAGCTCTCACTGCTGTCGCCATTTTTTATGCTTTGTAGGCGTATTATAATTAAATATGTTTGGCTTTCTAAAAATTAATTGAATACAATAAGCATTTTAATATTTAAACGATTGCCGACTGGGCAATCGTGAAGAATGGGGGTCCCTAACTTAACTTGATTCGTGTACCGACATTTCGCCACCCCAACATTTCGCCACCCGACGTTTCGCCACCCGACATTTCGCCACCTAAGCCAAAATCCGACGTTTCGCCACCTAAGCATAAATCCGACGTTACGCCGCCCCGACATTTCGCCACCCCAACATTTCGCCACCCAAGCCAAAATCCGACATTTCGCCACCCAAGCAAAATCCGACGTTTCGCCACCTAAGATTAGCTGAAAATTGGTATTTAAGGGGTTTTCAAGGGTGCTGATCATGAATCTGAACTTAGATTTATCATAGGAATTCATCTAGTCCAGAGCTCCCATCGAAAATTTTCCGAAATAAGTACATCGATGGTCAAAAATAAGTTTTAGGGGTCAAAAATAAGTACATTTTTGAAAACGTTGGTTTGAAGCCTAATCTTGTGTTTTATTCCAACATTTTTTTGGCAATTCCGGCTTTGAAATGAGAATTAAATTTTTAATTTCAAAAAAGGAAGGGTCGGAGGTGCCGATAGGCGCCGCCGGGGAAAATTTTGAAAATTTGAGTGCAATATGTTAACAGATTTTGTCCAAAAAATGTAAATTTTTGTGATAAATTCTAAGAAAAACTAAGCAGTTAGGGGCCGGTGGTGCCGATAGGCGCCACCGGGGGAAATTTTGAAAATTTTGAGTGTTTTTTGGTAACAGATTTTCCCCAAAAATAAGTACAAATTAGAAATTTATAAGTTTTGGACCCTCCAAATAAGTACAATACTTAAAAATAAGTACAAATGGGAGCTCTGATCTAGTCTAAGGTTTTTCAAATCGGCTACACAACATTTCGCCACCCGACATTTCGCCACCCGACATTTCGCCACCCAAGCCAAAATCCGACGTTTCGCCACCTAAGCAAAAATAGGACGTTTCGCCACCCCAACGTTTCGCCACCCGACATTTCGCCACCCAAGCCAAAATCCGACGTTTCGCCACCTAAGCAAAAATAGGACGTTTCGCCACCCCGACATTTCGCCACCCCTAAGAAAAAGCGACGCCTCCCCACGTTTTGTCGACTCTACGTTTTGTCGACTATACGTTTTGTCGACTCAGCCAAAAAACTACGTTTTGTCGACTATACGTTTTGTCGACTCAGCCAAAAATTACGTTTTGTCGACTCGGTCAAAAATTATTATCAAAAATTTATCCCTATATTTTTCGGTTGCAGAACCCTCCAATTAAACATCCTTTTCGAATATCTAACACTCGGACTTGAATAAGTCATGTAGTCTAAAACAAATTATTAGGGCTATGTTTTAGTTCTTTCTATTTTTATCCATTTATCATATCTATGTATCTGTTTTCAGCTGAAGGCGGTTTCGCGTGAAAAGCCGCGCCGAAAACCATCGAAGGTATTAGCTCAACTTCGCGCAGACACCAAAGATGAAACTTTTGTGGCGTTGGGAAATGATCAGACGGTGAATTTTATTTGATTTTTTTCATTTTTTTCTCATTTTTTAGGGAAAATCGTAAACGTTTTGGTGCGGTGGACACAGTGGACCCGTTGAACGTTGTGCTGCCGGACGTTTCTTTTGATGTTCACGACCGAGCGAGGTCATCAATAGAGAAAACGAACAATGCAATGGAGGCATCTTACCTCCAATTTTCGGTAAACGACTTCCCTTTATTTTCAGACAGGTTTTCTTGGAACTATAGAACACAATCACGGACAAACAACCTTCGTCGTGGTACAAACTCGAGGCGAGAAGTGATTAAGCAAAAAACGAAAGAAAAGCCTCGGTTGAACTCGTCAAATCTGCGTGCAGAAGTGAGAACGGGCATAATGACATTTTGAACCTTTTCTGATTTAGGCCAAATCGAGTTATCCCTCTTTTATTTTATGTTTTATTTCTCCAATTTTAATCATGCAATTTTTAAGAATGTTTTGCTGGTCGACTCCGTCTTCCGACAATTTTTAAGCGGTGCAAAACGTGCATTTTTGGCTGAGTCGACAAAACGTAGGTGCGCCAAAAGCGATATTCGCTTCATTTTCAAATATATTCGCAAGTTAAAAGGATACCTTTTACCAAAATTATTCGCTCCCCTTTTATAAAATTCATTCCTTACATAAATCGTAATTCATAATATATTTTAATTATTCATTTAAAGTAAAATGGCGACTTTTCGCGAAAAACTCGAACGCCTTCAAAAACCACCAAACGGCTCCGAACTCCAACTCATCATGATGACAGTGTTCTGCTGAATATTGCGACTAAGGCGAGACAAACCCGTGAGAACGAATCGACGTCGGCGACATCATAGAGAATAGTGATGTTGAAAACGAACAGCCCGTCAAAATCAAACGCGGAGAAACAATCAGAGGCGCACTCTGTCTCTGGCACTGTGGTTAAAGCACACCCAATTTATAAAAATAAAAAAGTTTTCTTGAATTTTAGGTTTTTGGTGCATCAAAAGCAAAGAAGGAACCACTGAAAATTCAAATCCCGGCTCAATTTTTGAATAAGGACAGTGAACGACGAACACGAAGCGCTACCAGTAAAATAATTTTTCTTTAATAAAAAAAAACTCCGGAACTTTTTAGCATTCACCGTGTCTCAAGTTACAATCTTATTGGAAAATTGTACAAATGTTCTACAATTTGGTGAAACGTTGCCTCTTCCACAAAGACGAAAGCGATGATGAAAATGATTTATCGGAAAATTGAAATTTTTTTATATCATTACGTTTTCGTTTTCCTTTTAGCAATGTATTTACACAGATAAATCATTATTTTAAATTTTAGCATTGAATGGAGTAGTGATAACACATTTGAGTTTTTTGAAGGCAAATGGGCGCTTTTTCTTAGAGGTGGCAAAACTAGTGGCGAAACGTCGGATTTTGGCTTGGGTGGCGAAATGTCGGGGTGGCGAAACGTCGGATTTATGCTTAGGTGGCGAAACGTCGGATTTTGGCTTAGGTGGCGAAATGTCGGGTGGCGAAACGTCGGGTGGCGAAATGTCGGGGTGGCGAAACGTCGGATTTATGCTTAGGTGGCGAAACGTCGGATTTTGGCTTAGGTGGCGAAATGTCGGGTGGCGAAATGTTGTGTAGCCACTTGATTAGCTGAAAATTGGTATTTAAGGGGTTTTCAAGGGTGCTGATCATGAATCTGAACTTAGATTTATCATAGGAATTCATCTAGTCCAGAGCTCCCATCGAAAATTTTCCGAAATAAGTACATCGATGGTCAAAAATAAGTTTTAGGGGTCAAAAATAAGTACATTTTTGAAAACGTTGGTTTGAAGCCTAATCTTGTGTTTTATTCCAACATTTTTTTGGCAATTCCGGCTTTGAAATGAGAATTAAATTTTTAATTTCAAAAAAGGAAGGGTCGGAGGTGCCGATAGGCGCCGCCGGGGAAAATTTTGAAAATTTGAGTGCAATATGTTAACAGATTTTGTCCAAAAAATGTAAATTTTTGTGATAAATTCTAAGAAAAACTAAGCAGTTAGGGGCCGGTGGTGCCGATAGGCGCCACCGGGGGAAATTTTGAAAATTTTGAGTGTTTTTTGGTAACAGATTTTCTCCAAAAATAAGTACAAATTAGAAATTTATAAGTTTTGGACCCTCCAAATAAGTACAATACTTAAAAATAAGTACAAATGGGAGCTCTGATCTAGTCTAAGGTTTTTCAAATCGGCTACACAACATTTCGCCACCCGACATTTCGCCACCCAAGCCAAAATCCGACGTTTCGCCACCTAAGCAAAAATAGGACGTTTCGCCACCCCAACGTTTCGCCACCCGACATTTCGCCACCCAAGCCAAAATCCGACGTTTCGCCACCTAAGCAAAAATAGGACGTTTCGCCACCCCAACGTTTCGCCACCCGACATTTCGCCACCCAAGCCAAAATCCGACGTTTCGCCACCTAAGCAAAAATAGGACGTTTCGCCACCCCGACATTTCGCCACCCCTAAGAAAAAGCGACGCCTCCCCACGTTTTGTCGACTCTACGTTTTGTCGACTATACGTTTTGTCGACTCAGTCAAAAAACTACGTTTTGTCGACTATACGTTTTGTCGACTCAGCCAAAAATTACGTTTTGTCGACTCGGTCAAAAATTATTATCAAAAATTTATCCCTATATTTTTCGGTTGCAGAACCCTCCAATTAAACATCCTTTTCGAATATCTAACACTCGGACTTGAATAAGTCATGTAGTCTAAAACAAATTATTAGGGCTATGTTTTAGTTCTTTCTATTTTTATCCATTTATCATATCTATGTATCTGTTTTCAGCTGAAGGCGGTTTCGCGTGAAAAGCCGCGCCGAAAACCATCGAAGGTATTAGCTCAACTTCGCGCAGACACCAAAGATGAAACTTTTGTGGCGTTGGGAAATGATCAGACGGTGAATTTTATTTGATTTTTTTCATTTTTTTCTCATTTTTTAGGGAAAATCGTAAACGTTTTGGTGCGGTGGACACAGTGGACCCGTTGAACGTTGTGCTGCCGGACGTTTCTTTTGATGTTCACGACCGAGCGAGGTCATCAATAGAGAAAACGAACAATGCAATGGAGGCATCTTACCTCCAATTTTCGGTAAACGACTTCCCTTTATTTTCAGACAGGTTTTCTTGGAACTATAGAACACAATCACGGACAAACAACCTTCGTCGTGGTACAAACTCGAGGCGAGAAGTGATTAAGCAAAAAACGAAAGAAAAGCCTCGGTTGAACTCGTCAAATCTGCGTGCAGAAGTGAGAACGGGCATAATGACATTTTGAACCTTTTCTGATTTAGGCCAAATCGAGTTATCCCTCTTTTATTTTATGTTTTATTTCTCCAATTTTAATCATGCAATTTTTAAGAATGTTTTGCTGGTCGACTCCGTCTTCCGACAATTTTTAAGCGGTGCAAAACGTGCATTTTTGGCTGAGTCGACAAAACGTAGGTGCGCCAAAAGCGATATTCGCTTCATTTTCAAATATATTCGCAAGTTAAAAGGATACCTTTTACCAAAATTATTCGCTCCCCTTTTATAAAATTCATTCCTTACATAAATCGTAATTCATAATATATTTTAATTATTCATTTAAAGTAAAATGGCGACTTTTCGCGAAAAACTCGAACGCCTTCAAAAACCACCAAACGGCTCCGAACTCCAACTCATCATGATGACAGTGTTCTGCTGAATATTGCGACTAAGGCGAGACAAACCCGTGAGAACGAATCGACGTCGGCGACATCATAGAGAATAGTGATGTTGAAAACGAACAGCCCGTCAAAATCAAACGCGGAGAAACAATCAGAGGCGCACTCTGTCTCTGGCACTGTGGTTAAAGCACACCCAATTTATAAAAATAAAAAAGTTTTCTTGAATTTTAGGTTTTTGGTGCATCAAAAGCAAAGAAGGAACCACTGAAAATTCAAATCCCGGCTCAATTTTTGAATAAGGACAGTGAACGACGAACACGAAGCGCTACCAGTAAAATAATTTTTCTTTAATAAAAAAAAACTCCGGAACTTTTTAGCATTCACCGTGTCTCAAGTTACAATCTTATTGGAAAATTGTACAAATGTTCTACAATTTGGTGAAACGTTGCCTCTTCCACAAAGACGAAAGCGATGATGAAAATGATTTATCGGAAAATTGAAATTTTTTTATATCATTACGTTTTCGTTTTCCTTTTAGCAATGTATTTACACAGATAAATCATTATTTTAAATTTTAGCATTGAATGGAGTAGTGATAACACATTTGAGTTTTTTGAAGGCAAATGGGCGCTTTTTCTTAGAGGTGGCAAAACTAGTGGCGAAACGTCGGATTTTGGCTTGGGTGGCGAAATGTCGGGGTGGCGAAACGTCGGATTTATGCTTAGGTGGCGAAACGTCGGATTTTGGCTTAGGTGGCGAAATGTCGGGTGGCGAAACGTCGGGTGGCGAAATGTCGGGGTGGCGAAACGTCGGATTTATGCTTAGGTGGCGAAACGTCGGATTTTGGCTTAGGTGGCGAAATGTCGGGTGGCGAAATGTTGTGTAGCCACTTGATTAGCTGAAAATTGGTATTTAAGGGGTTTTCAAGGGTGCTGATCATGAATCTGAACTTAGATTTATCATAGGAATTCATCTAGTCCAGAGCTCCCATCGAAAATTTTCCGAAATAAGTACATCGATGGTCAAAAATAAGTTTTAGGGGTCAAAAATAAGTACATTTTTGAAAACGTTGGTTTGAAGCCTAATCTTGTGTTTTATTCCAACATTTTTTTGGCAATTCCGGCTTTGAAATGAGAATTAAATTTTTAATTTCAAAAAAGGAAGGGTCGGAGGTGCCGATAGGCGCCGCCGGGGAAAATTTTGAAAATTTGAGTGCAATATGTTAACAGATTTTGTCCAAAAAATGTAAATTTTTGTGATAAATTCTAAGAAAAACTAAGCAGTTAGGGGCCGGTGGTGCCGATAGGCGCCACCGGGGGAAATTTTGAAAATTTTGAGTGTTTTTTGGTAACAGATTTTCTCCAAAAATAAGTACAAATTAGAAATTTATAAGTTTTGGACCCTCCAAATAAGTACAATACTTAAAAATAAGTACAAATGGGAGCTCTGATCTAGTCTAAGGTTTTTCAAATCGGCTACACAACATTTCGCCACCCGACATTTCGCCACCCAAGCCAAAATCCGACGTTTCGCCACCTAAGCAAAAATAGGACGTTTCGCCACCCCAACGTTTCGCCACCCGACATTTCGCCACCCAAGCCAAAATCCGACGTTTCGCCACCTAAGCAAAAATAGGACGTTTCGCCACCCCAACGTTTCGCCACCCGACATTTCGCCACCCAAGCCAAAATCCGACGTTTCGCCACCTAAGCAAAAATAGGACGTTTCGCCACCCCGACATTTCGCCACCCCTAAGAAAAAGCGACGCCTCCCCACGTTTTGTCGACTCTACGTTTTGTCGACTATACGTTTTGTCGACTCAGTCAAAAAACTACGTTTTGTCGACTATACGTTTTGTCGACTCAGCCAAAAATTACGTTTTGTCGACTCGGTCAAAAATTATTATCAAAAATTTATCCCTATATTTTTCGGTTGCAGAACCCTCCAATTAAACATCCTTTTCGAATATCTAACACTCGGACTTGAATAAGTCATGTAGTCTAAAACAAATTATTAGGGCTATGTTTTAGTTCTTTCTATTTTTATCCATTTATCATATCTATGTATCTGTTTTCAGCTGAAGGCGGTTTCGCGTGAAAAGCCGCGCCGAAAACCATCGAAGGTATTAGCTCAACTTCGCGCAGACACCAAAGATGAAACTTTTGTGGCGTTGGGAAATGATCAGACGGTGAATTTTATTTGATTTTTTTCATTTTTTTCTCATTTTTTAGGGAAAATCGTAAACGTTTTGGTGCGGTGGACACAGTGGACCCGTTGAACGTTGTGCTGCCGGACGTTTCTTTTGATGTTCACGACCGAGCGAGGTCATCAATAGAGAAAACGAACAATGCAATGGAGGCATCTTACCTCCAATTTTCGGTAAACGACTTCCCTTTATTTTCAGACAGGTTTTCTTGGAACTATAGAACACAATCACGGACAAACAACCTTCGTCGTGGTACAAACTCGAGGCGAGAAGTGATTAAGCAAAAAACGAAAGAAAAGCCTCGGTTGAACTCGTCAAATCTGCGTGCAGAAGTGAGAACGGGCATAATGACATTTTGAACCTTTTCTGATTTAGGCCAAATCGAGTTATCCCTCTTTTATTTTATGTTTTATTTCTCCAATTTTAATCATGCAATTTTTAAGAATGTTTTGCTGGTCGACTCCGTCTTCCGACAATTTTTAAGCGGTGCAAAACGTGCATTTTTGGCTGAGTCGACAAAACGTAGGTGCGCCAAAAGCGATATTCGCTTCATTTTCAAATATATTCGCAAGTTAAAAGGATACCTTTTACCAAAATTATTCGCTCCCCTTTTATAAAATTCATTCCTTACATAAATCGTAATTCATAATATATTTTAATTATTCATTTAAAGTAAAATGGCGACTTTTCGCGAAAAACTCGAACGCCTTCAAAAACCACCAAACGGCTCCGAACTCCAACTCATCATGATGACAGTGTTCTGCTGAATATTGCGACTAAGGCGAGACAAACCCGTGAGAACGAATCGACGTCGGCGACATCATAGAGAATAGTGATGTTGAAAACGAACAGCCCGTCAAAATCAAACGCGGAGAAACAATCAGAGGCGCACTCTGTCTCTGGCACTGTGGTTAAAGCACACCCAATTTATAAAAATAAAAAGTTTTCTTGAATTTTAGGTTTTTGGTGCATCAAAAGCAAAGAAGGAACCACTGAAAATTCAAATCCCGGCTCAATTTTTGAATAAGGACAGTGAACGACGAACACGAAGCGCTACCAGTAAAATAATTTTTCTTTAATAAAAAAAAACTCCGGAACTTTTTAGCATTCACCGTGTCTCAAGTTACAATCTTATTGGAAAATTGTACAAATGTTCTACAATTTGGTGAAACGTTGCCTCTTCCACAAAGACGAAAGCGATGATGAAAATGATTTATCGGAAAATTGAAATTTTTTTATATCATTACGTTTTCGTTTTCCTTTTAGCAATGTATTTACACAGATAAATCATTATTTTAAATTTTAGCATTGAATGGAGTAGTGATAACACATTTGAGTTTTTTGAAGGCAAATGGGCGCTTTTTCTTAGAGGTGGCAAAACTAGTGGCGAAACGTCGGATTTTGGCTTGGGTGGCGAAATGTCGGGGTGGCGAAACGTCGGATTTATGCTTAGGTGGCGAAACGTCGGATTTTGGCTTAGGTGGCGAAATGTCGGGTGGCGAAACGTCGGGTGGCGAAATGTTGGGGTGGCGAAATGTCGGTACACGTTCAAATCTATTATTTTTCTTAGTGTGTTTTTTTTAAGTAAATGTCAAACAACAATTCAATCAATATAGACCGGAAAAAAGCAAATATTTATCATTCAACACTGGTAAACAACTTGTTTTCTAGTAAATGCATGAAGCAAAAAATGGAAAACGCAGCGAGTTCACTCAATCAAGTCTCTCCTAGGATTTAGTCCTACCGCAAAAATACTAAAGTCATGGTCATATCTTTAGCACCACTTAAAATTTCGTATCAAATTTGTTTAAAAATGATTATAAAATCTCAATTTGATTATATTATGTATGTATCAGGGATGCCGCCGATCTCAGATTTGAAAAATCGGAAAACCGGAATTCCGATGCCCAAAACTTTTTCGGAAATCGGAATTCCGAAGGCCAAAAATTTTCTCGGAAATCGGAATTCCGGTCCAAAATCATCGGAAATCGGAAATTTCAAAAAGTACTGTATTTCTTAAAGAAACACTGATGCTCACTGATGCTCGGTTCCACCCCAATGTCCTCTCGGGGGTTGTCCATGTGAAATGACACAAATTCAACGAAGAAGAGGAAGCCGAAATGGTAAAGTGACATATATGTGGCGCTGTCCGTGGTACACCGAAATAAGAAACATCCATAAGACACGGTATCTCGGAACCGGTCATTTTGGCGTGGCCACTTTGGCGTGGCCGTTTTGGCGTGGGCCATTTTGGCGTGGTGGGATAAAACTTTTCTCAGGCAACCAAACTAAATATTCTTAGTATAATTCGGTAGCCCTAAGTGTTCTCTATTAGCCTGCAAAATTTCAAAAAGTTTGGTCCAGCTAATAAAAAGTTATGTTCAAAAAAGTTCGAAAATTTTCAAAATTCGGGAATTTTCTCTAATGTTTGAACTAAGCTTTCGAATGATACCAAGAATGTAAGAATTTGTTAATCAAGAAGAAAGTTATGGGCAATGAAACCAAGCATGTTCAGTTGATTGGACGCATAAAAATCCATTGGATGCATAAAAGTTCATTGGACGCATAAACTGGACTAGCACCCGTACCTATTTCCAAAGATGTACTTTGAAAACGGCTTTTTGCCCAAAAAATGTAAAAACTGTTCATTTAAAAGCCAAAATTCATTAGCAGACCAGACCCAAATTTTCAAAACTTTTCCCCGGCGGCGCCTATCCGCACCAGGGATGGCAACGACTTCAAATTTGAAAAATCGGAAAACCGGAATTCCGATGCCCAAATTTTTTCGGAAATCGGAAATCGGAATTCCGATGCCCCAAATTTTTTTCGGAAATCGGAAAATCGGAATTCCGGTCCAAAAATCATCGGAAATCGGAAAATCGGAAATCGGAAATTTTTTTTCTACAAAATTACTAATTTTTTTTTATAAATTTTTTTTTGACCAAAAACTTCTCATTTTTCGAAAATTTTTATTTATTTTTGAGAAAATTAATTCCGTTTTTTTTCGATTTTTCCCCAAAAATATCGGAAATCGGAATTCCGATGCCCCAAATTTTTTTCGGAAATCGTCGCCATCCCTGATCCGCACCTTTCAAATTTTCTCTAATTCAACTATTTTTTGTGCAAAAATCTGTTACAAAAATACACCCACATTTTCAAAAATTTCCCACCGCCTCCGCCGCATCCCCCCCCCCCCCCCCGCTTGGTGGAAAATTCAATAAAATAACGAGTTTTTAGCGTGTACCGACATTTCGCCACCCCGACATTTCGCCACCCGACGTTTCGCCACCCGACATTTCGCCACCCAAGCCAAAATCCGACGTTTCGCCACCTAAGCAGAAATCGGACGTTTCGCCACCTAAGCAAAAATAGGACGTCTCGCCACCAGTTTTGCCACCTCTAAGAAAAGCCACCCATTTGCCTTCAAAAAACTCAAATATGTTATGACTACTCTATTCAATGCTAAAATTTAAATTTTGGCTTAGGTGGCGAAACGTCCGTTTTTGGCTTGGGTGGCGAAATGTCGGGTGGCGAAACGTCGGGTGGCGAAATGTCATATTTATGCTTAGGTGGCGAAACGTCGGGTTTCTGCTTACGAAACGTCGGGGTGGCGAAATGTTGTGTAGCCGTTTTTAGTGCAAATTATAAAAATTTTTAATATGTCCTTTGAATTCACTATTTTCCTCCTTATGTACTTTGAAATCAGCTCGTCTGTACTTTGAAACCGAGTTCGGTCGATGAGGGGTCGGGGTCGTTTGGGCCCCCACGTTTGGGCCCCAAGCTCATTTAGGGCTTTGTAACTTTTTTCTTTGTGAACCAAAATTTACAAATTCGGTATCATTCGAAAGCTTTAAGTGTTTAGAAGGTATTAGTAAGCTATTCCTTGGCGATTGAAAAACCCTTAAAAAAGTTACAACTTGAAGATCGCAAAAAAGTCAGATTTTTTGTTTATTTTAGTTCATAACTTTTTTTATAAGTAGGTAAATTTTTTCTATTTTAGAGTGTTAATAGAGCTTCTGAAGAGCTCTCGAATGATACCGAATTTGTAAATTTTGGTTCACAAAGAAAAAAGTTACAAAGCCCTAAATGAGCCTGGGGCCCAAACGTTCCTGGCCCGTCGATGAGGACCTTGGTCTAAACGGTATTACCCCAACTCGTTTTTTACGTGTTATAAGTATAAGGACGTCTAACCTACCGCTGTCTGCGTTCAACGAAAAATACGGGCAAAATAGGGTTAAAAAAACGAGTTGGGGTAAAAACGAATTGGCCTGAAACGAATTGGGTGTCGTCCATCTAAACTTATGCCAATATTGGTACCATTGGAAAGTATGCCCTAGTGGCAACGTCCCAGACCCAGAACATACTCCGCTAAATGAAAATTAAAGCCTCCTTATTATAAACGACGAAATCTCCTAAAAAAAGTGCGGCATGCTTCACTTCGTTTGCATTGAGTGTTGTTTTTTATTCCTAATAATATTGCTGCATTGGAAGAGCGATTAGCGCCCCCGAAAATTCCGAGTCCAATTAAGAATCGCAAAAAAAACCCTCTCTAAACCTTTTTTTTGTGGGACCAGTAAAGCTAACAATTACCAAATTTTATCTGGAGAAATACTTAAAACTTGGTCTAAAGATGATAGTATTTTTTGGAATTTTTGTGACTCAATGAATCGTTTTTAATTTTTAACAGACAAACAAAGTAGACTTTCCATTTTCCTCAGGTTAACAATATTACACACCTGAAAATTAAAATCCTTTTAAAGAACCTTTTCATCACCGTTTAACAAAAGTACTTTAGTGAATGGAGGTAAAATGTTATTTTATTTCTCCGCTATTCTTACATTTAAGGACCGCGGTAATAAAATGGACAGCGGTGATGTCTCCATTCCCATCAATGTTGCTATTCGAATATTCAGTTTTGTCAGTCGAGATGATTTAGAAAATTGTAAACTCACATGCAAATCATGGAAGAGTGTGTAAGTGTATTTTGACAAATGTGAAAAATAATAAAATCTCTATTTAAGGATTGATTATGCAGACGGCAGAAAGAAGACGGAATTACAATTGAGGCGAATAGAGGCCATTATTCTGTCAACTAATACTGAATTTTCAATCAAAATTTACTACGGACGAACTGTCCGCGAATATTACTACAAGAAATACTTCACTGATAGGTTATTTTGCCATGCAAAAAGTTCTATAATGTGTTTTCAGGGATATTTACGAAACTGAAGTAAAAAAAGTCCGAAAAATGTCGAGTGAATTTGACGCGAAAAAATTCATTTTCCCCTGCGGCGAGCATTTGCCTATTCATCAAAATTATTCACTCGTCTTTCCTCCGACTGACAGTTTTCACCAACACAGGTGTAAAAGTAGGTAATTCACTTTTTTTTTTTTCCTTTTGGACTTGAGTAACTTCTTTCAGACGTAAGGCCGGTCACTTACCGGAACAACGTCGACTACACCCGCAAACTCTTCACACCGCCACTCCTTTTTTATGAACGTTTGCAGCAAATGTTCAAAAAATGCAAAATTTGTCTGGTGATTTTCCACGCATTTACTTTCACGGATTTATTTGTCGAAAAATTTCGCGAGTACGCATCGGAGGCTTTTTCGACCATCGATTCGCTTGCCCTGCACTGTATTTTTAATTGTGAAACGCATTTAATTGTCTGCTGTTTTTTCCCTTTTCAGGTTGTAATCTTCGCTGTGTCAGTCCGTGTGCTTTTCATGAATTTCTCGGTTCGCTTTATGCGCGTCATTTCCTTATGGAGCGCCTTAGAAATTGTGTACCCAATCATATCAACGCATTTGTACTGCAAAGACAATCCATTCAATTGTAATTACTGACCTTTTTAACATCACTAATTTTTATTTTTAGAGCGACAACATTTTATGTTGGATTTTGCGTTGGAAGACGGACACACCAAGTGGTGACTTTTCCAATTGACGACGAAATTTTTATAAAATATGCGAAAACGCTCTATGGTTCTGTACATCGAAATTTCTTTGGCATTGCGCTCTGTCGAGTCACACCGAAATTTAAGCCTATTTATGAAAGGGTAAGGAATACGGATTGGGTATAATCATTATTTCAGAATTTCAGTTGATTAGCAGCAGTAGAAATCGTCGAACGTATTTATACCCGCACGTCCTTTTTGGGGACATTCGCTACTTCTCCAATGAATTTGAATTCCTACTCTCCAATTCAATGCAACAATAATGACAAATGTTTCTTTTTCTATTCATTGTATAAAAGTCAAGTCGATGTTTGAAAATTACTGTGTAACCAATATCCAATTACAGTAGTCTATCCAAAATCTCGAAAATACTAAAAGTCATTATAAACGTCATCCATTGTTTTAAAATGTTTGAATTATAACTAGTGTTCGGCAAATGAGATTGTCTGGATGGGGGTAGGGAAGGATTTATTCTGAATGCTATCGATGGTGTTTAAATTGAAATAATGTCGTAGCGGACCGGTACAACAGCTTTGACAGCTGGGTGCCATTCTTGTCACAATTCCTTTTATAATTATAAGAATTGACTGCTTCTCGTATAGATATTAAGTAATTTTTGGTTTGAATCAATCCTTAAGCCATTTGTAAACAGTTATATTACAAAAGGGGTTATGACGAAAAATATTAATGGTGCCCAGTTAGTCAGCGCTCAATTGACCCCTATCGCGTAGAGATTGCCTGGCGCCGAATTGACAGGCTGAGAAGACCCGGGACATCACAAAAATGATTCATCCGTTTTCACAACAACAAAATATCACTTTCCTTTTTAGATTATAATTTAATTCCGCGAATATCCTTTATTTATATTTAGCCTTTCTCATTTTTTATTCTATTTCCTTTAAAATGACTTTTTCGGATTACATCGACAAAGATTTTGTGAGGGCATGGCCTTTCGGTGTGCTGAAAACGATTCATTGGGTTGTTGAATGCCCTTACTTGATTTGATTTGTTCGTTCAGTTCGCTCCTCTCGCCACTCTCATTACACTCGGAATGAGTCGTTACATTTACGACTCGCTCGGCTTTGTCCTTTTTACGGCATGGAACACGTTCATCGTTTCGCTGATCACTTGGCTGTGCTACATTTTCAGATTGAATAGAAAGGCTTTCCAATTTGGTGCCGGCTATCTTTTCGTCCCATTTGCGCTGATTGTATGAATTTCATTTTTTACAATTTAAAATTTGTTCTTTTTTTTTATCTTTCTTCAAAATGCCTTAAAATGTAGGATTTCATTGTGTCACTGGTGGCTGTGGTTTGTTTCGGCATCAGTTCATTAATTTGTGCCATTGCACTGATCGACTCGTTGGACTACAGTTTGGCACACATTCTCAATTATCTCCTTGCAACAGTTCGCCCTTTTAACTAATTACAAAAATGCTGCTTGGATAACTTAAAGCAAAACTTGGTTATTTACTGGGTTCTCAAATTCAAGGTGTTTTGTCTTATTTCCGGCTCCGCCTTCGGCTACTTTGCCATTCTCGTCTACCGTCTGATTCCCAATGGCCAATTCCGCCATCTGATGACAATGGTAATCGAAGGGCATCAGACTACTTCGTTGGACGGCCAAGGCGGCGGCGGTGGTCCGGCGAATGTCGGCTTCCCCGCCGGGAGACCACCCGTGTGATTGATGGCGGCAGTTCAAAAGTTCCATTTTTGTTTATTGCTCACTCCAAAATCCTTATCATCATCTTTTTCGCAAATTATTATTCATTTGTCCATTTTAAAACCGAATCCTTTCCGCTCCCTTTGAGAAACTCGGTCTCTGCTTTTTGCCCGCCAAATTTAAAGATATATTATTCTCATCATTTACCCAATTAACAAAAGCATCAATAAAATGAATATTTTTAAAAGCCGAAAAGAGATCAAATGTAAGTCTCGTTATAAAGCGGGAAAATTAGCACTTAACGCAGTGATATTGGTTTTGTGTTAGTCCTGCGTAATGCCGGCCAAGCAAAGGGTCAAATTGCATTCCGGTTCCTGGGCGATAAACATTGCCCCATGGCCATCGAACATTTCTTAATTTTTTTCTTTTATAAGTTAAATTTAAAGTGTATTAACTCATTGTTAATCTGGAAGCAAGTGGGTTAAGTGCGCTAAGAAATGCGTGGAAATTCCTGATGTCCAAAGTGACGTTGTAAAAGTGCTCAGGCATTTGTGCCGTTTGGGAAAGATCTGAGCAAAAACAATTTGGCTTAAAGAGAAAACTGTCGAATTTCTGTAATAGAACCGTTCAATACGACCCGAATAATTCGAAATGCGGCCATAGAGGGAGTCACCTTCAGCGCCGCTGATGCTCTGATTGTGAAGCCCTTGCGCATACACTGCGACCTTTGCCTGGTCAGCGTAGGCGATGATATTGAACTCGCCCCGATTGTTTGCACGAAATATCTTGAAATTGAGCAATCTCATACACAGTCCAACCCTTTGCCATACGCGAAAATACCAAATGCCTTCCGCCGATATCCTTCACGCCCGAAACAATTTTTGTCTAAAGACAATGGGAAGGATTTTTACAACAATTTATTGAGAGGCAAATAAACTAAGTAAAATTTGCCGGCCAAATAATTTTGACATTTTGTTAAACTTAATATTTAATGTCAACCAATTGTAACTGACCAATGTTTTGATGTTTGGAAGCGCAACTGCCAATTGGGAAATGCCCATTTTCGGCGGGTTGAAGTCGGGCCATTGCCGAAGAACGACCAAAACAATGGGAATTTCGTTGACCAAAGAATTGGCACTGAGTTCGACGCGAAGGTGCGGCACACCGTCCTTTTTAGTCATTTTCAATTTTATTTGAGTGGCGCGCGAATGCAGCGAATGGACGAAATCGTCGGTGGATAATTCGAAAAAAATTGCGTTGTTGTCCAAGGAAAGACCATCGAAACTCCATGAATTGAACAGATTATCCTGCAAAATAACAGAATCAATGGACCCTTCCAAATTACGTATTCGGTTCAGGACCAAAATATACAAAGAAAAACTTAACCAGAGCCCTTTACTTTTCTAGATATCAAGGGCAGGCCAGGGAGGCTATAGCCCCCACCCGGGCCTCCAAAATCCAGTAATGTTTTTTTTAATAATTGAATTTGCAATAAGTATATATAAAAATAAATAAAGTGAAGGCACAATTGCACACTAAATTTCAAGAATTTTTTAGACATAGCTTAAGTAAATTCCTGAAAATAAATTATTTTTTGAAAAATCGTTTTTTTCAATAGTTTTTTTGTTGAACGCGTCAATGCCAATTCGTAAAGAAATTCGTACAATTTACCATAGTTATTCGTACAAAAGGAATTGCAAAGTTCTGGGACAATTTAAGTGGTTTTGAAGTTTTTAAGCTTGAGACTACATTAGCCCATTGTATTAAGTGCGTTTGTACGAATTAGCAATGACATCTATTTAACAGTAATCGTCTAGAGACTTTTTGTAATTTTTTAAAGGATTTTTTCGGCTATTTTTCCGGGGCGACCTTTTATTAAGGCAACTTTTTGTAGGTGCACCGACCGACCTTATGAATGCGAAAGTCAACGTGCATTCCTTCACGAACATTGTACACATTGACAAAGCTGAACTCGTTAGGAGTGATTCGGACGACCGCTCTCTTCCGACACAGTTTTGAAACAATCACTGCCACTTCTTTAAAGAGAATTAAAGAAAACACCCTCAAAACGAATTTTAATCCATTTAACCTACTGACAAAAATATCCACCGCTTTGCCATCGCCAATCACTGCGACAAAACGCATTTTCTGGCAAAGAAACTTATTTTGAAGTTGTGAAAAAAAAAATCAAAAAAGTCGACTGGTATAAAATAAGTTGTATTTGTCATAATAAACAGGCAAAAGACACACCAAAGCGTCAATATTCAAATTGTTCGGTACTTTTTTAAACAATAGATTATAATGTTCACAATTTGCTATAATGTGCATGTCAATAATATTTAAGCACAACTTTCGGTTCCTTAACAAATCTTTTATTTGATTAATCGATGAGAAAATGCCTTTTTTTTCCACACGATTTTCCGTTCCCAAAATTTGTTCACGATGCCGCCTTCAACTTTTGAACAATCAATGGGCCAACATTGTCTCCTGTCTTTTTGTTGTGTTCGTTGTGCGTTCCATCACATAATGGGAACTAAAGTCAAAAAAAAATCAAGATAAATTTCCGGGTTTCGACTTTTTTCGATTTCCAACAGCGACAGAATGCCTTCTTCTCGCCAATGTCCTCCAATTCTACAGTGTCCACCACTTTGTCCTTGCTCAACTGCACTCGTGTGTTGCATCGCACCAATTTTGCGGCGGCGTTACGCAAACCGAACAAATAGCCAATTGCTAACCCACCTGCCAAAAATGAAACCGCAAATGCAACATTCGTACGGTCAAAGAGAGCTAAAAGGATTGATTTAAAGCCTATTCATAGCTTAATTAAATGACCTACGAGTTTTAGAAAAAAAAAAAACAATTCACCTGGTTGAGACCCAATGGCAGCGGAAGACATCCTCCAACAAATTGGTTTTTTGTTAATTTATCTTATTAAGAAAATTAATAAATTATTTACACAATACCCATTTGTTCGCATTGATCAAAATATTCCAAGTTTTAGAAAACATATTTAAATCCAATAAAACTAACATATTTACTCTTCAAAAAAGTAAATCTGGTAACAAAACAAAATAATTTCTTTTTAAATGTCTGTTAAAACAATTTTATGCATATGGAAAAGGGGGGTAAAAAGACAATTCGTTTCGATGCTGGTCTCGACTCGTATTTAGCCCTACTTTGTATTGGAGCGCAGATAGAGGTAGGTTAGACAGTCCTTATTTTTAAAATCTTAAAAAACGAGTTGAGACAAAAACGAATTGGCCGAAAACAACGAATCGTGGGGGGTGGGGGGGAGAGTGCCTAAAAATGAATGGACGGTAATTTACCAAGCGAAACAAATGCGAAAAAATTGTTTTTCTTCGTCCACGATTGATAGAACTCTTTCAAAAAATAGCAAATGAAAAATACCAAATTATGCAACTAAATGAGTCTTATTAGAATACACCGATGGCTAAATTTGAGGGGATTCTATGAAAGCGGTTGTTTGTCTTCTTGTGAGCAAATTCTCTATCCGCCCATTGTTGTTGTTAGTTTCAGTTACAGTAGAAAACCGAGTCGGGGCATTTGAAGGCTTCTCTTCGGAAATTGAGGATGACCTTAAGGTTTTACAAGGTATGAGAGAGTAACCAACACACAACATTAGATAAATGCAATTAGCAGAGAAAATTTATCCAATAATGTCATAAAATAAAGGGAGTTCACACATTCAAACACAAAAAATGACAACAAAATATTATTTTCAAATTCAACAATGCGGGCAACACTTTGACCTGCTTGAAGTTATGGTGCTTTGTTCTCCCAACAAATATTTGAAAAGTTCGTAGACACTCCAGCTGAGAGCAGCGGATGGCATTTGGTAAAGCACACGTGCATGAAGGCCCACTAAAAATCCGCTGAATCCGCGAGTTGAATAAATAGAGGAAATTGCGTCAAGAATGCCTAAAAGTGGTCTTTTAGTTGGGAAAACCCGAAATAAAGGTAAACATGACCATTGTACGATCCTTTGAGATAAAGAAGATTTCGCTTGTCGATCACCGGCTGAGGGGATTGTTGGGTGTTTAGAACCTGAAAGAACAAAGCGAATGCTTTCCGTCGCATGTGAGTCAGATCAAGCCTGTACATAGAAATAACTTACTGTTTTAATACAATCGAGGGGATTTGTTACAGCGGCCGCAAGTCCACCGGCGAGTCCACCCGACACCAAATGCGATTTCGGGTCGTATTTGTGTTCCCGGTTAAATTGCTAAATGAAAAATAAAAAAAGATTATGAAAAACTAAATAAACCTCTTGCCAAAATTCATAGCACATAAAATGCACGGCTTGGAATGGAACATTCATGAACAATTGGGTGGAGTAAGAGCGGTAGAAAGCGCCGATTCCCTCGTTTCGAAAAATGCAACGCACACATTCCAAAGAACCACCGTAGGGACTGTATAGCATTTGCATGCGCTGCTTAACCACCTCGGCTGGGTTCATCACCAAATCGTGGACCACTGTTGCTGCCATGCCGGCCAATGCGTAGGACAATGAATTTGAATGGCCATGAGTATTACCAGTCAATAAAGACTAAAGAACGAAATTTATTTTAATCTTTTGCTACTACAAATATGAAACCCATTAAAACAACTAAACATGCTTTGGTTGCCTTTGAAAATCCTTTAAAATAGCGGAGGAAGGACAGGATCTTCAGTTGGTTTTAGAGTAAATAATACCTTGAACTTCTCGTATACGCTGAAATAAAGGGCATGGGCCGGCACAGAACCGGCAGCAACCGCATTGACTCCACGAAAAGTTCGCCAAATTCCCTCTCTGCGCACCATTGAGGCAACGCCATGTATAGGAGTTGGACAAGTCGACTCGGGACACGGGCACAGCGACTGAAGACGCGTTTTAACACTATCCAATGGGAACATCACACAGTGCTCTGCCATTCCGGCCGCTGCGCCTGCTGCCAAATGGACCCAAAGCGAATAAGTGGGAGCCAGCGATTCATACTCATCGATACCGCTACTCTGTTCCGGCATTTTCAATACACGTGAGGTAAAATCACTAAAAACAACTAAAACAATCAGTTAATGGAAAAAAAGGATAAAAAAATGGTTTAAAACCAGTGCGAAAGACTACTCTTTTAAAGGCAAACAATTATTTTTTATCAACATAAAATTAAATGGTCGTTTGTTTCTTCAATTGGCGGATTATCGAGACGCTGAAATACCGCAGCCCATTTATTTCCGCTATTCCGCGTCACTTTTTGTCCTTCCTCAGTGCTTTCAAATAACAATGGAACAACAGCATCGTCGGCATATTCTTTGTCTGTGAGTCGGCGAAACAATGGAAATGCTTGCAAATGATTGACCATCCAATGATGTAATTCTTCAACATCAGTTATTGTGTAAATACGACCTAAAGATAGATAAAATGAGAAAGGAATAACTCTACTTATAAAAAAGGTAGTCAGAATTTTCATACCCTGCCCTTTTTTTCAACTCACCGCCCGGCCTCAGAACATATGCATATTCAGCAAGTAAATTTGTTGAAATAATTCTCCACTTATGCTTCGTTTTTTTAAAATGCGGATCCGGAAAAAGGAAGAACATTTTGCTCAGTTGATGTTTTTGAAAAAAATTAGGTAAGTTTTTCATCGCATTACTTCTCATGCAACAAATGTTATCGTAACAGCCAAGGTTTTGTGCACGAAGTGCCCTCACCCGCTCCTGTACAAAGTCGGCTACCTAAAGAAAAATTTCCAATAAATCTTTCACTTCTTGCACACAGACCTTCATTCTAATTTCCATACCAACCATTGTTATGTCGGGATACATCGGAGATAATTTTACGAGCTAAAAAATATTAGACTGGCTATTGTCATTGTGCTTTTTTTTACCAAGCCGCCATAGCCACAGCCAATGTCAGCAAATTCTGGAGGACGACCTTCAACACTAAGGCCGAACAATTCATTCCAATACATACTTTAAGGAAATGTATGAACATTTAAAAAAAATTTTTTACTCTTTAGGCGAGATAGGATATTTGAAGTCATGGTCAGACATTGGATTGCTGTGCGCGCGCTGTCTATAGAATCTTTTTTGCGGATATTTCGCAGTTATCGAATTTTCAATTAATGGCAAAATCTCGTCCACAGGTTGCGAAAAAGACATAGTTGAGTTTCAAAATTTAATTGAACCTGTTGATTATAAAAAATAATATAATTTAGGAGAACTGCCCTGGGTTCGACAAATTATATATTATTCGATTCCTCACGGTATGCGTAGACTCGAAGGAATGTTTAGTCGGAGTTGCCCGGTATTGAAATTGCTGAAATGAAAGGCAATAATCGAGACGGAGACAATTATACATAAGAGTAAAAGCAAATATTTATTTTAATTTTCCATTAATTAAAATTTTTGGAAAATTTACAGTAAAATATATTGTGGCATTTTTCGGATTGTTACGGCACATTTGAGCATGGAAATTATATATATTTATTTTTTACGGTTTTTTAGCGTTTCGTCACTGAACGTTTCGTCACTGACACTTTTTTATGTCTTAAAAACATGTTTTAGGGGGGTTTGGGGTCGCTGATCACGAATCTAACATCCATTTCGACCAATACCGAACCCTGGAACGGATTCGAACAAAAAATAAAAATCGAAAAATTTTAAATTTTTGTTTTCTGATTAATAATGACTTTATAAGTTAGGTAAAAGTGAAGGAAACCGACATACCTAGTTTCCTCTCGGTCTGTAATGAAAGAATCCGAAAGAATTTTCATTCGGCACGCACTCCCTGAAGAGTTACAGACCCGGGACTGAAATGGGAAAATGGCTTGGGACTCAACCGTCCAACTTCCAAAAATGAATGAATATGAAAAAATATTTATGCATTTGACCTCTCGTTGTCTGTAATGCATGGATCCGAAAGAATTTTCATTCGGCAGCCACTCCCTGAAGAGTTACAGACCCGGGACTGAAATGGACAAATTGAAAAGCACTTTAAGGCCGCGGAGCGGCCCGCCAATGGCGAGCATGCGGAGACGGAACAAGTAGTGGGGCGCCCGAGCGAGCGTCCAGAGCTTTCAGTCTAAACATTCTTTCGGATCCATGCATTACAGCAACGAGACGTCAAAATGCATAAATATTTTTTCATATTCATTCATTTTTGGAAGGTGGACGGTTGAGTCCCAAGCCATTTTCCCATTTCAGTCCCGGGTCTGTAACCCTTCAGGGAGTGGGTGCCGAATGAAAATTCTTTCGGATTCTTTCATTACAGACCGAGAGGAGTCGAATGATATATAACTTGTATAGAAATTCAACTACGTCAGTTTCCTTCACTTTTTCCACAATTTAAAATCGAAAACTTCCTAAAACATGTTTTTAAGACATAAAAATGTCTGTGACGAAACGCTCAGTGACGAACTGCTATGTAACCGCTTTATGGTGACCTCTAATCATCCTAAAAAATATTCCCGAAGTGCGGAAATGCCAAAAAAACCGGTTTTGGAAGCAGTTCAAAACGCCGAAATTTGGCGTAAATATAAGCAAAAAACGATTGTATATTAAATTTTTACTAGCAAATGAGGTATCAAATGATAACTCTAAATTAGACAAAGCGAGCTAGAGTACGTAAAAAGTGATCAGATGCGATTTGAGAACCAGACAGCTGAGTCCCTGTGAAAATGGACATTTCAGTACCATGACCAAAACTAAGGGAACCTGCTTAAAAATGCTCCCATTCAATTAATTAATGTTTTTGAAATTTATTTTTCGTCAATTTCAATCACATGACCAGCTCCCCCGATCGGGCCATCATTCTCATACGCACCGTCAAGCGCAACCATACAAACCTCTCTAAAAACCAAACGTCATTTCAGAACTACCCCAAACGCAAAAAGGAGCATGCGAAGACGGAGCAAGTAGTGGGTCGCCCGAGTGAGCGGAGGGTTGCGAGCGCCTGGTTAATGTCGGGCCGAAGGCCCGACATCAGGCGCGAGCAACCCGGAGCGAGCGAGCGGCGACCCACCTACTGGCCGCCGTAGTCGAGTGTGCGCTGGTTTTTAGCGCAATAATTTAAATTCTTTTGAACTTGCCGACAGTATGAGTACCAATCAGCAATCGTTGCCCTTGCTCCGTTTGACTATTTTTCAGTAAAAAACACATTTCCGCACCTCGGGACTATTTTTTATGCGGATTAGAGGTCATAAGAGATTGATTGGAACATGTTTTGAGCGGTTTTTTAGCGGGGCCACTTCTAAAGTTTTTCCTATCATAGGACTTCTTTCTAAACAATTGTACTATTACTTTTAGAAGGATTTTGCCTTTTTATTTAAAGAATAAATATAGATTTATTGTCTAGGCAATTTTTTTAGCCAATTTGTTTCCCTCAATATTTGTAATGAAGACGTTATAAAAAATCAAGAAGCGATGAAGGTTGTTCAAAGTTATCATGAAAAGAATTTAGGAGGAAAGCCGTTTCAACACGTAAAGGAAATTTATTGTTTAACTGCATTTTAATAAAAACAAATTTAAAAACTTAAAGTCTGAGTCGTTGTCAATCCAATGAATGATAAAAATATAAGCAACGAAAGTGCCAGCCGACCACTTTTTAACGAGGCGTAGGAAAAACCGATGAAAGGAAAGCACGAATGTGCCAGCCGACCACTTTTTAACTATCGTTTTCCTTTGCCTTTTTTGACGAACCCGTATTTCGTTGGTTTTCACATTTGAATTTTTTATTTTCGGGTTTAGATGAGAGTATTTACAATTTGATACTTGTGTTTTTCCCCACTATACTTCGATATGCTCATTGGTTTGAAGCACTACTACGAATTTTAACAAATGCAGCGCGTCAAGCGTCACGCACGGCTCCATGTGTTACTCAGCGAGTGTCTAGCAACATCCATCGAGCAGGTTCAGCTCGGACAATCTTCTACATCATTCAGGAACAAAAAAATAGACTACTGCTATATTGCTGCTACATGGATTTTAAAGAACGGTTGCAATCTCATTCGGCCGTGGTTCATCACATGTTCATGGAAAATTATTAGCTGCCGGTGGTGCCGGTGTTGGTGTTGGCGTGGGCAGCGCAGTTACATATGCAATACAAGAATTACTTGCAGACGAAAACAAACAAATTAATTTTTCTAACCCAGACAGAAGTAGCTGATGCGTAACTATTGTAACTGCAGGAATGAACATCTATCAATAATTGAGTTTTTTTGTCTCAATGCTGGTATGCACAATGCTAAGGATATTTATCTGCAGCTATGGATAAGCGGATTGGGTAGCTGCAGATAAAAAAATCTGCAGATAAAATCCGCATGCACAATGCTAAGGATATAAAGCCGCGGCTAGCGATTTTTTTTATCTGTAGCTACTAGCTCCGAATAGCTCTCTCACCTTGTCTTTTTTTCTTTTCCTATCTCTAGCTAGAAGCCGATGCTTGCCCAATTAAAAAAAATTTTTTGAAAATCTGAAAAAATACTTTCTGGGGGTTTCGAGGTCGCTGATTACGAATCTGACATCCAATTCGACCAGTTCGAACAATCTGACCCTAATTAAGCCAAAACCAAAATTAAAATAATTTCAAAATTTCGCTTTATTGCTCAAAACAGGCAAGTCGATGTAGAAAGAATGAATAATGGACGGTTTACACACATTTTAAAACATTTTTTAATAAAAAATTAAATAAAAACCAATTATTTTTTCGCAAATATCCTCATCTCGATGAGGCTAGCAAATTTAATCTGCAGCTAGGAGTCGCTACCCTATCCATAGCATTGTGCATACGAAGCCTAGCTGCAGCTCATGCTAAGGATTTTTTTGTGAAGAAACTGTCATTGTGCATGCGGATTTTAATCCTTAGCATTGTGCATACGGATTTATCTGCAGTAGCGATTTATCTGCGGATAGTTAGCATTGTGCATACCAGCATCAGTTGACACAGTTTTTCCAATTCGACTTTGTCTTCCGTCAAATGAGCTGTTCATCCGAAAAACGGATTGGAATATCGGAAAAATATTTACTAAAATGGAAAAATTACCGGAAGAAAGCATTTATCACAAATTTGCTTTTATGGTTTGTACTAGGGATGCAAAGGAATTCCGATTTCCTAAATTTTGGTGGGGGAGTCGGCTTACATCCCTGGTTTGTACCAAAAATAGGTCGTAACCAGCAAATGAAAAGCCTAAATCCATCTATAGAAACAACATCTATAAAAAATATACTATTAGTTTTAAAAAAATATATAATTTAATTTTAATTATTACTTAAATTAATTAAAAGAGAATGTTATCGGGGCATTTTTTGGGTATTTGTTAGTGCACTAATTGATGTTTCTTTTGGTGTAAAGAACACTTTTTTCCCACCCTTCATTTTTGAGAAAATCGAATTTTTCGAAAAAGAAAATTTTGTTCCAATACTTTTGACCGTGACTGTAATTAATAAAATCATTTTCTCCGTACTGAAATGACACCCTTCCTCGAAATTTCACTTCGACATAGCACCTTTTCAATTCAGTTAGCTTTTGCAGACACCAAACAAAATATGATAATGATGTGTTTTCACAAGTAAATATTGTTTTTTTCGTATTTTTTGGTACAGTACGAATAGGGCAAATTAGTACGAATCGGGGCAGTACGAATTCCTTGCGTCCTTGGGTTTCGTCACCCATCTTTTTGTAAAATATTAATATGGCTTTGATTGGCTTCCTCCTTAACGATTTCTGCTCCTATTTTTTCTTCCTATTTTTATTCTTATTTATGTCTGTTTTTGGCATATTAAAAAATAGAATAATTTTAATTAACCAAAAATAAATGCCTTTTATTTAAGGTACGTCTTTTGTTCTTTGTTACCCCGGTAACTAAAAGATTGCGGTAAATAAATAAATGCATTCGAATGATTTCGGCTGCCTTTCCGTTGTCAATGCAATGGAAATATTTGCTCACGGAGAACGCATAAAGCAGTGAGTACACAGAGCAAATCGTTCAGTTCAGTCACCGCTTCTCTTCTCTCTCTCCCCTTTTCGCTTTTTTGTTTTAAAACGTAGGCATTTGCAGTCTCTGCCAATTGATGGGTTAGCATTTGAATGGGTAACGGTTATTCGGAGCTCTCCCGTCTCGACGACAACGATGTGATTATGGTACAAACGGGACGAGATTTTCCAACGTATCTTTTTTTTGTATTCAATTTTCCGTTCTCTTTTCTATTTGCTGTTGGCATCCAGAAACAGCCGGGTCGGACTGTATTCACCTCGTCCAAGGCAACCAACAGAACGCCCAGCAGTCCATTTGAGCACGGTCAATTGGCTGTCGTCGGTTCGGCCTGAAATGGTGATCAGCTGCAGTTCGGACAAAGTCTGGAGAATGGGATATATTTTACCAAGTCGACAGACCATCTTTCAGTCAATCGCATTGCTTAACACCGACACGGGTGCGTGTTTGACGCGGTGGCGTGGCCATCAAAGGGAAGTGACCAAAGTGTTGTACAAACGAGTCGGATGCACCCATTTCCTTCTCAGTGGCTCCAAAGATGCCAGTAATAACAACAAATCTTCCATAATTAGAACCATCAAAATACAGTATTCAGCGGTCAGACTTTGGCATTTCAATTCGTCCGAATGTCGAAAGGTCTTCACGGACCATCACAATTTGACAGTCACCGGATTGGTCGCATTGGATGGCATGTTTTTAAAACAAATGACTGATCATAAGTGATCTGTCAGTGCACACTTTTGTTCTGCAGAGACCAAATTTGTGTCTGGCGGAAGAGACGGCCGTTTGGCGTTGTGGGATGTCGAAGAAGGTGGTGGGCCCATACGAAGTGTTGGCAACAACCAAAATGTGGTAAAAGAGCATTTTGCTAATTAATGTAATTAGGCGATTATGATAGCTAAATGAGCAGGTAACGCACATCGAACAGAATTCGGATGCCAAAATGTTTTTTCAAACGGCCGAAGACGGCACTTTGAGGCTGTGGGACACACAAAATCTGTCGCTGATCTGTCAGCTGTCCTCTCCCTCCTCCTGCTTGTGGCACTGCAGCACAACAAATGCCGACCAGAACATTTGTTTAACTGCCGGAGGGGATGCCCTCGGCGACGGAAATGTTGTCGAAGTATTTAAGCGCATAAAATCCTATAAAAGATCAATCTTTGACAATTACCCAAGCTGTGGGACATTCGCCAGCGGAAGCGCCTTCAGCAATTTCGTGGTCATGAAAGGCCCGTTCGCTGTGCCATTTTCCTTCATCAGCAACAAATCACATGGAAAAGGCTCATTTTGAGCGTAAGTGTGGACAAAACCGTACGACTTTGGGATGCTAATTCTGCAAGTGCTGTTTTCGGAATATTCGCGATAATTAACTAATAAATAATGCATTGTGTCCCCTTAGGGTGCGTTTGGACCGAAAGTACGCCGGCGGCGTTGAATTGTTGCGTTGGTTCTTCCGATGGAAGGTAACTCAAAATGGACGTCACCCGATTCGAACTGGGCCAATTCGTACTGTTCCGATTCGTACTGTTGACGTGTTATAAGTATAAGGACTGTCTAACCTTCGCTGTCTGCGCTCCCACACAAAACAGTACTAATCGGGACAGCACGAATTGGCCCAGTACGAATCGTCTTTTTACCACTCAAAATATGTTTTTCACGTTTTTGATGTCTATTTTCATTTTCAGTGTCATCGTCGCTGGAGAATATGCCACACTTAGCGATTTTCGCCTCTCGGAAAGGGCGGGGCGACCCTTTCTTTTTTGCAATTCATTTCAATCCAACAACGACATTTAATTAACCAAAGCTCAAAATGAATTGGTACAAATCAGTCCCAATTAAATGACGAATTTAAACGGCATTTATTCTTTTTTCTCGCCATTACTGTAATATGATTTGTTATTATATTTTAATTAAATGCCCTTTTTTTGGGATTTAGAAGAACAAACACTGAGAAACAATGCCGAAAATTCACAAAATTTATTTTTACTTACAGTATTCCGATCATAATCTTTCCTCAATTTACAAGAATGTCTTTGGCATTTCGTGCAATCCTTGACGAAATGAATGGGCCCAAAAGAAATTTTGTCCGTGTGCCGGCCAAATCCATGGACAGTCGGCTCTATTTAACTGACAAATTTACGACAGTTTGCCCCCTCCCAAAGCCAATTTTAATGATTTATCACCAAAAACTAGTCTGAATTAATGGAAAAAAGAAAAACACAAAGAAAATTTAGAAGGAAAGCAGAAAAGCGGTAGTAATAAAATGAACTCACAGAATAATAAATCAAATAATAAAATAAAATGCCTATTGTTTGGCATCACCGAAAAAAGCCATAGGCACCCCAAAGGGAACAGGACGACTCGCCGAAGGATGACTCGCCGAAAAGATGACTTGCCGACGGACGACTCGCCGATAATATTCAAAAAAATTAAATAAAACAAAAGATTGATTAAGAGAGTATTTCTAAAACAAGTTCAGCGCAAATAAATAATATGCGCCAAGTCGCGCAAGTATGTAATAATGTTTCCGATGAATAATTTTACACCTTGTGAGAATCCGTTCATCTGCTTATTGTATCTGGTCCTGTTTGATGGCGCTTCCTGACCACGGACATTTATTCTAAATACGCATCTATGCCTTTTCTGTTTCTTTCTCAAATCATCAATGAATCTCCAAATATGCGGGTGAGCATAGCCAAAAAATTTTAATTTACGGTTGCAAGCTTCGGCATTCCATTTAAATTCGTTGAAAAACAGAAATGCTATTATGACATACTTGCGCGACTTGGCGCATATTATTTATTTAGCGCTGAATTTGTATTAGAAATACTGTCTTAATCAATCTTTTGTTTTATTTAATTTTTTTGAATATTATCGGCGAGTCGTCCGTCGGCGAGTTGTCATGTACCCCACCCCAAATGAGAAGAAAGCTCAACAGAAACAATAATAACAATAGATAGGAAGACAAAGGCAGGAGAAAATGCTTAGGTTTTCAGATCAATTGGAGGAAGGTCCGTCCGTCTCTGTGGGCGTCTCCTCTCTCCTGTAAATGTGCCTTTTCTGTTTGGCAAATGGCAATTCCATCGCAGCCACTTGCAGAGGCCAAGCATTGACCACAACGCCCGCCTGAACAGCAACGCCAATCTGACAATGATGAGAAGGTAATTTGAGCATTTAAAAATCATTTGAAAAATGGCACTCACCGCAACGGCCAACTCGGGGTCAATGCCAAAATTTGGCGATTTTCTGAAGAATTGGGATAATAATTTTATCAAAGCAAAAGAATGAGCGAAAGAAGCAAAAACCCGAAAAATGTTCCGACAATCTGTCGAATGCGTGGGATTCGAGTAGAACCGCCGACCAACACAATTTCGTCCACGTCCTGCGCACCGATGTCGCAGTCGTCCAACGCCGCCTGAATTGGCTGGACGATGCTGGCGAACAAATCCACGTTTTGATGTTCAAACTCTTGCCGTGTCAACTGTAATAAGTTGGAGATCGTTGATAGTCTTCATCACAGGAATCAATCATTGGATTGACCAAATATTCGAAGTGACCAATTGAGCGAAAGTCGAGTCTAACCCATGTCTCCGGCATCGCAGTCAACCGCAATTTGGCCTCTTCAACAGCCAACCGCAATTGCTGCACATCCTCACGATTTGTCAATTCTCGCTGCGTTTTTGCGCGAATTTTCTATAACAGAAAACGGAACATTTAAATTTGCATCGAAAATTAAATGTTTGAAAATGGCTCGACGCCTTCTCTAAACGCGTCCCTTTTCCTTTTGGTCGACCTGCAAAAGCATTCGTTGGATGCGCTCGTTGAAGTCTTGCCCCCCGAGGCGATTATTGCCCGCCATCGCCTGAGTCACAAAGACGGCGTTGTTCAGCCAAAGAATTGACACGTCCATAGTTCCGCCACCTTAACGTAAGGCAATTAAAAAAAACGAAATCAATGAGAAAAAATTAATGTTTCGCATTTAATTGAAAACTGTCAAAGGATAATGAGTCAGTTTTGTCCAATTAATACGCTAAAACAATTATTTGTCCACGGTGAAATGCCAAAAAGAGAACGGTAAAGTCCCTTTTGGTTTGGAATGTGGTAAAGTCAATTCATTTGAATGGAATGGCCAACAAAATACTGACCCACATCGACCACCACAATGTATTCCACGCCTTTTTTGCTGTGCAGGCCATAGGAAAGAGCGGCAGCAGTCGGCTCACTAATAGTTCTTCGAACACTCATCCCTAAAAGGAAGAGGCAATTACGAAATGAAACCGAATGAATTCCCTTCATTAAGTCCAAAAAGGCATACCTGCCAATTCAACTGCTTTGGTCGTGTAATTGCGCTGCATTTGGTCAAACTCGGCCGGCACAGAGATAACAACCTCGGGAATGTTCACGTTGAAATGGTTCTGTGTCATTTTTCGCAAATATTTGACGATAATGGCGCCAATCTCTTCAGGCCGTATTTGTCTAAAATTGACCGACAAAAACAATAAAAAAAATGTAAAGCGTAACTCACTTTTTCTTCCCTTGTTGTTGGACCTCAAAAAAGACAAATCCTTCATCGTCCAATTTGATTGTGAAGGGATAGCGTTTCCGGTCCGCCTTAATCGCACATTTAACTTACAATTTGGCACCCCGCCCACCCCCATAGAATTTTAATGCCTCAAATTGGGGGTCGTCGGCTGAGAAACGTCTTCCAATGAATCGTTTTGCGTCATAAATGGTGTTCTCCGAATTCAGTTCCTGCTGCTCCACAGCCCTTGTGCCGACAACGATTTCGCCGTTCTCCCTGTCGTAGTAGCAAAATTAAATAAATTATTTTTAAAAATATACCTACAGAAAGCCAACTACACTTGGAATGCTTCGTTTACCAAGCGAATCCTTCAGCACCGTCGTTTCGCCCGTCTGTGGTTGGAAAATTGCAACCGAGGAAAATGTGGTCCCCAAATCAATGCCCGCAATTTTCGGCGGGGGCGGTGGCATTCCATATCTTTGCACATAATAACCAACCAACAGAACGACCAAAGACGACACACCTAATCAGCAAAAGAGGATTAGAAGATGGGTTTGTCCACTTACTTATCAAAGTGAACGTTGTCGAAGACATTTGGAAATTGTTAGGTGAGTTGATTAAGTACAATATCACGTGCCTTATGAAAACAGGTTATCTACATGAGAAATGAAAAAGGAAAGAATGTGACAGTTAACATAAAATTGAGAAACATTTAGAATTTTAAGTCGTGCGTCGTTTCAATTAGGGTAGCACGGTACCGGTACTGAAAAAATGAGCACCTAGTACCGGTTTTGACCGGTATCGGCCGGTACTAGTACCGGTTTTCCCAGCCAAAAAGTACCGGTTTTTCAACCTGAAAAGTACCGGTACCGGTTTTTTGAAAAGTACCGGGTACTGTGCTACCCTAGTTTCAATGAAGCTCAAAGAATGTCATGTGCCGACACAATCTCACCCTAGCCAAAATGATCAAAGATCCTCAACCACTTAAAATTTCATTGAAATTTGACCGAGGTGAGATTATGTCAGCGTGTGATTTCATCTTCGTTGGCTTAGGTGAGATTTTATCAGCGCGCCCGAAATGTGACTGATTTTATTACAATTTTATTGCCAAATTTTAAAATTAAAATAAAGTCCATTTTTAATCTTCTACCTTCAGAAATAAAGCACGCGAAAGTTGAATAAAAAAAGGCCCTTTGCCTTTGAAAATACCTATTTATGCAAATAAATAAGAACATATGCTTTCTATTAGCAATTATTTTTCGTTGTTGTTAAACATTTTAATATAGTAACAGTAGTAAATCAATTAAAAAATATCTGTCGACCCGCGGTAATAAAAAAAAAACAATACAAATTAATGAATGGTGTCATAGTTCATCACTGAAATTGTTAATCATCCGTGACTCCCTTATCAAATCCTCCAACATGAAATCCGTCCTCTGAACGACCTGCTTACAGCCTGCCGAAGCGTAAATTGGCGTTTCTCGTGGGAAAAACTAAGTTAAGAAAACAAAGTCAAAATGGAGTAGTGGCAAAGATAGAAAAAGAGGAATTATTACGGAAATTGAGTCGGTAAGCCTTTCGAGTTGTTCCGGTGTGTAGTTGACGTTCAATGAACGTAAATAGTCTTTGAAACACATTGCGACGTGCCGTCTTTCAAGCGGCAAAAATGGCACAAAATAATCAATCAGATGTTTGTTAATCAGACGACTGGACTTGAGACCACCTTCGCCTGGAAAACCGAAAAATACATTTGAAATACACACATACGGTATTAAGCTGCCACAAAAAACTAATCTATTCCAATGCCTGTATAAAGAAACTAGTTACCTCTCAATTTTTGGAAAGACCTACCAAGAAGGCCATTGCCAAACTCCCCCCCCCCCCGGTATTTATTGCGTTACAAACCTTCGTTGTACGCGCTGATTTGGATGATTTCTTCCATTTCGCGGAAGTTGATCTCTTCCCGGGACTTTCCCCTGTTGTAATATTCCAACGCTCGTTGTGCGATTGAATTGGCACCGCCGTTACTTTAAAAGCACAAATTTTTTCGATATTTTATTTGTCGAAGTTTAGGGGAAAAAATGTACCTCAAAAAAAGGAAAACACTTTTGCGTGAGTCGATTCCATTCAAATGGTCGTAAAAGTCGATGAATGGCACAATGGCGTCCAACAGTTGCAGCGGCATTTTGTCCATTTCGTCAAATATGAAAAGTGACCGTTCGCAATTTGTCAAATTAGTCCGAATCCAAGTGCGAAGCTGTTCCTTAAACAAGAAAACAAAATCATTTAAAAAACCTTTAATTTTTGGTAAAAATGTGTTCAAAAGAATAACAAATAAAGGATAATTTGATATGAACACACTTTGTATTTGTCGACTTCGTCCGTATTTGGGAAGTGATGAGTGGCCACGAATTGGTGTACGTATTGGCTCCGCATTTCCTTCTTGTAAATTGCCTTGGCGATCATTTTGGCCAAGTAATTTTTGCCCGACCCGGTCCATCCGTGGAAGGACATGACCAATGCTTTGTTGGGGTTCATGAAATGGAAAAATTCGTAAGAACTATTGTAACAAAAGGGTAAGTGGTCATGGATTCTTGGTACAAAACTTACGATTTTGCCAAATGGGCTTTCAGTGCCCTGACCACCGTATTCTGCGCAATGTGTTGACCGTAGAGACGCTCTTCCACGTCAGGTTCGAGCCCTGATTTGGCAATTGTTAGAATAAAAACATTCAAAATAGTATGACATACTCAACGCGATGTCACGGTTTATCCAAGGCATATCACAGCACTCGTAAACTGACAAAAGGAGCATTTAAAAAAAAATATTCAATCATGGAAAAACTCACATTTGCATTTGGTGAGTGTGTAAAGTCCACCGAAATCGCCGATAAAAAGGCCTAACGCACTAAAGGCACTGACACCCACCGTTAGGGAGACCAATTCGGCAACGGCAGGGACGAAAAGGACGGAAGAGAGGAAAAGGGAGACGAACCGCAGCAGAGAAAAGGGACTCATCAGAAGTGATTGGGAGGGAAAAAGCAATTAAAAAGTATAACATTTAGAAAAATTGATCAATTCGACAAATTACGAATCAATTGCATCAAATGGACAGAGAGAGAGAGAGAGAAATGTCTGTGATATTTAATATAAACAGAAACATTTTATGAGGCGAGATCACTCGCAATTTGTAAAGCAACAAATACATTTTGCAACGATTTTTTACGGCTTTCCGGTGGTTCGTCGTACTCCCAAACATCCATCGACGGGACTGCGTCCACAACTTGGTACGACTTCACTGGAAATCCCGAAATTGGAATGCCTTTTTCACTCTCCAGCTTTGTTAGCCCACCTCCCAATGACTGCTGACTCTCTTTGACTGCACAAAATGCGAAACCGTCCGGCGCTTTGACCGTTTTGCCTAACAACAAATGCCCTCTGAACAAAGCCGCTTTAAGCCCATCAGTGCCACCAAAATGTTCAGTTTGGAAGAACTTGGAGACCAATGCTGGGCCAGTAAAATCCATGGAAAATGGAAGAGACTGCAATTGGTTGCAGTTTTTCTGGTGCTGGTCTCTCTCGTCAAGTTCAGTCCGTCCATCGACAACCAAAGTAGCGGAAAACGAAGAGACACTTGCACCTTGTTCTGTCATACTTTGCACCTTTCCTTTATTTTTTAATTTCAAATAATACTACATAAGAAGATTTCAAAGGTATTTTCCTAACATTAAATTATTGATAAGGTGTTTTGTATAAGGAATAAACAAAAATTTATTGGGATAAAAATTAACAAAAACAAAATAATAAACAATTAAAGTTGGTCTTTGTTGATGTTGTAAAAACCAACCCCAACACAAGTCAACAAACATTTGTCCTCACTTCCGTTTCTCATTGTTCCTCCATCTTTCCCGACAATTTCCTTCATCACCTTCCACCATTCTTCCAATTTAAACATTTGTTCAAAAAACAGCTGCAAATTCCGAAGAGTGCGTACACTAAAACATAAATGAAAAAAAAAAAGAAAAATAAAGGTATTAAAAAATACCCGCTAATGGTGAGAGGACCAAGAAGAAACTTTGAGACATCCCTGTCGCAAAGGGTCATAAAAGAGGCGACCAAAGATTGACAGGACGAATCAGCACAGCCACCCTATTATGTGGGAATCGAAATAAAGCAAATTCTATAAATATGATAGGCAAAGTTATCCGGCTGGCATTGGTAGAGTTTACGGGTCATTAAATTTTTTTTAACACATTTCTAGAACAAATTTAAGGTACTGAGCACGAATCTGACTTTCTTTTGGCTCGGTCCTAAACCCCGAAACCGGTTTCGAACTTTCTTCGAAAATTATTGCAAATCACTGGGTAATTGGGAAATCTGGACAATAAAGTTGTCGAATGCCGCCAATGTTTTCAAGAGCGACAGATACGTGCTCAGCGAAATTACATCGTAATGTTGAAAAAAAAATTCGGGACCAGTAAACCCCACCACAGCCGACCGGCTCGGTTTTTTAAGCTTTTATTTCTAATGTCTACCAAAAAGCAACCGAAAATTTTGAAAATAAAAAAACAACAACGTGATTTTGGAAAAAAAGAGAAGGCTAACCCAAAACAACAGAAATTGGGCAAATGGCAAAATAAGCCCAAAAAACAAAACTACTTCAACGTTAAGAACTTTTATTGCGAATATGTTTTTTACTAGATTTTTAATGCAATATTTTACCAAAAATTTAATTTTAAGGGATGGGTGAATTTTTAGCGCGGTGTCTAATTTTCGGTTATTCAGAAAAAGTAATCCAATATTAGTAAATATGTTAAGAATTTTGTTACCATAAATACTTCGTTGAGCAAACGCCTCGCCGCCTGTTCCCCAAGTTCCTCAGGCACTGCTTGGTCTTCATTTTGACCCTTTGGGCGTGACATCGCTTCGCCGTGATAAAAAACGCCTTCGGTGGTTTCGGCTGTCAAAGTGATACCAAAGCCAGGGGATCTGCAAAAAGAAAGAAATCATATTTAAAAAAATAGTTGAAAAATACGAACAGTCCGCCGTGTGGGCCCTTCCTCTGGTCAATTGTAATGTAAACGTCAGAGATGTACCCGTGCAACATTTTTTTGGCGCCGTCGATCTGAGAAAAAGAAATCAATGAACACAAAATGCATCAACCATCTACCATTCGGGATGCGATTGAAGGCGTCACTTTGCACACGTAAGCAAGACCTCGGATCTTGCAGATTTTGCCCGGCTTAATGCATTGCACGGCACGCAAGTTTCTCTTTATTGGACTAGTAAAAGTCACTGAACCACCGCCGTCCGGCTTGAAGCCCCTAGCTTTGAGCTAGCAATAAAAAATCAAATTCAATAAAAAATTAATGAGAGCCACTTTGAGTTCTGCGCCTTGGTCAGCCAACACAAATCGAGAAAAAACCGGGAGCCAAGTCGACCGAATGGCATCGACGCTGAGTTCGTCGACACAGTTTGTAACTCCGACCAAATGCACATCCAAAGGTTTTTTGCAAAAGGGTGCCATGAGAATGAGAGGCTCCAAAAAATAGCTGATACAGCGATTAACGCCGCAATTGAGCTCCAATTCTCCTCCATGGATTAGACCAGGGTGAAAATTGAGCTCAGTTCCTATATAAGTGCGCAAGTAAAGAAACTGCTTGGATAAGCAAAAGCCCTGACCATTTTTGCTGATTTTGACCTCCGTCCCATTTGTCAATTTTTTGATCATCGAAAGAAAACTGCGCTCAAATTCTTTAAGACAAATTTTGAAAATAAAATCTCTTTACCTTTCAATCCTGGATGGTCGTCATAAGGTCTTATTTTCAAAATTGTGATTGGTCGACCACTAAAAAGTGAAAAAACAATATGTTGTCTCAGAAAATTGCATCCTTCCAACTGCAAGTCATTATTCACACCCATGGCAACACACTGAACTTGTATTAATACGTTAATTTAATTATACTAAGTAAAGGTATGCCAAAGACAAACAAATAATTCTTACACTGAATTACATTCCTTTTTTGTTCAAATATTAAGTGAATAACAAAATAAGTTTATTCAAATCTTTTCAATAAAATATTAAATGCTTTAACTAAGGCTCACGTCTGATCACAACAGTCACCGGCCTTTTCTTTTTACTCCTTTTGTATGGAATCATTCGCTGGAGTTTAACTACCACAGGTGCACCATTCTTGATCTTGTGTTCCCATTTCTTTAAAAGAAGAAAATAAGGTATTAGTTTTTTCCCATTTTGGTTTTATTATATGGTAAATTCACTTCAGATAAATGGAAATGCAGTGACAAAATGCATTATTACCAAATTTCGCGTTCTGTAATTAGCGAAAAATGGTTGGTCTAAAAATCGAATTTTAAAATTTGATCTTTCGACTTTCTGTCCGATTGGGTCCGGGTTCGAATTGGTCCAAATGGATATCAGATTCGTGATCGTGATCAGCGACCCGAAAACCACCTAAAACTTGCTTTTTAAGACAAACAAAAATTTTGAAATTTTTTTTTCAAAAACGGAGGGGGGGGCAAACTACAGTATTACCAAAGTTTCACCCTTACCAATTTAAGCTGACTCAGCGCCTCACTGTCCGTACCATCATCCATAAATGCATTTTTGACATTGCTCAAAACTTCATTAATGACTTGACGATAAAGATCATTCTAAAGACATTGAAAACAAATTTTTGAAATTTCAGATGCGAAACTGACCAATTCATTGGAACTTGCGTTAAAATTCTTCATTGACGAATTCAAAAGAAAAAAAATACGGTACTTTTGTCGTTAACGTCAGCAAAAACAAATCAAATAAAAAAAAAAATAAAAAAACTCAAACATGTTTTTATGAAAAACAATAATTCTGCATTCAATTTATGAATTTTGAAAGACGGAGGAGCAGGTTTCGGCCCTCACGTTTCATCTCTTTTACCCTTTCCAAAAAATGTTATGACTAAAAATTTACAAAAATTCTGTTTTTTTGCGTTTTCAAGTTTTAACTTTAAGAGTTAGTCGATCACTTAGAAATACTTTGTTCATAACTTCTAAACACTTAAAGCTTTCTAATGATACCGTATTTGTAAAATTTGATTTACAAATAAAAAGTTACAAAGCCCTAGAGGAGTATGGCGCCGAAACGGTGTCGACTCTGAAAAAGGACAGTATTACAAATTTATTTTGAATTTCAACTTTCCCGCCAATTTTTGATTTTCATACTTTTTACAAAGCTTGACACGAAGTGACAATTGCGGACCGACAACCGGGGCACTACGATTTAGTGGTGCTCGAGAGTCTCGGTCTCGAGTCTCGACTCGAGAAAAGTCTCGGGTTTTTTCTGGTATCGGTCTCGGTCTCGAGTTCTTAGTCTCGAAAAACGATACTTTTTTACACCCCTAAAGATTGGCTTTTCGTTGGCTAGCAAAACATTAAATTGGGTTGAATTTTAAATTTGAAAAAATAAAAGGCTTCATGCCATTTTAAATAAATTTTCATTTATTTTTTGTTCGAAAAGTATTCTTAAATCACATCCAATTTTCAAAAATTTTCCCGGCGGCGCCTATCGGCACCGCTGGGGAATTCAAAAAATTTATTTAATGAATGAAAACTACAATTAACTTCAGGGCTGCCAGATGAAAATTTTCAAAGGCGCTGGCAAAAATCATTTAAAAAAAATTATTTGAAAAATTCATAAAAAGCATCAATTTAAATCAAAATAGCGGGAGTCGGAGGTGCCGATAGGCGCCACCGAGGAAAATTTAAAAATTTAGGTCTGATTTGTTAACGGATTTTGCCTAAAAATGGCCATTTTAAAAGGTTTTTTTTTTTTTTTCAAAAAATCACGAAAATCATCAACCTCATTTCAATAAATATCATCTTTGACCTGCCCCCTTCAAAAGCTACAAAATTATGATAATTATTCACGGTAGACCTTATATATATATATGATTTTATTATTTTTTTTTTTGAATTTTTTAAGTGCGTAAGAAAAATTTTTGAAAAAAAGTCTCGGGTTTTTTGGTCTCGGTATCGAGTCTCGGGGTCAAGTCTCGGTCTCGTGTCTCGGGAAATTTTCGGTCTCGAGCAGCACTACTACGATTCATCCGGTCCACGATTCGTCCGCCCACCAAAAAGTAATAAAGACAAAACTATTTAATTCTTAAATTCCGATGATGTATTCCGTATCGGTTTCGTTCAGAAAGAATTCTCGTTCCATTTTTTGTTGGGTATCTCTGATTGGAAGCGATCACTGTGTACAATAAGTTAGGCTTAAATTGAGAACGGTATTACCGGTTTTAAGTACCGGTATCGGTACTATGGCGCGGAGGACGGTTCGTTTTTGGCCAATTCGTTTTTGTATCGTCTCGTTTTTCACGTGTTATAAGTAGGGCTGTCAAAAATATGGTCTTAAAATCGCGAAATATGGACATAAATATGGAAAAATGTCAAAATATGGGCAAATATGGACCAAAATATGGGCATTAAATTTTATCAAAATAGTGCAATTTTTTCAAAAAAATTCAGCGTTGTTTATAATTGCAAATGAGATATATATTTCCAAATTTTGGGGTGAAAAACGCATTCGATATAAATTTTTTTGATCAGAAATATAGAAAAAAAATTGGAAAAAATTTTAGAAAAAACTCGAATTTTTCTTTATTTTTGAGGGCATTTTTTGATAATTTTCAAGAATTTTTTTAGGGAGGTATTTTTCGTTTCAATGCATTTTTCACATGAAATTTTCCAAAAATGCCAAAATATGGACATAAAATATGGGCAAAATGCCAAATATGGACAAATATGGAAATATGGACATAAATCCCGAAATATGGAAAAATATGGAAAATATGGATTTAAAAAACCATCCTAGAAGCTTAAAACCAAGCTAAAAACACGTTTTTCGTGCGTTTCAGGCCATTGCGAGTTCAGAAAAAAAATATGGATTTCCATATAATAAAATTTTGAAAAAGTACACCCCTAAGAATGGAAAAATTTTTCAAAAAATTGCCCCTAAAAAATATTTTTGATCCAAAATTTTGATTCTCATAATTTGCTTTATTTTTTAAAATATTAAAATTATTTCGCTTGTCTTCTATGATAGGGAAAAGAATTTTTTTCTTTATGATTTTTACTAAAAAATTTGCTTTAAAATTTTTTCTAGGCTTTTAAACGGCAGGAAAAATGTGCATTCAAAAATTTTAAGTGCCTATTTTCATGCCTTTTTCGGGATTTTCGTGCCTTTTAATGCCTTTTTTTTTCAATTTTTTGGTGCCTATTATAGTGCCTTTTTCAGGATTTTTGGTGCCTTTTTAGTCGAGCTCTAGTTATAAGTATAAGGACTTTCTAACCTACTGCTGTCTGCGCTCCAACGCAAAATAGGGTTAAAAAAACGAGTCGATACAAAAACGAATTGGCCGAAATCGAATCGTCTTTTTACCCCGCTGGACACCATACATATATTTAGAGGGATGTCACCCGGGGGCCACCGGAGTTTCGGCCCTCACGATTCGCCCCGGGGTCGTTTTGGCCCCAAACTAAAATAGTGAAAACCGAACCCCTTGCTTTTGAAAACCTACCTTCATTTTTTTTTTTTTGAAAACTAATTGTAAGCCTAGTTTTTGAAATTTACCCAATTTAATTTTTCAAAAAACTTGTGTCTAGTTTTCGAAAAAACTAGGTCGGTTTTAAAGCCGGGGGTTCGGTTTTAAAAAATTATGAAAATCTTGTAATCAAAAATTAAAAGTGCTCGGCGCTGAGTCACCGAAACTCAATATGCGAATTGGTAAAATGTTTTTATCAAAACAAATCTACCTGTAGAGTTACGAATTTTTGTCTAATATTTCGGGAATCGGAATTCCATAATATCCCTGCCAAATCATAGATTTCCTCAAAATTCTGCAAAATTAACTTTTTTTGGTCAATACATATCTGTTAATAAAAGAAATTACCCTTTTAAAAGTTGAGTTGGCGTCAAGTTGGGCTGTTCCCTAGAAATATCGTATCACCAAAGCATTTCGTACGGTACTTTTCGGTTTTGCGACCCCCCCCCCCCCGAAACTTTCAAATAAAAAGTCGTTTCTAGGGTAATTTGGGGCGCTGATCACGAATATGACATTTATTTTTCAAAATTCCGAACCCGGAACCCGAATTCGAACAAAAAATTGAAATTCAAAATTCGCAAACAAAACATATTTCTAGGGGGTTTTCGGGTCGTTGAATACGAATATTGCATCCGTTTTGACCAAAACACCTTAGCATTTTGGCCAAGACACCGCACACTCGACTACGGCGGCCAGTAGGTGGGGCGCCGCTCACTCGCTCCGGGTTGCTCGCGCCTGATGTCGGGCCTTCGGCCCGACATTAAACAGGCGCTCGCAACCCTCCGCTCGCTCGGGCGCCCCACTACTTGCTCCGTCATCGCATGCTCGCCATTGGCGGGCCGTTCCACGGCCTTTAAAGGGTGCGTCCCCCTAAAATAAAATTTAGTATATTGGCAAAATCACCACACACCCTTTAAAGGCCGTGGAACGGCCCGCCAATGGCGAGCATGCGATGACGGAGCAAGTAGTGGGGCGCCCGAGCGAGCGGAGGGTTGCGAGCGCCTGGTTAAGGTCGGGCCGAAGGCCCGACCTCAGGCGCGAGCAACCCGGAGCGAGCGAGCGGCGCCCCACCTACTGGCCGCCGTAGTCGAGTGTGCGGTGTCTTGGCCAAAGTGCTAAGATGCATATTACGAGCTTTTCGGACATGTTGGAGTGTTTTGTTGCTCTTTATCAGTGTTATATCCTTTTATATGAATTTGGAGAATTAGTTAAATAAAATTTTTGTTCGAATTCGAGGTCGGGCTTGGAATTGATCAAAACGGATGCAATATTCGTATTCAACGACCCGAAAACCCCCTAGAAATATGTTTTGTTTGCGAATTTTGAATTCTAATTTTTTTGTTCGAATTCGGGTTCCGGGTTCGGAATTTTGAAAAATAAATGTCATATTCGTGATCAGCGCCCCAAATTACCCTAGAAACGACTTTTTATTTGAAAGTTTCGGGGGGGGGGTCGCAAAACCGAAAAGTACCTTTCGTACAATGTAGTTCCATTAAAAATTTTTGAATTCGTTCGAATCCGTTAACAATAAAAATACATTCTATAGTCTGTCAGAATCGTCATCAGCAACGCCAAAACTTATTGGATATTTTGTTTAGACATTTATTTTTCTTAAAGGAATTTCTGAGCTAAATTAAATTTTTTCATGCAAATTGATCAACCAAAGTTGCAGAAAAATTGTTAATCACTAACAGTGACATCGAAAGGAGTCAGAATTAACACTTAACAATTGATACTCACGCCAATAGTTTCTTTTACCATGTTGAAAAAAGTATTGAGAACACTAACATAGGTGCTGTTTCCGAAATAATAAGCCAAACTTTTGATTTATCTGTGAATAATGTGTCTTCGGCCTTCGAATTTGCCCTTTTATGGTGTCCTTTCTCCATAAAATTACGCATGTCAATGTCAATCATTGTCAATGGGTGCAAATCCAATTGAGTAGTGTGGCTTACTGCTGGGATGGATGAATGAGAGAGTCGGTCGGTCGTCGTCGGTTGGGTGGTGGCGCGAGTGCCATCGAACCGCCCCTCCCCTTACCTCCGCCCCCCCCCCACCGAATTTTGCAACTTTTATTTTGCACCAACAGCACTCCTTCCAACTTATGGCAGCTGCTGTCCGCATAAAAACCCGATGTTTTATTTCCTTAAAAAGTGTTATTAAATCAAGAAGTTCACTTTTTCGGTTTTAATTTAATATTTGAATTAGGGGCCACCGGCGTTTCGGCCCCAGCAACATTTAAAGTAGCATAACTTTTTTATTTATCAACGAAATGCAACAAATTTATTATTATTAGAAAGCTCTTCTTGAGCTCTTTTAGTCCTTCAAAATGTTTAAAGAATATACGATCTACAAAGTATGAACCAAAAAATACAAAAATTCTGACTTTTATCGTTTTTAGTGTTGTAACTTTTTTGTGAGTTCGTCAATGGTTTTAGAAATAGATTATTCAAACCTTCTAAACACACAGAGCTTTCGAATGATACTGAATATAGTTTACTTGCTTTACTAAGAAAAGAGTTATGGTCATTTATTTAAGCCTGGGGCCGAAACATTGGGGCCGAAACAACCCAACCCTTTTAGGGGGCGGGGGGGGTGGGGCGGAAGTGGGACCGAGCGCTAAAGTTCTTCCCTTGAACTTTTAATTTTTTTCTATTTTTCTTAGGTTTTAAAATACTAATAATTTATAAAAAACTTTTTATAATTTTATTTTGTATTCAAAATTTAATCAATCAACGCCTTTCATTTATTATTTCTCAAACACTGAAGAAATAATTTATGAAAGAAAGGGGCATTCTCGAGTGAATTATGGCAATGTCACTTCCCAGGAGCCAAATTAATGGTCAATAAATAAGCCGGACAACCAAAGAGATTTGGGCTGAGTGAAGAAGAAACAGAGAAAGAATGGGGCTGAGGGAGAAAGAAGAGAGAGAAAGGTGCGAGAGAAGGGGGAGAAGGAAGAGAGAGAGAGAGGAAAGGGAGAGATAGAAAGGGAAAGGGGGCGAGGACTCGAGAAGCGGCAGAGGGAGAGAGAGAGAAAAAGGGGAGAGCGGAGGGAGAGAAAGAGGAAAAGAAAAAAGGAAAGAGGAAAAAAGAAATTGGGGAGGGCGGGAGGAAAAAGAGTGCAAGGAGGGAGGAGGGCATCATTATTTATTTGTCCCCTCCTCCGCCACTCCCTTCCGGCGACGGACATTTGTTATGCCCTCGAGGGTCCTCTTTCTGTCGTCCGCTGCTTCTGCTGAGGCGCTCTCCCGCCGTCCGTTGCCCTTTCCGCCCCCCCCCCCCCGCCCCTCCATTAGCTCCTCATTACTCATTTCTTGCTGATGGATGGACGCTTATGGCGGTAATATCAGCAAAAAGAAAGGCCTTAGGGACATTTAGCATAGACAATCCCTCAACATGCGCTTAATTACGTGTTTGTTTTTTGTGCTCCAGCTCCTTGCAAACGAATTTAAAATCTGTCAATTTAAATGTATGTCCTTTTTCCTTTCTCTCCCCCCCCCGTCGTCCAATTTTTCGTTTTTTTAATATATTTATATAATTAATATTAATTGCACTTTTTCTAGCAAATGTTTAAATAACAAATTGATACAACAACAAAAAAGAGGTTGGGCGAGTGCAAACAGAAAAAGTATTGGCGAATTGGAGCAGCAACGAAAGCGACGGACGAACACAAACAAAACAAAACAATGGGTAAGAATTGAAGAGAGGGGGGGGGGGGACAAAAGGAAAATGATCAGCCGAATGAGTGGGCAGGGAAAGGCAGCGATCAAAGAAACACTCCTTCCCTCTCCCGTCCGATTGGCAAATGCAACTTTCCTTTTCAATTTCTTCATTTAAAAGTTTTTATTTTGTTTAAATTTTGGCTTTTAAAATTCCCCTTTTAATTATTTTGCGGTGGCATTTCGTCCATTCCTTGCAACATTTTCTCCCCCCCCCCCCCCTCTCTCTCTCTCTCTGTCCCCTCTCTCCTCATTCCCCTTCCCCCTTCCTCCCTCTCTCCGCCGCCTCCCCCCTCTTCCGCGCCACCGATCACTCTCTCCTCGCCCACCCCTTTTCTCTCGCATTCGTTGTCGGAGGCACTAATTCGATCAAAATTCCGCCGTTTCCATGCCGTGAATTTGTTTGGCTAACCTTACACATAAATGGGAATGAATTTGCAGAAAAGGGAAGGGTTTGGAGATGGTTGGTGATCGGACTGTGCTGAGACAGAACTCTTTGAAAAAAGTAACCATTCGACCAAATGGAGGGAGAGGAGACACCTGCTGAGGGCGGGGAGGGGAGGGGGGGGGGAAGGGGAGGGGAGAAAGGGAAAGGGAGGGGAGGAGGAATTCCTTTTGTGAGGACGGGGAAAGGGCCAATAACTTGAAATAGCGATTTGTAAGTTTTTTAATTTAAGTTTACGATTCAATCGATTCTAATTCAGTCTTTTGAATTTCATTTGTCCATTATTAAAATAGCCTTATGCATTCGGATAATTCGAATTAATTGCTTTTCATTTATTACAAATTATTTCCTCTTTTCCCCTTTTTTCTCTTTTCTTTTTCCTCTTTTTTCTGTTTGTTTATTTTTACTTTTTTCATTTTCTGTTATTTTTCTACTCTTCCTCCCCTTTCTTTCCCTATTTTTGCCTCCAATTTGCCATCATTTTGTGTGTGTGTTTTGGAGGGGCGATGGATGGGTAATTATCGCTGACCCCTCCGCCCCTTCCCTCCGGCGAATGCACACGGACTAAGAGGAGGAGAAGAAGAAAAAGTACTAATAGATGATGAGATGACAATGAATGAGGGGCGAGAGCTGAAAAAATGTTCAGGAAAGAAGGACCACCCAAAGGCATTCCCCGCCGGGGATAATTCGGTTTTGGGCATTGGCGGGAAGCAAATTTTGAATTCTCTCCAATTTCGGCAAGTATTTTTCTACTTACAGAACAAATTCATTCAAGTTTTTCCGTCTGTTCTGCTCACAAACAAAAAAATTTTCAGCAAATGCCGGGAGAGGAGGGAAAGAATTGCCAAATTTGACGAGAGTTGGGTTAGGTTTGGATTTTGGGAGGGCCAGGAAGAGATGGGAAGGAATCTTCTCAAATTTCCACCGGGTGGGGCAGGGGAGAGAATTCTGAGCCGAGGCTGTGATGAGGCGATGAGAGAAGGAAAGCCAAAGAAGGAAGGCACTTGAAGAAATCGCAATTCCCAAATACTCCCCCCCCCCCAATTTGGAGGGTGCCGCGGGAGAAACATTGGCGGAGGGGGGGGGGGGACTTTTGAGTGCATTTAACCTTTTCCGCCTGCCGGTGGTCAAAGGCAAAGGTCCTTAGACCCCCCCTCCGCCCAAACTCATTTTGCATTCGCCGCATTTCGCCACCATAATTTGCTTCCTTCCCTTTTATTCTCGCCATAGGCGAACAATTTTTACTTCTCCTCCAATGGACCGTTGACTATCTCTCCCTCCTTCTCTCTCGCTCCCTCTCTTTCCCTCCCTCTTTCACCCTCCCCCCTCCCTCTCTCTCCCTACCTTTTTCTCTCTCTCTTCCTCCCTCTTTATTCCTCTCTCTCCCTCCGTCCGTCCATTTGTCCACTGTCGTCCATTTTCTTTTCTCCCCCCCCCCCTTCTCCCCTTTTTTAATGGTGGGCCCACCCTTTGAATACAATAGAAGAAACAAATGAATGAATGAATGAATAGGAAAATGGTCGCGCGATGCTACATTATTATGCCCGTTGAATTTGTCAAAAGTGCATTTCATTCGGTTCATCAGCATAATCATATCACATGAAAATTGTGGGACAAATCAGAAGAAGCGGAACAGAAGAGAGGGGAGGAAATTAGGGGGGGGGGAGAGAGTTAGGGGGCGGGGGGGACAAAGAGTTAGGGGGGGGGGGAGAAAGAGTTAGCGGGGGGAGGTGAAAGAGGGAGTTGGGGGGTGAAGGGTAAAGAGGACGAATGATTTTGGGGGAGGGAGTAGATGGGTGAGGGATTGGATGGTGGGCGGCAATGGACGAGAATACAGAAGGAAGAGGAGGAGGGAAAGAGGGGAACGAAGGGGAGGTGAATGACATGGGGAGGGTCATCCTCATCATCCTCCTAAATAACATTCTCTACCACCGTTTGTTCTACAAAACAAACAATTCGTCCATCCCCTCTCTTCCCTTTTCTCATCGGCCTCATTCAACCCGTAACATCATCATCCATCCGAATTCACCCTCCCTCCTCCGCGCCTTTACCAGTCATTTCTTTGATCACCCCCGGAGGATGGAGCATTTGGACAATGGCACAGAGTGAGGAGGGGGCGGGGGGGGGGAAGGGAATGCGTTCCCCCCTCCCCCCCATTGTCTGCCGGCAGATGTGCTGCTTTCGCAACATTCCCCCCCCCCCCCCGCCCACTTCCTCTTCACCCCGTGTCCTTTTCCTGCTCATTTGTTGTTCTTTAGGTCCAATTGGCCCTTTACAAAAGCACTCTTCCACCCTCCCCCATTTCTTTCGTTCATCTTTTATGTTCATTTTCACATTTGCATTTGCTTCCGTTCGCCCATTTCTAAGAATAAAAAGCATCGGCAAAATGGTTCAGAGAAAGAAATGCAAATTCTTTTTTTTCAAATCCTACCCCCCTCCTCTACAAGTCCCCCCCCCCCCTCCTTCCTACCCCCCCCCCCCCTTTACAAATCCCCCCCCCCCTCCTTTCTCTCTTTTTAAATCACCCTCCGCCTTCTTTTTCCCTTATCGTTTTCCTTTCCTAAACTTTGCTCCTCTCATTTTTTCTGTTCTTCATTTTTTTGCCCCCCTCCCGCTAATCTCTTCCTAAAATCTGCTGCTTCTCCTCCCTTTTCTTCTCGTCAGTCTTTTCCCTTTTTTGGAATTGTCAAAATTGTTTATTTTCTGCTGGCCAAGTGCCGGAAATGTGTGCCAAAAAGTCCAGCGGAGATGGCAATGGTAAATCCAATTTTTTGTCCCTGCGGAGATAAACATTTTGCAAAAGGATTTATGAGGAGCGAAATGCCTCGGGCGACGGACGGAAATGATGGACAAAATGAGAGGAAGAGAAAAAGAGCAGGCGACACTCTTCAGCTTTTGCCTTTGGCGCCAGCTGACAGCGTTTAGGGAATTTTGAAAGATTTCTGCGGAGAGTGATGATGATGATGATCATCATCCCCGCAGGGGGGGGGAGGAGAGAGATCATTTTCATCTCTGCTGATCATATGCCTCGAAGATGATGTCGCTGATCATCGTCTTCCACTGGCTCCTTCTTCTCTCCCTCCCCCACCGTCCATCCCAACCAACCCAACCCACCAATCATCGTCATTCGCCGCTCTTCGCTCTATCATCCGCTCCGCCGCTCTCTCCCCCAATCCTCCCCACCGCCCATCCGTCTTTCACTCACTCAATCATTGTAAAATTGTCGTGCTTCCGCAAACCAATCGGTCAATCTTCTGTCATAAACCTCAATTTGTACACAAAGTCGTGAATCTTTTGCTCATTTAAAAGAGGGGGACGCTCATCAATACGCAAAAGACTAATTACGCTTAAAGGGTGCGCAGCGCAATAAGACATTGATGATGGATGTTGGGAAAGAGAGTGATCGGAAGGAAAGGATTGATTGGACAAGTCCATTTATGAAACGAGGGAAAGATGCGGTGCAAAGAGGAAGGGGAAGGAAAGGTGGAGAGTGAGAGAATGGGGAGGAAGTAAGGGGGAGAGGTGAGAAGGGGGTGAGAGAAAAGAGGAGGATGAGAGGATAGGGAGGATGGGGAGGAAGTAAGGGGGAGAGAGATGAGAGGAAGGAAAGTGAGAGAGGATGGGAGAAAAAGAGTAGAGTGGAGAGAATGGGGAGGAAGTAAGGGGGAGAGTGAGGGGGGGGGGAGAGAATGTTCCCTCTGCGCAAGACGAATTGTATTGTTTGTCCATCGGACAAACAAATATTGAGGCGCGAACAGGACACGGCACACCACACACAACAACCTTCTTAAGTTGCTCAGCCCAGTCCAATGCTCGAGTGGTGTCGCCCCATCACTTAGTGCCCCTAGCATTCTCTCCTTCTCACTCTCCCCCTCCACCCGTCACACTCTCTCTTACTCTTTCTCTCCCTTCCCTCCCCTTCCGTGCCTCTACCGCTGGCATTCTCTCTTCCTCACTCTTTCTCTCACCCATTGCCGCCCTTTTCAAAAATCCTCTCATTCCTTTAGATCAATCGGCAAACACAAATTGGGAATATCGTCTTAAGCTGGCAGTCCACTATCGCTATACCTGTCCCTGCTGATGACCATTCTGCTCACCCACCTCATTCACTGAGCTCAAATTTCGTTGTGTCCGGCCTACGATCGGTCGTCCCTGTCCGTCCCCCTGGGGATCATCTTCCCCCCCCCTCCCCCCGCCCCTCCAATTTGTCCTTTTCCTTCCCTTATTTCCCTTCGTCTCGACTTCCGTTCTGCTTATCCATCTATAACGAGTACTAAATTTTTTAATTTTGATTTTCTATTCCTCCTCCTTAATTATAAATGTTGATTTTTTTAATTTGTCATTTTTGTGCCGAGAATCCATGTGGGCATTGCTTTAATCATTCACTTTGTCACCACGTTTTCTTTCTCTGACAAATCCCCAACAAAAATTGATGATGAAATAAGTGGCAATGAAGACATTCTCCGTCGATGAACACTTTTGGAATGTTCGATCAAGCAGAATAAACGCCAACCAAAGAGAAGGATAAAAGACGGGAAGGAACGGAAGAGAAAAGATGAGAGAGATGAAGGACGGATGAAATGAAAGAAACGGAAGGGAGAGGGGGGGGGCAGATAATGCCCAATTGGGGACGACGCCCACCCCCCCCCCCCCCTCCCTCCCTCGTCCATTCGTTTTTTCGCGCATTCTCCGTCCGGTCACCCATCATCACTTAATCGTCCGTCCATTCCCCTGCTGAATTCGTCCCATCCATCATCATCTGCTGATGCTCTCACATCACCTTCCGTTTTTGTTCATATTCTGCAACCCTTTCATTCAAGCATATGTTTTCTCTCTATGTTCATTTGAATGTTTCGGTATGTCCGTTTACCCCAATCCAACGCAAACATTCCCCGCCCTTTCTTCTCTCCCCCTCGCCCTCATTTTTCTTCCATTTATTCATTCACTCGTCATCCCATCCATCCTCCGTATTATTTTTTTTTCATCTGCTTCTTCATTTTTACTTCATTTTGAATGGTCATTTTACACGCAGTCCCTCTTTCCCCTCCCTCTCTTCCCCTCCTCCTTCCCTCTCCTTTACTTCCCCCCTCCCTCCTTTCTCCCTTCCTTTTCCCGCTTTTATTCCCTCTGTTCTCCTTTTTTTTGGCTTCAATTAACCCCTTTTCCTTTCCTCTCTTTCACCCTCCCTCCGCCCCTCCTTTCGCCCATCGGTCCATTAGCACTTTCTCTTCATGCTCATTTCCCCCTTCGGGTTGGTTGGTTGTTTTTATTTCTTTTTTCTTTATCCCTTCGTATTTTATCTCCTCGCACATTCACTTTTTTAATTTGTAAAATGGTCAATTGGTGTAAAAAGTAATAAAAAGATAAAATGATGAAGAAGAGGAGGAAGAAGAAGAAAGGAGGAAGAGGAGGAAGAAAAAGAGGAAGAAAAGAAGGAGGGGAAGGAATAGAAGCAATGGAAGGGAAACGGGCGGGGGAAGGTTATGCAGTCGTACAAATTGGCCGCACCTCGAGACTCCCGACCCCTCCTCCCCCTCTTCTCTTGACGTCCTCCCCTTCCCTTTTGCCCCTTACAATTTTCCTCAACAATTTCCTTCATCAAATGGCGGGCGCCGTAGGGATTCCCCCCCCCCCCCACTCCCCCGCTGTGCCTCACACACCTTTTTCCATTCAATCACAGCACAAATTGCAATGGCACACCTCCAACAAATCCCCACCAAATCTTTTCTACGAATATTTGTTGACCCAAAATACCTTTTCAAATGCCTTTCCCCCCCCCCCCCCCCTCAAACTGTACAATGCCACCCTCCAAATAGGCCAAAATAATGCTCATTTATTTTGTGGTCCATCCAATCCCATTTTCCATTTCGGCACATCCGCTCGTATAAAATTCCATCCTCCCGTGTGCCGCTGCTCCATTTTTCGTCCTTTCCATCATTTTTTACGTTATCCTCAGGCAATGACGGCGATGCTGAAACCATGCCGTAAAAGGTGTCAAACATGGAAAGGGCCCTCATTCATTTGGCCTTCGTCCGCCTTTTGGTCCGTCCCCCGTTGACTTTGGACAATTAAATTACTTTGCGGACGAAAAATGAATGAATGGTGCGCGAAAATCATAAAATACTTAATTATGATAACAATGAGTTTCTGTGAAATTCGATTTGTCCCTTGGCCGTTTTCTTTGGCCGTGCCATTGGCCCATTTTATTCTCCGTTCGCATTGGCCCTAATTGGCCCTTCGGGCGATGTTCAGGTCGCACTTCGCGCGATAATCCAATTAATCCCTCTTCACTTATTCGTTCTCTTCCAATTAGATTATCATCCCCAAATGTGTGCCATTTTAGTCACTCATTCATTTCATGGCGAACCGAAAATTGACACAAAAAGGAAAAAACCCCCAAAAAGAGAAGCAAAAAAAGGACAATTTTAGCAAGATTTGACTTTTGTTTCTTCTTTTTGGGGTTTTTTTATTGGTTTTTTTTGCAAATATTTAAATTTAAATATCCTTTTTCCTTTTGAAAATCGAAAATTTATTCTTTTAAAAAGGTATTTTTACCTTTTTATTTTTATTTTGTAAAAATCGAAAAAAATAAGGGGAATAAAGGGATCGGATGACATGGCAACATGAGAAAGAAATTGACACAAATGGACAGTGGGGGACATTCCCTCGGGCATTGCCATCGTTTTGCCATTATTAAATGTTCAAACGAATTAATAACATATGACACAAACAGAAAAGGGTGGAGATTTTTAGTTGATAAACTTTTTTCTTGTGAAATGTAACTTTAAAAGTTTAAAGCGGCATTTTCGCCCATTGTGGCATTGCCGGTGGGGGGGGGGGTTACATTCCCTTACAATTTATGGCATTTCACATCCTTTTATCCAATGTCTTCCCTTTGTAGTTTCAATTGCGCGCACCCCTTCCGCTCCCCTCTCCTTCTCTCTCTCTCCCCTCTCTTTTCTTCGCCCTCTCCTCTTTCTGTCCTCTCTCGCCCCCCTCCTTTCTTTTCCTTTCCCTCCTATTCCCTCTCAATCTGTTTGCTCTTTTATTGTTCTTCTACTTCCTTCCATGTTTCAGCGTTTTCTTCATCATCCCCTATTTGTTCCCACCATTCTCTCTGCACTCCTTGAGGGCACTTTGACCCCTCAAATATACCCTCCCGCCCCCCCTCCTCCACTTGGGTCTCTCCTAAACTATTCACCCATGCCAAATCCTTGTCCATTCACTCACTCACTACCTCTTGTTAAACAGCAAACAGCGAAACTGAGGGTTTTGTTCAAAACAGCCAAATTTATTCTCGGTTCATAGTGAGTGGAGGGAGGGATAGTTATGGAAAATTGAAAATCCAACCGAAAGTGCCAAAACAGAAAGACCTTTTTTGCTCTATTTTGGTCTTGATTTTTTAATTTATCTTTTTGCCAACGGTAACCTTTTTTAAAGAAAGAATTTTGATAAGCTTTCCCTTCCATTGTTTTTCCCTTTTCAGCTGAAAAGGAAAATTCCGACTTTGTTCAATCGGTCGAGTCAAATCATTCGACGGAAGAAAAAGAGGACGACGACGAGGAAGAAGAAGAAGAGGAAGAGGAACAGCAGCCCAATGGAGCAGAGAGTGGCCTAGCGGAGCAGCAACAGCAGCAGCGGCACAAGTCGTCCTTCTCGCGCCCTCCGTCCCTTTCCTTTCCCTCCGCCCGCCGTCATCCGTCCCCCAAATTTGCCAATTCTTCCGCCATGGCGCCGAGTCCGTACGACGACGGACTGTTCATTGAACCGGCCGGTGACTACGACGTCGTGTTCGGTGATTACAATTCGACGTAAGTGTGGCAGATTTATGGGAATGAGCGCATGCGGCAGGGACGTATCCACGGGGGGGGGGGGGCGGGGTACACGGGGTACGTACCTCCCCCCCCCCCCCCCCCAAGACCCCCCTCGCCCCCCCCCCCCTCGGTAAGGGAAAAAAAGGGTAACGGTGGGAGGGGGCAAAAGATGAATGATTGAATTCCTTTAAAAGAGACGGGCAATCATTTGTTATTTAAATAAAACATTTTTCTATTAAAAAAGCGCCAATTTTTTAAGGCCAAAAAATGACCGTTTGAACAATTTTTGCTAATACTCTTGGAAAAAATGTCCTTATTCTGTAATGCAACACACTGGAGGGTTGTGGGTTGCCAGTCAAAAACCGGTACCCCTGGTTTTCGTTCTGCCGGTTTTGTGACTCGCGGTTTTTGATTTCGGTTTTTGGCCCAAAACCCCTGGTTTTCGGTTAACCGACTGTCAATAACCCTACAGATAACTGAAAATTAGAAAAATCAAAGTGGGCAATTTCAAAAAAAAAAAAAAAAAAAAAGGTAAAATGAGTGCAAAACTTTAAAAATTCAAAATCGTTGTTGCTGATGGTCCCGGTCCCAGCAGAAGAGAATGACTTCGATAATCCCTCCTCCTCCTCTTCCCACTTTCCCCCCTCCCACTCTCCCACCTGCTGCTGTTGCTGTTGTTGTTCAGCACCAACGGCCATTTTTAGTTCTCTGCTTTTCGACGCTTCCGCGGATTGGATGAATGAGCGACGGCGAATGCGAGAGGGAGGGGAGGGGGGGGGGGAGGGGAGGATTATTCCGCTTAAATATACACAAGCAGACACTTACTTCCTTTTTGCAACTATTCCTCTCTTTCTCTCTCTTCTCTCCTTACTCTGTTATCTCTGCTTCTCTCTTGCCCTTTCATTTATCCATTGTTTTTTTCTCTTCATATCCGTCCTCTCTCCTCTCCGTGCCGTAGTTTTCCCCTTTTTCTTATCCTTTTCCAACTCACAAAGCAAACCCCGTGGGGGATACCGAAAAGAGGGAAGGAGGTCACTCGGTCTGCCTTCTCTCTCTATCCATCACTTTTTCTCCTTTCTCTCTCCTATTCTTTTTCTTCTCTTTCCTCCCTCCCTTCCTTCCTCCTCTTTCTTTCTCTCTTTTCTCACCTTTTCCCTTTATCTCTCTCTCTCTCTCCCTCTCTTCCTTCCTGCCCATCCTTCTCCCGTCCTCCTCATGGTCACTCGCCCCGTTCCCTTCGCCACTTCTCCGTTTAATTTATTGCTCCATTCTTTTCTTTTATCGACAATTTTCGCCACGGAACTGAACAAAATTTATGGAGTGTAGTAAATTACAAATTGCGCCACCAACAGCTCATTAATAACACTTAGGAGCACAAAAAGGAGGGAGGGGGAGGGGCGGTATAAATCAAAGCAATTGGGCGCATCAATTAGTGACTAACAAATTAAGCTAATCTGCTGATCACCATTGATCAGCATAAAGTTTGTTCATCAGTTGGCCTCTCCTTTGTTTTAAACCAATTTGCCGAAGTTCCTTCTCTCTCCCCCCCACCCCGTCACTTTGTTTGCTTCTCCTCACCATCACGCATTTCGACTTTCCGACTGAATTGCTTCAGGCCAAGGGATAATCTCGCCCGCCGGTGGTCTAATTTGCCTGAGGGAAAGGAAGAACAGGAGGGGCCAATTTGGATGGTGGAATGGACTGATGATGAGGGGTGGGGGGGGGGGGTGCGGGGGAGGAGGAGGAGGCACAGTCCACTCCCCTCCCCCTCACCCCAACGGCACACAGTTCCCCTCTTCTCCCACTCTCCTTCCATCGTCCCCCCCCCCATTCCCCCCCCCCCCCCCCCCTTCTGTTCGCCCTGTCCATTTGCCCAACTGTTTGCCTTTGTGGGCATTTGTCATCCTTTCTTTTAGCACTCGCAGAATTGTCTCCTCCTATTCCACGCTTCGCTCACTATCCATGCCAAACTCTTCTTCCCAAAATTGATCTTTTCGCCTTCAGAATGGGCGACGGCTCTCCGTCCGCCAAACGCCCGTACATTCGACTGACTGTCCCGCTGAACAACGTCACCCGTCCCATCCGAGGCGACGTTCGATTGCGTTGTGAGGCCGCCGCTTGGCCACTTCCCATCCAATTCACGTCCTGCTGATTTTCACTTGTAAAAATTCAATTTTTCACTTCACTTTTTACAGATGGCTAAAGAATTTTGCGCCTGTGGAAAAGAGCCGACGGATTAGAATTCGGCACCGTGAAATGTCGTCAAAGTTGATGATCATCGAGTTGGACGTGCTCGACTCGGGCTACTATCAATGCACCGCCACAAACGCCGCGGGCAGCGTCAACAGCACCGCGGTGCTTAAGGTGGACAAAGAGATGCCCTCATTGTTTTTCGGCATAATTTTACTCTTTAACTGTCCCTATGCACTTTTATGTCATTTTTGGAAGAAGAAGCATAAAATCGGCAAAATTTTCAATTTCTTTCTCCAATTACGAATGTCTTTTTTTGCAATTTGGCCCTCTTTTGCCCTTTATGGCCTTTGTTTTCCGTCTATCATCGCCCTTTCACGCGGCATCTTTTCCACTTGCTTCCCATGGGAAATCAAAATGATGAAGAAAACTGGGAAAAATACTGAATTAAATTTATTTACTTAATTGATGTAAATTTTTTTTATTATTTAATCAATTTATTTTCCACTCCCCCCCCCCTCCTACTTTGCCCTTTTTCTTTCCCTTTTCCCCCTCCATTTAACCCCATCCCGTTCCTCCTCCCCTTCTCATTTACCCTCTCTTCCCTCCCTCTTTTGCTCCTCTTTCTCTTTCCTTTCCCCGTCAATTTTCAAATTCCATCCGTCGTCCTCATTTAACTGTTTTTTTTCCAAATGGCCAAGCGCCTGCCTCTAAAATTAATATTCCGTTTTTACATAAATTGAACATTCGTTTCGTTCGTCCGTTTTTTCCCATTGATCGGTCGATGGTCCCTCCGATAAATTTAGTGCTAATTCTATCGTCGACGGTTGTTCAACTTTTCCATCTCTTTTTTCTCCATAAACTTAGCATACCTCAACAGCACAATTCTTGGCAAAAGGAATTGCGAGGACTCTCTCCCCCACGAAAGGACATAATGCAAAAAATGCCGCCTCTTTAATCAGTTAATATTTTTTTATCATTTTTCAAATCCCCGCCTCCTTCCCCGCCCCCTCCCCATCGTTCCTTTTCCCTTACCTTTCTTTTTTCCTTTTTTCTTCGTCCTCTTTTCTGTCCACACATTAACCATTCATTCCATCGCTAATACTCTTTTCCCCCGCCCCTCCCCCGAGGGCAGTGGCGGGGGGTCATCGGAGCAGTCCATCTTCTTTCTCCCTTCCCTTTCTTCCATTGGCCATTTATCATCCATTTCCCCTTCAGTGCCTTCTGCACTGTCTTTTTTTCTTTCCCTCTTCCTTTCTCTCGGTCTCTCTCTTCTTTCTCCTTCTCTGTTCCGGTCTGTCTATCAATCGATGCCCTCCGGCGCGGCATTTATTCCGACCCTTCGGCGTCATCGACAAGTGATGACCCTCCGCCAATTTACTTCCTTTTCCATCCAACAAGACAACGGCGATTACCACCCAATTCAGTAGCAGATGAACGGACCTTCGGCTAGGAAAAGCGAATTGCCGCCGTTACAATAGAGGAATTTTAGAAGGCATTCCCCGGGGGGCGGGGGATGTTCCTTTCGCGGTCCAATAAATTTTTCGCATCATTAAATGTCTTATTTTATGCAGTAGCCAGAGGCTGTTTGTTTTTCTTGAATTTTTCGAATTCATTTTGTTCCATTGTCCTCCCCCTTCCGCCGCCGCCCAATTTAAATTTGTTTTGGCACCCTCCGTCTCATCCATTTTCCACTGCACAGATTGGCACCACCGTCCCCCGCATCCCTCGGGGTCAACAAGAACCATCCCCACTCTTTTGCATTGAAAGATGTGCGATTAATCAATGGAAAGGGTCCAAATGCAATTGGTTGGGTTGGGATGGCCACCCCCCCCCCCCCTCCCTCACTCCGGGGCCATTTGGCCCTGCTCTGCTCCCGCCACTCTCCGTGGTCCTCCCTCGTTAACTAACTCTCTCCCCCCCCCCCCCCCCACACATTTTGTGACTTTCCGTGTAATTTAACTCGGATTCATTAGCAAATTCCACAATTTTGTTTTCAATAATATCAAACAAAAATTGCATATTTTTCTTTAGTTTTCCCATTCGCTTCTTTTCTGTCCGTTTTGCCTCCCCTTTTCCTTCCCTTTTTTCCTTCTCAAAAATTCTCTCATCCGCGGGGATTAATGATGAAATGCCGCCGCATTTGTGCCGATTGACCATTGACCATCGCCCTATTGAACGCCGCAGAACTTCGTCCCATCTCCCCCAGCAGCATCGGCCATTTTGTGCCTTTCTCTTCCATCCTCCCCTCTTTGCTTTATCATCCCCAATGCCTTACCCATTCCTTTCGTCGTCCCTTCCCATTCATTCTTCCATTTTTCTCCTTCCCTTCTCCTTACCAATCTTTGACTAATTCTTTTTCCCCATAAAAAGTTGAATTAACGAAAAAACGGGCAAATGATTAAAAAGTTCTTCATCTTTGATCATCATTTCACTATGTTCCCATTTATTCCATCATTCATTCATTTAATTATTCGTTTCGTTCGTTCATTCGTTTTGTTCCCTTCTCCCTCTTTTCCTATGCCATTCCCACCATTGCATTGTTTCCCAGCGTTTACTCATCCGCCCCCATTTTCCTTAAGGTGTCCACCTCTCTACAAGCTTCTTCTTCTTCTTTCTCAACTTCCGGCAAAAAGAGAGGCGGAAGAGTGCAGCAGCATCACCACCACCACAAACAGCACCAACACAATCACCACCAACAACAGCACTCCGAGAACAGCGAAGCAGTTGACTACGACAACACGGCATATGACAATTATATGGACGAAGAGGAGGTGGTGAAAGGGAGGAGAGAGGGGAGGGGAGGGGACAAGGCAATCAGCAGAGAAAGAGAAGGGTAGGGGGAAGAAAGAGAGGGAAAGTATTGAAAAGTGATCGGAAGGCAAAGGGAATTTGTCCAATTCCTAATTGATCCATTTTTGGATATCGTTTCGTATTCATACAGAAAGAAATTTAGCAGATGAAGTCCACAAATGAGGATTTTCCAATGCACGAAAAAGGCACAAATGACCACCACCAGCAGCAGCAGAATGATTTGTGGCGAGTGCCAAACTCCGCCGGTGGGTCCGGCTTTGTTCCGATGCGAAGAACGGCCGAGTCGGACGGGCGATGGTTGGACGGCAAAATGGTGCGCAAGGGCGACTGTATCGCGTATCGGGGCGAGGCATGCCAACACTTTTTGGCTGGAAAATACGTCAAAGTCCTTGTCGATAGGGAGCAGATTTATGACGCCGGTGAGTACAGCAGAGGGGAAACTCAGCAGCAAAAGGCGGATTCATTCGTCGTTCGTTTCTCATTTGTCCCACTATTTTTTCGCAGAAAAGGACCTTTTGGCTGCCCTAATGACCGTTCGGGTGATGCCCGGCGTGTCCGAGCAGTGTCGCCAATACTCCCATCAGGTGGCCTGCTACCACATGTTCAAGGTGTATCAGCATCAATTCTTCCTCTCTTTTACCATGATTTACCCCCCCGCCGCCCCTTTTTAAAGGTGTGTGAGCCCGGTTTGTCCTCAATCACGGCACTCGCCTCCATGGACACTCTTTCGCTGTGCCGCGGAGACTGTGACCAACTTAAGGTGCATTCCCCCAACCCCTCAAGTAACACTCATTCATTTGTTTCTTCTTTTTTGCGCAGAATAATCTATGCCCCAACGAATTTGCGATGGCGGCACAGCACGACTTGGTGGGCGATGCACCGAAGGCACTGCTGCCGAATTGCGACGCATTGGTCGCCGAAGTGCCGAAGTGTTTGAGTGTGTTGGAGAAAAGAGTGAGCGCATATTAGAAAAACCCATTCAATAGCTTAATCCACGGACTCAAAAGAACAAATAATGGCGAATTATGGTATTTGTGGGATACAATGCAGCTATTTGTGACCGCAAATGGAAAAAAATGTCTAATTTTTCAAGGAAGCGTTAAGAGTTAAATTTTGAAGCATTTTCTATTCTTCTGAAGCGATTTTAGCATTAAAAACAAAAAAAAATTTGCAAAAAAACGGATACAAAACTCCATTAGTACCGAATTTCCTTTGCCCACAGGAAGGGAATTTTTAGAAAATGTTTATTTAAAAGAACATTTTCCAGTGGAGTATCCCCCGCCTATGTGTCACTGTCCCCACCAGATTAATCCCTCTTTTGCCAAAATAGCCTCACGCACCTCCGTCCGGGGACAATTCGTTCGGCCCAACTTCGTCCTCCTCCTCCTCGTCCCCCTCCTCCCTTCTCTCCCATTGGTGCTTCGTTGGCGCTGGCACCAAATACCAAGGCACTGCTTCAACAACGCGGAGCAATAGGCCATGCATTTATTGGCCCAGCACACCGAACAGGTGCCATTTAATCCTTTATTATGTTATTATTTTATAATTAGTATTTTAGTATTATTATTTAGCGAATTCAACACGGACAGTCACCCGCAGTTGCGCAATGCCAAAAATCGCTGCCGAAATCCGTCCTATCGCCGTTCCCAATTCCAAGAACCGTGGTGCTACACCGTTTCGCCTGGCAATTCGTTGATTGCCGAACCTTGCAATGTGAATGCCCTAATCCTCCGTCTAATGATAGTCTTTCCGTTATTATTAGGTCCCCCGATGTCCCCCAAATGCATATCCCGAATTGGACGACTCGCCCTCTTCCTTTGACTCGTCCAATCCGATCGCTTCACTCACCGCCCTTTGGGACTCGCTGTCTCGTCAGTCTCAGCTGATCACTCTCTCCTCTGGGCTCGGTGCCATTGTGTTTCTACTCATTTTGTTGATGTGTCTGTTCTGCTGTCGGAGGGGGAAAAGCCGAAGGGCGGGGCGAAGGCGGAAAAATTGCCTGCAGGGGATGACGACGGCACAACAGCAGCAGCAGGAAAGCGCGTCGTCGATGCTGTCGGGGAGTGTGGTCGCCTCGCAGCAGAAAGTGGGCGCCGCCGGGTCCATTCAGAATGGACATCTGCCACAAATACCACAGCATCACCACCACATGCTGGTGCAAAGTTGTAATGGCGGATCCACCATCACAAACAGGCACAGTTTGAATTTGGCGATTACATTGTATTTAGCCAATTGACGAGCGTTTCGAAAGTGCTTAAATGCTTATTTTCTTTAAATTTTAAATTAAATTTTAGAAGAAAAAAATTTATGGGAGAGGAAACGAAGGCGGGCGGAGGAAGACTGTTCCCGTATTTTACTCATTAAGCATTCAAAGCACAAAAAAAGCTTTCATCTCTTGTCCTTTTCAGCGATTTGAACAGCGCATTCTATCGCAAAGTGCAGGACGAACGTATGCGTGCCGCGGGTGTCCTTCAAAATGATGAGCTGCTCAATCCGTTGTTGCCCTACGGGGGCGGCGGTGCCGGCGGCGACACTTTGGACCGTCACATTCCGTCAACAGCGCCTTTTGTCGGCGCAGCACACCAACCGCAAACGATGTTCGAGTTGAAGCACTCCCAGCAACATCTGCACCATCAACAGCAGCAGCAGCCATACCGATTTTATGAGAGCGCCGTCACATCGGGCGACACAATGAATTCAGTGTCCGCTGCGGGCGGGGGATGCTATCCGCCGTATTACTTTCAACTGCCCCAAAAGCAATCGTACGGCAGTCCGCATGCCAACACAGAGCCGGTCCATGCGATGGCGGAACCTTACCAAATAGCGAGGATCGAAGAGCATCAGGTGGGCAGGCAGAAACAAAAGGCACACTTTGGTCGGATGAAAAGTGCCAATCTTACCAAGCCTAATTAATTCTCAAAAGAGTTAGTGGGACAGTTGAGTTCCATATAAATAAGTTAGGAAAAAGTTATGACGTCCCTTTTGATGGCGGCACAGAACCGCCCCTACAATCCAAGGTGACATTCATTTGAAATTTCTTTCCTTTAGTTGCATTTCTCGGACCGTCTGATCGGAGAGGACAACAGCACTGTGTTGACCCTGGGGGAGTGGGAAGGTGCAATGATCAGCGGCAACTCTCTGAAGGCATCAATCAGTCAATCGTTTTGGAAAATTAGTTAAATTTCCTCTCAAATTTTGGGTCGCCATCAAATCGCTGAGGCAAAATATGCCACACATCGCTGTTGAACAGTTCCAGGACGAAATCAAAGCCATCGGCACGTTCGAGCACCACAACGTTGTCCGTCTGTTGGGCGTTAGCATTTTGCAGAGCGGGGAAATGTGTGCCGTTTTCGATTATATGGTCCACGGGGATTTGGTGGAATTTTTGAAAGTTCGAGAGCCCCGAGGGGGCACAGAGTGAGTGAATGGCATTGGTACTTCTGAGGGAAGGCAATTCATTTTAGCAATGACGAGCAGGAAAGGGCGCGAAATGCGGAGGACTTTCTGAGAATAGCCACCCAAATAGCGGCGGGGATGCAATATTTGGCCAGCAAATGCTTCATTCATCGCGATTTGTCTGCACGGAATTGTCTGGTTGCTGATCAGCAAGTGATCAAAGTGGCCGACTTCGCACGGATGAAGCCCCAATATGCGAGGGACTATTACAAAGTCAGTGATCACATAGAGAACATAAAAAATGCCCAAAATTCAGTTAAATGCCAACACTCGCGGCGTTCCGTTGCGATGGCTTCCCCGGGAGGTGCTTAACGACGGAAAATACAGCGAGGCATCCGATGTGTACGCCTTCGGAGTGTGCCTTTGGGAGATTTACACTTATGCAAGTGAGTAACTTTCAAAACAAAAGGGATAATCCCATTCATATACACTACAATATATTTGTTAAAGGGCAACCGTATGAACAATACACGGACGACACGGTGATCAAACTCATCCGCGAGGAACATTTGTTGGAAATGCCCGAGTATTGTCCGCCGGCAGTTTACGCGCAGATGGTCGAATGTTTCAACACCAACTCGCAGAGGAGGCCCAACTTTTCCGAGCTGTACTCCAAATTCCAGGTCCTCACACTGCCCTTTTCGATCTTTTACCTTCGTTGTTCGTCTTTTCAGAAATGGCTCACTTCCGGACAGCCTTCCGCCCTTCAAATGCAACAGCACCGCGCGAGTTCCGTCCATTCGGGCGGTTCGGGCAGTGCTGTCAATGGTCATCTGATGAACGGACAGACGGGGCGAATGTTGCGCAAAACGCAGCACCAAGGGAACACCGTCCCATCGCCAGCACCAAACGGCTCCACCACAATTTTGGCAAGCGCCGCCAACGGAGGAAAGACGGCACAAATGGCCAAATTGGCACTGCTGAGCAACGGAGGTGCTTCGATAGTGCACAGCACTCCGATCGGTAGAAAAAGGATGGCAATTTCGCAGTCAATTGAAAATGGGGTAAATTTAGTACAAAATTCATCGACGGATGACGGGCCGCAGTCGAAACGGCCAATCCCCCAAATTCGGAGGAGACAACCGCCGGCACACAACCGAGTGGCCTACACGGAGGATGAGGACGACGACGAGGCGGTCAGTTACAGCAGTGACGAGAGCAGAGAAAGCTGACAATTGATGTACTGCACCAAGAAGTGCCTCGCCTTTTCAAACCAACCACAACGCCAACCAAAACACCTCATAAATGAACACTGACTGACTGTACGATGAGCTTACTTTATAACCCAATCCCCAAATAATTTTCTTTTATCCCTTTTTCACCCCAAATAATTTTCTTTTATCCCTTTTTCACCCAATTCTTTCACGAATCTCCCCATTTTCATTATTTGGTTATTTTCCTTCATCGAGCATTATCGCGACTTGTGATTTTCCTCGTTTTTCTTACATTATCTGTTCATATATTTCAGTGTTCGCCTCTCAGCCGAAATTGATAATTACCTAATTTTCTGAGTAAAGCCTCTAACGCTAAATTTTCAGATTTAATGCATTTGTTAAACAAATATAAAATTGGACTTTTCTAGTTTGAGTTTCTTAGGAAATTGAGAAATTTTTCAAGTACAAAAATTATTTGAAAGGTTCAGATCTCTATATAACTTTGGATGCCAATTACAGTTTATCATCAAAAAAGTTAGCATAAATTTCAGTTCTTTTTATTTATTGCTTGACAAAATTTTGTATGAAGTTTTTCTTGAAATTTCCTGCCGGAAAAAATTTCCTAGTAATTTATTAGGGAAAAATTTTAAGATGTAAAACTTTTTTTTTGAAAAAATTTTCGGGGGGGGGGGAAACGAGCTTCTGCGTCCAGGATCAAATCACGTGTCCTGGTCCCGGCAATACCCGATCCCGAGCAACTGAAGTTATTCCATTTGAAAGTCAATTCATTCGCCTAAAACAACAACAATCGGATTTGGTCGCGCAATAACACTTAGGACAACATTTGCTGCGACGAGTTAATGTCTTTTTTTTTTGTTGTAAAGATTTGACTGATCCGCCGCCGACTGTCACTTCAAACGGCGGTTGGATGAATGAAAAAATTGCATAAAATGTAATAATTTTCACCGAACGAATCGGAGGGGGAGGGAACAGTAAAAAAAAATAGTCAACAACAAATGTCATTCTATCCAAATCATTTTCATTTTGGACCCTCCCTCTGTTGCAAAATGAACTTCCATTCTCTCCGTCTCCTCTTTTTCATTGTCTCCATCTTCGGCACGGTCATTTTTTGCCAAAATGAGTCCGTTCCTTTGATTTTGGCCAATGATTCATCGCCCACCAATGGCACTTCGTCCGACCCTTCTGCCCCACTTTTGCCCCCAGTTGAAGCCCAACAAATGGCAGCGGATGTGTCCAACATGGCACAATCGTCGGCCAATAATGACACCGCTTTGACTGCCCCTCAACAATTGTTGGTCGGAGGAGGCAATGGCACATTGCCGCCGGCACAGAATGTCCATCGAATGCAAGCAATGACAGTCCCATTGCTGCTGGTCCGAGTTTGGTCGAACAAGTTGCAAACATTTCAATGAATGAAGGGCCAGCAAATGACACAGTGAATGCGCAAGGGGGTGGGCAAAGGGCCAGAGGAATAACAGAAGGAATGAATGATTGGACAGGGGTGGGGTATTTAACTGGTACGGTCTTCAGACACTGCGGCGGCGCCTCTCTCAGTGCCGACTCCGCAAGTGGTCAGTTCAGTCTCAAAAATTCGCAAAAATGGCCAAATGTTTTTCAGCAGCTTCAACAGAAGGGGAGCGTTGTTCCGCAAGTTCCAAGAAACAATGTTGGCAACGCACCGCTCCTCTTAGAAGCACAAGTAAAGAAAGTCAACCAAAACATTATTGGATCGAATGGACCATTTGACTAAAATGATTGATCAATCTTATTCACCATATTTTGTGTTTATTCTGTGTGTTGTCTAACTTCATTTAGACTTGTTCTGCCGACGATTGCAGTGGTCATGGCACATGCATTGGACAGTCTTTCCCCGTTTGTTTGTGCAATGGCGGCTCCGCCGGCACTCGATGCCAAGATGGTCCCTATAAGAGCCCCCCTTTTTGCAACATGGGTTATTCCGGAAACCAATGCCAATATCAAAATGGAAAATGAAAGACCGAAAAAATTGAAAAAGAATAATTCTTTTGAATCCCATTAAAATTTTGGCTTTTCTGAGTTATTTTAAATTAAATTTTCTTTAATAATATTCAAATTTGTCAAAAATGTTCAAAGGACCATCGAGACCAATTCCCTGGCTTTGAAAATCGGAAACTATTTGTTCTCTTCTTTTTCATTGGTTTATAATGCCGATCGGAAGAACATTTCAACGGGGCGTGGTAAGTGGACGATGCTGCGGAAGAAGGCGAATGTGAATAATGTTGCGCATGATTCTGCTGATGATAGTGACGGTGGTGGCGATGGTGGGCGGATTGCCCTCGCCTGTTGAGAGAGAAACACGAAAAAGACGAACAGACACAGCAAAATGATCACCCAATGATAGGAGGGGACACTTTTATAGGGAGAACAAATGATGAAAGAGGGAAAGTAAAATGGGGAAAGTTACGTCGTCATTTTGTCCGATTCATTCAAATTGCAACAGCCGCCGGCAATGTCGGGACAACAGCCGAGTTCACAGATCAAAGAAATGGTCGAATGTTGTTGGCCCGAAGAGAGAGGAGAAGAGATGTTCCGGTAGTGGCAAAGTATTTGACTGCTGCCGGCCAAATGCTCTTGACGGAGAAAGTCGCCCAAATGGGCATAGTCCTTTTTGGACAGAACACGGGGAAATGGTAGTGCCGTCTTACTGTAACGGGTGACAAATGACCCCGGGGCACCATCCTTTTTCGTTTTTATGCTTTCCCCTTCTTTGATATGCTCAGATTAACAGTCGTTGAGTAGCAGACATAAAGTCAGATTTCGACAGGTAATTGGCAATTTTACGCCAAAAAAGCATATATCTATTACTTACATGCTCTATAAGAACCAATAAACATGTTTTTGGTTTACCACTTGAACGAAAGTCTAGCCGGTTTCTTTATTGACGTTAAAAAGAGGTTAGACAGTTCATACATATACATATCACACGCAAATTTATTGGAGTACAATACAACAATTTACTTGTTCGAGTGAGAATAGCCCATGTTCCAATGCCTCTTCCCGAATGACGTCAGTCGGCTCTCGAAGTTGTTGGGAATTGCCGAGAGGGTCAGCAACATTGGCACTTCGAATTGGCACTGAGACAGGAAGAGGAAGGTCAAACAAAACAGGGTAAATAGGGGTCCAAAAAACAGACCGTCGATGGAAACAGCGAAATTGCCCTCTTCGTTGGCACGTGCCGATGTTTCTGCTAATTGCCGTTTTGACCGGCGGAAAGGCATCGACGTGAGTCCGTCTCAGCAATGGACGTTCACTTCAACACCCGCACAAACACCGCTGAATGAGGCAGAGGTTTTAATGGGCAAATATGACGGCGATAAAACGGAAAATCGGGCAAATGCCAAGGGAATGTTTTTGTTGGCCCTTTCTGTCCCTTTCGTTCTCCCGCCCCTCTTCGCCAAATTTTGCATAATTTTCTTTTCCTCTCCCGCCCCACCCATTCACTTTTCTTCATTCCGTTCGCAAATGTGCCATTTGGCGTCCAATTCGTCAATTCGCTGCAACAATTTCTACACCAGCGTCGCTTTGCCGGAGGGATTGCACAGCGCTAATTGGGGGTAATTAAGACGGATCCGAGCGAGGTGTTCAGCAAATGAACTCCTTTAAGAAAATCAGAGAATATTTATTCCGTTTGGCTTTTTCTTTTTGTGTGTTTCACCGAGTGCACTGCGGGTAACGGAACGGCTTTTGCCCCGCTTCATTCGGTCGCCACTCGCCGCTGTCGGCACACGAATAAAATACGGCAGGACTCATGCTGAACGCGTGGAAAGGGCATCGAAATGCCCAATAATGAACACCTTAGTGAGAGAGGGGGGGGGGGGGTAAATACCCGGGGCTAAACAATGGCCCAATGCCCAACTGCGGGACTGACCTGTCCCGGCTTCACATTTTGCTCCACTCGGCCTATTTCCAGCAACGGACGTGTGCTGATGAAGTTCGGCTCCTGCCACGTGATGTTCGTCTCCTTTTCGCGCGTCTCCACGAAAATGTCTTCCGGACAACCTTCCACTTCAATCACTGGTGGGCCATGTTCCCCGTCGTCCTCTTCAGTGCCGCCGGCATCCCTTCCAGCGCCGTTCTCTCTCAGCGGACATTGTGCGGCGGGCGATGAGCGATTGTCGGCCGATCGGCAAGGCATTTCGGACCGACCGCAAGTGCTGAATTCGATCGGAATGACCAAATAAATGCCGTTTTGGCCCCACAATTGGTCCACCTTTTGCCCACTCTCTCCACTTTGTCTTCAATTCGGTCGAAATTGGCGAAACGGAGGACGAGCCCATCGAAAAGGACCGGCGATCCCTGGCAATGCTGCACAATCGCCGGTATGTCCTGCTCGAAGTCGAGCACCCGTGTCCACATATTCACGCGAGTGATCCATCCGCTGAATTTTGTCGCTGGCGGGGCGATGGCATTTGGTGCCGCCGCCTTTTTGACCGCTATTGGCAACACATCGTCCAGCAACTGATCACCGAGACTGACCCACGCGCTGGAGGGGACGACCATTGATCGGACCCACAAAATTGTGATCGGTTTACTTTATGTCCAGCAGTTTCCCCCTGCCGTAGCCTTCGTCCGCATACATTCTAATCGCATTCCAAATCAACGAGTAAGCGCCCTGGTGGGAGCTCCAAGTGAAGATCAAATTGATCCACGGGTGACCAGTGTCAGGACGTTGATGAAAAGGAAAATGGAGGACCTGGAGAAGACATGAGAATGAAGCGGAGAAAAAAACGCCGTGATCAAATCGTACCCAAATACTCAAAGTGAGCGATGCCAAAGTGACGCGGAAAGGAATGGCAAGCGCGGCACGGGACGGCTGCTGGGCGGACTCGAAAAAACGCAAGTCGAAGTCGGGATCAATACGCTTCTCACAATTGGCACCAGTCACTGAAGCGGCAAAAAAAGGAAGAATGAAAAATGTGAAATTAAAAGTAAAAGGTAAAAGTCTCTCACTGTTAAAGGGGCATTTGCAGTGAAAGCCGTTAACCAAATATTCAATTGCAAAAAATAAAAATTGCAAAAAAAAAACCAATGGAAGAATGAATGAAGGAATGAAGCAAAAGGTCAAAGTGCGGACTATTTATGGAAAAAAAGAGGGGCGAGAGAAATGGAAAGAGAGGGATAAAGGAGCGGAACGAATTGTTGAATTGAGCCGTTGAGTGTGGCTGTTTGAGTCGGGCTGTTTGCTAACTCGTTATTTGTATTTGGTTTTAATTCGCAATCACGTCCATGAGCATTATTTATTGTAAACAATTACTAGGGAAGTTTTTTAGGCACAAAAGACTACCAAATTTGCTCCAAAGTAGATTTAAAGGCCACGCTAAACTGACCCGATTCGTTCCGTTCGGGTCATGGGTTCGGAATTGGGGTATAAATAGATGTCTAAATAACAATCAGCATCCTCGAAAACCTTAAAAATTTTTCCGCAATACGTAACAGATACCGAATGAACTTTTATAAATGACAGAATCATCTTCAGCAACAGCAAAATGCAAAAACCAACCAGCAAAAACTCGTTTAGCTCGGGAAATTTTTTTGAGGATGGAATCGGAGAAGAGACTGTCCAGGTAGAATAAGCAAATGAACACAAATTTATTTGGGTTTGCATCCATTTGTCTATTTTTCAGGAGTGTTCGTGTTGAATGGCTTTTGGAACATTTTGGAAATATTATTACATTAGGAACAAATGAAATATGTAGCAATCAGCCCTATCATCAGCATGGTCGCCATGTAATCCGATGGAAGGTTTGGTGTAAGAAACGAAGATAAGTCTCAAGCCAGTGTTAAGGGCATTTCTGTGTATGGCTTACTCCCAGAGAAAAGAACAACAAAACTGGAAAAAGATGAACAACTCAGAATTGGTCAGAGTACATCTATCACCTTTCTGGCTTTTGCATATCGGATAGCATTTGTGGTCGATCTAAGCCCATCCAGCTTTGTCATTGTATGTTTTTGTGGTACTTTTCTACTTACGTGACACAAAAAAAAAATTTTTTCTACTATAAAAGCCGTTTTCGGGGTCGTCGGGGAATCCGATTCTGACATCTATTTTAATAAAAATGAGCCACCCTAATGTAAATTTGAATAAAATGAGGCACATTAATGTAAATTCGATAATTTTTTAAATATTCAAATTATCGGGATTGAATTTTGGGCAAAATAGATGTAAAATCGGATTTTCCGACTCTGAAAACCCCTAAAACAACTTTTATAGCAGAAATTTCTTTTTTTTCATTTTTGTATCACGTAAAGTAGAAAAGTACCGTTTTTGTACTCATAATGAACAAAAATTTGATTTTAAGGATGATTTGGACTCTGTTCTGTACAAACGACTAATCTCAGCAGTCATCAAATGCCTTCGTAGTTTAGTTAAAGAGGTTGCTAACATTGGTTTCAAATAAATTAATTTCCCCTTTTGTTCTTTTTTTAAATTTAGATTTGCGTCCCCGGTGCACCAATTGTTCACACTCCTACAATTTTGATTTCGTTGTGTGCCTTCAGCCCTTTTCTCTGTTTTCCAAATGACAATGTTTAAATTGTTCAGTTTTTGTTATTTATCTCCAATTCCTATAGGTTCTTCTCCAAGGCGCCTTTCTTCATAAAAACTCCCTCGCTTCGATTATTAATCATTTGGTTGTCCGTGTTAAACATTTTGTGGACGCGCTCGTCCTTTTCGCCAAGCCCCATATAAAAGAATGGAGTACCGAGTGCAAGCGATCACGACTGGCCAAAAATTCCTTCGGAAGCGGAAGACAGACAAATCGCATCCCTCTTCAGCGGGAGGACGCGTCGACTGCTCCAATGCCGGGCAATCCATTATCTTCCGACAAGGGATTTGTGCACTCAGAATGGTCTCTAATTTTCATGTTGAGAATGGGTCTTTTCTCCGTCCAACTAATGCGGTCACTGAGTTTGGCTCACATCGGTAACACCGAATTGATTAGTTTTTTTTTATTAGTCTTTGCCTTTTCAGTGATTGTCACAGACGGAGTTTGCAGTGTTTTTGATCAAATGGCTTTGCAGGGCATTTTGGCCCAGCTTCGACTCCATTCCATCGCTTGTTCCTTCATTCAGGTGTTGTTTTTAACAATAAGGATTTTTTGACGACTATTTCTCATTAGCTTCGTTCACCCTCTCTCCGTGGTCCTGTCCTTGGTCATGTCGGTTTCTCCGACTTATTGAAGTTTATCGCGGCGGCCACTCATGGAACTTTCCTGTTCGAAGATCAACTCGACTCCACAGAAGACCCGTCAGACCCTTTAGATTCGGTCCAAAGAGCATTGCTTACCTGGAGCTTCCGAACAAGGCCTACCGGGTTTTCTGACGCAATCAAAAATCACTCTTCAGGAGAAACGCGAGCAAAGTTAGCACTTTTTGTTATTATTTTTTTCAGAAATTATCCCACCAGTTATGTACGAAACAAACACTTTTCTCGTGCTTTGGATGGAAGTTTGGCCAATTTGTTGTCAGCTCGTCTTTGCGAAGGGTACTCCGTCCGACAGATTGAACAATCCGTCGGATCAGTTGATCACCATCCTGAAACGACCGCATCCACTTCATCTACAACAGCTTTGCTTTGGATCCGTCTGTCTTTGGCTTGGCGACCATTTGTGACCATTGAGTACAACATTTGTGTGCCAAAATCAAAGGCAAATTGGCCGAGCGTGTTGATTGGTCACAGGAGGTTGGGTAATCTCTCCTACTTATTTTCTTGTTATCATTTGTTTTAGTTGCACTCTCCGTGTGGAAGTGTTCATCGAAGCGCGTCTTTCCTGCTCCACTGCAAATTTGCTGGGCGAACGGCATGACCCTGCTTCGTTGAGAACAGCCATTTCCAGGTTGTGTTCTCTTTAATTAGCCAATGATACTCAATGCCTAATCTCCATTGCCCAGCTCAGTCTAAATGAATCGGACACACTTCTGCTCCATCTGAACAGCTTCAACATGGACCCCGCTTATTGGGAGGTGCCCAAAGAGGTGGACAGGTCAATCGCTTTGTTTGAATACAAAAAGGCTTCCCAAAGCGTTGGACTTACGGAACGATATGAGTGGGTTTTTTATGCCATCATATACAACATTTTATTATTGTTGTTTAACAGAGCTCTACGCCATTCGAAGTTTGTTTCTTATTGGCAACCGCTTTCGTCCATAGATCAATACCATTGGTACTTTATTTCTTCTATTCTAAGACAACCCTTTTGAAAATAAGGCAACGGCTGATGCATACTCACTCTGTCCGACTCATTCTCACGCATGATCTGCCTCTACCGGAACGGATTTTCACGTCGCAAAGCAAGGGCCGCTTTGGTCACGTCACTTCCGAAATGGCATTCAACGAACTGCATGCGCATTTGAGACGTTGGGCCAGCTTTGTTTTGGTTCGTGACCAATCGTACGTGTGCCTTTTGTACGATAGGAACGGCGCGGAAAGGTTTGCCAATTCTTGAGGCATTTTGCAAAATGAATATTGTCTTTGTGACCAAATAGCCCGACCAAAAAAAACCCTACCAATGTCGTGCCACCCGAGTTTTTTCTGATTCGAATAACGCATGATTTGCCTTGCGCAATTGTTCGTCTCTCTTTTCCGGGATGTATTTCGGCCCAAACACGCGGAGATGTGATTTATTTCTTTAGTTAATCCCTATAAAGTCTTATAATTTCTCTGCTTATTTCACAGATTCTCTGCCAATTCACCAACAGCTTAGAAAGACTGCGCACTGTCCGAGATGTTCAAATTGTTGGAATCGGCGAACAGTTCGAACAACGGCAAGATACAGCAGTAAAAACAACGCTGGTGGAGATTTCTCTTTTCCACTAATCGCTTGTGTTTTTTCTTCTTGAGGATTTGCCCTCACTTTGCATTGTGCAAAAACCGTACGAGCGCTTTTTGGTGCGTTACCGTACTATTCCGTATGATTTGCGGCTCATTGTCCGTCTCGAACACACGGACAGTCTTTTCGCAAAGCGCGAAATGATTCTTCACAACGCAGTGGCCAATTTTTTGTCCTGCAGACGTCAGGTGTGGCACTTCCGCGATGTTTTTCTCAAAAATACTGTGCCTTCTCTCTCGTCACTTGAATTCATTCTGCAAACATTGCTAAGGTACTTAATTGTCTTTGTTTTCCCATTTCGATTACTTGTTTAGACTTCGTCTTAACCAAGGCTTTAAAATCGCTTATTCTCGCAATGGGATTATCACGGTATTCTGACAAAACTAAATATAACGGATTTACTTTGGGGCATAGCTTGTTTCAAACCAAATATGTCTTTAGCTTCTTCGACAAATGTGCTCACAAAAATATGGAATTCATGGTTCAGTTCCAGTGTTGGAACAATGCATTTTATTTGGTCCGACTTTGGTTGAAAATGAGAGAGGAGAGAAATTACCATCTGAAATTCCAATTGATGCATTTGGGAGGCCGAGGTGATTTTAACATTATGAAAAGCAGACTAAATTTATTTGTAGGAGTTTACAAAATGAGAATGACCCTGTGGACCATCAATTGTTCAAAAGCAACGAGGAAATAATTGAAGATGATCACTTTGGCACAATTGAGTCAAGCCGATCGGGCACAATGCACCAGACAAATGACAGTGGGAAGATCAACATGCTAAAGACCCAAATAATAACAGAAGTGTGGAGCGAACCGACTGGGCAAACGGAACACCAAAAAACGGGGGACGATGAAAAAGGGATGGAACAATCGCGCAAAGAGGTGGGTAAATACAAATGCATTTACATTAAAATGTTAAACCTCTGTACTTTTTGAATTTGGCCAAATTATTTTGTTTGTGCCATTGTCTCATTTCTCGTCTTTTAATGTTTAATTATTTGAACTATTTTTTTTGGAGGCCGCATGCTTTCAGTTTATTTTTCTCGGTGCAGGACAAAACTCCGCCGGCCGAAACCGTCGAGGCATAACTCTGCTGGAAAAAAATCGCTAATAATCCTAAAATTTTTCATATAAATACCAAAAGAAGAAAATTTTCCTAAAAATCAAAATTTTTTGAAAGCCACCATTAATTATCGGAAAATTTCTGTAATTTTCAAAAAAAATTTTCTGAAAATTTTTAATTTCTTAAATTTTCGATGTTTTGCTGATGTTTTAAAAAAAAAAATAGCCTGAGTTTTCTTCTGAAAATTGGCAATTTTTTTTTCTGGCGGAGTTATGTCTCGGCGGAGTTTAGGGATGCACCGGATTTTTTTTTCACATTAGAGCAGACGTTCTCACTAATTGAGAACATTACTTTCCTTCCCAAAGTTTATCCCTTTGCTTCCAATCTGTTCCATGTCGATCGGAAACCAGCATCCGTCCTTCTATCCCGACGCAGTATTTTCTTGCTTGTTTAGCTTCCTCTAGGCCTCTCGTACTTCTCTCATTTCCCGCACCCTTCCCAATAAATCCATCGTCTTTTCTATTGGTTCGTCACTATCATTTGTTACTGCATTACATTCACCAGTCCTTTTCCTGTCGGGAACGTGTGGCTGGCTGTTGCTGTCGGCCCATATTTGTCTTTCCCTCTTCCTCCCCCCCCCCCCCCCCCCCCATCATCGTCGCCCTCTCCCCTCAATCTTTTTCCCCTCAATCATCACCTTCCCTCCCCTTCCCGTTCTTCATATAACTCGACTATCACCATCTTTCTCACTCATTATTGGCCGAATAAAAAAGGGGGAAAAAAATAAAATGGACTTTCTTCTGCTCCGTATAGCAAGCAAATTGGTGCTGGAAATGATATATGTCAACGGAAGGGCGTTCCGCCTTTTCTTCAATTCCATGTCCAAAAAGTGTAATAGATAGAACAAAAATGTAAAATGTTCTTGTTTGGCAATTGTATAATTCATTTCACTTTACTTGTCTTTTTGCTGGAATTGATAGATAATCAGTCCAATCTTTCATTTTGTTGGTCTGTCCTTTCATTTTTGTCATAATAATTTAATGTGCATATAAATAAACGTAATATATCACACACCAATTTATCTTTCCGCTGCGCTGAATCATAAAGTTCCGGCCAATTTTTCGTGGGAGTTGATGCCCGGAAACTCGATTTTCTATTCATCCCTTCAGTGTCACTCGCAAATCTTCCCATTATACTGTTATCATCTTTCTGTTTTCTCTTATCTCTCTATCTCCATTTTCCACTTTTTTTTTCTTCGCTTACACACACATTCCACCGACTCTCGACGATGCACCGATCTCCGTTTTTGAATTGAATGAATGTATACCCTTCTTGCTTGAGTAGTACACACCACAAAAATGGTTGTGGGAAGGGAAAGGAAAAGCATGAAAATGGAATGAGATAGAATAGAGGAGAAGCGTGTTGTGAGGGACAGAGATGGGAAGCCAGGGCTGGGACAGGAGATCCATCCCTGCAGCCACAGCCATTCATCCATTTGTCCATTCCCATTGGACTTGCCTTCCCCTGACACGTTTCATCTCTTTCCCGGCTCCCACTCTTCCCAATTCATTCATTCATTCGTTTCAATGATATTTTTTATGTGGCCAAAATCACCAGATTAGTAAACCTTCTCCCATAACAAAGCGGTCCTTCCCCCCCCCCTCCCCTCCACAACATTCCAACACCAAATGGATCGGACGAATAAATATTTGCAAAGCTGGTCGTCAGACTTAAATCTCACCAATCCCCTTATTCAACACTAATTTCATCCATTCATTTTTCCGGTATTGGCCAATTTATTAATAGTCATCATCTACTAATAAGTGCTTTTGCACTTTCAGGTTAATTGTAAGTTATTGTAGCAAATTACTTACTGCCTCTATCATCCCGACCTCACTCTTTCCGGTCCTTTTTTCATTCTATTTCACCTGCTTCTCATCTCGACGTGAATATAATTTGCCCTTGTGCGACAAACAGATCCTTATCTCTCTCTCTCTCTCTCACAATTTCCTTATTCATTCTCCTCTTCTCGACCTTCTCTCCTTTTTTCTTTCAGCCGCTCTCACTATGACTCATTTCTTCCTCTCGCCCTTTCCATCTCTCCAACACTAATCACTTATTCTCGCTCAATTTCTCCAGAAATTCATGCTTTGGGTGTGATACAAATAAAGCAAAATATTTCTGTACCAAACGACGAAACACTGTCACTCTTTTCACAAATGTCATTTGATTCGTCATTTTTTCAACAAAAATACTTGGATTCACAGAATCCAACGTCGACAGCAGGGCTGTGATAAGGCAATGTTGGGCAGTGTCCTTTCCCAATTCGGCAAAAAAGCTTTCCGTCCTATCGAATTTTGGTTGCTCACCGCCACCCCTTTTAAATATTCCTTTCGTCCGACTTCCCTCGCCCTCCTCCCCACTCACAATCATTATTTATGGCTAATATTATTCTTCGCTATTCTCCAAAAATGGAATTGCTGAAAGTAATAACAAAATTTACCAAGAAGGGGCATGGCTCAAGTGGAGAACAGAATATCACTTCATGGAAAAAGATTAGTGAGATTCTTTTTCTCCATTTGCACCATTTGCTTCTTTACTCACTGCCTCTGGCAATGTTTTGTCAAAAAATTGGCATTTTTTTCACCAAATCCTTCTCTTTGCTGCAGTTACTGCAACAAAATGACCTCATCATCCGTACGCTGTTCACATTCGACCAACTTATGGGCGTATGCAATTCGCGCCTTTGGGTGGAAAAACCTTTTGTGATCAAAACGGCGAAGGAAAATGAGGAATCGAAGTGCGATAATTTGTCAACGGACACTTCAGTACGCTTCATGTCCGATCCGTTTGAATTGGACACTCTCTTTCGGCACGCAACACAACGGCACTTGATCATGCTACCAGCTATGGGATACGGTACGGTATTAAACTACTAATTGAAACTGGGGAAACGAAAATTTTTTTCACATCCCCCAAAACGAACCATCATAACATAAAAAAAGTTGCACAAATGACTTGAAACCGCTATGCTCATCTAAAAAAAGAAAGAAAAATTTAATAGAAACGAGATCACCAAATTTCGGGGTAGCCCTTTTTGGACAAGATTCATAAAAACTTAAAGGTAAACATTTTTTTCTTTTTCGCTAAAATCCATACGAGTCCACGCTCAAAGATGCCGAGATCGAGGTGCGTGAGGCGTACATTTTAAAGATTATGTAGATGAAGCAAAAACGCATATGCTTGTTATAACTTCATTTTATTAATCTTTTTTCCAGCTTTCGATGTATTGATAACATATATTGTATATGTATTCCAGCTGAAGGCGACCCGCACAGCATGACTAGGCAGTCTTTTTTGCTCAAAAGTCTTCAGCATGAGTTGAGCGAATTTTGTGACGTTTGTATTGAAACTTCTGACGAGGCATTGATTTCTTTGATAATGGCTCAATTGAAGCAGTGCCAATATGATGGACATGAATCAGACTCATTCAATGAAATTGACACTTCACAAACGCCCTCCTGCAACCTCCCTGCAGCGGTTTCTCCAACCGCATCCTTTTCAATGCGAAATGACACCGAGATTTCTCCCAGCGTTTTCTCAGAATCGACTGATGATCATGGCGTTGCAGCCATTTACAATCAGCCGAATGCGCAAGGCTCGATACAATTTCCAGTTTCGTCATTCCAACGAAAGAAGCAACTCAACCATCGATCAACTTCAGTGCCATTGCTTTGCGATGAACATGGCCAGGTGAAGCAGCTTCTCAGTCAAACGAAACGGCTTACACCGATGAAAGGAATAGACAAAGAGATGGCCGAAACTAAACCGACTCACGCGCAAAGGCTAAAGTCTGCTTCCAGTGCAATTGTTGGTGCTGCTTCAGCCCAACAGCGACAGGAAGGACAGCGCCAACGTTTGGCACAAACTCCCAGTGGGGGATTTTTACTGGGAACACTGACGACGGACGAATGGTATTTGAGTTTATGTACTGAATATTTTATTCTTGGTATTCTGCGCACTACTTTCTCAAACTCCTTCCAGTGAACTCCACCATAAGAAACTATCTGCACCTTCTCCTGTCACCGCTTTCTCAAATATACGCCAACATAAAATTGACACCGTACCAATGAATCGGTGTAAAAACACGAAAACAACATCTGTTGTGCGTGCGTTGCGTATTTATGCAAAGCGTTTAAACAACTGGCGTCTGTTGATTTACGTATTGGCCAAAGATGCGCGAATGTGTCGTCAAATGATGAGGACAAAGGCAACTTTTCCTGTGATGACTTTTCTATGTGACAAACCCCAAATGGCAAAAAATTTTGTGGAAAGTGGCGCGATGGCAAAATGGAGTTTACATAATTTCGAAATTGAACCAAATCCTGAAAAAGAGAACGCAAATCCCGTAAAAGAGGAACATCCATCACCGCACAAAGTTTCTGTTGACTTAGACATATTCTTTTTGAGTGGGTCCTATGCCGCGGCAAATACTGGTAAGAACACAAAAGAAGGGTTCACAGTGCATAATGATGACAAATGCTCTTCCATTTTCAAGTGTTGTTGGACACCGAATACTCAGAATTTGTCTCGATGTATTTGCCTTTGTTCAACCTTCGCGAACACAGCGAAACCGTGTTCCATCGCCAACTTTTTACCAAAGCATTTATTGTAATTCCAATTCATTTGTTTCAATAAATCATTAATGCTTGAATCAACTTGCAGTGCTCCGTTTACGCATGTCTTTGCCAAGAACTTTTTGTGCCTGTTTCTGTGTTGTCCAACGTTTTGAACTCCCGCTGCGAACCAACCACAATTGAAGTGGGCTCAATCAACGAAATTCTCAAAAACACCTGCACTCATTTGGCAACTTTGACAAATGTCAGACAAGAAGTTTGGTCGAATCCTTCATTTATCTGTTAGACAATACTGTTTAAGACTGATGCCTTTCCTGCTTCTGGTACCGTTGCTGCTTCGTCAAGTCAATTGCCATTCGCTCTTTGTTCATCGCCCACTTCGGATGACTCTTCGCCTTCTGAACAAGTTTTACAACCGAAAAAGTTCTTTTTTTTTTTTTTTTGACTGCCAACTTCATTACGCAGATTTTGTTTCAGAGACGACCATCCGTTGAATTTGCCTCATTCGATGAATCGCAGCACTGGCGAAGAAACCTTAGTGATGACAGAGAACGAATCCGATAGAGGAGTTGACCAAGACTGTCATAATCAGTTGGATGATTTTCGTAACGCGTTTGACCAACTCCTTCAAAGTCATGGTTTTCACCGAGTACCTGGACTACCCGACTATTTTTTCTATTGGCCAAAACCACGGGCTCAGGAGGATTATTTGTTGAGTTCGATGAACCTGCCTGGTCTTGAGGATTTCGTGAAAAGTTGGGAATCAATTACTTTCTCCACACTTATTTCCATCCTATAGTCCCCATGAATGGTTTGGCACTTTCTTCACCGCCTGTTTTTGGCACCGCACCACCGCTGGAAGTGTCACGACCCGAACCGAAGAAGGCATCGAATTTTACACGGCACAGTTCGGCTCGGAACACTATGAACTACAGGGGCACTCCGGCCGCTTCCATTTTGGAGGGACGGAGAAGACACACAAATACAATGGAACCAATAGTAGCAAAACAACAGGCACAGGCTGTGGAAGATACGAGAGAATTGCGAGTGAAATGTGACTGTTCCGAGTCGACGGCATCGTGGGAATTGGACCCAATGGGATGTACAGTTGACGGAATGGGAAACAGCGAGAAGAGCAGTTTGGCAGGGGAATTGCTTGGCACAGAGAGTTGGCCTTTGTTCGTACAGGTAGCAGCTGATCACTTCTTCATGAATTAATGTTCATTTCCACTATATCCAATCAATTCCTTCCTTTAGTTTTCCGTGTCAGTTCAACTGCATAATGGACTATCTCAGAATGTTCCAATCGGTTTTATTCCAAATTGTTTCAAGCAAATTATGGATCGCTGTGATATTACCTTTCGGCAAAGACTGTCTTCCGACCAAATCTGTTAGTTGTGGTTATTTTTATTATTGTTTCAACATATGAGTTCCTTTTTTTCATTTTCAGCTATTTTGGACCATGCGGAAAAGAGTGCCAGCTTACAATTAGCAGGTCTGAACGTGCTCATTAGCATGGACTTGCTGACATGGCCTCTGAGACAACAACAGCAATTGTCGCACCATTTTTCCGGCGAGAATAATCCACGGATATTGGGCGATAGTTTTGGAGGAAGTGATGGTTCGGAATTACTTACTCATCTGCGACAACCGAAACAGTCTGGAGATGAACAACTGTTTGAGCGAAAAGTGGAAATGTTAAGACAAATTCCAGCAGAGGAACGACGTTTGCTTCGCAAATTGCAACGGAATGTCCAGAAAATGATGAACACGGAGCATGTACTGATCATGTCACGGTCATTTGAAGAGGAAGAGAAATTTGGCACGTTACTCGGCATTGCCGGCGTGGTAAAGAAATATATTTTTTAAAATCTTTTATTTAACTTAAGATTCGCGATGAAGTTGAAGTTTCTGCGGGATCAACTAATGTATTTATTATCTTTTCCCGAGAATTAATTTGATAAGTTCACAGTTTTTTTCAGACTTGCCCCACCATTGAGCAAACATTGGCCCGCTTTGACATGACATCAAAAGAGTTGGTTTTGGTTGCTGACCAGGAGGATGGACTGCGGCGTTTGGGCGCAAAATTGAACGGTCTTCCGGTGGAGTATTGCCGTTTGCGGGAGTTGCCTGTCCCTTCACCGGCTAACATTGAGAAAAACGCGGCGAACACTGAAGAAACATTACCATTTGATTTGGATTCCATGCTGGATGGTACTCTGATGCTATTTTACACTTGTGGAGTCGCGGACCTTGAAAAGTTTGCACGGACCCGCCACGACTCCATTCGGCAAATTGGACACAGCTTCAAACATTTGGCTGACACTTGTGAGAAAAGGACGATTGAAACGGAGGAACAGCCCGACTCACTAGCAGACGGAGAGGTGCTGACAAGAATTACTATAATTTATGATAATGATTTACTAAAGTGGCCGGTCTACTTTATAAGGTCGCCTCAATTTTGGCGGGAAAGGCTCCCATTGGACACACAGGGGACGGAGTTGAAGCCGAAGTTGAGGATTATGACGAGGAAGTGGATGAGGAGGAGGGAGAAGAGCAGGGGGATGGTTTCTGCAACAGTAGCACAACGGCCGACGATGGCACAATCGCGGAGATAACAATGCCGTAAAAATCTTACTAACAAGAACTATTCTGAAAAACCTAACCAACCCCTAGTTTTTCTGAAATACCTAACCCCCTAGTTTTTGAAGCTTTAAGCCTAAATTTCTTACTAGAAAACTAACACCAACCTTTTTTTTGATAACCTAAAGAATTTTCTATTTTTCCAAAAAACGAGGTGGTTGGTTAGGGTTTCAAGGAAACATAAGGGTAAATCTAGGGTTAATTTACAAAGAAAAATAGGTTTAAGTTTTCAGAAACACGGGTGTTAGGTTTTTCAAAAAACGGCATTTATGCGCGGAGGGAAACGATTCGGAGGGGGGGGGGAACAAGCTGCTCCGGATTAACACTATCAATATTTTTTAGATTAAACGACTCCACCGAGTACGGCCCATTCTGCCAACGCATTTCTCTGATTGACGTTGCTTTGGCCAACCAAATGCGTCAACAGCCTCCACGAATTACGGAACCAAGTGTGGACAATCTCTTTGGGAGCCGTCATAATTTGCTAAAGCGGCAACAATTGTTACACGACTTTTGGCTGATTGTCCAAATTGAGGACGGAGGAGGACGGAGAATGGGCACTGAAAGTTCTCTGTCCGTCAACATTTTCTTCTGTCAACGGTTAACAGGGATATATACATTCTCAAAATTTACCACTTTTTCAGTGCTTTTCTCTTGCATGAGCAACTTTTTGAGAGTGCATGTCGTCTCATCGATGAGAAAATTCGTACGGTCAACCAGGAGGCGTTGCTTGAACGGATGCACCAAACGGAGGAGTGTGACCAACTGCTTGTTGACCATGATTTTGCACCGCAACTGAAGTCGCATGGACTGAGGACAACGGGCAGTTTGGATCCGGCATCTGTAGGAACAGCAACTTTGCGTTCGGCAAAGAATGTGCCGGGCGAAACGTTGGCGCGGACAATGTCTGCTAAACCGTCGCCGATTCAACGCCCTGCCTCACTGTTGTCAGAAGGGGAAACAACGCCGTCTATTACGACAGCAGCAGCAGTACCCTCATCTGGCGTCAACCATGTGCGAGACAACAGTCTCACGTGTGAGTCAGTTTATTACTATTATTTAAGTTAAATATGGAGTAAAATTCCTTTTTTTTCCTCAAAATGCCGGCATTCCATTGACTTGGCGATTTGGCATTTTCAGACTCGGATGAGGACGGCGACCATTCGAGTGAGCTCAATGCATTGGCACGCCGCAAATTCCATCCCGGGTACTTCGCGTGCGAAATGGTTTGGCACCATTGGTTCTCCATCCACCCACGGCTGCAACCATCGCGGACTTTTGGAGGTTGCAACGATATTGGTTTGTTAATTAGCCACCGTAACATGGTCATAAAAACAGCTAATTTTGCCCCCATAGGTTTCAAAGCGCTTCGACTCGGCTTGGAGGTGTTGGCGGTGCGCAACCGGTCCAACATGTACGTGTACAAAGAGCGGAATGGAAATGTTGTGTATCTGCGACTTCACGCCACGGAGGAATCGATATTGAACAATATCCCTGGAGGGAATTGTACCGTAAGAATCTGATTATAGTAATGACGATCATCTATCTCTCATCATATTTATTTATAAGGGTTGGGAAGAGGAAGTGCGGAAGCACTGTCACAACTGTATTCTGTTGGCCGTGCACGGAGTGCGTCCCCCAGGGGAGGAAATTACGGAACAATTGATGAATGTCCTCCAACGGCGTCTCAACTCACGCACGCTTGGTATAATTGACAAATGGTACAACACCTAATTCCACCTTTTTCATTTGAAGAGGAAATCCAAAACGCACTGTTAAAAAATGCTCACATTCGCCTGGAATGGAGCGACATCAAAGTGAGTTGAATTATGGTTTTCCTTCCCGTCCCAAATGGCCTAATTTTGCTTTGGAATTTTTTTTGTAAAGTTCATCCAGCGGGAACCGAACAAGCCGGACGCCATATTCTTTTTCACTGTTCCGCAATTGGCACAACACCATCTGAACTCTGTGAAATATTACTTAAGTCAACAGATGCTCACCTTTTGTATTTCGTAATTCAGCATAATTTCTTTCGAGCCTCCTTTATGTTCCCTTTGTTTAAGCCCGAAATTTCGTGAACAAAGCGGTGCTGCGCTCCTTCGTAGCAAATACTCGGGAAGTGCTTCGGTCACTGGAGGACAACATTACTTCAGCGGTGGTACAGCTGGCACGTCGCGAGCACTGTCGTTGGCAGGAACGCCAACGCTTGAACACCACCAACAACAGTGGACGACGAAAGGGTCCATTGACGGAAGGGAATCGGTGATAAAAGAATTAGAAAAAGGCATTCCTTACATTTCTTATATAGGTTCAACACACATTTGTTCCTTTCACGGGACCCAACGTGCCGTCAAATCCCGTGGGATATACGCCCACTTTCTATTTGGTCAACAAACCCCCGGGTGAAGGCAAAAGAGACACCGGTTTGCGATGATTAAACACACAGACTTATGTTTGAAATTTAAACATTTGCAGGAATTTCTTGCCTGGAGGTTAGATTGGTGGATTGGACCGGTCGGTTGATGGAACACATCGATGAGAGTCGGATGGACTTGGACAGCCGAATTCTTCCGGGCGGAGACTCCTCCGATCCCATCCAAAGAATTGCTAGGATAAATGAATTAATCAAATCTGTCCAAGTGGATTCTGTTGGCATTGACCAAGTGCAACCGATGCCAAGTGGATGAACACTGTTTTTATAATTGCAAATCGTCCCAATTTAGACACTTGCGCTCTTTTCCAGTTTAACATGTGGCAGAATGGGAATGTGGGTATAGAGGAGCTGGAGCATCGACTGAGGATATGTGTTCATCAGGTCGAACATTTTTTATTGACTAAAATTTAAATTTAATTTATCATAAAAATTAAAGTCTATTTGTGATTTGGTCACCGAATTTGCCCTTTTATCGGCACCTTTGTTTGAAACGACTCTTTCGCCGCTCCGTTCAAAGACCGGTTCCTTCAGCGTATCGAACAATACTCGACAATCTTCTTTGCAACATCCTCATCCTGGTATTCATCATCAAAAACACGACTCTCTGTCCAATCTTAAACCATCCTCTTCCGCTCTGCCGCTTCTCCAATCAGGCCGAAATGCCACTTCTATCGGTCCTCCTCCGTCCAATGTCGAAGGGTTTGTGTCGCCAGTTTTCACAAGTCAAAGTGGTTCATCGGCACCGATTCATCGGCATCATTCACCGCTGAAACCGTTTTTACAACAACAAATAATGGAAGGAGTTGGGACGGATCATCATCCGTCGATCACAACGCCATTGATGGGTCGGTTTCCACGGCAACCCCAAGCGCCAATTCTGTTCACGGGTGGTGCTGAACAACAACCACAACAGCAGCAACAGTTTCAAAATGTTGAAAAACAAAGCGAGCCAGGGGAACATCTCCGTCCCGATTTTGTGGCAATGGCCGACATTTGGTTTGAACATGTGATCAACGAGACAAAAGGATCGCCGGAAATGAGTCATTCCGTTCGGAAGTTCCATTTTCGTTTGGATTGCGACTCATCTGCTCGAAAAGTGAGATTAGTAACTACCGGAAATGGACATAACATATTTGACTTTTCAGATCATACAAGTGGTTAAAGCGAAGCTGGCAATAATTTTGAAGAATGAGCGACTGATCGTATGCCAAAGTACACCGATTGTACAAGCGCAGCCAAAACGACGACTCCTACGCACACTCAATTCGCTCTCCTCCCTCTTGGAACCCACCGGGGTACCTTTTAGAATGGGAACGCAGTTTTTAACGCTCAAACGAATTGGGGTTTCATTGCGGAAACTGTCCATTTCCATTCAGCGTGATCTTGGCCGAATAGTGAACGACTCCAAGGAGGTTGAACTGCCTGAACTGATTCTGCTCGCGTTCAACGAACAAATTAACTTGGATTCTCTTCGAATAGCTCATGACTCCGCAGCGCATTCTGCAAGCCTAGCAAAGTTGGCAGATCACTCACAAGGTGTGCGTGAGTTCATGTAATACACCGTTCTACAATTTGTTGCTAATTCGTGGGTTCCTTTCTCGAAAACACAATCCAAAAGCTAATTGTGAGTGAGCTATGCTGCCTTTCGAGCTCTTCATTATCTTTCATTTTCTCAATAATTTCTTAGCACTTGGTGTCCGTGCTTTGCCATAAACATATGTTTTTGGGTGTTGTGTTTATGCCAATTATTTGGGATTGTTTTGGTTGTTCGTCCTTATCATCATGTGTTTATCGTACCCCAATTTTTTTGTTTTGTGATGTGTTTGTCTCTAAGTTGGTGCCGGTTCTTCCCAATGTCATGATGTTGTCGCCGACTTGCGTAAAAATTCGGTGGCATCTGCTGGTCGCTCCAGTGTTGTTGGCGGTGCACTTGCACAGCGTGCGCATCATCTGCCGCAGGACAGCAGCCAGGAGCAGGAGATGGATGAAGAGGAGGAGGAAATGCGCATTTGGCGCAGCTCCCACGAACCCATGCAAATGTTTGCGCGACGCATGTCCTGTGTGTCTTCATTGGGTTGCTGGCGCAACCGTACTACAGCAATCCCTGGCGCAACAGACCAACCATTTGCGCTGATGATGGCACAGGCCAGTAACATGACAACAACAGCACCAGCGAACTCCACCAGCACACTGAACTCTAGGAGTAAGTTGGGATGTTCGGTCGCATAGCTTTGCCTCTGTCGTTGCTGCACTGCTTGAACTTATGTTTTATTTACGCTTTTCTGTCGCTTCATTTTCCTTTTTTTATTTTTTATTTTATTTTCTGGATTTCAAGCCAACTCTTTATTTTATTATTTGGATTTTCAGCCAGTCTCAGCAAGTTTCTGCCTTGCATGAAACCGTTTATTCCGCGTCAGCGCCTTTTGTATCTTTTGGTCCGTGGGGACACAATAAACTTGTTCTTGTACAATTACACCAATGATGTGGTGGCCAAGGCTCATGAAATTGTCGAGCGGTGCATATTATGGCACAATGCTAGGTCCAGGTATGTTATTCTCTCTAAACGGCATAATACCACCACAATTAATACAAGGTTGTTACGCGAAATTGGACTTCAAAAGATGGGCATAACTCACTTGTCAACTTTAAGAAATTCTGATGCACGGACAAACTCTTACATGTAATTAAAATAATAATGTATTTCAAAATTGACAAATTAAAATTTAATTTAAGGCTATTGACTTGGATGGATCCGGAAACATTGGTCAACAACGATTATCCTGTTGATTCACTTACCACTCCCGACTTCTCTAATCTTCCTCGTATTTATGCCCAACTGTTGCTGAAGCTGTACCGCTTCGCGAACCCTGCTTTTGTTGCCAAGGGCATCAGCCCATGGCCGTTTGAGGACCAAACCCAGCAAATGTTGGCTCTCCGTGAAGATGTTCGATCAATGCTCAATGATCACCTGAGAACGGATCAGGGCCAAGAAGGACCAATTGCTTTTCACGACGCAGCACCACTAACTGCAAGTACTAAAACATCGGTCGCAGAAGCATCGTTGCCGGAAGGAAGTACTTGCTCAACGGATCGGTCGAAGTCATGAGATTGCTGGACAAATGATGCAAAGAGATAACGAAATTTTCTGACCCTTCCCCCACCGCCCCCCCCCCCCCCCCCCATTAAGTTCATTTTGTGATGTCCCTTCTTCTGCCGCCCCGCGCCCATCGTCCCTCTTTCCCTTTCTAACCATTCCAAACTTTGTAATTTTATCCCCATATATTAACATTTTTGTCTTCATTATAAAATATTTTTATCAAAATAAATTAACTGATTAGTTTTAATTGCATTATTAAATAGTCTTATGGTAATTTCCTCCCTCAATTTTGTGCGGTTTAAATAAACGAAAACATTTTTTCCCTCGAAAAATGTGTTCTTTCCAATAACTTGGCCATAAATTCCGCCCGGCGGATGGCCAATGATCAGCAACTGAAGTGTTTTGCCCCACCACTGACGGAACTTCTCTCTTCTGGCCAATACGCTCGTTCGGCATGGGCCCGCAAATGCCAACTGCTGATTTTGGAGGGTGAACTCAACAGCGGGTTGGAATTGCAATTGGTCGAATTCGATGTGGCACTGAAATTCAACGAGGCGAAGGGTTTGGCGAACAGTGCACATAAAATGTCGGCATTTGCCAATTTTTACTGCTTTTTTCAAGTTGTTGACTTTAAGTTTTCAAACGGACAAATCCAATGAGAAAGTTCGACAACGAATTGTCCGACTTTTTTCGGTTTTATTCGAATGCGCCGACAAAAAATTCATCAAAGGTTTCAAAGCGTCAAAAATCATATTTTTTTGCTGAGATTAATGAAAAGTGATTATCCATTTAAGAATTGGTCAGTGAATTTACAATGGAAACACTCCAAGAAATGTTTTTCTTCGCTTTTCCCGACCAACGGAACTCCACCAAAGGCAGTCTTCAGGTCGACGAAGGGAAGGGCACTTTAGAAATGCAAACTAATTAAATTAGAAGGTGGAAAATGGAGGAACCCAACAGTTTAATAAAACTGACGAATACCTTCTTTAATTGGTCCCTTAAAAAGGCAAAAAAGAAAAATGCCATGCGTTGTCCTGTGGTGCGAGTGGGTGTATACGCCCCATCCGCCATCTGGGCATAATTTTCGAAAAAAGTCAAAAACTGAGTTTTTAGAAAATTAATTTTTTCCCGCAAAAAAAAACTATGCATTTTTAGACATATGATTTTAGAATTTTTCATCAAATCCTCATAATTAACCGATGCCTTCCCTTAGGTCTATTTGATTTGGGCAATTAATCAGCCGCAAAGCCTACGGAAAATCGCGGTAAAACAATGAAAGCATTTGGAAAGCATTTTTTATGTTTAGACCAAACTTTTCGCTTATTATTTGGGTGCAAGTGCCGAATACCAACAAAAGTGCCAAAGTTCGACACGTCCGGAGGAGGAGGTGACCCCATTGGACGGCGTACTCTGTAAGCAAATTCAAATTTGGGGACAGAGAAGGGATGTCACTCTTTGATAACGGCACAAAGACAAAATTGTCTTCAGCCTTTTTCATGGCTTTTTGCCATTTTCGTCCTTTCCTCGGCACTTTTGCCATTTTCGTCCTTTCCTCGGCACTTTTGCCATTTTCGTCCTTTCCTTGGCACTTTTGCCATTTTCGTCCTTTCTTTGGCACTTTTGCCATTTTCGTCCTTTCCTTGGCACTTTTGCCATTTTCGTCCTTTCCTTGGCACTTTTGCCATTATTCCCCTCCCCCCTTTAGTCCTTCTCTTCGACAGTTTCGTTCAAGCCGACTTTGGCGACTTGTCCCTGCACAATTTGCTCCAACTCTTTCACATTATCCTTCGCAATTGCTTCGCCGATTCGACGGGACAATTGGACGACTCTTTTTACAGGCATTTTGATTGACTTTTTGGGTTTAGATTTTAAGTTTTCTTTCCTTTGCCATGCCATTCCCTTCTTTCACCCTCCCCCTCCCCCGGCCCCTTCAGTCCGTCCGGCTTTTCCCTTCTGTCCGCTTCCGTCCCACGGCCCTCCCTTTGTTGGCACTTCGCCGTCCAACTCCTTTCCCTGCTCTTCGCCCATCGTGGCCAACTCGCGTTGTCCCATGCGTTTCTTCCCCTTTCTTCCTCCTCTTCCTCGGATATTTCAAAAACATTGGACAATGCCATGGCAAATGCGGAGGTGTGTCCTGAACTGATGCGAAGTGCCGAATTTGTTCGGTTGGTGCTCTGTTGGGCATTTGTGTCGCCGTACATTCGGAACACACAAATTGGCAAGTTTTATTAGGGCGAATGGGCAGCAAAGGACTTCAAAACGGGAAATCATCGTCCAAATCATCCGACAATATTTAATCATTCCCTTACAGTATTTAAATCATTATCCTTTTCAAATAATCAGCCAATTTTTGATCACTCATTGTCAGTCATTTTTTGGGATGTTCAGCCGTTGACGACCAATTCGTCGCTTTGCCTGCCAATGTTTTTTCGGTCACTCCGAGTGCGCTGCAACACTTTTGGCTGTATAATTTGGAGTCGGAAGACGACGATTCGCCGGCCGAAATTGAGGAACCACAACAACAGCAAAAAACGCTTAGGGTATTTGGGCAAAAACAAATACACAAAAATATGCCAAAGGCAGTCAATTCTTCTGTGTTTTGAGGTGAACCCGCATTTCCTTGGCCCGGTCCGACTGCTCAATGCGCTATTCTCCTCCTCGCCCATCGCCGAACAACAATTCGTCACACTTTGCCCCTCTCTTCGTCTGTCCAACGCGCGTTCTATCGTTGTATTGGCATTGACCGTCTCCGAAAATTGGAAGAGAACGTCCGAACTGCTCGAAGTCGTTGCAAAAAACAAATGCAAATTGATGAATAAATTCAACGCTAATTAATTCACGGACTAATTTGGCACTAATTACTCTCGGTATTTATGCCTTTTTTTTCAGCAATTCGAACAGAAAACGTCCGAACTCTCCGCCGAAGAGCGCTCTTTGCTCCGCGTTCAACAACTGCAGACGCTTATCCGACTCCGACACCTGCCAAAGGCATTGGCACTTTGCATTGAACTGCTCGGCCAATTTCTCGACTTCAACCAGCCGTACAATTCTGACGAGTTGGCCCCCGAATTCCCTCTCTCCGTTTCTCGAGTATTTATTTTCTTTTTTGATTGTTTTGGCCCATTAATTTTCGTCCCGTCAAAGGACCCGCATTGGATTCTGCTCTCCCATCGTGTTCATCTCCGTCTGTTTCTGCTCCTCCTCCTCTTTCACATCTGTTGGCTCGCTTTTGTCAAATGCGTCGCCCGTGGGGTCAAAGCAACGGCCGGCGGCACTGAAAGTGCCACCAGCAGTGCCAATCTTTTCTTCCTGTCGCTGATCGTCTTGGCCCAGTCGTGCTGGGCCAATTTTGGCTTCGGACTGTTCGAGCAGTTGTGCGAACATGTGACAGCCGCGGTTGGCAATTGCTCATCATTTCATCAATAATCCATGGCATTCACTTAAGGATCGATTCCTCTGTTGCGATTTTTTCCGCTATGTTTCGAATGCTGCGCTGGTGGATGAACTGCTCGGTCTTGACCATGTGCCAATGGCACTTTGCCCTAACGGCACTTTCCTTTCAACCGCCGATTGGCGCAAAAGCATTCTGGAAGGCAAAGTGCGATTGGCGGGAAAGCCGGCATTGGCATTGCTCAGACAGTTTTTGTCCGAAAATCAGCAGAAAATGATCGATGCCCTCATTAAACTTTTCTAATTCATTATCTTTTTTTATTTTTTATTGTATTTTGTTTTCAATTTTTCTATTATTTTAATTCTCTCTTTTGTTAAAATGACTCGTTTTGTTTTTTGTTTCTCTTTTCGACACTTTTTCCCCTCTGAGTCATTAATTCGCCAAAGTTTTCACTGTTCCCTTCTCACAATGCGATGAGTGAGTGAATCGACTGAAAAGAAGCGATCACCCACCATTTTATGATGACAATTATGGTCACAACAATATTTCACTTCTCCATCAATTTGCGGGGGAGGGAGAGAGAGGGACAGTGTCGTCATCCCTTGGGGGGATTCGGGGGAGAGAGAGAGGGCGCGGGAAGGAAAGAGGTGGGAAGAAAGGGGCGCGGGGAGAGAGCAGGTAAGGAAGGGAAAGGAGGGGAAGGGGCGGGGGTCGTCCATTCTTTCATTTTCCCTCCGATTCATTCGTTCGTGCGCTGCTGTTCAACCTTCTCAGTTCTGTCCTCACTAATAACACTTTGACATTTAAAATTTCGAATTCTTTCCCAATTTTATTTGAGTTTTTGACCAAATTCCATTACATTTTAAAACAGTAATTGCCCTAATCCTTTTGCCTTTGACAATGTTTGTTCTGCTGTTGGCTTTTGCTTTTGTTTTTTTGCCGTTGGCCGATTCCGCGCTCACTTTTCCCTCTATTGGTTACGTCCAATCGGCGGCTGTCAATGGCACTTTGACATGCAATGGGAAACCGGCACATGCCAAAGTGAAATTGTACGACGAAGACGGTAAAAAACGGGGTGGGGGGGGGCGAGAAGGAAAGGGACAAAAGAGGACAGAGAAAAGAGGGACATATTGGGACAAAAGACAAGCCAAAAAGACATTGGCATAGCCCTCACTCAGCTTGGCCAGCAGAAGAAATTGTGCCCATTGTAGAACAAAAGATTGCATATCAGGTGGGACTTGAACCCACGACTTCTCCAATCCCTGGGATATTCAACTGATTAAGCTGTTGGCACTTTCTTAGAGAAAGAATCTCACATTTTTTTATCCTCTGCTTCCTTTTGGCATTACACCAACATATATCCTTTGTATTACAATGCCAAAATTCACAATCCTTTAAAGACACGGACATGGACGATCTGATGTACGAAGGAGTGACCGACGAGGAGGGATTTTTCCATCTGAGCGGCAAAGAAACGGAAATCACTCCGATTGAGCCAAAAGTGAACATTTACCACGTGAGAAGGGGGGGGGGGGGGAGGGAATGAAAAATGGGGCAAATGGAAAGGAAAAAATGGAAAAAGAAAAGTGCCTGTTAAGAATTGCAACGACGACGAAAGTCTGAACCCACTGAAGAAAGTCTGCTACAAGAAGATTTCCATCTACGTGCGTTCATTTCCCATCGGACCACCAAATGAATGTTCGGTGTGTTCAGATCCCCGCCAGTTATATCACTGACGGACCAACGGCAGAAAAAGTGTTCCCTTTGGGCTCCATTAATTTGGCCGGCTCTTTCAAAGGCGAAACGCGCGACTGTTTCAACTGAAGCGATACGGTGGAAGAGAATGGCATGGCAAAAAGAATTGCAAATATTGGCACGACGAAAAGTAATGCCATTGGCATTATTTTCATCACATCATCATCAGCATCATTTGTGTATAAAACTCACAGACATTTCAAATGAATAAAAACATTCGCAGACGCACTTTTATTCACCATATTATGTACTTATTTTTACCATAAGACATCTTTTCGTAAATTAACCTGAAAATACAATGAAATTCAATAAATTGTTGAAGGTTTCATAATTAATATTTTGAAATTTCGAGTGTTTTAATCCACTCATTTTGCGATTTTTCAAACATATTTTATGTCCATATTTAACATCTTGCGTCCTTAATTATCTGGTTCTATTAATGAATGCCCCCTCATTTTACCACACTTATTGCCAAGCGGCATCTTCTTTCATCATTCGCATAATTAATGATTTGTGGCAAATTATAATTAACAATAAAATTACATGAATTGGCCCTTCGGCATTCCGTTAAATCGAACACTTTCCATTGGCTAAGCTAATAATCCCCACGTGCTCTTCTTCCTGTTTCATTTGCTCTCCAATTTGTCTCTTCCTCTTTTTCATTATTTTGCCAAATTTGGATTTTTTTTTTGTGCCAATCTCTGAACCTTCCATTAAAAGCCTTCCCCCAAAAGTCTGTCGGATGGAAAAGGAATTAAAAATTCTATTAAACAACCGCCAATATTAGAACAAACGCTCTTTCAAAATCGCTTTTATTAATTCCAAAAATGGCATTGCTTCGCAATACATTTCAAAGTTTTTTTTGGTCATTGCAACTTCGGCAGCTCAGAAAGAACTGTAAATGAGATGGCAAAAGATGAGAAGCCAACCAAAAAAAGCAATTGGACAGTCTTCCGAAAATGGCATTCGAACATTTTGAAATTGGCACGAGATGACGCTTATGAAATTGGCAAATTGAGGAGACGAAAGAGGAGGAGGGGAAAAGCGCCGGAATGATTGTCAAATAATGCGCTAAACGTAATGGTCGTCATTTTTGGCATTTGGCCCAATTTGGAGAAAAGGCGACAAAAAGCGATTAAAAGGAGAATGGCTTTGGCACATTCGTTCATTTGCATTGTGCCGAGAGAAGAAAGACATCACACCTCAGCCAAAGCCAAAGCCCCTCCTTCATGCAATCCCCTCATGTTCCGTCCGTCCATTCATTCACCACAAATTGAGGCTCAATCCCATCTCTTGGCCTGCCCGTTCTCCTCATAATCCCATCCAAAGGGTCAAAAGAGCGCCTAATTGGCCTCCTTTTACCCTTCCGGCACTGTCCCCCCCCCCCACCACGGCCATCTGATTACACTTCCTTTCTCTATCATTCCCAACACCAGAGCAGAAGCAGAGTAACCGCAGCAGGAAGAGCCACCCGCTTCTTCCTCTCCCAACCTCCCGCCCCTCTCGCTTCCTCTCCCGTCTTCTCTCCCCTATCTCCTCCCAGCACTCACTCCCAGCCATCTCTATCCCATCCTTCTCTCCCTTCTTTCTCCTCTCTTTCCTCCCTTATCCTTTCTTTCTCCTCTCCCGACCTTTCTCCCCTATCTCTCCCGCCCTCTCTCTTCCCCCCCACCCCTCATCCCGCGCCCCCTCTTCCCCTCTCCTTCCAGCCCCCCTCCCCCCAATTGCCAAACATATGTTTGTTTGTGGGCTGTGTCTCTCCCCCGCGCCCACCGAATTCCCCTGCTGAAGGGATATGTAATGAAATCCAAATCCATCTGGAGATAACGGCAAGGGCTGGGGTCGGGAGAGGGGATCCGCTTGTGCTTTGGCCCGATTATCTCTCACCCCTCCCCTTTTTGTCCCCCTTTCCTCCCCTCCCCTCCCCCCCCCGCGGCCCATCATTCCCTCCAGCGATGAATAAATATGTAATTAGCGACATTGCCAAGGAAATGTGGGATTGGTAAAGTAATGGGCTGTGGGAGAGCGGGAAAACATATGGCCAAAGAGGGGAGAGGGAAGTTTAATAATGGCCCAATTGGGGAGGGAATGAGGGGGAGGGGGGGGGTGGGAGGAAAACAACACAAAAAGGAGGGAGGAAGAGGAGAAAGGGAAGAATAAGCAAGAGGAATAGAGAGAGAGAAAAGGAATAGAGGAAAAAGAAAAAAGGGGAAAAAGGGACGAAAGAAGAAGGAAGGGGATGAAGAGAGAATGAGGAGAAAGTGGAAGAATGAGATAAAAAGGAAGAAAGAGGAAGAGAGAGGAGTAAGAGGAAGAGAGGGGAAAGGAATAGAGGAAAAAGAAAAAAGGGGAAAAAGGGACGAAAGAAGAAGGAAGGGGATGAAGAGAGAATGAGGAGAAAGTGGAAGAATGGGACAAAAAGGAAGAAAGAGGAAGAGAGAGGAGTAAGAGGAAGAGAGGGGAAAGGAATAGAGGAAAAAGAATTTGGAGGCGTAACTCTCAAAACTGACCATTTACCCAAACCATTACTCCCCCCCCCCCCCTTAATTTGCTAAGGCAATTCATTTGTTTGTTTTGTTTTGCGGTAGCATTCCCTCCGCCTCCATTGCTTTTGTCCCTTTTATTTTGGCATTTTTTTGCCGTAATTCCCTTCGCGTCGTTCTTCGTTTGGAATGTTTCGTTTTCCGTTTACGATCCCTCGTGGGTCATTTGCCTAATTGCCAGCTGATTTGTTGAGTGTGTGCCCTTTGGACTTCTCGAAAATCCCTTCGGAGCACCGCTTTTCGAGAATAAAAGTCAATTCGGCCTATTCAGTCGCCCTCTTTTTCTCTCTCTTCCGCCCTTTGCTTCTTCTCTCTCCTCTCTCTTTCCTCCTTTTTGCCCACTTCTCTCCTCCTTTTCTTCTTTCCTCTTTTTCTCTTCCACCTCTTTTTCCTTTTCTCCCTTTACCTCTTTTCTCTTCCTTTCCTATTTTTCTCGTCTTTCCCTTCGGGTTCCTCCCTTCTCTTCCTCTTTCCTCTTTTTCTCTCCCTTTTCTCCCTTTTTTGCCCTTTCCTTCGTCCCTCCTTTTCCCTTGCCCCAATTGCGCTTAATTTCTTTGTCATCTGTCCCAAAATCAGCCGTTAAATTCGGGTAGTTGCTCTTCTGCTTTGTTTTACGAGCTTTACGCGCAATTTGCCACTCCCCCACCCAAATGCTAACCCTTCAAGGAACTCCCTCCCCTCCCCTTCCCCCCCTCCTCTCTTCCCCTCCCCATTCTCTCACCCTTTCTTTCTCTTCCCCCTCCCCGCCCCCTTAAGGCATCGGTTGACAAAATAATAAACGGCAATTACCGTACCCATCCATCAAATCAAATCAATGCAAAATCACAAAGCCAGAAACAATTAAAAGCGAAAAGGTTAGACAATTATTTAATAAGAAAATAATGCAAAATTGATCAAAACACGTCACATTGGCATGGCAACAGTGATCGACATAATTCCTCTCTTCTGATTTGCCCACCATTTGCCATTTTCATCCCTTCCCAATTGTCCCATTCTTTGTCCATTTCCCCCATTTATCATCTTCCTCCCCCTCCCCCTTCTCCTCCCCTCCCCATTTCCATCCCTCTTCTTTTTCCCATCTTCATCCTCATCTCTTCCCTCCCCCCCGCCCCCTTCGCTTACCCATCCGTTTTCCCACACAATTAATAAAAGTTTCGCCCTCCAATGACGGCTCTCTCTCCGATTGAATCTGTCCGTCTGCCGCCCTCTAATCAAGCCGACATTCCCCCCCCCCCCCCTCCTCCCCTCTCTTTCTCTTGCCGATCTCGGTTTATGGACCACCAATCGCCCCACCGACCCACGGATGGTCGGCTCCTTCGCGCATCCATAAACGACGGCACAGCCATAAACAGAAATTATTTTCTCAGTCATTCGGCGGAGAATCATCAGAAAATCAAATGGTGAAAGACCGCCAAGTGATCAAAGAAATGGACAGACCAATCAGTCCTTTGATTGGTTCAAAAATATTCCCCCAATTAAAATCCCCCCCCCCCAAAAAATTCGTTTAATTGGCAATTATTTTGGCCCATCGCTTTGCCTTTAATCATTCATTTGCTTCGTCTCCGATCACAGCTCAGTTCCGTCCCATCCAATTGCTCCAAATTTGGTGACTGACTGCCAACAGAATTAATTAAATTTCCCCCAATGCCTCGCGCGACGATTTTCCGATAAAAAAGTCAATTGCATCGGCCGATGGCCCAGCGGGGGGCCATTCCATCGACGACGACTGACGGCGGTTGCGGCGGCGATTGCTTTCGCCGTCGCATTGATTCACTCACCAAATTCGATTTTCCGGGGCAATTGAAAATTGAATTCCCTCCCCCCCCCTCCCCCGAGGGAATTGTAACGGATCACTTTTTGTTGCTGAAATAAATTCCATTTGAAAATAATTAGTGAAGGTGCGACAGACGGTGAAATGAAGAGATGAAACGGCACAATTAGCACTGATTGACCGATCATCCCGGAAAATGGCCTCTGATCAGTGATCGGACCCAGGAGGGACATAGAAAAAGAGTGAGGACTCTGATCAAAATTTTTCCGCTTTTACTCCATTTGCCCCCCCCCCCCCCCCCCCTAAATGTAAAATGCTTTTTCCTTAGTCAATTTTTATTATTTTTCATTACTTTTCCCTTCGCCTTCTTTCATTCACAATATTCGCCTGCGCAATGATCCGTTGAAAGCACCTCAATTGTACGACTACAGATTAATTATTTATTGTTCAGCATTCATCCGCCCAATTCTCCCCTCACTCTCTCTCTTTTCTCCCCTTTCTTTTCTCCTCTCCTGTTTCTCCCCTTTCTTTTGTGTTCTACCTTTTTTTCTCCCCCTCACCCTCTCTTTTCTCCTCTCCTTTTTCTCCTCTCCTTTTTCTCCTCTCTCCTTTCTTCCTTCTCTTTTCTCCCCTTTCTTTTTTCTTCTCTTTCCTCTCTTTTCTCCCCTTTCTTTTGTGTTCTACCTTTTTTTCTCCCCCTCACCCTCTCTTTTCTCCTCTCCTTTTTCTCCTCTCCTTTTTCTCCTCTCTCCTTTCTTCCTTCTCTTTTCTCCCCTTTCTTTTTTCTTCTCTTTCCTCTCTTTTCTCCCCTTTCTTTTCTCCCTTCTCCTTTTCTCTCCTCTTTTCTCCTCTCCATTTTCTCTTTTCCCTCCTTTTTATTCCTTCCCCCTCCTCCCCAATTTCCAATTGTTCACCATGGCGTTTTTTGTACGCCAAAACATAGTGATTTTTTTTTGCATATGCCTAATGGCACGCGCGGATGGAGCCGGAAATGTGCCGGAACGGAGGAAAGGCGGAGGAGGGGGGGGGGGGGAGATGAATAAATGGAATCGGAAGCGAAAAATTAATCGCCGCAATTGGGCAAAACGCCGTAGGGATCGGACGAAGGGGGACGGGGGAAGGACACTTTTTGACAGGCACCGAATGATCCAACAGGTGGCAGAGAAAAAGAGAGGGGGGGGGGGGGTAATTGGTGATGATTGGGGAGGCGACTGCCAGACAAACACTTATGATACCATAATAATGCCAAAAGATACAAAAGTCCCCCCCCCCTTTTTTTGCCTTTTTGAGGGGACAAAAGACGGCACTTTTTCGCTTTCCCTTCTCCGCTTTTCGCATTTTTTGGCCACAATTCAAATGTTGTATAAATAGATAGAAACTGAATTAATCTTTTTATTTATTTATTTGCATTTTTATTTGTCCAGCAAAACATTTCTTTGCCCATTCGCGTGGAAGAAGTGCCACTTTTATCATGGGACGCTTCATCAACAGAGGGGGGGAATGGCACTTGCAAATGACACAAATAAAATGTGAGGAATGTGCTGATTAATTTGCCAAATTGTGTTGGACAGACAAACAAACGAAGAAATTGGGGAAAACCAATTGGACATTTTAAAAAATGAAAAGACAAAATGGCATCATTAGCAAATGGCAAAATAAAACAAAGAATAAACTATTAATTGCGTTTAATTGAGTGTTTCGCCGCCATTCATTCGCTTTTCGCCTTTTTTTTTTCCTCCGTCCGTCCCTCATAATATGTACCATTTGGTGGTCTTTTCCGGATTTGTTATCGTCCATCAATCCGTCCAAATCCTTCCCCCCCCCCCCCATTTTCTCCGCTTTTGGCATTTCCGCCATTCTCCCCTCCCCCCCCCGCCCCTTTTGCTCCCGTAAAATTAATCCAATCGAATCCATCAAATGTTGGGATAAGAAAAGTGCCAAAGGTGCAAAAAAGAGACTTCCTTCCCTCGTCCGCTTTTCCTTTCCCTCCGAACATTGGGCATTTAATGCCGTCCAATTTTATTAGTGTTTATTGTTGGGATGCGCAGCTCAAAAAACGGCAAAAAATGCGGAAAAAAATAAAAAGGAAATGGCAAAGGCAATTCGATTGGATTACCCCCAAAAAAGGAAAAAATAAATAAAATGAAAAACGAAGTGACAAAATTAATAATAATATTAATTGTTCTCTTTTTTTTTTATCATTAAGTTCATTTTACATCTTTTGTTCTTCTTCTCTTTGTTTATATGCTTTTCTACTTTTCAATTTGTCTTTTATGTCTCACATTTTGTATTGAATGGAGACACTACCGTAACCGAAAGTTTCTCGAGTTTTCAACATACCGTACTCTCTTGCCTTTTTCATCTCATCTCATTTTATATCATTTTTCTCCAATTCCATCGGCACATCGTTTTGACAGGAAGGCATAATTGGACGGGGATGGGGCGGGGGATGGGAGAGGAGGAGAGAGGAGGGGAGAGGAGGGAAGAGGAGGGGAGAGGAAGAGAGGGAGGGGGGGGGGGAAGAGGAAGAGAGAGGGGGGGGGGGGGAAGAAGACGGGATTTAATTGGGCAACGCGGGAAAGGGTGGGGGGGGGGGGGAGCGCATCGCATCCATCGCCATGTTCTCCACTCATTTCAATGCTTTCTCTTCCTTTGCTTTTCTTCCATTTATTCTTCCATAGGCTTAGTTCGTCATCATTCCCTCCCCCCGAGGGGACAAATCATTCTCCCCCCCCCCTTTGAATGCTTTCAAACTCCAATTCTCTCTGCTCCTTTCAATAGAGGGCGGTCCCTCGGGCGAGTGGGATGGACTTGTCCCCGTCTTTTCTTCCCTTCCCCTTCTCGCCTCGTCTAATTGAGCTCATCCCCCCCCCCCCCTCCCCCAATGTCTCTTCCCCATCTATCTCTCCCCCCCCCTTTTCTCCCCTCAAAATTCGCTCCGCCCCCAAGCGCAGTTCCTTCTTTCTCTTCCTTCCCAAATCATCTCTCCTCACATTCGCATCATTTCATTTTTCATTTTCATTTTCTTCCCCAATTCGTTGTCCAATTCTCACCAATTTAATTGTCCAAAAAGCAGTGCAATTGAATTTGCCATATTTTGTTTTTTGTTTTTTTCCTTTTTATTTTTTCTTTTTTTTTTGATTTGCTATTTCATTTTATTATTCATTTTTAAATGTTTTTTCCCCTTTTTTCTACTTATTTTTTTCCTCCCCTTTCTCCGTTTGCTATTATTTTGCTTTTCTATTAAATTTTGTTTGGATAGGGAAATGAAGCCCCAAAGAATGAAGAAATTTGCAGATTAATGAGTGAGGAGTGTCCGTCCGATGAGAGGAGAGGAAGAGCTTCTCCCTCTCTCTCACCTCGCCCCCCCTCCACCGTCCCCCCGCCCCCGCTCACTCTCTCTTTTCTCTCTCCCCCTGCCCTCCCCCCCCCGCCCCCCCCCCTAAGGGGTCGAATTAATTTGCCCTACAGCAAATCCTCGCGCGAATTTGTGACGAAGAGTCCTTGCTTTGCTGAGTATCGTTTATAGATGGACATTATGCCACAAACGAATTAATCCCTCACCCTACCCCCCGCGCCCCATCCGTCTTCCGTTTTCGGTTAATCCGACTTTTAACGGCCAAATCTGGCAATTTATATCAGTTTTTGGAGTCCATTATTTTGTTCGTACAGCAACTAGATCACGTAATTTCGGGGGAAGCCTTTCGCCATTTGCCACAATAAAAGCGCCAATTTCGGCACAAACGACGGACAGCCGACAAATGGACGGGGCATCAACGGCTGAGGTGAGACAGAAGCGCAATTAGGTCATTTCCATGGGAAACCATTTCATTGTTAGGGTTCTTTTGCAACAATTTGCCCTTCCCCCCCCCCCCTTTTCTATTTTCCCATTTTGCCTTTTATCCCTAATCACTTTCCGTTTTGCTTTTCCCATCTCAATCTCTCTCCCCCCCTCCCCCCTTTTTGTTCAGCAAATGCCCTCCCACCAATCGCCTCGTTTTGCCGCTCCCCCGCCGCTGATCTGTCCCCTCGGGCGTTGTCCCTCCACGTCGTCCTCGTCGTCCGCTTCCGAAAAGGGCCAAAGGCGCGAATCGCCGATGTCGAAGCATTCGATCCGCGCAATTTTGGAGAATGAGGCGGAGGAGGAGGAGGCGACAGTGAAAGTGAAGAAGAAGGAAGAGCGGGAGGAGGAAAGGGAGGAGGACCAAAGCGAGGGCAATTGCCCGCCGAAAAAGCCGCGTCAGATGGCCCCCGGCCGCGTTCTGTCGCCCCAAAATGTGTCTTCTGATCAGCAGCGATCGGATTTTTCTCCACCGCTTGGCTCCCAAATGCAACTGCAGCAGTTGGCCCTCCAGAACTTCCTCCAACAGTTCCTTCTCCATCAGCAACAACAGCGAAAGGACCCCGCGCTTTCCCATTCCCTCCCGCCGGTGCCAACCGCATTTTTGGCACCCCAAGGGAAGGCACTTTTGTCGCCACTGTTCACGCTGTTCGGCACGGTGGGGGGACAACCACCGTTTGGCGGAGGAGAAGAGACTGATCAGACACAGGTGGGCCGAAGGGATTAAACGATCATAGTGAGGGGTGAGGGATCAGAGATAGAGCAAAGAAAAGGTGAAAGATATCAGACAAATGCGGGGAGGGGGAGGAACAAAGGGACGAAGCAAGCGGGCCAATTCCGTATTAGCCAAGTATAAAGCATTATAATGCAGTAAGTAACTTAGCAACTGCTTAATAATACTTTTATAAAATGCAACGAGTTTTATGTTCTGTACTAGTGGTACTGAATCGACCTTTACAGTGAAGGGGATACGGTAGTACACCGTATACCGTTTGACCAATCGATTGGCGATAATATTTAAATTGTGTTCTTTCAGCAAACTTTGCTAAACCAATTCGCCTCCAATTGGCCCTCTTCGCAAATGCCGTCCCTTCCCGTGCAAAGCCTCGTCCATTCTGCGCCTTTGGCATCGCTGCCAAACGGTGCCAACCCAACGATTGATGGCCATCAACAGAGTAAACTTGGGGGGCGGGGGGCAACACAGAAAGATGGGACGATTATGGACGAATCGCAAAGTTTTGCATGCGCATTTTCTCAAAGTATTACCCGTCCCTTCCCCGGCGGGGAGAGTTTCTTCTTGGGGTGTTAATCCGCGCATTCCTTTCTCCCCCCGCCCCCTTTCTTTTGCAATATTTGCCGATTCTCATCACTCATCAAACTCATAAATATGTGACGGGGCGCAATTGGATTTGCTATTTTGAGGGTATTCATTGGACGGTTTATTTGGCCTTTGTCTGTTTGGCCATTTATTCCCCCCCTCCTCAAATGGTCCAAATTCACATTTTGTTTTGTTTGTTATTCGTTTGATTGATTTGGCCCTTTTTGCACTTTTTGTTTGGCTAATTGACCATTTTATTTGATGATATTTCGATTTTGTGGTGTTTTTGGTTCTTTTCACTCCCACTTACTGTTAATCCCATGAAGGATGTAGACTTCGCAATGAGCTGAACCAAACAAAAATAAATTTTGAATGTTTGGCAAAAAGGGATACTGTAGAAAGGGGGGGGGGTATAAAGGCAATTCATTAATTAATTGTTATCATCACGCGAGAGGCAATAAATACGGTAGGGAGAGATGTAATTGGGGGATTGGATGATGATGATGGGCAAAAAAGGAGGGGGGAGGGAATGATCGATGAGACAATGATTGGGGCAAATGAGCGCAATTGGAGAGAGGGGGAAGAAAATGCGATCAGAGAGAGAGAGAGAGTGGGGTAGAGGCAAAGAGGGGACGGAGGGAGGGGAGTGAGTCATAACACGGAGAGAAGACAGACGAAGGGACGGATAGAGGGGGAGAAGGGGAAAAGCATTAAACGGGAGCAGAGTATCGACCAAAATTCTTTTGAAAGCGAAAAGTCGGGGGGGGGGGGGGGGGGGACGAGCGGAGACGGGGGTATTGGCTTTGGATGGAATGCGGTGCAAAATGTGATTGCTCCTGCTGCTGCTGTACTGTTGCTGTTTGTTAGTTACCCGTCCCCCCGGGGGAGGGAAGGGCACCCCCCCCCCCTCCCCCCCCCCCCCCCCCAATGTTTTCCCATTGCTTTACCATTGCTCCATTGCTTTACGTTATGTCCCACTCAAATTCCATCGTCCCCCCTTCAGTCCAATCTGCGCCATCGCCCGCCACCACTGTCGGTCTGCCCCCGTCGTTGTTCAGCCCTTCCTCCTCCATTGTCCCTCATCCGTCCCTTCATCATCCGCCCCCTCTGTTCTTCCCCCCTCATCCCCCTCATCCTCATCATCCCTCTCTCTTCCATCATCCAATTGTCGTCCCCTCTTCCACTTCGTCTTCCTCCGTTTCTCCTCCAACGGTCGTTCGGATGGAATTGTCTTCTAACTCCATTAACAACACCAACATCAACAATATCAACAACTTCAACATGGTTCCCCCTGTCTCCACCACAAATCCCTTCGATTTCCATCAACATCAAAGGTCACCATCATCGGGCACGTCGTTGACACCCGCCAATGGCACAGTCAGCAAAAAACAGTCACGGCCAACATTCAGCGGACAACAGGTGGACAAAAGGAGGGGACGGGGGGGCAAAATTAATAAAAACGGACAAAGGGAAAAGGAAAGGGAGGGGGGGGGGCAAATAGAGTGACAAACTGATCAGAGAAAAATAATGCCAAATTTGTTTTTCAGATTTATATGTTGGAGAAGAAATTCGATCAAACCAAATATTTGGCGGGCGCTGACCGAAAGGAATTGGCCATTGAATTGGGAATGACCGAAAGTCAAGTGAAGGTGGGCAAAAAAACCAGAACTGTACAGTGTAACTAGCGAATTTGCATTAACAAAAGAATTTTTGAACTTTTTGGGATTATTGTTTTGAGTCCAATGATGGCACAATTTTCTGTGCTCATTCGACTAAAATTAATGACCCCAAATGACCAGCAATTGCCACTCCTCCGCATATTATTACATTTTAATTATCTTCTCAGCATATGTTTTCCCCTAGCCCTCTATCCGTCTCCATTTTTCTTGCATTCCCCCCCCCCGCTCTCGCTCTCCCCCCCCCCCCCCACTCACTATTTGCTTTTCCAATTGGCTACCGTATTTCTCTCTCCGCTCTCTCTTCGACCCATCCCTTTCCCCGCCCCTTTTCTCATCATTTGCCTCTCTCCAAACATCAATCAACATTATCTTCTCGCCTCACCATCCCTTCACCCCTTCCTTTTCCTTCCTATCTTCCGCCAAACGACACCAATTTAGGGCTGTTATGAGAAGAGACAAATTAAGCCCAAGGGGAAAAAGAAAGGAATAGGCGGAGAGAAGGAAAAACGAGGGGGAAAAGAGAGAGGAAGACAAGAGAGAAGGGGGAGAAGGGGGAAAAGGGGAAAAGAGAGAGGAAGACAAGAGAGAAGGGGGAAAAGGGGAAAGGAAGACAAAGGGAGGGAGAGGAGGGGAGAGGAAGACAAGGGGCAGAGGGGAGGGAGAGGAAGACAGGAGCAGAGGGGAGGGAGAGGAGGGGAGAGGAAGACAAGGGGCAGAGGGGAGGGAGAGGGGCATCTGTTGCCAAGAGGGAGGGGCCACAACAGCAGTCGCATCATTTTGTTTTCTTTCATTCGTCTGTTTGTTTTCTGATGAAACGACCGACCGCAAGAGAAACAAATGAAAAAAAGAGCGAAGGAGAGGGGGCGGGGGAAGAAAAGTGAGGGACAAAAGAGAGTTTTAAATAGTCGGGAATAGGGGAAGGGGAGGATTAAGCACTTAAGACATCCTCCCCCCCCCCCTCCCTTCTCTTTCTTCCTCTCCCATTCCCTCCCCCCTCCCCCCTCCCCCGCCTTCGCCTCTCCTTCCGTTTGCTGCAGCGCATCCATTACAATTACAACAAAACGGCGTTTGTTTTCGCGTCGTCTGTTTTTGTTGTTTTATGCCCTGGGGGGACAAATGGTGCGGATTAGGCGCAACTCCACAACAGTAATAATTCGGGGACAGATGTTAATCGAGAAGAGCGAACAAATACGATGAAAAATGCAAATTTTATCGCCTCCGGCGCGGATGCCATCTGCCCCGAGTTGGCTCGGATTCGCATTGGCACCCATCCTTCCCCTTCTCTCCTTTTCCATCTCCCCTGCTCCCTCTCCCTTTTTCCCCTCTCCCTCTCCTCTTCTCTCTCTTTCTCTTTCTCCCTCTCCCTTTCTCTCCTTCTCCCTTTTCCCTCTTTCGTCTCCCCTTCTTTATCTCTCTTTTCCCTTGCTCCCTCTCCCTTTTTCCCCTCTCCCTCTCCTCTTCTCTCTCTTTCTCTTTCTCCCTCTCCCTTTCTCTCCTTCTCCCTTTTCCCTCTCTCGTCTCCCCTTCTTTATCTCTCTTTTCCCTTGCTCCCTCTCCCTTTTTCCCCTCTCCCTCTCCTCTTCTCTCTCTTTCTCTTTCTCCCTCTCCCTTTCTCTCCTTCTCCCTTTTCCCTCTCTCGTCTCCCCTTCTTTATCTCTCTTTTCCCTTGCTCCCTCTCCCTTTTTCCCCTCTCCCTCTCCTCTTCTCTCTCTTTCTCTTTCTCCCTCTCCCTTTCTCTCCTTCTCCCTTTTCCCTCTTTCGTCTCCCCTTCTTTATCTCTCTTTTCCCTTGCTCCCTCTCCCTTTTTCCCCTCTCCCTCTCCTCTTCTCTCTCTTTCTCTTTCTCCCTCTCCCTTTCTCTCCTTCTCCCTTTTCCCTCTCTCGTCTCCCCTTCTTTATCTCTCTTTTCCCTTGCTCCCTCTCCCTTTTTCCCCTCTCCCTCTCCTCTTCTCTCTCTTTCTCTTTCTCCCTCTCCCTTTCTCTCCTTCTCCCTTTTCCCTCTCTCGTCTCCCCTTCTTTATCTCTCTTTTCCCTTGCTCCCTCTCCCTTTTTCCCCTCTCCCTCTCCTCTTCTCTCTCTTTCTCTTTCTCCCTCTCCCTTTCTCTCCTTCTCCCTTTTCCCTCTCTCGTCTCCCCTTCTTTATCTCTCTTTTCCCTTGCTCCCTCTCCCTTTTTCCCCTCTCCCTCTCCTCTTCTCTCTCTTTCTCTTTCTCCCTCTCCCTTTCTCTCCTTCTCCCTTTTCCCTCTTTCGTCTCCCCTTCTTTATCTCTCTTTTCCCCTTACTTCCTCTCCGTTCTCTCCTTTTTCCCATTTTTTTCGGTCCAACCGAATGATGAATAAGTTGCAGATAACTAATGTGCGTAATAAGCATTCATTCATTCATTGCATTTCATTTTATTTTATTTATTGTCCTCATTTCTTTCCCTCGGCCTTTGCCCATCAAAACATTAACCAACGCAAAAGAACATCGGCCGAATTCCGAGCATTTTCCCATTAATTCGTCCAATTTTTCGCCAATGTTTAATTTGAAATGCAAAAGCACTTTCCTTTCTCATAATTCCCCCCCCCCCGGGCAAATGACAGTAAAACGAAATAAAAAATGAAATGGGCATCCAATGGACCAACCAACACAACACAACTCATTAAAATGCAATTGAACTCATAAAAAGGGACTTAGGGGTCTAATCGAAAACGGAAAAAACAAAGCGACGATTGGGCCCAAGGGGTTTTATTTTAAGATTACTTACAATTTAATTTTTATATTATTACAGTAATTTGAAGGACATATAATGTAAATTCCCTGATTGCCTTTCACTTCAAAAATGCTGTCTCTCTCTCTCACTTTGTTTCTTTCTCTCCCGCCGTTCCTCTCTCTCTCGCTTTATTTCTTTCTCTCCCGCTGTTCCTCTCTCTTCTCCCCCTCCCCTGATCAGTGCTTCTCCAATTACTTCACAAAAAGATTGAATAATGAAATCAAATAATGAAATGAATCAGCAGTGAATTTTCTCACATCGAAAAAAAGCAAAAGAGAGAGAGAAGGACGAATGAATCCTTTTGGGAGACGGAGGAGGCACAAAGAGAAAAAATTGGAGGGCGACAAAAAATGGGGGGGGGGGAGAAAGGGAGGGGGGTCGAATTGGATTATATTGTCGGATTGGGGGAGAATTGAGAGGAAAAGAAGGGGGTGGGGGAGGGAGGGAATTGTTGCGATTATTCCCTCGCTTTGATGGTTCAATGATTGAACTGGGGGGGGGGGGGACAAATGCATAATAATGTATGAAATAAAAAAACTGTGGGAATGGAAAAATATGAAATAGAATGATGATCGGACGGAAGAAAGAGAGAGAAAGGGTAAAAAAGAGAGAGAAAGGGAGAGAATTAAAAGACCGAAAGACTTGGGTAAAGAGAGATAGAATGAGAGCAAAAGGAAGAAGGGAAGGGGTCTTAAACCTTCGTAAGAGTCCGCTTCACCCCCCCCCCCCCTTTTTCTCTCTCCCCTTCTCTTTCTCTCCTTCTCCCATTATCCCTCTCCTCTTCTCCCCTTTTTTCTCTCTCTTCTTTCTCCCTTTTTCTCCCCCCCCCCTTTTCTCTCTATTTTTCTCTCTTTTTCTCTCTCTCCCTTTTCTCTCTCCTCCCTCTTTCTTCCTCCCCCTCTCCGTCTCTTTTCTCAAAACTATTCATTCATCCATCGTTGGTCCTTACCGGCTTACTCAAAGGAACCACAAACTAATTGCTTCCCTCCAAAATGTTGCGACCACAGTAAAGAGACGGAGGGGGCGGCGAAGGGGGAGAGGGAGGGAGGGCAGAGGGAAGGGGTGACGAATCGGACGAATCCCCAAAAAGGAGCGAGGGCGAGGGAGATCAAACAGATGGCCGCGCCGTAGGGGAAATGGAGCTCCAAGTGCAGGAGGGCAAGGGGGAGAAGTGAGGACAGCCGGAAATGAAATTGGATTAAAATTAGAGGGAGTACACTCTCTCATTTGAGACTCTCTCCACTTTGTGTTCCTTCGCTTGGCTTTGTCTCCCCCTGGGCGCCATTAGCCGCTCAATTAGTCGCAATTGTGCCAAAAGGCAACAACAATTGACCGATTCGCCCTTTTGTCCATCTTTTTGAGGAGAGACCCTTCCCAATTTGCACTCCAATTCTGTCCTAAATCAGCACAATTGGCAAATATCCCTTCCCTCCCCCCTTTCCCCTCCCTCTTTCATCCCTTAAATGTCCTCCGCCCCTCTCCCCTTTTGCGGCTCCCTTTTGTCTCCCGCCCCTCTCTCTACTCACCCATTTTGGCCATAAGATGGCCCTCGCCCCTTTCCATCCATCCCAAAACGCTTCTTTTGTGATTCAAATTCCCCCCCCCCCGTCCCAATAAGACGACATTCAACAGTTTGAAAAGCGAGAGAATGAACGAACGAATGAATGAATGAATGTTTAATCAATGGAACGAACCTCTTAAACCCATTGGATGAAGAAAAAAAGAAAGAAATTGGGGGAGAAAACAAACAAAGAAAAGTTTTAAGGGGAAAAGGGGGGGGGGGGGGAGGGAATGGCGCAATGCATCCGGCGATAATTGGGAAAATGAAATTGGAATAATGAATGAATGGGAGACGAATTAATTTGGGGTTCGGGCGAGGGGGGGGGAGGGAGAAGGACGACCCATCGACCAATGAAAGAATGGGCAAATAATAGTTTTGTTTTTGTGTCAATTCATTCCCACTTTTAGGTTTGGTTCCAAAATAGACGAACAAAATGGCGCAAAAGGTGATCATTTGGGGGGGGGGCAATTGGCCAAAGCGAATGAATGCCAATGCCATCAAATTGCTTAAGAGAGTCCGCTGACAATGCCTCGCGTCGGCATGGCCTTGGCGGAATGGGCGGCGAAGGCGCGCTCCGTCTGTCCGCGGACGGCCTGGGCGGCGGAGATGACCGCATCAGTGCCAGCAACTCGCCGCCGTGCCGTCCACCCTCAGCCGCGTCCGCGTCGCCCCCTCCAGCGGGGACCACCGCAAGCGACGCCCTTTCGCTTCCGTTTGCGCCGTCGGCAATGCCGCCCCATTTGGCCAATTCGGCCGCAGCATTCCACGCATTGCAACAGTTCAACTTTTTGCGCGGTGTTTTTCCCGGAACAATGGCCGGCTTTATGGAAGTGACGGAAGCGGAAAATGGTACATTAACAGGCGCAAATATTGCGACGTCGACGCCGAGCGCAAATTAAAAGACAAAACGGCGCCGGAGGGATGGCAAAGGGACGGAACGGCACACGGAAAAGCGAAGCGATCTCCGAATGGACAGAGAAAGGCACCCCAATTGTTGATTTTGGTCATTATTATCTCATCATTTGAATGTTTCATTCCATCATTTGAAAAGGATGTGATAATGGCACAACCAATGCCAATTGCATTGCGCAACTAATTAATTGTTAATTGCTTTAATTAATTTGCGCTTTGCCAATTGAACAAACCGAGCCAGTCAATTGAGTCCCAAATCTTTTTCGAAGTTTCCTTTCCCATAATGTTATTCATTTCTATGCTTTCCACTTAATTCCTAAAAATAGTTAAGGGACTCTTTCGGATTGGCCAATAAATATGAGTCATTTTGTGATAATCGCTGCTTTGGACCATACAAAATGAATTGTTTTTGATTGTCTATTGATTTCTTCATTGACTGATTATTGATTGCTTTTATCGATTGTTTTCTTTTTCTGATCATTTCCAAAATATACAAAATATTATTGTGTTCATCCGCATTACTCCTCTAATACAAAACTTTCTTCATTTTTCCAACAACAAAAAACTTTCTTCCCCTCCTCTTTTTTTGTTTATATTCCCTCAGATTCTCTTGCAATAAATTTATTTTATGTTTTTTAATGAAAAAGTGTTGACCTTCTAAAGTTGGCTGACGCCAAAACTTCAGTGGCCCATGGTCAGATGCTCTGTAAACAAATTATAAGTTACAATAATTTTTTGCAACTTCACCAACTTCTTATGGCCAAATCGAGCTGAAATTTTTACCTTACGCCGCCCTTTAGGATTTTTTCCGAGTATTTTCAAGCCATTTTTAACTTTTCAGAACTCTATGAAGGAGCGATCTAATCATGTTGATGTAATAATCTTTTTTGATCAGTACCAAAAGTTATGCCAATATGAATTTTTGTTTGTCTCATGCCATTATAAAGTCATTAACAAACAATTTCCGAGCATAATATTTCAGAAATTCATAGTGAACTCATTCAATTTCCCCGGTGGCGCCTAACGGCACCACCTGTCCCCCCCCCCCCCCCCCTTTTTGAATTTTGTTAAATTTTAAAACAACTGAAAAAATACCAAAAAGTGAAAATATAAATATTGATCATTTTTACTTCTTTTTTTGTTGCTCTTTGAAGACATTTTTTCCGAAATGATTATTTTGAATCACTGTTTTTGACGTTCATTTTTTTGGGATTAGGTCAAAATAAGATAAAGGCGTAACCCGATTTAATAGGGAATTAATTCTGACTTGAAAGTTTCTTATTTATTAGAAAGAAGTTCATGGGAGACTTTGTCAAAAGCCCTTACTTATGAATGTCTTAGGTTAGTAAATTGTGTCTTTTTATTTTGAGAATGGCTTTTTACCATTCTTCAAGCGTAGAAATGATTAACTGCTGAAGAGTGTTAAACATTCGCAGAAAACCAAATTGGTTTCCGAAAATAAAATTATTCTGTAAAAGGAATAATTGGTATTTTTTTGTTTTTGTAAATTTTTGAAAATAACGAAAAAAAGGAAATAAAAATCCACGAGGGTGCTTCTGCTTCTGATTCCGCTTCTCCTTTCTTCGCTTCCCCGTGACGGTGGTCATCGCATTGCCCAAAAGGCGCCGGTCAGAGTCAATGCGAATGAAAGTGCCAACAGAAGCGGACAGTGCCCTCTGCCCACCGTTTGGGCCCCGTCCGGCACATCGCTTTGCGAATGCGCATTCGGCTCAGCCGGGGACACGCGGTTGGACGAAAGGTCCGCCTCTTCTTCCTCCTCATTGACGCCGCTGCCGGAAGGACCGGCAGGGCGGGCAAGCGGTACCTCGTGCTGAAAAGTGACGACAATTTGCCGTGGTGAGCCGAAGTGTCAAAAGTATCGATGTGGCGAAGTGTCAAAAGTATAGGTATGGGGTGACCAGAAGAGCCGGGTCATTTCAGTACAGGAAACTATTTTAATAAATAAATAAATCATTTTAATCCATAAATCAGATTTGCTGACCATAATTATAATTTCGATTTATTATTTTAATATTTTTCCAAAATTATTTAATTTTATTCGATTAAAATACGTAATATAACCCAGTCAAAATAATATTTTTTGCCTTCTCATAATAAAATAAATTCATTTCGTAAGCATTTTACTACTAACTTTTTTTTACTATCCTTTGTTTTATTGACTTAACGTCAAACATGAAGTCGAAATTTGAGGACTTTCTTAAAAATTAAGAAGCAATGAAACTGATCAAAAGTTACAAGGAAAAGCAGATCAAAACTATTAAGGCACAACATGTTGAGCTAACAAAAAGAGGGATTCAATTGGGAATATGCATTTTAAAAATATATCTGAGTAAAATCAAGAGTTCTATTTCCGATACACTTTTGACAATTTCGAATTTTGTTAATTGAAAAAAGTCTTGTTTGCTTTATTTTTCATTTTGGTTTTTTTGATAACTCCTAACAAATTGTATTTGTTTAATTAATAAAATATATATTAATTACTCAAATCAAAATTTTAATTCACTTAACATAATTATTCCGGACTGAAATGGTCATCCTCCAAAACTCCCCATACCTATACTTTTGACACTTCGTCACAGCACCACAATTTGCGATGGGCAACAATCCCCTCCCGCTCCCCCCCCCCCCCAATCTGGTCAGTTATTTTCCGATTTGCTTTGTCAAAATGCCCTCCCCCAATTAAAAAAAGTGCCAATGGAATAACTCACCTCCGGCAACAAACACGGCAACAGTGTCAGTTCCCTCAATTGGGTGCATCGTCCGTCCTCTTTGTCCGTGCAAGTGCCTTTAAGCAATTGTTGACAATTTGTCACCAATTTTCCCCTTCTTACAGGTGGCAAATGCTGCCCCGTGTTGTGTGTTCAGTGTCGCGTTCAAATGGCGACGGCATTTTTCCGGACAATGCCCCAATTCGTTGGTGTCCGCCTCGCACTCCGACACAAACACTTCCCATTTGGAATTGCACTGCAAAGGATGGAAGGCACCAATCATTATTTGGCTTTTGAATAGAAAGTTGTTTTTTGTTTGATTCGTTTACCCTTTCCTTCTTTCTCTCTTTCTCCGTTTTTCTTTCAGTCTCTCTTGCTCTCTCTCACGCACTTTCTCTCTCCCTCTCTCATTGTCTGTCTCTCTCTCTCTTTTTCTCTCTTGCATTGTCTCTCTCCCTCTCTCATTGTCGGTCTCTCTCTCTCTCTTTCTCTCTTCCATTGTCTCTCTCCCTCTCTCATTGTCGGTCTCTCTCTCTCTCTTTCTCTCTTGCATTGTCTCTCTCCCTCTCTCTTTCTCTGTCCGTTTTATTGTCCCTTTTTTCGTCCCATTAATTTCCACCTGAAGGTCCGTTTCGCATATTAATTTGGCGAATGAGCAGTGCTTTGGCGATTTGTTCGGCAAAAAGCCGCATTTCTCCAGCTCGTATCGGCCCGGCACACAACTCGCGTCTGTCCGCAAAAGTGTGCGTCCCTCGCGATTTTGATACAAATTCAGTGCCGCCTCTCGACATTGCGGTTGGCATGTATTCGTCACGCTAATTAATGAGACAAATTAAGAGAGGAAAAGCCAAAACAAAATAACAAAAATGGACAATATGAGAGCAAAGGACAAACCATGCCGACTGGAGGACGGCCAATCTGTGCACACAATCAGTGGCACTTTCGCAGTCGGACGCCGCCTTTTTGCACTCGGCCGATTGCATTGGCGGTTGGCCGTAAGACAAAAGGACGAACAGACAAAGGGAAAGGAGCAAAAGGAAAAGCATTGGGCCAAAAGGCATTATTATTGGCATTGGACTGAAAAGGGCCGAGTTTAATTGGCAGGAAAGGGGAGGGACTGAAAAAGCCAAGACCAAACGAACAATGAGTTAAAATGGGAGGGACTGAAATGCCGAAATGAAGTGAATTCATATTATTATCATTGTTATTGTTATTGTTGCTGTTGCTGTGATTTATCACACCCCATCAAACACTCGGCTGATCAATTGCTTTGTTCGGCCGAATAGCAAAAACACTTTCTGACAACAATTGGACGGGTTTCGGGAAGGGATTATCACAGGGACAGTGGCACCCCAAAAAAAATAATCCGATCAAAAACAGAGCGAAAATGGGGGAAAGAGAGGGAAAGAGGCGGGAGAGAAAATGAGAGGGACAGCAGAGGTGGGGGGAAAGGAGGAAAAAGAAAGGAACAGAAGGAACGGGGAAAGAGAGGGACAGAGGGAAAATGAGAGGTGGAGGGAGCGAGAGGGTGAGGAGAGAGAGTGAGGGGGAGAGGAGGCGTAGAGAATCGGATTAGGGACAAAATGACCATAATATGAATAATTTTTAAATGGTCCTATGCAGAGGAATGGAAAAGCAGCAGCAGTTGGACCAAATTGAAAAACAGAAAAGCCGACAAAACAGAGAAAAGGGGAAAAAGAGAAGACAGTGGGCAAAAATTTGCCAACAAAAAGAAAGAGAATTGAAATGGACAAAACATGAAAAAGTCATTGGGGGAAAAGCCAATGGGAGGGGGGCACAAATCAAAAGGAATAAGCATTGCCTTGAGCATCACTCCGACTGATCAGCGCGACTTTTCTTCTCTCGCTTTTCTCTCGCCCAATGAATGTTCTTCTGCTGAATAATGGGCACACTTTAAGCTGTTGCGCGATAAATTGGCTCAAATTGTCCCAAAGTGACTGTTTTTGGGCTGCTAAGCGAACAAAGCACGGGGGACATTTGAGGAAAATGCGCCCCATCCGTCTGACCAGTGGAAAAAGATGAGTAAATGGGGAGGGGGAAGAAAAGGGGAGAGGAATGGGGTGGGACCGAAGCGAAGGAGGCGGGAGGGATGAGAGATTAGGGGATGGAAATGGGGAGAGCGAAAGAAAGGGGAGAGGAATGGGGTGGGACCGAAGCGAAGGGAGGGGGGAGGGATGAATGGGAAATGTGGAATCCTCCCCTGCACCTCCCCTTCCCACTCCCCTATTCCAAATTTTACCTTTCGCCTCTCCCATCCATGCGACTCGGACAATTGACAAAGGTGGGGCGGGGGGGGGGAAGGGGGGACACCACCGGTGGTGGAAGACAAATTTCAGCGCTTTCATTGCTGCGGTGCGTAAGAGTGTGGCGAATACCTTAGGAACAATGGAAAGGACTGAAGAGGCCAAAGAGATAAATTCGGAGGACGTTGGGAGGGGAGAAGAAGCGAAGGATGGAAAGGAAAAGTGATCGGCGGAAAAATCCCAGGCGAAAAGTCGGAGGGAAAGTCGGAGAGAGTGCGGGTGAGAGGGGAGGGAAAGTCAGAGAGAGGACGGAGAGAGGGGAGGGAAAGTCAGAGAGAGGAGAGAAGGGAGGGCAAAGTCGGAGAGAGGGCGGGTGAGAGGGGAGGGAAAGTCGGAGAGAGGGCGGAGAGAGGGGAGGGGAAAGTCGGAGAGAGGGCGGAGAGAGGGGAGGGGAAAGTCGGAGAGAGGAAAGTCAGAGAGAGGAGAGGGAAAGTCGGAGAGAGGAAAGTCAGAGAGAGGAGAGAAGGGAGGGGAAATTCGGAGAGAGGGCGGAGGAGAGGGGATAGGAAAAGTCGTCTTTCGCCTCTGCTTGGCCAAATGACCCTCGGTCATTTGGCCGCTAATATCCTCTGCTGCTGTCATATGGTCAGATGAATGAATGTATAAAAGTTCTGCGCAGCACTCAGCCTGCAAATTGGTTAGGGACCGGCGATGCTCCGTCCGATCGACGATCCAACCGACAGGTCCATGGCCCTCTCTCCCTCCCTCTTTCTTCCCTCTTTTCTCCCTCTTTTCCTCTCCCCCCGCTCCCGGTGCATTGCTTGGGCCCTTTGCTTTTTTGGTTGGTCAGCTTGGCGCATTGAGAAAGACTTCTAACGGGGGGGCGGGGAACTGCTACAGCCCCTAGGGAATTATTTGCACAGCATTTGGAGACGCGCCACCATTTGATTGGGGAGGGGGAGGAAACGATTGGACGATTTGATCAGGGGATTAATTGGTATCGGACAGAGGGATTGGACATTGGGGGGAGGGGGAGTAAAATCATCCGGAATAAATATTATTGAGTCGGCAGGAAGAGAAGGGGAGGGGAGAGGAAGAAGAAGCTGGTTTGGAGTTGGGAGACGAGGAGGAGCAGAAAGTCAACGAACGGTGAGGAGAGTCGGGGGCGGGGGAGAGAGAGAGAGAGGAGGGGGAGGGAAGGGAGGAGAGTGAGAGGAAGGGGGAGGAGTGAGTGAGGGGGGAGAGAGAGAGAGAGGAGGGGGAGGAGTGAGTGAGGGGGGAGAGAGAGAGAGAGGAGGGGGAGGGAAGGGAGGAGAGAGAGAGGAGTGGGAGGGAAGGGAGGAGAGAGAGAGGAAGGGGGAGGAGTGAGTGAGGGGGGAGAGAGAGAGAGAGGAGGGGGAGGAGTGAGTGAGGGGGGAGAGAGAGAGAGAGGAGGGGGAGGAGTGAGTGAGGGGCGAAAGAGAGAGAGAGGAGGGGGAGGGAAGGGAGGAGAGAGAGAGTGAGAGGAAGGGGAGGGAAGGGAGGAGAGAGAGAGTGAGAGGAAGAGGGACATGGGAAGGAAACGCAAAAAAAAAAGAGGGGGCACAAAATGAGGACAGGGATTTAAGGGGATTCTGATGATAAATTGGGTTGTTTGGGTGTTTACGGAATGAAAACATTGTCTTTGGAATTTTGGGGTTGGGTTTGACGTTGGGATCGATTTGGGAAGAACGGCGGAAAAGAGGGGGCGGAGGGGAAGGAGGGGGAAGAGAGGGTATTGGGGATTGGGGGCGAAGACGAATAGGACAAGGTCAGCGGACGAAGGCCCTCGAGGGAAAAGATTGTCTCACGTAATTTAGTCCATTTACTGTCAAATGAGCGAAGAATTGAACAACACAACTTATGTAAGCAACAAGGTGTCAAGAAGGAGTTGCACACTTTTTGTTTAATTTGGGAACGTTCAAATGGAAAGGCATTTTTGTCATTAAAAATTGTTTTAAATATATTAAATTTAGAGACAGAAAAGGGATGGGATTGTCCTTTAAAACCCATTGGACACCGACCCTCCCGGCTCCGTTCAAAGCGTCCCTTCCGCCGTCATTTCCTCCCATTATTTACGCCCCCCCCCCCTCAATTTGCACTTAACTATTCATTCCCATCCTTCATGCATTCACGCATCAGATGCTTTTACCAGCCGTTTTCTTTCGAAAAAAATGCAAAAAATAAAATAAAAATGCAAAATGAATTAAAAAACAAAACAATTAAGGAAATTGTATTTAAAAGGGCCAATTAAATCTTTGACCGAAATAAAATATTTTTCTGTTATTCAAAATGTGTCAAAGGAATCAAAAATGTCAAGTCAATTTCTCAATTTCAACTTAAATCCCTCTCATTGTTGGTGCTCTGTGGGCATAATAAACCCCAAAAGTGCATATTTCGCGTTGGAGTGTCAATTGCGGCGGTCGGAGGGGGCGGGGGAGGGGGAGAGAGGGGGGAGAGATGGGGGTGAAGGGGGAGGGAGGGAGGAAAGGGAGGGGGAGGGAGGAAAGGGAGGGGGATGGAGGATAGATTGGATTGAGTTAGAAGGGGGGGGGGGGGCGAGGATTTATTTGCGGGACGGGAAGGGGAAGAGGCAATGGTCGGGGATCGTCTATGAACATTGCTTGACCTTGGTGCATTGGGCCGATGAGACGATGACGGGAGAGGAATGGGTAAGGGGTGACCCTGGGGGAAGACGGGATCACGGGGGGGGGGAGAAGCGATGAGGGAATTAGGGACCAAAGGGAAGAGGGAGGAGAGGGGCAAAGGGGCGAGAGACGGGGGGGGGGGGGGCGACGGCGGCACGGATCAAAAGTACGATGACGACACCAGAGGCAATACACGTCGATCGACTTGCTTGACTTTTTTTGTTTGATTAATTAATTGCTTGCTTAATCCTCCCCCATCGTTCTTCTTCCTTTTCTTCTTTCTCTTTTTTGTCGCCTAATTTTCTATTTTTTTCGGTTTTTGCCCAAATAAGCGAAATTTTTCAATTCTTTCGGGCGTCGATGCGTTTTTGAGCGTAATTGCTCGATGATTTTGCAGTAACCAGTTTTGGCTTCCCTTCTCGCCCAACAAACAAATATCTTCTTGTCATTTCCCTTCCTCTGTGTTATCTCTCTTCTGCTTTATCCTCCTGTGCTTTATCCCCTCTGCTTCTCTCTCCCCTGCTTTATCCCTCTGCTTCTCTCTCCCCTGCTTATCCCCCTGTGCCTTATCCCTCTGCTTCTCTCTCTCCTGCTTTATCCCCCTATGCTTTATCCCTCTGCTTCTCTCTCCCCTGCTTTATCCCCCTGTGCCTTATCCCTCTGCTTCTCTCTCTCCTGCTTTATCCCCCTATGCTTTATCCCTCTGCTTCTCTCTCCCCTGCTTTATCCCTCTGTGCTTTATCTCTATCTGTTTATCCCTCTCTATCTCCCTCTGGTTTATTCCCCTTCTGCCCCCCCCCTTCCCCATTTGATTTGTCCCTCCCATCCGCCAATCTCTCCTTTCCGCTCTCTCTTCCCCCAAATTTCCTTTTCCAATGCTTTTCCCTCCCAATTTTTCTTCTTTTCTCTGTTTATTCATTTTCTTTTGTGTGCCGCAATTTCAAATTGAGGCCAAATTGGAGCATAAACAGCAGAGAAGGCCTTCCTATTTTTGGAGTAAGTGATGGCATTTTCAAAAGAAAAAGTAAGGCATTATTATTGGACTGTTTGCTTTTGTGGTCCCATGCCTTTGTTCTTTACCTTTCCATGGTCCCCCCCCCAGGCAATCGTCAGTTGGAATGTGTCAATCATGGGCTAAACATTTCGCGCTGTTCACTTAAGCAGGAGGGCCGCGTGTCGGAGCTGAACCCGGGCTGTTTTGACGAAATAGACGCGGTCGGTTCCCACGGGGCGGGAGGGGGGGGGGGGGGTAATGTTTGTCCTTGTCCTTATACTTAGTGTAACTTTGAAATTATGAATTTGCACTTGAATTTTCCTTTTTTGAAAACCCAACGGCTAATAATCGATATGAATCTGAGCATGTTAAATTCGATAAAGTATAACTGAAATAAATTAGCAGGGACAGTAATTGAACAACCACTGATTGGGTTAAAGTTACTGTCCTTCCATTCAATGACAAATGAAAGAGATATTTTTGTAACAAAAAACAGGCACATATGACGGCCAAATGACTCGAAGAAGGCATTAATTTTTTTCTTTGTTAACCGAATACAACGACTTTAACTCATTCGAAGGCTCCTCGCGTTAAAAAAATTGAAAAAATTATTTGTTGTGATAGCAAAAAAATACTTCCTGAAAAAGTGCGAAAAACAGAATTTTTGAGTTTTTGTTTGTAACTTTTTTTTTTGTCTTTGAGCTTTTTAATGGCATATTATTCGGCTAACCATTTATCTAAACATGTAAAGTTTTGGTTGTTAATTAAGTAAATGATTGGCCGCTGGAAGCGCACTGAATTATGCCTTATGACCTCCTAAGAGTGCCAAACCCATTAGAAATCCTTGACCAGAGGGAATCAATCGCTTGTCCTCAACCCTAAGCTTTAAATGAACATAAAATGGGAGGAGTCAGATCGATCACTGATTGGGCAATGAAAAAATATAAATTAAAAGAAATTGCAAAAGATAAAATGAATAGATGAAAGTGATCAAAATATGCTGCTTCGGCAAAACAAATGTTTTGATTAGTCTAACTCTTACATTAATGTATTTATATTTTTATTTTTATTTTTGATGATTTTGTGCCCAAATTTCTCTGCCGATCACTCCCCCCCCCCTCTCCCTCTGCTGCTGTTTTCTTTGTGTTTTTATTTGCCGAATTTAGTCAAACCAAACGCGAGTTTATTGTCGGTTGAACTGCGAAGAAGCGGACGAAACGACGGTGCTACGCAAGGAGCCGTCGAACAACCACATTTGCAGTGCATATCATACGTACAACTTGGAGAGACGGCGTGTTGACTGGTCAGTGAGAGATAGAGAGAGAGAGTGTGTGAGATAGAGAGAGAGGAGGGAGAGAGAGGGCGAGGAGGGAGAGCGGAAGAACAGAGGAATGCGAGAGGCGGGGGAGAGACAGAGAGAGTGACGGATTGGAAGATGAGTCACCCACCATCCATCCCATGGGAGGAGCTCTATAAGCAAAATACGGTTACATGACATAATTAATGAACAATCACGGTAATGTTGTTAATTAACAGACAATCCATCCATCCGTCCGTCCGTCCTTCTTTTTAAGGTACATTTGGCGCATTGGCAATTGCATTTCCACCACGATAACTTTCGCTCTCCGTTGCGGGTTTCCAAGCGATCCGCGAGTGTTTTACGCAAAGCACAAGCACCTTTTTGAAAATGACGAAGCAAATGCGAATGGGACAACAGCAAACAAAGGGAAGAGACTAAAGCGATGATCAGAGAGGGAAGAGAAAAAAAGAAAAAGAGTGATCAAACAGAGGGAAAGAAAAAAAGAAAAAGAGTGATCAAAAAGAGGGAAAGAAGAAAAGAAAAAGAGTGATCAAAAAGAGGGAAAGAAGAAAAGAAAAAGAGTGTTTGTTGATCAAACAAAGGGAAGAGAAAAAAAAGAAAGAAAAAGAGTGATCAAAAAGAGGGAAAGAAAAAAAGAAAAAGAGTGATCAAAAAGAGGGAAAGAAAAAGAGTGATCAAACAGAGGGGAGGGGGGAGAGAAGGACAGAGTGATCAGAAAGAAGGAAAGACAAACAGGGAAAGAGTGATGAAAGGGGAAAAGTAGAAAGGAATGAAGGAAAAAGAGCGGTCAAAGGGAGAGCAAAAGGAGTAGAAAGGGGAAAAGAGGAAAAAAAGTGATGAAAATGGAGGAAAAGAATGACCGACAGAAAAGGAGAAAAAGTGATCAGGTGGTGCCAACTGCCAACAAAAACAACAATTAAATCAGTGATAAAGCAAAGACTTTTTTATTATTGTAAAAAATTAAATAAAAATAAACAAAATTTGTCTCAAATGAAAGAGACAAAAATAAATGTGAAAAGGAATGCTTATTCGGGGAGAACAATAAGTAACAAAAAAAAGACAAAATGAACAGAAATGAAAAGAAAGAAGGGAAAGGGCCAAAAGACAAAGGAAAGGCGCCGCATTTTCAATCATTGCCAAATTGTGAGTCTTTAAATGTCCAAAATTGAAACAAATTGACAATCGACTGCCCTTGTTAGACTAGAAAAGGAGGTAATTCAGAACACTTAATTACCATTAATTGGCATTCATTTCGCTCGTCCATTCTTTTTCGCTTTGCGCGTTGTTTCGTCCGCTAATCACCCAATGGGCCTTTGCTCTTTTACGCTGCCAACACCGCTGGTGCGTCTCCGTGTCGCCATTTGCCCGTTTCGGCGTCTGTCGTTTCCGCGCCGCCATTCTCCGCCGGGTAAATCTTTGCGGGGTTTTTGCGCTGTCCCTTCTCCGTTTTGTCCCTCTTTTCCATGCGTTCGTTGAAATGCTTTAATATTTTTGCATTTTACCAATTGATCATCACCTCCCCCCGCCCCATTTTCACTTGAATGGTTGCCCATGGCTGCAGTTCCGCTTTTGCGAAACAAACGTAGAAAATGTTACACGCGACGATAATGGCCGCGTTCACGTAAAATGCCAATGCCCATTCTTCGCGGGTATTATTCGCCGTCAAAGGATTGACAATCAATGGCACAGTCAGCCTAAAGGAAGGACGAGGGAAAACAAAGATCAATGAGCGAAATCGAAGGGGGGGGGGGGACACAAACATTGTGATGGTCATCGCGGTGGAAATTTGGCCCATCACAAAAGGGGAATAAGGCCCGGCGATCATCGAACCTAAATTGCAAATCAAATTGGCACTCTCTTTGGCATTTTGTTTAGGATCCAAGGAAAAGTTTTTTTTTTATGTATATCCCACCGCTTTTATAGAATCCGCCAATGTTAAAGCCGAGAGTGAATGCCGAAAAAGTGAGCAGAAAAAGCGCGAGATTGCCATGGCCGGAGGGGACGAAAGAAACGGCCACAATGACGGAAGACATGCTCAAGAAGGCGATGGAATTGAACAGCTTGGTCTTCGCTGTCTCGCCCATTATCCGCGCGGGGATCCGATCATTGATCAGCCCGGCAAGTTCCTTCATCATCGCTTGGCCAAGTGGCGGAAGGGCAGCCATAAAGCCGGTCTTGACCACTTCGAAGCCTTGCACCTAAAAGACGGGCGAACTCAAAAAATCAGACAAATTGATAGCAGATGAAAGAGAGTGAGAGACAGATGAGAGGGAGAGAGAGATGAGAGGGAGAGAGAGATGAGAGGGAGAGAGAGATGAGAGGGAGAGAGAGATGAGAGGGAGAGAGAGATTACAGATAGAATGGGAGAAAGAGAAATGAGAGATAGGAGAAGATAGACAGAAGAGAAAGATAGAGAGCGAGAGATTTTTTGTTGCTCACCTTGTACAGATAAGTGGGCGTAAACTGGTAGAGCAGGTTGATGGCCGTGAAATTGCCAATGCCACCAAAGAATACAGCCCAAACTGCGCCCGAGCAGAATATTTCCCTGACGACCAATTGGGATGAATGGCACAATCGGAGGGAGGTCGGGTGCTCGACCCGACTCGAATGGGCTGTTTTGTCTGTACCTGTACGGCACGAGCATTTGTGCCTTTGCGATTTGCGAGTCGCGGCCCCGAGCGATTTTCTCTTTCTCCGTTTCATTGACGAATGGGTGTTTGTTGGGATCGTTTCGGTAGCACAAGAAGAATAAAATAAACAGAACGAAAGAGACAGCGGCATGGAAATAATAAACACCGGGCCAACCGACGGACGACTCGCAAAGAATGCCTATTTCAAATTCAAAATTAGCGCGGCATTTGGCATTTTGCTTGCTGTACCAGACACGGGGTTTGTGAAGATGGGCGCCAACTGAACGTACACGCACAAAGAGGCGGTGAAGAAGGCGTACTGCTTGTGATACGTCCAATAGGTGACGAAGTGGCCGAAAGTGGCCATGTCACCAGCGAATGCCATGCCTTGCAGCACACGGACAGCGAGGAACCTTCAAAAAATGGTCGGTTTTTATGCAATTGGCATGGCACACATATACAGTATCACTACAACCAAATGCTTACCATCCCCAACCGAGTTGCATCGCGTAAGGGACAAACGCAGTGGCAACGGCACCAAACAGTCCGACTGCGGTGAACAGATAGCGCGGTCCGTACCAATTGATCAGTGTGATGATCGGAATGTTCGACACCAAAGCGCCGGCTGCGACGACGGCCATCGCCTGACTCTGAAAGCAGTCCAATGCGAAGTGCGAATATTGCGACACACGTCAACAGACAAACAAACCTTTTCGCTGTTGCTGAACTCGCGGGTCATTGCGCCGTTCGCCGCCGGCGACTGTCCGTCTCCGCTTTGGTTGCCGTGCGGATGCATACAAATCTGTGCCATTGACGCTGAGAGAGGGCGAAAAGCGCCACCAAAGGGGCGTAAGACTTACCACGGTAAAGTTGAAGGTGAGAATGTTAGCCCAATTGATCATCAGACAAAGCACCACCAAAATCAAAAGGAGGAAGCGCGTCCTCGACGCCAAAGGGCCATTCTCCGGCGGAGACAGTTTAACGGAAATCATTTGGACAATTTGGGAGGGAAATGCGAAAGGATTATGTGTGAGGGATTGCTGCTGAAAGTGATCAGATAAAAAAGGACAAATGATAAAATGGGCAAATGAATGGTTTATTTGTGTTGGACGGTCGCGCGGTGATTGGGTTTATTTGTCACTCTTTTCAGTCGCTTATTTCCGTCATAAATTCCCCAAAATGAAATAAATGAATACACAAAAGAGGTGGCGGATAGTGGGGGCGCGCGAAGTTCGTCGACAAATAACCAAAAATGAGAGCCATCGGCGGAGAGGACGGAACGGCGAATGGGAGAGAAAAAATAGAGGAGAAGGAAGTGAAAGGAAGAAGAAAGGGAGGCGAAGGAAGAGGAAGAAAGGGGAAAAAAGAGAGAAGGGAGAGTGAAGGAAAAGGAAGAGAGGGGAGGAAGAGTGAAGGAAGAGGAAGAGAGGGGAAAAGAGAGAAGGGAGAGTGAAGGAAAAGGAAGAGAAAGGAAGAAAACGAAAAGTAGAAAGAGAGAGGAAGAAAACAAAGAAGAGGGAAAAGAAGAGAGAAGGAAAGGGATGAAGAGAGAAAGAGGAGAAAGTGGAAGAGAGAGGGAAAAGGAAGAGAAAGGAAGAAAATGATATGGAAGAGAAAAGATTAGGAGGATGGTGAGGAAGATGGGTAGGAAGAAGAAAAAGTCAATGTCACTGTGAAGGAAAATGAGTGAATGCCCCTGGGAGCAACAAATCGTATTAAATAGATGCTACTTATATTGTATGAAAAGGTGGTATTTTTGAAACGCAGTCGGTGGGCGGTCGAAACTGAAGGATAAATATGGAAATAATAGGGAAAATGGGGGGGGGGGGGGGAGAAAATGACAAAAGGGAGAGAATGGGGGGAGGAGAGTGATTGATGGGGACGAATGGACGGAGAGAGTTTAATCGTTCATCGACGAACGACGAACGATGAAGGAACAGCCATTGAGGGAGGAGGTGGTGACGAACCCTACTCAAAGTGCGCAAACGGAGAAAATTGTGAGATGATACGAGAGTGATCAGAAAAGGGGGGGGGGGCGGGGAAATGAATTGATCGGACACTCCCAACAAAGGCATTCAAAGGGCCAAAAAGGGGGGGCGCAAAGTGATCAATTACAATTGGTCAACAAAAATGGTCGGAAAAAATCACATTTTGACTCTTTTATCAGAAATGTTTGAACAAAATGAATATTTTGGGTAAAGTGCAACAAGTCATAATTAGGTGACTGACTAACTCCCTTTCCCTCCTCTCCCCCCCCCCTCTCCACTTTGACCCCCCCCTTTTTTGAAAAGCATCCGATCGGTTCCACCGCCACCTTCGGTCGCTCTTCCTTTTGCTTCTGCTTCTTTCGATCAGCTTAATGTCTCTTCGCAACTCATTCCATGTTAATTGGTATGTCCGACCTTGCTCTTCTTCAACGGGTCTTTTTCCGCGGGCGATTTCCTCCCCCCCCCCCCCCCCCCCCCCCCTCGAGGGTTTTTCTCTGGTCTCTTCAAATTGCATTTATTATTTTTCGTTTTCCCTAACTTTGACAGTTATTTTATTGCGCTGAAAGCTTTCTCGATACATTTATTTTTGTTCACAAAACTTGTGATCGGTGTCAGAAATTTGAAGACGCTAAAAAGGAACAGACAGAAAGAGGGAGGGACAGAGAGAAAGAGGGAGGAGAGAAATAGAGAAAGGAACAGACAGAAAGAGGGAGGGAGGGACAGAGAGAAGGAGGGAGGAGAGAAATAGAGAAAGAAAATAAAGAGGGAGGGAGGGACAGAGAGAAGGAGGGAGGAGAGAAATAGAGAAAGAAAATAAAGAGGGAGGGAGGGACAGAGAGAAGGAGGGAGGAGAGAAATAGAGAAAGGAACAGACAGAAAGAGGGAGGGAGGGACAGAGAGAAGGAGGGAGGAGAGAAATAGAGAAAGAAAATAAAGAGGGAGGGAGGGACAGAGAGAAGGAGGGAGGAGAGAAAGAGGGACGGAGGGGTGACACGAAATAAATGAGACGAAATCGAAACGTAACGGAGTGATTGATGGGAAGGGGAAGAAGGAGACGACGAAACGGGCGATCAGAAGAAAGGGAGGGGGGGGAGGGAAGAGGGGGAAGAAGACGACGTTGAATGATGAAGAAGAAATGACGAATGTGATTCACAGGAGGAAGTTGATCACCGAGTTGGACTATTTGGGAATACAGCAAAGCCAATTTTGGCAGAGAGTTATGGATGGAGAGATGAAAATAAGTAGAGACAGTGAATGTGCCGAAATGGGGGGGGGGACAAGACAGGAAAAAGGAGAGAGAGAGGGGGCAGAGAGAGGGAGAAAAGGGAGAGAGAGAGAGAGGGGGCAGAGAGAGGGAGAAAAGGGAGAGAGAGAGAGAGGGGGAAAGGAACGGCAAAATGAAGAAAAGTGGCCCATTGTGGGAGAGAGTAAGCAATGTAAATTATTGCCTTGGTGAAACCTTATCAGACACCGCGAATTGTTCAAAAAAATTTTGAAAAGACTCGGCACCCAAAAATGCCAACTTCGGATTAATGGGAAGGAAAATCCATCCGAAGCATTGTGATGCCATTGCAATTTAAAGGTGAAAAAAGCGAAGGGCACTTTGGCCATTGTTTAAAGTACTGCTGAACTAATTATTATTACGAGCAGAAAATCCAAATGGGAAGAGATTTATGAAACAAAGAACAAAAAAAGGGGCAAAATAAAGGGGATTTTAAAGAGGAAATGAACGGCGGAAAAAAATGAACAAATCGGAGAGAGAAAGAGAGGAGAGAGGAGAGAGAGGAAGAGAGAGAGAGAGAGAGGAAGAGAGAGAGAGAGGAGAGAGAGGAAGAGAGAGAGAGAGAGGAAGAGAGAGAGAGGAAGAGAGAGAGAGAGAGGAAGAGAGAGAGAGAGAGGAAGAGAGAGAGAGAGGAGGTAGTGACGAATCGCACGTAAAACGGGAAAAGGGATTAATGGACAAAAAATAATCGCAAATAATTGGACATTAATCAAATGGAAAAGGACAAAAGCACAACGACTCTCTTTAATATTGTTTTCAAATTTTATAAAGACTTTATCATAATTTTTAATTCACATTTATTGCTTTTCCAAATGCCAACTTTGCCTTCTTCGCCCTTTCAATTGATCCACAAATACTCCTTGCGCTGCTGCTGCTCCTTTGGCACGCCTCGCTGACCGTACGCAGTGCCTGCGGACGCAGAGACTGCGAATGTTTCACTTCCTTCGCGCTCAGCTTCGGGCAAAATGCTTGGCGCATGTGCCTATGTTGTGTTGCATTTAATTCTGGTCCATCTCCGTCTTCTTGCCCCTCTTTTGTCTGTTCCCTCCCTTCCCCATGTTGTGTTGCATTTGGTTCTGATCCGTCTCCGTCTTTTTGCCCCTCTTTTGTCTCTCCCCTTCCTTCCCCATGTTGTGTTGCATTTGGTTCTGGTCCGTCTCCCCATCGTCCGCCCATTCCCTCCCTTTCCTCTCACTTGTTGCTGCGGTTTTGTTCCGCTCTGCTGCTGTTGGTCCTCCTCCGAAATTGACGCCGCCTCGGCCAATTCACGCGATGTCAACTCGCGTTCATCCGCCCTGTCTCCCGCGTAATTTAACTGATAATTGTTGTTGCTGTCGGGCAATGGCTTAAACGCTTCCGAAGGGGGCAGCGGTGTTGGCCCGGGGGTTGAGGGAAAGGAGGCGGGGGGACGCGGAACGGACGGAGGTGGCGGAGGGGGAGGGGCCGGGAGCAGTACGCCGGCATTTCCACCTTAAGCAAACAATACCATTTTGCCCACAATTGCTGAACCTCACCTCCTTGGCAATGTTGGCACGAGCCGGGCGAGCCGGGCCCACCCGGTGGTCCTAAACGATTATTATCATTTGTTATTGGTGATGCCCAGCACATTCACCTGGTGGTCCTGGCAATCCCGGGTTCCCTTCTGAGCCGCGATCTCCCACAAAACCGCGAACCCCGGAAGGGCCTGAAATGACAAAATGCCTTCACAAAATCACCATGTGTTGCCTTCGGCGGATTACCTTCAATGCCCGCTTTGCCGTCGTGGCCTCGTCCGCCCGGCGGTCCTCTCGGCCCTTTTGTTAATAATCCGTTTAGGTTTAAATTTACTTTTTTTTACCCGTCGCTCCCGACGGTCCGGTCGGGCCTGGCGGTGCTCCGTTCAGCACTTTGCCTCTGTCTCCGGATGGGCCCTTCTCTCCCGAACATCCGGGCTCTCCCCTTGGGCCCGGAGGTCCCGGCGGGCCTGGTCGATTATGTTCTGACACGAAACGGTTTTGTTTGATATTTCAAAATGTCGTGCTGATCCCCCGGTTACCTCCCGCTTTGCCCGTTTGTCCCAGCTTGCCCATGTTCCCCCGCGGCCCTTTTGATCCCGGCAGCCCGGGGGGCCCCGGCGCCCCTTGCGGACACTGAAAATGTGTAAGCCTTTAGAACGCACTTCCCTCTCTAATGTATTTGTCCCCCCACCTTCTGACAGCTTTCCGCTCCCGCGGGGGGTGCCGGTAAATATTTGCCGGGCCTTCCCGGATAGCCCGGCTTTCCCGGCACCCCGTCATTGCCCGGCTTCCCGTCCATACCTGACCGTCCCCTTGCGCCAGGAGGACCTTCAAAAATAAAAATATACTGAAAAATACTTATTTTTGGGACGGGATAACCCTGACTGCACGAACAACAAGCGGAATGACTTGCAGCGAGTACGGCGGAATAACGCGAAAACGAATTCGCCGAGGGAGAAGCACCGCGTCGGATGCGCTTTTCGGCACGGACGCCAAATGTGACAGAGGACGAAAAGCGACGCCAAATGTCACGACTCTCCAACTAATTAAGAATATTACTGTATTGGGCATCAAATGGTAATTAGCGCCATAATTGATATTTGGTTGTTGACCTTGCAATGTTCGGCATTGTCCATTAGTGCAGTGATGCGCTGCTGGACATGTAAATGCGCAATTGGCAACAGAACGACAGTGGCCATTAGACAAACGGTGGACAAAACAGTGGCAAAGAAAACAGACTCACGGCAAGCGAACAAAGGGAAAAGGACAGCGGCACGGGAAGAGGAGGGCATTTTTGGGAGGGGGGGCAATGAATGAAAATGAATTTGGAGGGGAGAAAAAAGTGATTAAATAAGTGCCGGTGATCGAAAAATGACCCAAATCGGACTGATCAGCGGCATTGCAAAGAGAGAAGCAAACAAAGGGCGGCGCGGAAGCGAAACCGAAAAGGGTTGCGGGAAGGAATGCGGACGATGAGCGGACGACGGAAAAGAGGGCGACACAAATTAGGACAATTCAGTATCACTGCTAAAAGGGAAAAAGGGGGAAGGGCATTCGGCGACAAAAGGCACCGATCGGACCAATCGCTAATTAAGTGAAAAGTGAGTCGAATTCCCGGACAATTTCTAAATTTAAACCTAAAGTGATTCTGAACAATAATTCGAACTTGTTAATGATCAGCTGATAATCACCACAGGGCACGAATTGTACGCATTTGCATGTTTTGCCCTCGTTGGGCTTTATTTTGGCAGATTTAGTTCATTATGGCATTTTTTTGTCATTTTTCGTATTTAGAAGGCATAAGACGCCATTTCAAAGTCCGCCCGCCGCCAATTTTTTTCCTTAAAAGCTCCTCCAGCTTTTTTCGACAATTCAAAAAAAAACATTTTGCAAATTTTTCTTTATGTAGTGCTGCTTGCTATACAACAATATGAGTAAAGAAAAAAGAATATATGATCATGCGTTCATGGGTAGAACAACATAAACAATATATAAGTGATGCAATCCTGTGAAGAACATGTTGACTAGGTTGAGTGACGCTGACCAGGGCAACCACCACACGACAACTAAAACTAGCCTTTTAGTAACATTGGCGATGTTCGACAACAGTATCGATCAAATTTTCCATTATTAGCCCGTGAATGCGTGATCATATTCTTTTTTCTTTACTCATATTGTTGTATAGCAGCACTACATAAAGAAAAATTCGCAAAATGTTTTTTTTTAATTGTCAAAAAATGTTCGACGGTGTCCGGGGTTCGAAATGGGTCAAAATAGAGGTCAGATTTGTACTCAGCGCCCCAAAATACCCCTAGAAACATATTTCCAGAATTTTAGAAAAAAAAAAAAAATCGGGACGAGTAAACTCCACCTTTACCCAAATATTTGAATGCCATCGGGAGAAGTCGTATAAAAAGCAATGCATTTATTAAAAATGTAAATAAAATAAAATAAAATGATAAAATCTGTGTAATCGGATTAAAGAATCGCATTCAAATTGTTCGAACACGCTCAAAAGAAGGCTTTTTATTGCTGTTTAACACACTTTCATCAACAAATAAATTGGAAACCCCAAAAAACGCACTCACCCCAAAATGACCCCTCGCCGATTTCGCATAGAGTGGAACGCGCCAACAAAATGTCGTATCTAAGTGAAATCCGACAAAGTATCATCTAACAAACCGACAAAACACCGACAAGCAAAAATCCGACAAATGTCGGTCGGCTCGACATAATCTTGACTCGACAAAATCCCAATGAAATTTCCTAAATTACAAATTTTCTTTGAGACTTAGTGAGGCTTATTGGAATGAGGCGATATTCGTTTTTGGCTGAGTCAATATTTTTTTCGGCACAAGGAAATGGGCCCAGGAATGAACCAAAAAGTGAGAGGAAAAAATAACACAAAAAGGTTTTGAATGGCACAGAAAAGGCAAAATTGGATTATATTTTAAACAAATGGAACTCATAAGCCAAAGAAAGACAGCTGAAGAATAGGCATAACTGAGGTAAAGTAAATTTGTGATTATTTTCGAACATTTTTAATTCATTCGATCGAAGGAGCGGAAAACAAAACAAAAATAGCAAAAAATGAGCGATTGTCAAGAGTATATTTTAATTTGTCATAAAACCATTCGGCCTCTCACCATTTCGTCCGTCCGTTTCTTTTGCCACTTTTTCAATTGAGAGAAGGAAGTTTATCATTGGCCAACAAACAAAGCAAAACACTCATCAGTGACCACTGAATAATTAGTATTCAATCAATTTATAATGAAAATGCCAATTTTAAAGGAGAGGGACTGAACCGGTGGCTTAAAGTGAAAATGAGGCTAATTTGAAACTTTGTTATTTCTAACTACAAAAAAAAAAACCCTAAATTTCCTCCAGCGGCGTCACACCGGCAAAAAGGAGCGAATCTGAGAATAAATTGAGGATAAACTGTTAAATTCGTTTAGGTATTAAAGTTTGGATTTAAAAAACGATACTTTAAACTTTTAATTCCATTCGGCACCTTTTTATTGCGTTTGGTCAGTGAGTGCCAATGCCAACATTTTATGGTCGGTTGGCTTCCTTTTTGCATTTGCCCTCTCTCGCCCTTTTAATTTGTTATTTTTTCAATATTTTGCTTAACCTTGTCGTGTCTTCCATCCATTGCCACTTTTGTCCGATTATTCGCGTTTTCCCAACGGATTTCTCAGATCGTAAATGTCGAGAAGAGGGGCAAGCAAAAGGCGAAGTTGGCGCGTGAAGAAAAAAATGACTTTGAGCAGAAGGCAAAGGGCCAAAACGAAGGCGAAAAAAATGAGAAAAAAGCCGAGGGGAGAGGGAGAAAATTCGGTGGAAGAGGGAGAAGAAGCGGAGAGAGAGAAAGAGTGAGGGAAAAGCATAGGGAAAATGGGGAGGGGGGGGGGGAAAGGGAGGGGAGGAGAGGGGAAACAAAGACAAGAAGATAGAGCAGTAGCAGAAGATGAACAGAAGAAGATGGAGCAGTAGCAGAAGATGAACAGAAGAAGATGGAGCAGTAGCAGAAGATGAACAGGAGAAGATGGAGCAGTAGCAGAAGATGAACAGGAGAAGATGGAGCAGTAGCAGAAGATGAACAGAAGAAGATGGAGCAGTAGCAGAAGATGAACAGAAGAAGATGGAGCAGTAGCAGAAGATGAACAGGAGAAGATGGAGCAGTAGCAGAAGATGAACAGGAGAAGATGGAGCAGTAGCAGAAGATGAACAGAAGAAGATGGAGCAGTAGCAGAAGATGAACAGGAGAAGATGGAGCAGTAGCAGAAGATGAACAGGAGAAGATGGAGCAGTAGCAGAAGATGAACAGAAGAAGATGGAGCAGTAGCAGAAGATGAACAGAAGAAGATGGAGCAGTAGCAGAAGATGAACGAAAAAGGCACTGGAAGTCAAAATGAGAAAAGAGATAGAAAACAATTTTAAACATCATAAAAAAATGCCATAAAAGATCAGTTCGCCAAATAGATTAAAAAATTAAAATTCCTAATCAAACCCTCTCTTTTCTAATCTGTATTTGTTATATTCGCGGTTAACGCTAGGAAAAACTGCTTTAATTGTGAACAGTTGATTTGAAAAAAAGAAGCAGGTTTTATCTTTGGCACTGTTTTACTCGTTTTTCTTTTTATTCTATCATTGGTTCTGCTTACTTCTAATTTTGTGAATGTGTCGCACACCTTCTTTATCTTTTATCACTTCTTTTCGTCAATGGCACTTTTCGCTATTGGCGGGCCGCTCCGCGGCTTTTTGTCGATTTTTTTGAAGAAAAACAAATTTTGTTAAAGTCGAAATTCAGTCCGAGCACTTTTTTCTTCCTTAAAAATGGCAAGCGCGCCCCCTAATTCGCATTTTCTTTATCGTTTCTGACTGTTTTATTAAATATTTTTGTGGCAAAAAATTAAATTAAAGTTAAACAGGAACATCGTAGTCGAATTGGACAAGTGACAATTTGGCTTTTTGCCGTCGCTTCGTCGGTAGTTCGGCTGTCAAATTTCCGCTCTCAAAGGGCGCGAAATGATTGGCGTTCTGTCCTTCCACGCGTTTTCGTTCCGTTCGTTTTGGCCCTTTCGGTTGCGCATGTGCCATTTGAAAAGCAAACAGCCAAAGGCACTGATCAGCAGAAGGAAGACGACAGACAGAAACAAAAGGACGGACGAACTGACCGGAGGGGCCAAAGTGAGCAGAGGGGAGGAAGAGAGAGAGTGGAAATGGAGGAGAGACGGAGAGAGTGCGGACGAAGCGCCGACGGGCGAAGACGGGGCGGAGGACTGAAAGAAACGCACAAATAACTCGGCTTTTAAAATTGCCCTGAATTTCGAAACCCCTCCCCTTCCCTCCCACATTTTCACCCATTTTTCCCTGTTTTTGGCCCACCCTTTCAGCGTTCGCTTCGTTTTGCATTGCTCCGCTTGCTCTTGTTTCTGCAGGTTGTTGAGGACTTCTCAGTTGTTAATGCGAATTGCTAATGAAAATAGAAGAAAACAGAATTATTTGATGCAAAGTCCAATTGACAAAGTGCCAAAAACCCGACAAAACAAAAAAGAACAGAAAAAAGCATTTTCATCGAAATGAATGGCCAAAAAAGAGAAATGAATGAAATGGCGAAAAGAAAAGTCTCGTCAAAATGGAGCGAATCGCCCATTGATTTGCACCGTTAAAATTTGTCCATTCGATCGCTACTGCTTCGTTTTATTATTACACCATTTTTTGTGCGTTGGGACAAATAAATACTGATGATGATAAATGATGGGGATGATCCTTCCCCTCTCCCCCATTCCCATCTCCCCTTCCTCTCTATCTCTCTCCGCCCTCTCTCTCTCCTTCTTTCCTCTCTCCCCCTTTCCCCTCTCCCCTTTCCCCTCTCCCTTCCCCCTCGCCTCCTCTCCCCCTTCCTCTCTATCTCCTCCTTTCCTCTCTCTCTCCTCCTTTCCTCTCTCCCCCTTTCCCTGTCCTCCTCCAAACCCTAACCGTTCACCATCTCTCTCCCTCCTTTTATCCTTTATTCCAAATCTCTCTTTCCCTCTCTTCCCCTTCCTCTCTATCTCTCCCACCCTCTCTCTCTCCTCCTTTCCTCTCTTCCCCATTCCCCTCTCCCCCTTCCTCTCTATCTCTCTCAGCCCTCTCTCTCCCCCTTTCCGCTGTCCCTCTCCAACCCCTAACCGTCAACCCCTAACCGTTCACCATCTCTCTCCCTCCTTTTATCCTTTATTCCAAATCTCTCTTTCCCTCTCTTCCCCTTCCTCTCTATCTCTCCCACCCTCTCTCTCTCCTCCTTTCCTCTCTTCCCCATTCCTCTCTCCCCCTTCCTCTCTATCTCTCTCAGCCCTCTCTCTCCCCCTTTCCGCTGTCCCTCTCCAACCCCTAACCGTCAACCCCTAACCGTTCACCATCTCTCTCCCTCCTTTTATCCTCTACCCCTAATCCCTCTTTCTCTCTCTCCACCTTCCGTCACCATTCTTAACTTTCTCTCTATCCCTCTACTCGTCTTCTAAATCTGCAGCTATTGTTTTAGCCATTTGAAAGTACGTGGCAACAACTATCCGGGCGCAATGTTCTGGTCACTTATCGAAAGCGTGTGCCAACAAAATCTCACCCGACATAATCTGTCACCTCAGCCAAAATGATCAAAACTCGACTCACTCTTAACAGAAAATCCGATAAGATTTCAGAGAAAATTTTAGGAAATTTCACTGTAATTTTATGAAGGTGAGATTTTGTCAAAGCGCCTAAAATAGAGAAAAAAAGAGCAAATGTCGCGCGTACTTTTGTTTAATTCTTCCCACGTCCTTTTCTTTTTTTCTTTTTTTTTGATTGAATTGACGTAAAAGCACACGAACAATAGCATTTCATTGAGAAAAATTCATTTTAAAGTTCGCTTTTTCAAAATTTGCATTCTAAAAATGCCATTTCGTGTCAAAGAACGTCAATTGGCCAAAAACTTAAAAATTTAATTGAATTTGCCAGCCAATGGGAAATCGACTGACAGACAATTAAAAAGGTAATTAATTCATTTGAGTACAATTAAAAGTGCAAACACAAAATGGAGAGGAGGTAAAGCAATCACGCAAAGAAAGACATAGGGAATAGGTCAAAATTGGGAAGGAAAAGTGAACGAAGAAAAGAAAATTGTGGCAGCCGAAAATGGCATTTGAAGGGGGGGGGGGACGGAATGCCAAGAAAAGCAAAAGTGAATTGGGCATGGAGAGAGGGCGGGGGGGGGAGGGGGAAAGGAAAGGAATTAATAGAAATTGAAATGGCATTTTAAAAAGTGTTAAAAAAAGAAATGAGTAAATTGGCACTTTATTAAGCCGAGAATTCAAGGTTGATGAGCAGAAACAGTTTAAAAGAACCATTGTTAAAATGCTTTTTAAAATGTAAAGTTAAAACTGTGAAAATTAATTTTGGTTTTCTCGCGACAACACATTTTTGATTGTTTGTTTGGCACTTATGCCCATTTCGCTTGGTTTGCTTTCGGGACCCTCCCGCCCCTCTATTCTCTACCCCCTCCCCCCCCCCCCCTCTTCTCCCACTCTCTCTTCCTTTCTCCCCCCCCCCCCCTCTTCTCCCACTCTCTCTTCCTTTCTCCCCCCCCCCCCTCCCTCTTCTCCCACTCTCTCTTCCTTTCTCCCCCTCCCGCCCATTGGCCGTGTGCGAATAGCAAAAAAATAGTATCGCCAAAGCATCTGATCAGTGATCAACTGATCAGCACATTCATTCCGTCCACCGCCGCATTCCTTCGTCGAATTTTCCGCTTTGATTCTGTTCAAATTCCTTCTCGGCTAACACAATTATTTATTTGTCAGAACATTTTTTGAATTTCTCATCATTTCCCCCTTTTTTTTGAATTTTAATTTTCTTTGCTTTTTTTTTGCCCTTTCGAATGTTCAGAGGCCAATGAAAAGTTCATCAGTAAGCAGCAGAATGTTTTTTTATTGTTGCTTATTTATTATTTTCTTCCCATTTGCTTTTGTACTTTTGTCTTTCTCTTTAAAATAAATAAATAAATTCGATCACTCACTAATTGCATATTAATTATTGCACTAATTGGTTCCAAATTAGTAATAATTCAAAACAAATAATTTGATGTGCAAAACGACAAACGATTTGAATGACCAAAATTTTTTTAGTGATATCATTTTAGATGAATGAATGAATGAATGAATCATTTTACAAAATGTGCGGGGGAGGGGGCCGGCGGCATTTCATTAAATTTGTCGGGTCGACTCATAAAATATTCCACAAATTTTTTGGAATGATTGTAAAGGTTAAGAAAAGAATTTACATAAAAATTTACTGAAAAAGTGAAAGGCAAAACAAAAAGGAAAGTGCAAAGTAATGGGGGAAGCTTAGCAAAAGCAAAAAAAGAAAAAAAGAAGCAGAAGTACCGCGGAAGAACACGCAAAAAGCCGTTATTTATTAGGTCATTATAAGCAAATGGCGTAAGAGGGGAAAAAAGGGAGGGGGAGAAAATGATATGAAAAGATAATAATGGACAAATGATAAGGCCATCCCATCCATTCATCATCATCATCAGGGGGAAGAACAACAAACAGCTCATCAGCAAAACGCAACAAAAAAAGAGGAAGGAAGGAAGGAAAGAATAATAATGCACTTTAAAAGGCGGAAAAAGGAGAAATCATTCAGAAAAATAATTGAAATTGGGGCAAAGATTAATTAACGTCATCAGAATGAGCCAAATATAAAAGAGAGGGGGAAAATAGCCAATGCGTTGATCACTTCTCTTCTTCTTCACTCAGTCAATCATTCTTTCGTTCTTTCGTTCGTTCGCTCATTTGGTCAATGCAAAATGACAGCAGTTGCAGTCGCACTTTTTCTGCCCCTCCCCCCGTTTTTTCTTCGGTTTCGTAAGTTTCGTTTTGGCCAATTTCCCATGGCATTGCTTGTGGCCAAGTGCACCAATTGCGCAGTTGCACAGATTTGCAGCCGAAATAACTCTTTCCCATGGCCATTTGCATTGTGCCACGGCACTTTCCCCATTTGCCTGTCCCGAGTTGCCATTCTCGCAGCAGTAAAGTCGTGCCTGTTTACGTATGGCCCCAAATTACGTTGGAATTTGCCCGCCCGTTTTGTGCAGCACGCGGGGAGGGGGCGGAGCTTACTGAGGGAATGGCGACGATGGCCAAAGGGGGGGGGAAGGGAGGGGGGGGGGCGAAAGGGGGACACGCGATGGCCATAAATAGGGCAACGCCATTGGACGAGGCATCAGTCAGTGGGCCAATAGCTGCTAACTGAACACCCGCATTCAGAGACAAAACCTCACTCATTCCCAATCAAATTCAAGCCATTCTAAGCCCAAAACAAAACGACACAATGACAAATGCCAATTCGAACAATAAAAGGGTGCTGATCACCGGCGCCAACCAGGGCATTGGACTGCACACGGCACTTCTGCTGGCAAAGCAAGGATTTGACATCACTTTGGCATGTCGAAACGAGGGACGCGCACTGGAGGCGATGAGGCAGATCAGGAAGCAGAATGCAGACATCCAAGTGCAATGGATGCGCGTCGACTTGGCCCAGCTGGACAGTGTACGCGAAATGGTGGAGCAGATCAGGCAGAAGAAATGGTAGGAAAGGCACGCGGTAATGGCATGACCAATGACCAATGCCCGTTTAGCTTCTTCGACGTGGCCATTCTCAACGCGGGTGTACTGTTGCCAAAAATGCCCAAAACGGTGGACGGCCACGAGCAGACTTTCCAAGTGAACTTCCTGGCCCACTTTCTGCTCATCGACGGAATCATCACGCACCAATGCCCGGCCAAGCCGATCAGAGTGATCACTCTGACCTCCGTAATGCACAGGTGGGCAAAGGGAGGCCAAGTGCCGGCCAAAGGCCACCGACTGACCAACCCCATTTTCAGATTTTGTGGCAACATTTTCCCGATCGAGAAGGACCCATCCAAGTGGGCGCGGATGTTCGACGGCGCCCGGCGCTGGAAGGCGTACGCCCTGAGCAAGTTCGCCACGGCTTTGCTCGCCCAGCATTTGAACGCGCGCGAAGGCGTCAAAGCGTTCGCAGTGCACCCGGGAGCGGTGAAGACGCAAATGGCTGACGCGGTTGGCTCCAAAGGCACGCGGAAACTGCTATTCTTCCTCAAGCGCATACTCATCGAACCGGTGAGTGCCAGAGAAAGGACGAATCACCAAAAAGTCGGCACAATTCAAAGGCAAAAATGTGGGCCGAAAAAATTCCCCGACAAACAATTAAGTACATTTGCAAAGACTAATCTTTGTCCAATTAACCATGCATACAAAAGACCAATCTGTGGCCAATTAAACATGCATACAATGTCCCTGTCTGGCCCATTTCCTCTTTTCCAATTGCCACAAATTAAATCGTTTAGCACTTTTAATTAATTACACGCAATGTTAGTCTTGCAAGTGCCGTCCCCTCCGGGCAGAAACTGTCAACCATCACTTACAGTAGACAAATTTTGTAATTTCCCTTTTCTCAGGAAGCCGCCGCGGAAAACGTTGCGTTCTGCGTGCTGAACGATCTCGGCTTTAATCAGTACCGCAACGCCGGCCGCGCCCACAAATTCTCGTCCTCCGCCTGCAAACGGCGCAACTTGGACGCGCTTGTCCAACTCGCATTCCAATTGACCGCTCCCTTCCGCGCCCGCCCCGTCGCCGCCCCCGCGGCGTAAAAGGCAAAGGAAATGGACGCGGGCGGCGGCAGAGGCCAAAGAATGACGAATCATTCGAATGAATGAATGATCAAATTAATTTATTATTTATTTATTTGCCCATTCTCATCTCAATGTATTAATAATATTTATTCATTCGCAATCACTCATTTTTTATTTTTCATTATTTGCTTTAATATTTTGAATAAATTCAAATAATTTTTCATTTTTTTTAATTCGTTTGTCCCCTTTTCTGACCCATTTTTGCACTTTTACGTGTACTCTAATTATCAATTATCATTATGCCTCCTTCCTTTTTGGGTTTTTTCCATTTTCTTTCTCCTTTTGGCTCCGTTTTTCTCTTTTTGTAATTCACCCCCCCCCCGGCATTTCTTCAATTTTTTCTTTTTCTTTTTTATCATTTTTGCACATTTCCTCCCCCCCCCCCGGCCCAATTTGTCCTTTTCCTTTTCTTCATGTTCTAATGATTAAAGTGCAAATATTTTTTGGATTAATTACCTAATTAATAGCGTTAATTAATTGCATAATGATTAATTTAGTTTTTAATTTCAAATGATGCAATTCATTTAGTAGTTAATGAATTGAAAGGAGCAAAAACCAACGAATGCATTGCGAAATGCCCGCACATTTTACCCATTTATTGGGGGAAACCAACCGTCGGCGAAAGGAGAGTGTCTCCCGTCCATTACCAAATTTGGCCTTGAAATTGTCATTTTGATTTTCCACTGCATTTCCCTCTCTCTCTCTCCCGCTCTCTCTCTCTCTCCCCCTCTCTCTCTCTCTCTCCCCTCCTCCCCTTTCTCTCTCTCCCCCTCTCTCTCTCTCTCCCCCTCTCTCTCTCTCACTCTTTCTTTAACCATTACTCTCTTTTGCTACCCTTTTTTGGGTCTCTTACCACGTGTCTGTCCACACATTTGCTCCTTCCCCTTTATTTTTACGGCTTTTTTCAGATGTCATTTCTTTTTCTTCTTTCCGTTATCCTAAATATCTCTCTCTCTCTGTCTCTCTCTTTTCCTTCTTCCTCTATCCATCAATTTCTCCCCTTTTCATTCTCTTGCCCTCTCTCTCTCTCTCTTTCTATCTTTCTCCCCCTTTTCCCTTCCTCTCCATTCATTTTTCCCTTTTTCACTCTTCTCCTCCCTCTCTCCCCTTTTCATTCTCTTGCCCTCTCTCCTCTCTCTATCTCCCCCTCTCTCTCTCTCTCACTCTTTCTTTAACCATTACTCTCTTTTGCTACTCTTTTTTAGTCTCCTACCACGTGTCTGTCCACCCATTTTCTCTTTCCCCTTTATTTTTACGCCTTTTTCAAGTGTCTTTTTTTTCTTCTTTCCATTATCCTACGTATTTCTCCTTCCTTCTTCCTCTATCCATCCATTTCTCCCTTTTTGGTCTCATGCCCTCTCTCGCTCTCTATCTCTCTCTCCCCCTTTTCCCCTCTCCCATTCATTTCTCCCTTTTCCACTCTTCCCCTCCCTCTCTTCTTTTTTCCCTCTCTTTTTTCCTTCTCTTGCCCTCTTTTCCTTCCTCCCCTTATCTCTCCTCCCCTCCTTTGCCTCTCCAAATTTCATTTCCTTTTCCGACATTCCCTCTAAAAATGTTTTTGTTTCTTTGCACTTTTATTGCCTCCGTTTATTGCGTCAAAAGTGAAGTAACAATAATAATAAACTTATAATTATAATAAACCCACTCTGTGATGAGAATGAAGCCAAAATGAGCACAAAAATGGCACCGCTTTCACTGATTTTCCTTTGCCCTTTCGCCCGTTCATTCCTTTCAATTGCATTTGTTCTTTTGGCACTTTTAAGCAACAGAAAAAGTGTTCTTTGACAGTACAAAATACCAATTAATTGAAGCTGCGCATTTTTGCTTAACTTTCTTTTTGAAAATATTTTTTAACTGAAAAAACGGAAAAAGAAATGCCAAAAACGGGGAAATAAACGCATTATAAAAGTGCAAAAAGACGACGGGGGTTAAAAAGGGGAGGGAAATACCAAAGGAAAACCCAATAAGTGTTTATTGTTGTGGTTCTTTTGGTGGGTTATGCCCTCCCCTTCCCCTCTTATTGCCCTTTCTCCCCCTCCCTCTCACTATCCTCTTTTCTTTATCCCTCTCTCTCTCTCTCCCACTTCCCTCCCCCTCCCTCTCACTATCCTCTTTTCTTTATCCCTCTCTCTCTCTCTCCCACTTCCCTCCGCCCCTCCCCTTCCCCTCTTATTGCCCTTTCTCCCCCTCCCTCTCACTATCCTCTTTTCTTTATCCCTCTCTCTCTCTCTCCCACTTCCCTCCGCCCCTCCCCTTCCCCTCTTATGCCCTTTCTCTCCCTCCCTCTCACTATCCTCTGTTCTTTATCCCTCTCTCTCTCTCTCCCACTTCCCTCCGCCCCTCCCCTTCCCCTCTTATTGCCCTTTCTCTCCCTCCCTCTCACTATCCTTTTTTCTTTATTCCTCTTTCTCTCTCTCTCCCATTTCCCTCCGCCCCTCCCCTTCCCCTCTTATTGCCCTTTCTCTCCCTCCCTCTCACTATCCTCTTTTCTTTATCCCTCTCTCTCTCCTCTCCCACTTCCCTCCACCTCCCTCTCACTATCCTCTTTTCTTTATCCCTCTCTCTCTCTCTCCCACTTCCCTCCGCCCCTCCCCTTCCCCTCTTATTGCCCTTTCTCTCCCTCCCTCTCACTATCCTCTTTTCTTTATCCCTCTCTCTCTCTCTCTCCCACTTCCCTCCGCCCCTCCCCTTCCCCTCTTATTGCCCTTTCTCTCCCTCCCTCTCACTATCCTCTTTTCTTTATCCCTCTCTCTCTCTCTCCCACTTCCCTCCGCCCCTCCCCTTCCCCTCTTATTGCCCTTTCTCTCCCTCCCTCTCACTATCCTTTTTTCTTTATTCCTCTTTCTCTCTCTCTCCCATTTCCCTCCGCCCCTCCCCTTCCCCTCTTATTGCCCTTTCTCTCCCTCCCTCTCACTATCCTCTTTTCTTTATCCCTCTCTCTCTCTCTCCCACTTCCCTCCACCTCCCTCTCACTATCCTCTTTTCTTTATCCCTCTCTCTCTCTCTCCCACTTCCCTCCCCCTCCCTCTCACTATCCTCTTTTCTTTATCCCTCTCTCTCTCTCTCCCACTTCCCTCCGCCCCTCCCCTTCCCCTCTTATTGCCCTTTATCTCCCTCCCTCTCATTATCCTCTTTTCTTTATCCCTCTCTCTCCCACTTCCCTCCCCCTCCCTCTCACTATCCTCTTTTCTTTATCCCTCTCTCTCTCTCTCCCCACTTCCCTCCCCCTCCCTCTCACTATCCTCTTTTCTTTATCCCTCTCTCTCTCTCTCCCACTTCCCTCCGCCCCTCCCCTTCCCCTCTTATTGCCCTTTCTCTCCCTCCCTCTCACTATCCTTTTTTCTTTATTCCTCTTTCTCTCTCTCTCCCATTTCCCTCCTCCCATTCCCTTCCCCTCTTACTGCCCCTTTCTCTCTCTATCCTCTTTCCTTTATTCTTATCTCTCTCCCCTTCCCCTCTCACCACCCCTTAACTCCCTCCCTCTCTTTTTCCCTATCACCGTCCCTTTCTCCCTCGCCCCCCTCATCTCTCTCTCTCTCTCTCTATCCCTCCCCCTTTTAGCCAGTTAATGATGTCATTTATTAATTTTTTTTTGCTTTTTTCTCTTTGTTTTTCTGTCAGGAATTTCCGCCCGTTGTCCTTTTTAGAGACATTCACTAAATTTGGAAAATGAATAGGCAAAAACAAAAAATAAAATAATTTCCTCACCGAAAAGACAAGAAAAAAGCAAAAAATTTGCCAATGTCAGAACAAAAAGTGCCAAAACAATTGAAAGAGAAAGAAGGAAAAAGAAAGTGCCAAGAAAAATAGAAATTTGGGGGAAACGAAACAAAATTAAATCGAACGATAATTTAAGAAAATAGGAGAAAATTGTAAAAAGGGGACAAACGAATTAAAAAAAAAATGAAAATTTATTTGAATTTATTCAAAATATTAAAGCAAATAATGAAAAATAAAAAATGAGTGATTGCGAATGAATAAATATTATTAATACATTGAGATGAGAATGGGCAAATAAATAAATAATAAATTAATTTGATCATTCATTCATTCGAATGATTCGTCATTCTTTGGCCTCTGCCGCCGCCCGCGTCCATTTCCTTTGCCTTTTACGCCGCGGGGGCGGCGACGGGGCGGGCGCGGAAGGGAGCGGTCAATTGGAATGCGAGTTGGACAAGCGCGTCCAAGTTGCGCCGTTTGCAGGCGGAGGACGAGAATTTGTGGGCGCGGCCGGCGTTGCGGTACTGATTAAAGCCGAGATCGTTCAGCACGCAGAACGCAACGTTTTCCGCGGCGGCTTCCTGAGAAAAGGGAAATTACAAAATTTGTCTACTGTAAGTGATGGTTGACAGTTTCTGCCCGGAGGGGACGGCACTTGCAAGACTAACATTGCGTGTAATTAATTAAAAGTGCTAAACGATTTAATTTGTGGCAATTGGAAAAGAGGAAATGGGCCAGACAGGGACATTGTATGCATGTTTAATTGGCCACAGATTGGTCTTTTGTATGCATGGTTAATTGGACAAAGATTAGTCTTTGCAAATGTACTTAATTGTTTGTCGGGGAATTTTTTCGGCCCACATTTTTGCCTTTGAATTGTGCCGACTTTTTGGTGATTCGTCCTTTCTCTGGCACTCACCGGTTCGATGAGTATGCGCTTGAGGAAGAATAGCAGTTTCCGCGTGCCTTTGGAGCCAACCGCGTCAGCCATTTGCGTCTTCACCGCTCCCGGGTGCACTGCGAACGCTTTGACGCCTTCGCGCGCGTTCAAATGCTGGGCGAGCAAAGCCGTGGCGAACTTGCTCAGGGCGTACGCCTTCCAGCGCCGGGCGCCGTCGAACATCCGCGCCCACTTGGATGGGTCCTTCTCGATCGGGAAAATGTTGCCACAAAATCTGAAAATGGGGTTGGTCAGTCGGTGGCCTTTGGCCGGCACTTGGCCTCCCTTTGCCCACCTGTGCATTACGGAGGTCAGAGTGATCACTCTGATCGGCTTGGCCGGGCATTGGTGCGTGATGATTCCGTCGATGAGCAGAAAGTGGGCCAGGAAGTTCACTTGGAAAGTCTGCTCGTGGCCGTCCACCGTTTTGGGCATTTTTGGCAACAGTACACCCGCGTTGAGAATGGCCACGTCGAAGAAGCTAAACGGGCATTGGTCATTGGTCATGCCATTACCGCGTGCCTTTCCTACCATTTCTTCTGCCTGATCTGCTCCACCATTTCGCGTACACTGTCCAGCTGGGCCAAGTCGACGCGCATCCATTGCACTTGGATGTCTGCATTCTGCTTCCTGATCTGCCTCATCGCCTCCAGTGCGCGTCCCTCGTTTCGACATGCCAAAGTGATGTCAAATCCTTGCTTTGCCAGCAGAAGTGCCGTGTGCAGTCCAATGCCCTGGTTGGCGCCGGTGATCAGCACCCTTTTATTGTTCGAATTGGCATTTGTCATTGTGTCGTTTTGTTTTGGGCTTAGAATGGCTTGAATTTGATTGGGAATGAGTGAGGTTTTGTCTCTGAATGCGGGTGTTCAGTTAGCAGCTATTGGCCCACTGACTGATGCCTCGTCCAATGGCGTTGCCCTATTTATGGCCATCGCGTGTCCCGCTTTCGCCCCCCCCCTCCCTTCCCCCCCCCTTTGGCCATCGTCGCCATTCCCTCAGTAAGCTCCGCCCCCTCCCCGCGTGCTGCACAAAACGGGCGGGCAAATTCCAACGTAATTTGGGGCCATACGTAAACAGGCACGACTTTACTGCTGCGAGAATGGCAACTCGGGACAGGCAAATGGGGAAAGTGCCGTGGCACAATGCAAATGGCCATGGGAAAGAGTTATTTCGGCTGCAAATCTGTGCAACTGCGCAATTGGTGCACTTGGCCACAAGCAATGCCATGGGAAATTGGCCAAAACGAAACTTACGAAACCGAAGAAAAAACGGGGGGAGGGGCAGAAAAAGTGCGACTGCAACTGCTGTCATTTTGCATTGACCAAATGAGCGAACGAACGAAAGAACGAAAGAATGATTGACTGAGTGAAGAAGAAGAGAAGTGATCAACGCATTGGCTGATCCCAACACTTTTTATCGAATCATCACTTCCTCCATCCATTCACATTTTGTACTTTGCTTATATTATTTGTACATTTTTTTTTGCTTTTGTAATTCATTAAATTTTGTTTAAAATGGCCAAATAAGGCTCAAGGTCATTTGTTGCATTTTTTGCTCTTTAGTCGTTTTTAAAAAGAACCGAATGCTCTGTGCTGGGGGAGGGGGCATAGACATGAGCTGCTGGAAAGAGAATGAGAGAGAGAAGAGAGGAGTGAGAGAGAGATAGAAGGAAAGAGAGAGAGAGAAGAGAAGAGTGAGAGAGAGATAGAATGAACGAGAGAAGAGAGAAGAGAAAGAGAGATAGAAGGGAGAGAGAGAGAGCGAGAAGGGAGAGAGAGAAGAGAGCGAGAGAGATTGAATAAAGAGGAGAGAAGGAGAAGGAATAAAAGAGAGAGAGAATGAAAGTGAGAGAGAGAAGAGAGAGAGAGAGAGAACGAGAGAGAGAGAAGAGAGAGAAGATAGAGAGAGGAAGGGGAGAGAGAGATAATAGAAAGAGAGAGAGAGAGCGAGAAGGGAGAGGGAGAAAAAGGGCGAGAGAGATTGAATAAAAGAGAGAGAGAGAGAAGAGAAGAAAAGAGAGCGAGAGAGATTGAATAAAAGAGAGAAGAGAAAGAATGAAAGCGAGAGAGAGAAGAGAGAGAGAGAAGAGAGCGTGAGAGCGTGAGAGAGAAAGAAGAGAGAGAGAGCGAGAAGGGAGAGAGAGAGAGAAGAGAGTGCGTACTCACTTCATTACCGTAAGAGGGTGGAGGGGACGCGGAAAGGGGTCACTACCGTATATATAAGAGGTAAATGAACAAAGAAAGAAGCAGCATCACATCTTCCCATATAACACAACTCACTCATCACTCATCACCAACCATCTCTTCCAATACTACAATTTGTCATTTACTTTTTTTCGATTGTTTGTTATTATGGCTAATTTATACTAATTAAATTAAGTATTCCCAACATAAATACGTAGTACACAAAGCGTAACATTATTAATGGACTTGCACAAAAAAATTGACTGAATTTGGGGGGGGGGGGGGGGTCAGAAAAAAATGGTCAATTAAAGGAAAGTGGGCAACATTTAGGCGCTGTATGAGCTCGACCGGTTTGATCACACTTTTTCAAAATTAGTGTTCGGTAAGACGGAAGAGAATCGTCGAGCTTTTTCTGATTGGCGCGGGGGCGGGGGAGGGGAGGGGGGAGGGGGGATGACAGATTGCGGCACCATCCCCCCCCCCACCCTCTCACTCCTTACCCCTTCTCTCCTTACCCTCTCTCCCCTCAACCTCTCTCCTCCCCCTCTTGCCCCTACCCTCATACTGTTCCTTTCCCCTCTTTCACTTATCCCTCTGTCTCTTGCCCCTCCTCTTTCCCTTATTCCTCTTTCACCGCCTTTTTCTCTCTTCTTTCCCTTATTCCTATCTCCTTCTTTCTCCCCCCCCCCCTCTCTCTCTCTGTCCCCTCTCTCCCCATTCCCCTCTCCCCCCCCCCCTCTCTCTTTCTTCCTCTCTCTTTCTTCCCCCAATTTGTCAATTTGCGTGTTCGTTCATTGAATCAACTACAAATATTTTGTCTGTTTGATTGATCACTTCGGCTGCTGATCGGATGCCCTGTTTTCTTCAGCAACGAACGAATGATTCATCGGATTTTAATTATTAATTTGCTGTGCAATTGTAAATAATTCGTCTTTTGCCGATGTCCGTCCGTATCTTTGCTTTGGTTTGATAAAATAAATAACCCATTTAAAAGGGACTGCCATCTCCGCCCCTTTTGTCATATAAAGCAGATTATAATTACTTCCGTTTGGGCTAATACTGGAGAATTGTGATCCCGTCAGAAAATCAATTTAACGTTTTTATATTTAATCTAGGGTAAAAAAATTGCGCAGGAGTCAGAGAACAATTTTGGGAAATAATGACTTTGTCTATGATCAGACAATGGTTTGGAAAAAAGTATCACTGAAAATTAAAAGTTTAATTGCTCACAAATATTGTCAAATAATCGACTGTCTTTTTTTCGTGCATTTTTCTCTACTGAATCCCATCTTAGATGTGAATTCATTTCTGCCAGACCATATTTCTTCTTTATTAATTAGCACATTGGGATACACTTGGATAAATAATTTGAAAAACACATTAATTAATTCAAAAATTAAATGGAAAGACGAGGAAGTTGAAATATGTTTCTAATGAATCTGTCACAGGGCCAACCCCCGCGGCATTTCTCTCCCATTTATTTGTTCCTCCTTTTTTCTCACACCTTTCCCTTCCCTTCTCTCCCGCCCATCTTTGTCCTATTGGACGGCCGAAAGAGAAAGGACTAATCGTTCGACACTTTTTTGGCCCTTTTCCCCTCGACATGGCACTCTTATTTGACAAGTGTAATAATATAAGCATTATGATTTGTGGTTAACCTTTTCTCGAAATTAACAATCACAGAATACGGCAATGGTGGAAGGGAGAAATAAAAAGGAAGACTTTGGTGGAAAATTATGAACAAAAAAACAAAAAGAGAAGATCGTCACACAAAATGTTGTCCAGCAAAATGATTAAAAATTAACTGAAGTATTTAATTACTAGGGATGCCAAAAATATGTATAAAAAGTGATCAAAATATGTACATATGTAAAAAAATTGCCAAATAGTATAAAAAACCTTTAAATATGTACCAAAAATCTCCGAATATGGTAAAAAATTTGTGCTAATTTATTTAAAAAAAAGAAAAATTCTTCCCCATAATTTTAGTCCAGAAAATTTTGCACTTTTGAGCGCTTTTTCTTTAGTCAAAATGACATAGAAAAGCATTTTTTTTCCTACACAAAGGCAAGCGAAATAAATTTCATTGTTTCAAAAATTGTATATAAAATAAGAAAATATTTTTTTGGAGAATCTCCATTCTTAGGGGTCTATTTTTTAAAAAATATTTTACAAAAATTTAAAAATGTGAATTAAATATTAATCCCGAAATATGTAAAAATACGTAAATAGAAGTCCCAACCAGGAGTGGGGCGCGGACGAAAAAATCCCGCGGTCGCGGTTGAAATTTGCCACGGTCGCGAAAAAAAACGCCGCGAATCGCGGTCCGTTCTTTTTTGGGTTTTCCATTGTCATAAAAAGAGTGCTTTGGTCACTTCCTTTTTCATTGTGTCCTTTTTTTCGCCAATTTTGTTGCCTCCTTCTCCTCCTCTGTTTCGTCTGCTGTTGTTGGCGTCGGTCGGTTGCTGAAAAATTCTCGCAGACTTTGCATTTTCGTTGCCAATTGCTTTTCCTCCCCTCCTTCCCCGTTATTTTCGTTGTTTCTTCTCTTCCTTATGCATGTCACAACCAATCGTTGGGTGTCCGTCAGCAATTCCTTCAGTTCGGATAACGACGCATCAGCGATTTTGTTCGTTTTTGATGAGATATAAATGACCAATGGTTGGACAAATTTTCCTGAAATTAACATTTTAAAAAACGACGAAAACACACAATGGAAATGTAGGGCGAACATTTATGTGAGAAAATTTTTAATAAAAGGCTATTTAGAAATAAAAATCAATTCTTTCTGGAAATTAAAAAAAAAATTTTATAGTAGGAGAAAAGAATTTGTGGTTTTTTTTCTTAATTTTACGGGGCTGGGGGGAGAGTCACAAATCACACCCAAACAATGACAAATTTACCTGAGGCGTGAACCGTCACACCGAAGAACACTTTGAGGGTGAGCAAAACAGCCAAAAGGAGAAAGGTGGGGGGATCGGAACAGCTGATCAATTGGGAGCGCAATTCCGACTCAATTTTAAACTGCCGAACCAAACTGAAGACAATAAAAAGATTTGCAATTGTTTTTATTGGAATTTTTATTTCGGACATTTTCTAAAATTTCACCAGTGGCACCTAACAATGTCGTCGGACACCCGTCCCTTAGTAACTGTTAACTTATAAGCCTGAAGTTAGTTTTTTTAAGGAGAAAATCATTACAAAATTATCCAATATCTTTTAAGCAGCGCCTATCGGGCACTGCCTGACTCTCTTTCTTCTTCCCAATTTTTTTAAAAGCATAAAATTTTTTTTTGCTTCTGTTTGTGAGCAAAAAAGTTATACCACCATCTGAAACCGAGGTTCTTGCTAAGCCCACGATGAAAGCGTTTCCCAAGTGCCCGACTTGTAAATACCCCCCCCCCCCTCCCCCTCTCACCTTTCCTTTTTGTCCGGCTGTCGCAATTTCCCTCCATGGCCCGCAAGACGTTGGACGGCGTCATGAAAATGTTCAAATGAGTCGAAACTGTTGAACAATTCCTTGGCCACTTTTTGCGCCTCTTTGGACTCCAAAGAAGTGATGAGTTGTTCGCGATATTTTTGCTGAAAATTCTGTTGTTGAGGCGCTGGTTGAGAGCAGAAAGGATCGGCCAACGCGTGGAGCAGCGACTGGGCCAATTCAGTACAGAGGGAGCGCAACAGAAAGGCGCGAAGGTCAGCAGAAAGCGATTGGCCTGCCAATTTGAAAGGGGGGGAGGAGAAATGCAAATTAAATGGGTTAATATTATAAGATAATGATAAAAGAACCACCGAAAGGAGGGAGGAAGGGGGTAAAAAGTTTAAAAGTCCACGAAAGGATAAAAATAACTCAGCTAAAACTGATAAAATGCAAAGAACTCATGTGAGTGCATTCGGACAAAAATAAATAAATAATTATTTTATAAAATTTACTTTCTTCGAATATTTCCGTCCCCCTTTCGTAAAGGCAAATGTCCGCATATAATTCGCTGATTTTGCTCATTTTTTGCTCGTAAATTTCCCTCTGTCCCTGTTGCTCGCCAAATTCGACCTTAAGACGCCAAAATCAAATTTCAATTTTTGTCAGTAAAATTCGCCCCTTTCCCTTTTTTTGCTCACCCTTTTCCATTCTTCGGCTACGCATTCTCTGTACAATTTGTTCACTGCACTTTCAAATTCCTCCTCCAATTCTGCACGGAGTGATTCGGGCGGAAGCAAATCTTCGGAAGTGAATGTGCGCACCAATTCACCGAACACTTCGTCCAGTGGGAGTTTGGCGGTGGACAACGGATCGGAAAAGGACCAAAAGTCACAAAAAGTTTAATACAAAACGGACTCAGAATACAGATGACCCCTTTTAAAAGGGTCAATCAACCGTAAATCACCCGGTAAATTTGTCATCTTCCTTCGGGACATATTGGACTAAAATAAGATGAGTGTGGGAGGGGATTGCAAAATTAAAAAAGTTGAGTTTTTTAAATAAAATTTTCCATTAAGAAAAGATCCTCTCGCAGTTGACTATTTTTTGTTTGCGGTAAGCTTCCCATCTTTTCCGTGTCATGGCCTTCCCTTCCGTTTACCATTTTTTGGCTGTGACTCCGCCTCTGTCCCTCCTCCTCCTCTTCGTTTCCCCGCCGGCGCTGCACCGCCCTTTTTGGCACCGGCACTTTTGCCTTTTTTGCTGCCTGTCGGTCTGTCCATTTCCCACTCGTCCTTAGCAATTATTATTAATTTTTACCATTTAAATCCCCCATCTCCTCACTTTTTGTTGTTGCTTTTGTTGTTTCTCCGCCTTTTTTGCTCCCAAAAGGGTGTCCAAATGCGCTTTTCTCAGTTCGGGCGCGTCTTTTGCCGCTCTCTCACGAACAAATCCCTCCACCGCTCGAAGCCAATTGTCCATCAGTTGCGGATGCTCAAAAACAACAGAAAAATCATCGGTTGCACTGAAAAAAAAAAATGGAGATGTAATCAAAAGTGACGAATGACCGTAAAATCGCACGATTTCCATGTTTTTGAAGCATTTCGATGAATTTGGAATAATCGTCACTGGTCAAAAAAGAAAATTGAGGCGGCAAAATGTCAGAAATTGAACAGAAATGAATGGACTGAAGAAAATCTAAAGAAAAGCGAATTTGATTTAAAAAAGGGAAAAAAATACTTTGTGCCGACGATTCCAATTCTCGGCACAATTTCGAATCGGAAAGCACAACAGAAGGCCAAAAAAGAAGGTCTGCGAATTCATTAGGCGGCAAAAGTTGGCGGAAAAATGCCAAAGGGTCGGAGGGGACGGCATTGAGCCGTTTGAGTACCACACATTCTAAGAGAGAAATGAATTGGCAAAATCTGACAGAGAAAGTCGTATTCCTTTTATTCAGCCCTAAAACTGACCAATAAAATGGTCCATTGACATCCGATGTTTTATGAATTTCGTGGCCATTTGCTCGTGCACTGTCGGGACGTACAATGAGCTCAAAGAGCTCTTGCTGCCCAACAAATGGCCTGGCATTTTGTCTAAAAATAATTAAAAAATAAAGAAAATGACCAAGCAACAGAAGACCTTCGTCCACCAAATCAGCCCACAGTTTGAAAAACAAAGTTTGACTAATGCCAAAATAGGAGTGAATGGTGGACAACGGAGTGGGCCTGGAAAAAGCGTTAACTTTGCTAATTGTAACACTTTGACAAACCCTCACTTTGTAAGTGCCACCAAAACGGCACTAATTTTCCTGCGAAGTGCATCGATGTATCGCGGAGTGCAGAGAATGTCCTCAAAACGAATGGCACTAATGCGGGCGGACGGACGGTGGTCAATTTCGGGCAAAATATGAAAGTTGAACAGTTCGGTGGGCAACTGAAAGGGACGAGAATGAGTGAAAGGCACTAACATCGTTTCGTTTCGTTTTTAATTTTATGTTTCGATCCCCCCCCCCCCCCCATTGAATGAACCATTCTGTTCGTTTAACACACTTCCCACTGTTTGGTTAGTTGAAACAATGACATTTGGCCAACTTCATGGAGTCGCAAATTTAGACGAGCGCACAAATCGTTGATAAACTCGCTAAATTTGCAATTATTACCTTGTCTCGATTTCTAATGAAAATGCGACCGATGGACGAGTTCTCCGGCACAGACAATGAATTCGGAGGGTGCTGAAATACCGTCATTGGCACTTTCGTCTTCAGCGGCTCGCTGGTGGCGATTCATTGTCAGCAATTGGTTTACCGCCGTCTGAACGTGGTCCAAGTCGACGCTGAGTTGAGAGGCCAATTCCGTCAACGCAATGCGACCGCCGGACGCCAAACATTCGTTGGCACATTCGGTGACCAAATGCCGACGAGTGACAAACTCCTAACATTTTAATAATAGAAAATTGAATTCCGGCCAGAGTTTCCTTTGGATAATTAATGGATTTCCATTATCCAATCAAAGCAACAATTTGCGTTTTTGTGTCTGTACCTTTCCGTCCGTTGTGATGACCAAATTCACTTTGTCTATGGCCATTAACATTGCCACAATTTCCACACAATTTGCTTCAGAAAGCCTAAACAATATTGCCAATTTAATACAATAATTCGTGAAATTTATTGTTGGTAGGAAGTTTCCAAATAAATAATATTTTTTTCTTCAAATTTCTAAAATCTATTTTTTTTTTCGGGGGGAGAGGGAAAATGGTGTACCCCATTGAAGAACATTCATACAATTCTTTCCCGGCGGTCCTTTTATGGGTCAACTCTGGCTTAACCAACCTTAGAACATCATAACTTTTCTGCAACTTACTATATCAATTTGTGCAAATTTGGTATTTCAAAAGATCAAGTAATTCATCAAAACAAAACAAAAATGCTTGGTCAGCCGCAGTCGATTCCTACCACTTTTAGTCCCCCGCCCCTCCCCCATTCTCTTCTTCACTCACCGTTTTGTCCCTTCCGTCAGCTGAACTCGTTGCAAATCGGCCGCCAGCCGTTGGATATCCGCCCAAGTGGTGGCCATTCCTATGAACAGAACACAATTTATCTGCGGATAGAACAAATGGTGAAAAACAGCAAATGGTGGAGTGATATCCATGACATATTAAACAAAAATAAAATTGAAAGACGATTTTTAAGAGCAGCAAAAATTAAATTATGCAAAGTAACAAAAAAATGGTCAAAAAACAATTGGCACAATAAATCATTTAAGAAATATCACAGCATCCCAAAATAAATATAATTGTTTATTATTTCTTCCTTTATTATTTTTTCGTCTCCTTGCGCATTAATAAATCATATAATTAAGTGTTGTTTGATGGTTGTTGGCATTTGTCAAATGGCCCCTTCGGCATTGGCAGCAGTCGACGCTCTCTGCTCAATTTGTGCCAATCGCTGCTCCGTTCTCCCCGTGATGCCATAATCGGTTGTTGCTCGTTGTCTAACAAAATTGGCATCAAAACAAATTTGGGCTCTGATTTTGGCCTCGTCCGTTGCCCCCTCATTTTGGGGCTGTTGTAAACCGCCACCAATGGTCGCCTTTCTCTGCTTGAAGCGAAGTAATGATGAGACTGCCTGTTCAACAGATTCAAGCACCTTAAAAAGGGAAAAGAGTGTGTCTGTAATATTGATATAAATGTGCCAATCCCCGAAGGGCTTTCGTTTTCCCACAAAATTGGGTGTCCAATTTCATTGTGTCCCAACGAAGAATTTGCCACCTTTTCAGCCTTGTCACAAAAGCCATCAATTGCTCTGTCCAACACTTTGCTGAGAATGTCGCGCATTTCTTCGTCCGTCCATCCGAATTCACGTGATTTTTCACTAAATTCTTCACAGACAGTGAACGCATTGGCCAAGTAGGCCGAAAATGCGGTAGGAAAAGGCCTTTTGGTCCATCGATATTGACGAGGAATATCACTGACGGCAGAAAGATTCTGTATAGTACCAAAAGGTTAAAAAATATAGCAAAAAACGTCCTAACTTTTCCCAATTCAGAGCTCAATTGAGAGACTATTCTCTCGACAATTAGTGTCCGTTTATGCGCTAATTGCTCCGAAAAATGGGTAAGGCATTGGCCAAAGGGAGTTGTATCCACTCGCAGCTCACGCAAATGCGTCCAAATTGTATTCAGACAGAAGCGAAAGAGAGCGGCGTCAAAAAGATACAAATCGCGAAAAAGGGCACTTAATTGAAGCCAATTGACGGAGGGAAGCACTTTTTGATATTGATTATTGTTGGACAGAGCGAGCAAAGACACATCTAAAAAAGGGGAGGGGAAATGACACATTAGGAAAAACAGAACCAAACGGACCTGCCAATAAATTCGGTGACTTTGCCCGAAAAGGCGGCACAGTCTCTGTTGGCGGTGGTGACTTATCATCTTCCGGCAATTCGGGGCATGAAAAATGACTGAAATAAGTGAGAAATTAGAGAATTGACACTCCCCGCCCCCCTCCTCACTCAATCATTTTTTGTGCCCATTGAATGTATTGGTCCATTTGCTGGAGAGTAAACTCCCAAAATTTGTTGCTCAACTGCGGAAGAAACACTTCCGAAGAATAGAGAATGTCAAATTTGGAGAGAAGGCAATTCGAATAGGGCGAAACACATTCGTTTTTGGGGTCGTCGTCGTCAGTTGGAACATAAAATTGAATAAAACTTTAAAAGTCCGACAAACTCTCAAAAATAAATTAATTGTTTGAAATGACTTAAAACTCACTTGGACTTCGAAAGAATCCGGTGCAGAAAGAGCCCTCAAGGGGCTGAACAATGGCTGAGAGGCGAGTTTAAAATAGACGACCAGATTGAACTTTTCATGGATAGAATGGAACAGAGTATGCTGGACATTTCCCTGTGAGGGCCATTTGAGGAAAAAGTTGGAAATGTGCCGAAAACAGCGATGAAAAAGACGAGCATCAGACGGAGTTAACACCGACGAAAAACGCTGAAAGGTACAAAAAAAAAGTGTGCACTTTGCATATGATTATTTAAAAAAGTAAAATCAAAAGATCATTTGCAATTTCACTCGTCAAATTATTCCATTTCAATGAATTTCCTATTAAACCGCTGTAAAGAAACAGCGGCAGCGCTTCTATCTTCCTCTGCCCCGGCTAAAACAACATATGTATTGATAGGCATTAGGCCAGTAACCAGAAAAAAAAACCGGGCGCATTTTCCTCTCTCAACAAATTTTTCCTTTCATTATTTTAAGCAACGCAATAAAACCCTAGAAACACTTTGCCGATTGGATCGGTCTAAGCGACAAATACTGAAGAAAAAAAAAATGGTCTGACCAAGTCTTTTGCCTGTTTTTAATGCAATGAGTAATTTTTCTATCTAGGTTATTTTAATATAAAACCTCATCGAAAGGATTCAATAGACAGTTTTGGATAAAGAAAAATCTTCAAAACAAAGAAACTATAAAAAATGAAAAAATAATAATATTAATCAAACTGAAAAATCCAGATCAGGCTTTTTGGGAGACCGGGGTCACTCAGGATTATTCGGGAAAATCTGAACCCGGGGGTCTGTAAAGTTAAAATTTTTCCTAACAATATACAAAGCTTTTAAACTTTAATTTACTTTTATTTGTTTTCCTGGTTCTTATCAGAATTTCATTACCATCCCTAAGGATTCTCATTGTAATTTCCGTTCTTTTATTCATCCCCTTCTCCCCAATAATCCGCTGCATTAATGTGAAGAAAAGTGTGGTCAGATACCAAGATTTGAATAACATTAATTAGTACAAACCAATTCATAATTAATTCTCATCTTAAATATTATATTGAAACCGAGCTCAAAAAGCAGTTCAAATTCTTTGTTTGTATTCACTGTGTAACTTTGAATGTGTTTACATTAAGTGTTTCACCTACAATTGTCTGACACAAACTGTTGAATTATGTGCTTCCCGAAAAGCTGCCTTTGTATGTCGTTTGTGTTACGTGCCCACATTAAATAAAGATTTTTTGTTAATCTATTGACAAATTAATAAATTGGAGCGGCACGAAGAAAAAGTCTTTAGTTATTCTTTTCCATTTACAATTGCAATTAAATTGCATCAGGTGTTATAGCACAGAAATTCTGTCTATCCCCCCCCCCCCACCTCAAACCATAGCTAAGTTTTGTGGTGTTAGTATGTAACTATTTAAAATACCAATTCCTTAAATCTCCTCAATTACCTAATTGGTTCATGCCTTTTGATTCAGTTAAATTAATCTCACCAAAATTAAAAAATATTGAAACACCATTTTATAATGGGCAACAATTGTGGACGGAATGATAAAGAAAAAGAAATCGACAAAATCCTGCAAGCGGTGAATTGACTAAAATATTTAGTCCATCAAAAACAAAATCACCCATTTTAAGGAATTTGAAGAGGAAAAAAAAATTGTAAAACTGCTACTGTTGGGTTTGTTTTAAATTACCAAATTAACAGAAAAGGTAGCAAAGAAAATTTAGGAGCAGCAGAGGGTGGCAAAAGCACAATGTTACGGCAAATGAAGTGACAAAAACCCAAAAGAAAATATGACGCATTAATCAGTCTTAAAAATTTTGTAACTGAAGAATAATCCATGACAATGGATACGACGAAGCGGAACGGTGTAAGAAGCGCGATGCGGTCATCAATAACATTATTCTGGGCACTGTGTCCATCATTTCAGGGATGAGAATGTTGGGAATATATTATGACAACCCCGAAGGGGAGGTAAGCAAATGGCATTGGATCACCACTGATGAGTGATCAGCAAATATTTCTGCAATTCTTTCAAAGAATTCGGCTGACAAAGTGTTGACAATGATCAGAGGAGACGACGCCGAGGAACAGCACGAGTTCAACGACCAAACAGTGAAAGCCATAAAAGACGTGTGGGAGGACATCGCCGTGCAAAAAAAGCTGTTGCCGAGGAAAAACGAAATTCAATTCACAGAAAGTTACACATAGTGAGAGACTTTACACAAATAATTTGCCTCTCAATCTTCTTTCATTTAGCTTTATGAATGCCATTGATCGCATTTCGCAGAAAGAATATATTCCCACTCTGCAGGACATTCTCATGCTCAGAATAACCACCACGGGGATTATCGAAGTAATGAAATGAATGCCGATGGCAAAGTGCCATACAATGACAAAACACAGGAAACATACATTTAAGGTGAAGTTCAACATAAAAAAAGTTAATTTCCGAGTGTTTGACGTCGGCGGACAAAGGAGCGAACGAAAGAAATGGATCCATTGTTTTGATGTAAGTGACGGAAGTTATAAGAAAAATGCCGGAAGAGACAATTGGCAATGGATTATTGTATAAATATTGCAGAATGTTCATGCAATTCTATTTGTTGTCGCCATCAGTGAATTTGATCAAAGATTATATGAGGACGACAGAACGGTAGAAAACCAAAGAAATTACATTTTTTAATGTTACTAATCTGATAAAAAAAAAACTAAATAGAATCGAATGATCGAAAGTATGCGACTGTTCCGATCGGTTTGCAATTCGAGATGGTTTTACGAAACTGCCATTATCCTTTTCCTGAACAAAACTGACTTGTTCATGGAGAAAATTAAAAAAACATCGATCAAATGTCTGTTCAAAGGTTATGACGGTAAGCGAATGCGACTAAATTAATAGTGAAACATGAAAATCCAAAACAGGAACGGACTCTTACGACGACCAGATCAAATACATCGAGCAAAAGTTCGAAGCACTGAACACAAACCCAAACAAAGCGATTTTCATGCACGAAACATGCGCAACCGACACAAATCAGGTCCAAAAAAAATAGAGAATAAAGTATGGGGGAGAAAAAAGGGAGATTTTGAATGAATGAAACGTTTGGCATTAATATAATTATTTTGACAATACCATCCCTTTTAGATCCAATTAATATTGGAAAATGTAATTGACTTGTTGATACAGAAAATCCTGCATTTGTACGGTCTTTATTGACCTTTTTTGTTCACCGCTAAACATAACGCTTCTATTTTACCATTCGGTTGCTTTGTATTTTAAAATTGATGCATAAAATATTTCGAATAATTTTGTTTTTTTATTTAAAAATCCCATTTGGTACCTTACCTCCTCAAGGAAAGAGCTGACGAAATTGAGAAGACAGGTGTCGATGAAAGAGACCACTTCGCGGGTAAACTGATGACTCCGTTTAGCGCGTTCAGCGCACCCTTTCCGAACCTAAAAATTGAGAAAAGGAAAGACTTGATAATGCAACAAAAAAATGGTAAATGATTTTACCAAAACAAATTTTGTACTTGGTTAGCTGATTTTTTATGCTAATATCCCCCCCGCCCAGCCATTTTTAAAGAATCACCTGGGCAATTTGCCTCAGTACATTTTCCAAAATAATGTCCAACTTCTGTCCTTCCGCTTCGTCCATTCGCACAATTTTTTTCTCCACCATTCCTTTGACAATGCGACAAATGGCCAATTCCATCGCGTGGATTGTTTTAATTAAAGCAACCAAAATGGACAGATTTTCGCTCTAAATTGCGCGATGAATAATTTTCAAGTCCTCTCTGGGTCAATGTTTTAATTCACCTCAATGGAAAGTCCAAAGAATTCTTTTTCCAACGCATTCAATAAAATTTCGCTGATTTTCCTGTAACACTCTTCCTTCAATTGCTGTTAAAAATTTAATAATTATCAACAAAAATAATAATATTAAGAATCTTACAAGAATTTTCGGCTGAATTTGCTCTTTTTTGACCCGTGCCGACCATAGTTCAACCGCAGAAATGAGAAGAGCCAATTTTGAATACCTTTTTAATGGTTTTTTTTAATTATTGCCAATAAAATACAATAAGAAAATGGATAATTTGCCAACCAAAATGCGTTGGCACGGCCCTTCTGTGTTGAGTTGTCATCCGCAGTTCTTCCATCAACAAATGCACACAAATTGTGAATGGATTGAAGCAATGCGAGTTTGTCTCCTTGGCACATTTGCAACTTTTGGCATCGCACCAAAACGGACAAATTCTGCTCAATTACATCCGAACATTTTTCAATTTCAGCGATTGAATTGGTGAACGTAGACCAATTCGCCTAAAATGATAAAATAATAACTGTATTAGACACCAAATTACGCTCCATTCGCCAAAGTTATTTACCCGAACATCCGAAGAAACTTTTTCCACCGATTCGCGCAAAGCAGCCAAACTGGAGGACAGATTAACAAAATGGGTATAATCATCGTTGATAAGTTCAATCATTGAGTTTTGGAGGTGCCTCAAATAAATACGTAAGTCATGCTGCAGTTGATCCAAAGTCACGCGTTTCCTGGCCAAATTCACAAATCTTTCCACGTTGAAATCCGAACGTTCAAAATGCGTTTTATTGAAGCAAAGGTGCAGTTCAGCAAACTCGTCAGAATCAGGCATTTGAAGAAAGGGCTAAAAGAAGAAGGAAAACATGCATTTTCAAATGACGAAATCAAATGGAATTGGGCCTTTATTTGAGAATAAAATTTTTAAAAAATATATCCCTTTTCCACACTTTTTTACGTCAACTCGCACACAAAGAACAAAAATAGTAATCGCAAAGGTCCCGCTGTTAATTCGCCGGTGCGTCGATTTAGAGAATCTTTCGTCAATTTGGATTACAAGGGAACATTCCGAAGTGATTTGGATACTTACAGTTCGGAATGTTCCCTTGTTAGTCGGCAAATCACAAATATTTGAAAAAAATAAATAAAATGCCAATTTCAAAAACACTAATTTATTCGTAAATGAAAAACAAATTAAATTATTTTTTAACGTATGTTGCTGTTTCACACTGTTTTTAATACGTTTTTTTTTCTTTGTAAATTAATTTAGGAATTATCAACAGATTATGGATGATTCTCAGAAAAGTGACAATGGAAAAGCACAACAAAACACTGTTTTGGCTCCCAAATACACCATTTTATTGCCGACGTTTGCTTTTGCTTTATTCTGCGTTGTTCTGAAGTTTATACTCATTTCAGCTATAACGAAGCTGAAAATCTTCCCATTTGCGTTTGGTTGATAATCAAGTAAAGTGTAAAAATAAATTCTGAAAACAAAACATAAAATTTATCTGCCTTAGGCATTTGAAAGGACTGAATTATGAGGTGATTATCATCGACGACAACAGTCCCGACGGAACACAGGTGCCATTTTGTTTAAAATTATCGTGGAATTTTTGTAATCATTTTTTTGAAGGACATCGCCAAAAGTCTGCAAAAAGAGTTCGGAACGAGCAAAATCAAATTGTTGACAAGGGAGGGCAAACTTGGTCTGGGAAGTGCCTACGTTTTTGGGTTTTGCACTCCTAATTTAGCGCATTTTAATGAGCCTCACCAACTTTAGACTTAAACACGCCCAGGGCGAATTTGTCATTTTAATGGATGCCGATTTGTCTCACCATCCGAAGCACATTCCCGAGATGGTCGTTCTTCAGGAGAGGCACAACTATGACATTGTCACGGGAACGCGTTATGCATTGGGCGGCGGAGTGTCCGGGTGGGATTTGCGACGGAAAGTGATCAGTCGAGGAGCCAATTTCTTGGCACAAGTCATTTTTAGAGCAAATATTGATGGATATCTGTTGTCCCTCTTTATATTTGTTCTTCCAAGTTGCAGTTCCTTCTTCAGCCGGGCGTCTCCGACTTGACGGGTTCGTTTCGCCTCTATCGGAAGTCCGTTTTGGCAAACCTGGTCGCCGATTCGGTGTCAAAAGGATATGTTTTTCAGGTCGTCATTTGGGTAAAAAGACGATTCATTTCGTGCCAGTTCATTTTTCCCGATTCGTTTTTATGATGTATTATAAGTATAAGAACTGTCGAACCTTCCATTGTCTGCGCTACTACGCAAAATAGGGTTTAAAAAATTAGCCCGCAACGAATCGTTCGTCTATTCTGTTTTTTCGTTAATTATTTTCCATATTTGGCAGATGGAAATGATGTTTCGTGCAAAAAAAGGTGGCTTTACCATCGGAGAAGTGCCAATTGAATTTGTTGACCGATTTTACGGAGAATCAAAGTTGGGAGGTCAAGAGATCGTCCAGTATTTGCATGGGCTTATTTATTTGTTTGTTGCCGTTTCCTAATAGATACCCAGAATACTTAATTTTATTTCATAAAAAAGAACATTTTCTGGTTTTACTGAACCATTTTCGTGTGGTTTTCCTAAATTATCACAATAAAATAATTGTGTCTCGGTATTAAAGAGTTAGATGTTTAAATTGAAATGGACATTGGCTTAAATAATGTAAAGAGAGAGACTGGAATTTTAGTCATAAAAAATCGTCAAAGAGGCACAAAAATAGGAACAAAAAAAGTCAGGAAAGTATGGCCTAGAGCAAACAAAAAAAACCATATATCCAGGGCTTTCAGGTTTACATAGAAGCTGCTATTCGCCCTTTGAGAAATTTCACAAGAAATGGAAGATTTCACAAGAAATTTGCCTCTTAAAACTATTTTTGTGTCCATTATACTGATCCTTAAAAAATATATTTTTGAATAAAAACTGCTCAGAGAAAATTCTTGTGTTGTCAATTTTAAGTGCCTATTTGAAGATTTTCGTTCCTATTTTGGAATTTTTTGTGTCAAAAATGGAAGACCAGATATAAGGTGCAAAAGTTTGCATAAGAATTTTTTACATTTATAAAAAAAGAAGGCCCATCGAAAGCCTATAAAATTTACAGAATTGCTCTTGGTTGATCGGGATGGGGTACTTGTCGGCTTTGGGTCCGCTTTTTTTTTCGCAAAATTTCATTTTCAGTTTAAAAATTGAATTAAAAAAAGAAGTTTCCGACTTTTTGTTCGAATTCGGGTCCGGGGTAAGGAATCCGACAACATTAATGTCGGATTCAAGATCAGCGACCCGAAATCCCAGCAAACTTTTCAACAAGATTTTTTGAAAAAATTTTGCAAAAAGGGGACCGATAAGTACTGGTTAACAATACTTCGGATTGTAAATTGAACAATCATATTCCTGGACGCCAATGCAAATCGCACCATCTCTGTGCAAGTAACGGTGCGAGTGCAAACCGACGTTACCTGTAAGAGACGTACTTTAGATTTAGCAAAAATAAACAAACCAAATCCTTGGACGATGAATGTCTTCCCCTTGAAGCCAGTCAGTCGTAAGGCCAATTTTGCTCATGAAGTTTTTGTCATTGATGAAGACAGCCAAACCCTTCCAGAGTCCGCGACCCGTCGCCGAAACACGTCCATGAATACCACCGGCAACAATTGGTTTTCCCGTAATACAGGCAGACGCATCTTTGTCCGTATGTCCCACAGTTTGAGCATAAGTGTCGGCAATCCTAAACAACATGAACAATAATCATCATCATATTTAGTTAAAACTACCATGAAGTCTTAAAGCTCTCGACTAATTTCGGCTCAATGACATTTGCACCTTTTTCGTAGTAATCAACCATCTGCGGGAAATATGAATAATAAATATTCACATCCATGTAATGACCTTGTAGAATGATGGGTTCATCTGCTCCGACCTCGGCTTATCCGAGAACATGATGCAAATCGTTGTGCATGTCTGCATACTCCACTCTGAATTCATTGAAGGCCCGTTTGACGCCTAAATTTTTTTGTGGTTTTCATTATTTTTATCCTTTAGCGTACACTTTGAAGGACAAGATAAGAAGGTTGGTCGCATGCGTAATGGTAGAGATGCAAACGCGGTCGCACCCGGGTAAGATGACTGCCCTGGTGCAAGGCATGAGCCTGGGCCAATGCAAGACGGGGAAGCTGGCAACAAAATCATACTGTTCATTTTGCATAAATATTTATTCTATTAAATTTATGCACGTTAGTGTTCTATAAATGATTTTTCGTGAACTTAAAACAAAGGAAAATTAGGTGTTCCAGTAGTCTATTCGGTAAAAAGACGATTCGTACTATTTTCGTTATCTTTTCTTCTCTGTTCTATTAGATAAGAATACTATCTCGAAAGGCAAAAATGAACATAGAAAGAGCGCAAAAAACAAACAGTTCAATCAAGAATGTCCTCCAAACAATTCGTATTATTGGGTGCCCTGTTCCCTACCGCCTTCGCGGGGCATCCATTTTGCAATTAATTTCCCACCTCTCCCCCTCCTCCCCACTTAAAATTTGCATATACCAGTGTCAAAATCGGCCACGCCAAAATGCCGCTCCAAAGTGACCCGTTTCGTTATTTCCCTATTTTCATCCCCCAAACTAACATTTTAAAGGGGCACGCAGGTTGATTGCATTGGTAGTTGTATTGGCGCTTCCGAATCCTTGAACGAGACCGAACATCCCTGGTCGAAGCAATGCGCCTTGGCATCAGCCAGGCGCGGGTATGTTGCGACGACATCCCAATCATTGTTGTTCATAAATCTACAAAAAAAAAGTGAATTGATGCCTTTTTTTCTGCGCACTAGTTTCAATATATTAAGCATAAATAACGCTCACTTGGTTTTAGCTTCTACGATGACTTTTATAATGCCTTTTTTTTGTTGCCTTTTTCGGGATTTTCGTGCCTTAAATGCCTTTTTTGCCATTTTGGTGCCTTTTTTGGCGTTTTAGGGTGCTCATTTTCAGAATTTTTGAGAAATAACTTAAGAAAAAGGTCATAAAAACGAAAAATAGACCCCTGAAAATTGACCTTTCAAATTTGAAAAAGTAAACTCCTAAGAATGGAAAAAATTTTACCCGAAATGTATTTTTTTTAGCAATTATTTTATTCTCTGAAAAAAAAATTTTTTTCTCGTTTTTTGAAATTTTTAAAATCTTTATTTCGCTTGTCTTCTGTGATAAGGACCAAAAAATTACTTTAAAATTTTTAAAAAACGTATATGTAGGGCTTTGATTTTTAGGCAAAAAAAATCGCAAAATAGGCATTAAAAAGGCACAAAAATCCTCAAAAATGCACAAAAATTGGCAAAAAGGCATAAAAAATGGCAAATAAAATTTTTTTAATTAACGATTTTTGGGCACAAGAAAATGGTCATTTCTCTTTATTGGTGTTACAAACCAAAAATTTTTCGAGATTTTCCGGCGTAAAACTCATTCAAATGGAATGGAGAAAGATTAAAAAAAGTTCCATATTTGCCAAAAAAAAAAAAATGACTTTTAGGGAAGATTTTTTTAAAGAAAAAGTTCCTGTTTTTAGGGGTATATTTTCTTTAAAATTTTTAAGTCCATCTTAGGGGGGTCTATTTTTCATTTTTATGGCATTTTCCTTATGAAATTACTCAAAATCCTGAAAAAAGGCACAAAAAATGCCGAAATAGGCACAAAAATAGGCGCCTAGGCATTAAGCACAAAAAGTCCAAAATAGGCAAAAATAGGTATTATAGTCAGGGGTCGCATTGAAAATTTCCCGAATAAGGACATCGCAGGTAAAAAATAAGGACTTGGGATCGAAAATAAGGACATTTTTTAAAACATGCTTCCAAAGCTTTAAAAGCATTTTTATTCAAAAAAATCAACTGTTTGTAGCATATTTGTTCCCTATGGCAATATTTTTTTAGGTGTTAGGCTTTGAAATAAGCTTTTCATTTTTAATTTCGAAAAAGGAAGGATCGGCGGTGCCGATAGGCTTCGCCGGGGAAAATTTTGAAAATTGTTTGTATTTTGGTAACAGTTTTGCACAAAAAATTACCAAATTTCTAATACTTTTCTAAATAAATTTTAATAAAACATAGGCGAAAAAGGGTCCGGTGGTGCCGCTAGGCGCCACCGGGAAAATTTTTTGAAAATAATAACGAAAACGCTTCAAAAAATTATAAAATAACAACCATTTTTCTAATTTTTTTTTACCTCAGAGTAAGAAATAAGGACAAAATAAGGATCATAGGCTCAAATAAGGACAAATCTTAGAAATAAGGATTTTTTTATTTTCTAAGATTCGACCCCTCCAAATAAGGACAAATCTTAGAAATAAGGACAAATGCGACCCCTGATTATAGTTGATCCTAGAAGCACCAAACCAAGCTAAAAACTCATTTTTTGTGCTTATCTCAACGTTACAAGTGCGCAAAAATTTTAGGCATTTTCCTAAAAAGCGAAGCCCTAGAGATATGTCAATAAAAAGAGAGTGTGAGACGCCAAACAAGTGGGGCTGGCTCGTTTGGGCCCCGACGTTTGGGCCCCGGGGTCGTTTGGGCCCCGAGCCAAAAAAAAAGAAGCAAAAATCACTGTTTTTTTAGAAAACTTAACCATAAATTTTTTTGAAAATTTTCAACCCCTAGTTTTTGAACTTAAGCCTAATTTTTTTCAAAGCTTTACCTTTTTTAAACTTGACCCTATTTTTTGAAAAACTACCTCAAACTTAAAAAATAGAGTTTGATTTTCAAAAAAATTTAAAAAATTTTCGAAAATCAAAAAAATTTTTTTGAATTTTTATAAACTTAACCTAATTTTGAAAATTTCAAAAAAATGAACTTTACGCATAGGTTTCTTTAAAGTACTGGGGCCTTATTCCCGTCTTGCGGTTAATTCCTTAACCGCGGTTTAGATGGCTTAACCGCGGTTTAAAAATTTAACCGCGATTCTCGTCTTTCCATTTTAAACCGTGGTTAACGCTTAACCGTGGTTAATTTAACCGCGGTTAAGGACCCGCTTAACCGCGGTTAACACCTTTAAACCACGTATTTTCGTTTTTTCATATTCTCGTTTTTCCCTTTTTAACCGCGGTTTAAGCGCTCCCTTGTAATTTTAACCACATTTCGAGTCAGGGTTAAGCCCTTGGTTAAGCGTAAAAAAAAATTTTTTTTTTTGAAATATTAACATATATTGCTGGGTAATAATTGTAAATGGATCAAATATGATCATACCACATAAAAACAGTGATCAAAATTTATAAATTTTCGATATCATAGCCCGTTAAATTCTTACGCTGTAACAAATCCTTTTTCAATGACAAAACTTCCATTTCAAGCCTCAATTTCTCCATTTCAAGGTCCAACTTTTCGGCCTCTTTTTGCAATGCCTTAAAAAATAGTTATTTTAAATGTAATTCCTTTTTCCTTTTACAATTCGTTGAAGATCATTTTTTGATGGCTGAATAAGCTCCTCGATTTGGCTCTTTTTGGAAGAAACTTTTTGAATTTTTTGTTTAACTGTTGTTAATTCCGTCAAAACTGCTGCGGGTCCAAATGGGTCTTCTTGGAAAAAAGGAGATTCGGCCGTTAAGGAAGTGCTTTGTCCCCCAAAAGAAGTTGAAACAAAAGACTTGGTAGTCAACGCAGCGGCAGAAGTCGAAGATTTGGGGGTGGAAAAACCTTTTTTTATTAATAAAAAAACGAATAAATTTACCAAGTTCAAGGGGATTTTTTGAAACCCCTACGACGCGGGTGTCCTCTGACAAATGCTGATCCAGCAAATCAAAATAATTTTTTCTCTCGGGTGCTCTTCCGCCTCCGGTAGGTGCATGTTTTATTTCCGACATGTAAGATTTGTACGATTTGATTCTTTAATAAAATGGAAAAAGAGCCACTCGATGGAATAATCTTAGGGGATTCGGGTTATCCACAAAAAGCATGGCTTTTTGTGCCTGTACGGTTTCCAAAAAATGCTAAAGAAGAAAATTACAACTCTGCCCATGCAAAGACTCGAGTCACTATTGAGCAATGTTTTGGCATTTTCAAAAATCGGTGGAGATGTCTAATGAATAAATGCCGAGTCCAACCGGGTAAAAATTCATTGTAACACAATTAGAAAACCCTTTTTTAAGAAAAATTGTGCAAAATTGCGAATGTATGTGCATTTCTTCATAATATTGCCATTGATTGCAATGCGCCGCTTCCTCCGCAAGAGGAGAGTATTATAGAGGAAGGTGTTGAGGAAGAAATATCAAATGATGATATTCCAACAGCAAATATTGATGCAATTAAGCATGATTATATTACTCGCAATTTTTAGTCATTTTTATGTCCACAAATAATATTTTAAGTGAAATATTTTTTTATTTAAATATTGCCTAAAACCGTGGTTTATTTAACCGCGGTTTTCTTAACCACGGTTAAAGACGAGAATAAAATTTTGGTTAAAAATAAACCGCGGTTAAATAAACCACGGTTAAGGCGCTAACCACGGTTAACTAAACCGCAAGACGGGAATAAGGCCCCTGGTAAATCAATTGTCTATTACAACAAACCTGAAGGATACCTCGAAAAAAACACCAACCTAAGCTTCGGCTTGCGTAGGCCTAGGCTTAGGGGGCCCCTATTTGAAAAAAACAATTTTAGACAATTGATTTACCAGTACTTTAAAGAAACTGCGTAAAGTTCATTTTTTTGAAATTTTCAAAATTAGGTTAAGTTTATAAAAATTCAAAAAAATTTTTTTGATTTTACAAAATTTTTTAAAATTTTTTTGAAAATCAAACTCTATTTTTTAAGTTTGAGGTAGTTTTTCAAAAAATAGGGTCAAGTTTAAAAAAGGTTTCAAAATACTAAGGAAAAAAATCCGCTGCCCGTCATTTTGCCGACCCGTCGTTTTGCCGACACGTCGTTTTGCCGACACGTCGTTTTGCCGACCCGTCGTTTTGCCGACTAAGCCAAATTAGTCGTTTTGCCGACAGTCAAAATTAGTCGTCAAATTTAAATAAATTTTAATTCTTTTTTAACCAAGTCCTATTTTACTTTTACATATTTAAAGGTTAAGCTTGGACAAATTTCAGTAAAAACCTTTATTAGAGCGGCAAAAAAAACAAAACAAATAAAATTGGTAAAAACAGAATCAAATAAATTTTTCCTCGATGTCTTTCAACTGCCCAGCGTATCCCTCAATTTGAAGCCCAAGATGTGTCACCAAATTGAGTATGTCAGCATCAGATTCGTACGAGGCATCCGATAAAATGCGCATAATTACAGCATCTTGTATGATGTATCGTTTGTGCCTTTTGTGTGTGAAATGTTGTGCAGATCGTGCAGCATCCAATTGTTTGTCGATGCTTCGGCTCACCTCACAAATAAAGTCAGAAAGGGCAGGATGGTGATTAAGACCACGCTTAATGCATGGGTGAGAATTGTGCAAAAAAGAAAAACAAACCATAAAATGCAAGTGAGTCGCCTCAAGACCATTGTTGGTTCTTGCGAGTGTGGCGCTTGCTTGGCAATGCATGTTCCACCACGGGATAGGAAACATCGCCTGTCGAACAAATGGCTCTTCCCATCGTGCAAGAACAAAAATTTTTATGGTGTAAAAAAAAAATATTTGTTTGTTTGTGCCTTCCGGTGCCGTAAGCGAAGACGCTTCGCCTAACGAGTAGTCCACGACCGGTGTTCTGGGTGCTAATGTGGACGGCTGTGTAAGTCTTGAACAGAGGGCATGTTCTCCGCCGTCAAGTATGGCAATGCGCGCAATGTTTTCTATTACAACAGAAAAAAAACCATAAGAAAATAAAAAAGAAAAACCCTGTTGTATTGTATATGAAGAGACATCACTTGAGTTCATTTCTCGTAACGGCCGAATCGCTGAAACATTCGAGCTTAAAGAATGTGTTGATGTGAATGTTCGGCAATGGGCGGGTAGACCAGCATAGTTGTGGTCCAGAAGAAACGATTGTTCACCTATATACGCGTCACGTTAATTTTTTGTAATTCAAAATTAATAACAAATTACTTTGTGTCACATCGATGAGTCGGAGAGCGTTGGGCACAAAAGCGTTCGGTCCGAGTGTCAGTTGATGCTGGGTCATTCCGATGTAGGTGCGAGAGAAATAAAGGAAAAATCCGTCCAATCCATTAGGCGCATTTTCAGCGATAAGTGCAAACGCCTTCCGGATCTGTGTAGCGGGTAACAGTGGAAGCGAAAGAATTCTCCTAAAACAAAAAAAAAAGTTTTTGAATATGAAATTTACAAAACCACCTAAAAGCATTCCGCACCTCATCCCCATGTTCATTTTTCAATCCGTATTGAGGTACCAGGCCGAGCTTTTTAAAATTTCTGTACAAATTTTGCCCATAGTGGAACATGCAACATTTGTATTCTGCCAATGGAAAGGCAGTTCTGACTGACAAAATTTCCGCCTTTTCGAAGTCCGAAATGACTGAAAGCGAAAATGTGTTTTGAGTTTGGTGAAAATTCACCTTTTTGTGGGGTGGTTGGTGCAACACGGTCACGCAGGAAAAGAAGTACTTCGTCGTAGTACTTCTTTTGTTTTCCTGGAAGCAACGCCCAGACTGCAATGCACATTCGATGACACACTGAGGCTCCGACGACAAAACATTGCTCCCAAAGGCTAGGAGAGCACTTGAAAGTCCCATCAATGTGCCAAGTTCTGTGTTTCCGCAGAATGTCGAGTGACTGAAACATAATAACTAGTTCAAAAAACTCAGATTTGTTATCACTACTCCACTAAAGCAAAAATTAATATTGATTTATCGTGAATTGACATTTATAAACGGAAAACGAGATGTAAAAAAAAAAACTAGGTTGGAAAAAAATTTGGGTACTATTTTTCTATTTTTAGCTTGGGGCCGAAACGACCCCGGGGCCGAAAAACGGGGGCCTAAACGACCCCGGGGCCGAAACGTGGGGGCCGAAACATGGGGGCCGAAACGTGGGGGCCGAAACGAGCCTGGCCCAAACAAGTTCCCCCTTTTCTCTAACATTCTCTCCTTTTGGCGCACTGTCTATTTATTTTTATTTTGAGAATAAACAACTTTTACTTCTCTCTAAGCAACTTTTTTTTCCTCTAACATATTTGCTTAAAATTTTGCATGCCGATTGAGAAAAGAATAAGGAACAGTTTCTATGGATTTTTGAAATCAAAGTTTGTGTAATTTGGTTCACAATGAAGTTCAAAAATTATTGTTAAAAATCGGGCTTTTTCGTTCAACTAGGAGCCCTTTTCTGGGATGGTGTGTGCATGAAAAATGTCGCATTCGTTTATCCAAGTTGACCTACAAAAAAAAAGCTGTTTTCGTTGCATGATTACTAGGCCATTTATTTCATAGGTTTTTCGGCGAAAACTTTTTATAAACTTGCTTAAACGGAACCAAATTATAGATTCTTGGATGGTCCGATAGCTATTGGTTAACTCGATTATTCTACCAAATTCCAAAAAGTTTGATAGAGATTTAAAAACGTTGTAGCTATAAAAAGTGAAAAAACTCATTTTTATTGTCATAGACAATCAAATTTTAAAATTTGGCTAGCGTATAGGGGGGCTAAACCAATTGCTATCGGGCAATACCAAAAATGTACAATTTATTGCGTTTGAGCAGAACATGAAGAGTTTTTGTCAAAAATATGTAAAATGGCGGAATCAAAAAAGCCTCCTCATTTCGGGTCAAAAACCTCATTTTAGAAAATTTTATTCAAAAGGCGAAAAAAATATTAAAAGAGGGCCGGTGGTGCCGACGGTGCCACCGGGGAAACTTTTGAAGAATTGGGTATATTTTGGTTACCAAAAAAACCGATTTTTGCGAGTTTTTGCGAAAAAGAAGATCTCAAAAAACCTCAAAACCTCATTTTGAAAATTTAGCCTCTTCGATCTTTCAAAAAACCACAAAATGAGGCTAAAGCCTCACATATGGAGACTGATTTAGGAGGTGATTTTTTTTAAATTCTTATTTTTGAAGTATACAGTACTTCTAAACATGTTTAAAGGCCAGTTTTAGGTGTCTATTTTTCATTTTAATGACATTTTTTGTGAAATTTTCAATTTCTGGAGTAAAATATACAAAAAAGTCAATGAAAAATCACAAAAATCGCCAAAAAGTTCATGTTCAAAAAGTGAGAAAAAGTTAAAAAAAATAAAGTAAAAACGGGTCTATGTCGATTCGGCGCCACACGATTCGGCGCCAGACTTTTGAAAGATTTGTAACTTTTTTCTTTGTGAACCATTTTTTACAAAATTAGTACCAATCGAAAGCTTTAAGTGTTTTAAGGTATGAGTAAGGTATTCTTAAGCGATTGACCAATTCTTAAAAAAGTTATAACTTGAAGAACGCAAAAAGTCGTAAAAAGTTGGGAAAAATCGGAATTTTTGTAAGTTTTTAATCATAACTTTTTTATAGGGTGGTAAATTTTTCCAATTTTTGGAGGGCTAATAGAGATCATATACAGCATTCGAAAGACACTAAGAATAAAAAATTTGGCTGCCTAAGAAAAAAGTTACAAAGCGCTAAAAATTCTGGCGCCGAATCGTGTGGCGCCGAATCGTGTGGCGCCGAATCGACATGCCCCGGTAAAAACACATTCTAGAAGTTCAGATCCAAGCCATGAATAAATGGGTAATTTATTCAAAAGCTTATTTTTCACTAAAGGCGTGGCGTGGCGGTGATGCCGATAGGCGCCGCCAGAGAATTTTTGGAACTTTGAGTACTAAGTCTTGCACAAAAAAGACCTTTGAGGATTCTGAAACCAATTTTGAAAAAACTTACCAATTGGGGTCCGGCGGTGCCAAGAACCGGGAGAAATTTTTAAAATTTATGACGGGTAGGACACGGTCGGTTAACCGAACCGAAACCGAAAACCGGCCTTTTTGGGCCAAAAACCGAAGCCGAAAACCGGGGGTGGCAAAACCTGCCTAACCGAAAACCGGGGGACCGGTTTTAAACCGGTCGTGTCCTACCCTATTTATGACTGATTTGTTAACAGATTTCTCCCTAAATTTTAAAATTTCGCTGTCCCAATAAATTGTTCTGACCCAAAAACACAATCTTTAGTCAGAATTCCAATGCCCAATTTTTTTGGAATTCAGGTCAGGTCCAAAAAATAACGGAAATCAGTTGCATCCCCCTGTTATGCATTCTTCCAATATTTTCCAAAAAGTACATTAACTCGAGAAAATATTTTCGGCAGCACAATTTCACTGATGCCAATTCAATACGTTAAAATTATTCTAAAAAATAATCGTTTTGTTTTCTTTCCTTGCCCAAATTTTTCATTCGCAATTTCCATCGAATTTAACACAGTGATGACCACACGAAAAGTAAAACACAGAAGAGGAGGCATAGCATCGCTAATCGAATCCGATTTCTTGACGAAAATTTTTTGGGGGGGGGGAAAGTCCGAGTGCGAGGAATGAATGGAAGAAGCGGAGAGGAAGAGGGAGGGTCATTTATTGACAGAAAACCAAAAACAGTGCGCGAGACAAAAGCATACAGCAGCAGCACGTCCCGATCAGTTAAGAAAATGGGGGGAAGGGCGAGACAAGGGGGAGGGGGAGAGAGAAAGGGGGAGGGGGAGAGAGAAAAGTGGGAGGGCGAGAGAGAAAAGGGGGAGGGCGAGAGAGAAAAGGGGGAGGGCGAGAGAGAAAAGGGGGAGGGGGAGAGAGAAAAGGGGGAGGGGGAGAGAGAAAAGGGGGAGGGGGAGAGAGAAAAGGGGCAGGGGGAGAGAGAAAAGGGGGAGGGGGAGAGAGAAAAGGGGGAGGGGGAGAGAGAAAAGGGGGAAGAAGAAGGGGGGGGGGGGGGGGAAGATCGGTCAATGCTTCAACACGACCTAATGGACAGCAGCAAGGGTTAACGGACTTCATTCATTCATTTTGTCAGTCTCTGCTACTGAAGGGAATTGATTAGGGTAACGTAAAAAATCCAAGAAATTCAGAAATATCTCTTCCCTTTTAAAATTTTTCCGTTTATGACCAATTTTTCTTCATTTGGTTGCCGTGCACTGCTCCTTCTTCTGTTTTCCTCCGTCTTCTCTTTTTCTTCTCTTCCTTTTCCTCTGCACATTCCTTCCTCCCTCCTTTTGTTCGCATTTTTCGTTTTGCAAATTTTTTGGGACATAAGCGATTAGATCGACTGATCATCTCTCTCTCTCTCTCTCTCTCTCTCTCTCTCTCTCTCTCTCTCTCTCTCTCTCTCTCTCTCTCTCTCTCTCTCCCTCTCCCCTTTCTTCTTTCTCCCCCCCCCCCCCCCCCCCGCCGCTTTTATTGGAATTGACCGCCGTTTTGTTGTATCAGTGGGCGGCGATTGCGATCGGCGGATGGTTGATGAAAATGACGAGGGGGGGGGGGGGGGGGGGGGGGGGGGGGGGGAAGGGGGGGGGGAAGAACAATGGACATGCATTTGATGAATCTTCCCCGCCCTTCGTTCCATTTCCGCGCCCCACATTCCCCCCCCCCCCCCTCCCTCGAGAACTCCCCACGCCCTCCCTTCCCCCCCCCGGGGGATAATCATTTTCATCCCTTTTCCAATTGTGCTCATCTCCTGCTGTTCTTTTACATTTATTCAAATGCCTATTTTATTTATATTCACCATTTTTAAGTAATTAACACTTTTGTGTGGCCAAATGATAAAAATCCGAATGATTTGTCAAAGTTAATGGGCTTAGGGGGTAATTTCTGCAACAAAATTATTTACCGATTGCCTCTTCCCCTTTTACCGTCTCGTCTCACTTCTAAATCTTACCAAATCGGGCATTCTTTTCAATTGATTTGGGTCCGTCCAACCCAACCGATCTCCCGCCCAAATTCTGCCCAATTTCTCTTCCCCCCCCCCCCGCCATATCACCGCCGTTTTCCGCCCAAGGCCGACCACTCTCGAAGTGGTCGATCCGACCCGATCACAGCTGCCCACACACAATTTGCACCATCAATTCGATCGGAAATCCGTCAGTCGGTCACCCTAAAAGTTTCCAATTTCCAACGGTTCCTTTGAAATGCCCAACCCAAATTTCGCGCAAAGTTTGCTCGACTGTTAATAACGCACAATTAAATAAACAATTAATTTGCATTTCCTTTCCTCTCCCCACTCTTTCTTTGTTCCTCTCTCTCTATGCAAATACCGTTTCCCTTTTCTTTTTTCTGTCTTCCCTCAATTTGCTCCCCTTTTTTTGCATTATCTCTTTTTCACTGTGTTAAGCCATCCCTTCGCTTCGGATGACCGACTTCGCGAGGATCGGCAGGATTCGATGCTGCAGGACCGCATTTTGCTTCTCCCTTTTGCTTCTGTTGTCTCTTCTGTTTGTTGTTGTCAAATCGTCGTCCGATGAGACGGTAATTAATCCCTTCAAAAAAAACATTTTGGTATTTCCTTTTATTTCTTATGAAATTGATCAATCACTTTGGCCCTTTTTTGCTTAAGGTTCCATCCGTTGAAATACCCTCCTCTTCCGCCGATGACGAGTCTTTGATCTCTCAGGCGGGCAAACAACGCTTTTTGGAAGCGGTCGCGAACAGTTTGACAACTTCAAAACCGTCAAAGCTGAGCAAAGTTGACGCAAAACAGCTGAAGGGGAAGGAGAATAAAGTGCCAACTCAAAAAATAAGTAATTAATTTACGACTTTTACTTGGCATTTCAGCGTCCTCTGTTTGTGTTGGCCGATGTGAAGTTGGGCTGTGCCGAGGGGTGGGAACAATTCGGTGCCAAATGCCTTAGGGCAGTGCCAATCGAACGGTCGTGGCCCCAAGCGTTGTCTTTCTGTGCCCGCTTTGGGGCCATGTTGGCCCGCGTTGAGACATCCGCTGAAAATGCCTTTGTCTCTCAACTGATCGCCCGTCCTCAGCGTTCCGCCGGGTGCCAATTGAATTTTCGGAGATAATTTTAATGTTTAAATAAATTTTGAAAGAATTCCATCGCCTTCTGAACATTGGATCGGTTTGCTGCATCGTCCCGGCGATGTTTCAATTGGCTCTGAGGATGTTTTCTTGTGGAGCGATGGCACACCGACCTCACGTTACATCGGCACATGGGCAAAGGGACAGCCGAACAGAACGAGGGGAAGTTGCACCAAAGTGAGAGAGGGAGCGGGAGGGGGGGGGGGAGGAGAGAAGGGGGGAGGGGAGTGGACAATAGAGGAGAGAGGGAATAGGGAAGAGAGGGGAGCAGAGAAGGGGAGGGGAGTGGACAATAGAGGAGAGAGGGAATAGGGAAGAGAGGGGAGGAGAGAGGGGGGGAGTGGACAATAGAGGAGAGGGAATAGGGAAGAGAGGGGAGGAGAGAAGGGGGGGGGGGGAGTGCCAGTGTTGTTCGGGAGTCCCGGTCCCGAAAACCGGGATTTCCCCGGTTTTTTTTGGTCCCGGTCCCGAGTCCCGGTGTTTTAGTCCCGGTTTTCGGGACTTTTTTACACCCCTAAAGATTGACTTATGGACCAGAAAGTGTTAAGGAAATGAAGAAAATTTTCAGTACTGGATTGTCTTTTGAAATAAAAATTATCGACAAATTTTATGTTTGATGATATTATTCTAATTATGCTAAATGCCTAATTTCGATATATCCAATCATGCTTCACTTAACTATTCTTAAATGTTAGTAATCAGATTAAATGGAAGGATCTGGAATTTTGATGACGAAGAATGAGAACATAAATTATTATTCACATAACAAAATTTTTTTCTTCAAAATTTTTCAAAAACATACCCCCAAAAAATGGCTTATGAAGTCCCGGTCCCGGTCCCGAAATGGTCCCGAGTCCCGGTGTCTAGTCCCGGTCCCGGTCCCGATCCCGAGTCCCGAAAAATTCTTGGTCCCGAACAACACTGGGGAGTGGACAATAGAGGAGAGAGGGAATAGGGAAGAGAGGGGAGGAGAGAGGGGGGGAGTGGACAATAGAGGAGAGAGGGAATAGGGAAGAGAGGGGAGCATAGAGGGGGGGGGGGAGTGGACAATAGAGGAGAGAGGGAATAGGGAAGAGAGGGGAGGAGAGAGGGGGGGAGTGGACAATAGAGGAGAGAGGGAATAGGGAAGAGAGGGGAGCAGAGAAGGGGAGGGGAGTGGACAATAGAGGAGAGAGGGAATAGGGAAGAGAGGGGAGGAGAGAGGGGGGGAGTGGACAATAGAGGAGAGAGGGAATAGGGAAGAGAGGGGAGCAGAGAAGGGGAGGGGAGTGGACAATAGAGGAGAGAGGGAATAGGGAAGAGAGGGGAGGAGAGAGGGGGGGGAGTGGACAATAGAGGAGAGAGGGAATAGGGAAGAGAGGGGAGCAGAGAAGGGGAGGGGAGTGGACAATAGAGGAGAGAGGGAATAGGGAAGAGAGGGGAGGAGAGAGGGGGGGAGTGGACAATAGAGGAGAGAGGGAATAGGGAAGAGAGGGGAGCAGAGAAGGGGAGGGGAGTGGACAATAGAGGAGAGAGGGAATAGGGAAGAGAGGGGAGCATAGAGGGGGGGGGGGGGAGTGGACAATAGAGGAGAGAGGGAATAGGGAAGAGAGGGGAGGAGAGAGGGGGGGAGTGGACAATAGAGGAGAGAGGGAATAGGGAAGAGAGGGGAGCAGAGAAGGGGAGGGGAGTGGACAATAGAGGAGAGAGGGAATAGGGAAGAGAGGGGAGGAGAGAGGGGGGGAGTGGACAATAGAGGAGAGAGGGAATAGGGAAGAGAGGGGAGCAGAGAAGGGGAGGGGAGTGGACAATAGAGGAGAGAGGGAATAGGGAAGAGAGGGGAGCATAGAGGGGGGGGGAGTGGACAATAGAGGAGAGAGGGAATAGGGAAGAGAGGGGAGGAGAGAGGGGGGAGTGGACAATAGAGGAGAGAGGGAATAGGGAAGAGAGGGGAGCATAGAGGGGGGGGGGGAGTGGACAATAGAGGAGAGAGGGAATAGGGAAGAGAGGGGAGGAGAGAGGGGGGGAGTGGACAATAGAGGAGAGAGGGAATAGGGAAGAGAGGGGAGCAGAGAAGGGGAGGGGAGTGGACAATAGAGGAGAGAGGGAATAGGGAAGAGAGGGGAGCAGAGAAGGGGAGGGGAGTGGACAATAGAGGAGAGGGAAGAAGGGGAGATAGAGGGGGGAGTGGACAATAGAGGAGAGAGGGAATAGGGAAGAGAGGGGAGCAGAGAGGGGAGGGGGGGGGGAGGCAGTGGGATGGGAGGAAGAGGGGGTAAAAAAAGAAAATGGCGCAACAAAATCAAAAATATTTTTATTAGGTTTTTGTGGATCATCAACTACCATCGGAGGATTTGAGCTGGAGTTTGGACGTTTGTAACCTTTTGTTGCCTTTTGTATGCGAGCGAAAAGCTTGTTTGAAAGGTGAATTTTTAATGAAATTGAAAAATAAAATAATATTATTTTAATCGGTTTTTTTTAAATTCTTATTTTAAAATTAAATTTATCGGTATAATTCCAAATAGATAAATTAATTTTCTATTTAATGGTTTTGAATACATATATGATCGAGCTGGGGGAGCTTTTGAGGGAAAAACTTGGGGGCGGGCCGGCTTTGAACCGGCGTCTCTGGCTTTCAGGACCAGTGTTCTACCAGCTAAACTACCGACCCTGCCCTCTCCGGCTCCCCACTTTGCCCGATTATAAGGGATCACTCTTCTCCTCCATTGATCCCATTAATCTTCTCTTAGTGAAGCTTCTCTTCACTATATCAGTTTTATGCTTATCGGATTCTCCACATTTAATTTAAATAATTCAATTTTCCTAATTATCCAATTTCTGTCCTCCACCCAATCTCTGTTCCCTTAGGTTCTTTTTTCTGCCAAAATGGCAAATGTTTGGCCAATCGCTTTCATTGCGACGGCGTCGACGACTGCGGCGATTTCAGCGACGAGCTTAATTGTCCCTGTAAGCATTTGCCAACGGAAATGGTTTCTCAATTTGCAACAGTTCACGGCGATGCTGCGTGTCAACGCTATGAAAAGGGCGAGTCGGGCCGAATTGAAACGCCCAATTTTCCGTCGCCGTACCCCGCGGGGGCCAATTGCCGTTGGGTGGTGGAGGGACCGCTCAATTCGCACATTCAGGCAAAGCACAACAAACAGCAAAACGGACATTAAATGTTCATTTTTTGTGTAATTTCAGCTTAACTTTGAGTCATTTGAAACGGAGGAGCACCAGGACTTGGTCACCGTTGTGGACGGAGGACCGGCGGAAAATGCGAGCATTGCGGTGGGGCGGGGGGGGGGGACGGCTGGATTGAGGACATTGCAACATCACGGCATTTTGTTCTTTTCTCCGTTCAGTTGGCCACTTTGTCTGGCCTACCGCGTCCTGCCCAACCGCTCATCTTTGAGTCCGCCTCCAACCGAATGGTCGTCCGTTTTCGCGCTGATCACACAATTCAAGCGCGCGGCTTCCAAGCATCGTGGAGAGCTGGTCAGTGCGATCAGCAGTTCTTGAATTGATCTGGACATTGATGTTTGGTCTGTTCAGTGTCCGCTTCGTGCGGTGGCCTTCTGAGTGTCCAATCGCAACCGCAGCAGTTGAACAGTCCGGATTGGCCCCGTCCCTATCCGAATGGAATGGAATGTGTGTGGCACATGAATGCGCCGGAGGGACAGCTCATTTCGTTGACAGTGCGTTGTGGGGGGGGGGGCGATAACAATGGACCAAAACGGAAACCAAATTGCCAAAAGGTTGAGGAGTTTGACTTGGAGCAGGACAAAGACTTTCTTATGGTTTATGACGGAGCACACCCTTCAGCGCCATTATTGGCCAAAATTAGCGGCAAAGTGAGTCAAAAAGCGGCGGGAGGGAATTGGCCAACTTTTCCATTTTCAGTCGGACCCTCAACTGATCGTCTCCACTCAGTCCTCTCTCTATTTGTACTTCTTCAGCAGTCAATTCGGCAATCGCAAAGGCTTTTCCATTGCTTACAAAAAGGGTTTGTGCTTTTCCCTATTTCGCTGTCCAATTTGGCGAGGGCATACAGTATACCATTGGCATTGAAATTACTGTAATTTTCCAATTACCACTCATTCTCAGAATACTATCCTCACCTCCATCCTGCCTCTTCCCCTTCCTTCTCAGGTTGTGACAATGTAATCCGTCGCTCTCACGGCACTTTGACCAGTCCCGGCAATGCCCACCTTCCTTATGCGCCGGCACAAATTTGCCGATGGACCATCGAATTGCCAATGGCACAAACGGAGGAAAAAATGGGGGGAAAGACGGCGGCGGAAGGTAAGAAAAAAAAAAAATAGTAAAATATAAATTGTCATTTACAATTTGATGATAAAGAAGCGATTTCGCTGACATTGGCCGTCAATTCGTGGGAAGTGTCCGACTCGGGCGATTCCCTCCGCATTTTTGAGGGTTCCGCAGAGGGACAAGCGGACGAGGGACGTCCGTTGCATCCCATCGAAAAGGGATTCAGCGCCGATTCGCCACCCCCAAAAACGGCGAGTGATACGGCACAAAATGGGTGAAGAAGTTTTGTTTGTTCAGATATTCGCTCGTCAAAATCGCGTGGAATTGGTATGGCGCTCTGACGGACTTCGCCAGGGCATCGGCTGGAACATTTCCTTCTCCACAAGTCAGCCCACGCCCCCTTTGGCAATTTGTCGCATTGGTCCTTCACTTTGCCACAACAATTCCCCCGCAGGCTGTCCCCGACTGTCATTGCCCTCGCGGCGCGTGTTGCTCTCCACGCGGAACACTGCCTATGGCACGCGCGTGACAGTCAGCTGCGAGCGTGGTGCCGAGTTTGTGACGGGCCGAGGTCGGCACTTTGAGACAGTGTGCGAGTTGGGCGGTCGCTGGTCCGAGTCGGAGCCCATCTCTGACTGCCAACGTAAATAGCAGTGCATTTCAATTGATTACTCACTCCTTTTCAGCCATTTACTGCTCTTCAATCCCGCAAATTGCCAATGGTTTTGCTGTTATGGCCTCGAATGTTTCTTTCGCTGGGATGGCCCGTTTTCGCTGTTACGACGGCTTCGGTTTTCCCTCCGGCAAAGAAATGGAGGACATTTTTTGCACCGACGAAGGCCGATGGACACAAACGCCAAAATGCAAAAGTTGGCACTTTTAATGCTATCATTGGCCATTTGAACTGATTCTTTTTTTTCCAGCGCCCATCTGTCCCATGCTTCCCGTGTTCAACTTTGGCGAAAGATCGCTTCAATTTGGCGATGGCATCGGTTACGGTAGCGTCTACAGTTTCCAATGCTCTGCCGGGTATCGGCGTGATGGTGCACAAAGTATCGTATGCCAACCCAACGGACAATGGTCGGCGGCACAGCCACAGTGCAAAAGTCAGGCGATCATGGAAGTTTGATCAATTATATTTGATCATTTATAGAATTGCAATGCACAAATCTTCCATCCGTAGAGAATGGCGAATTACGTTGGCAAACGGCGGAAAAAGTGCCGGAAAATAGGAAAAGGTCAACGCCAACGGGGCAAATAACGGATTTGTTGTACGGTGAATCGCTTCGGGTGGAATGCCGAAACGGATTTCGATCAGTGGGCGCGGAAACAGTGAAATGTTTGGCCAATCAGACACTGAGCGGGGTAATTGTTGGAAAAAAGGCTAATCATAAATAGAAATGCCATAATCATATTGGCATTTGCTTTTGAAGGTGCCCGAGTGTCGCGATATCGACGAATGTGCCGAAAAGTTGGCCAACTGTGCTTCAAAGTCGAGTCAATGTGTGAACACGCCCGGGGGATATCATTGCCAATGCCTGAAGGGATTTACGCCCCAATTGAGTGATGCCAATCAAATAATGCCATTCATAAATCTATTTTTGTGGTTCATTTGTACAGTGTGTGCTGAAGGTGAAGTAGTGGCTGTTCAGCCCCATTCGGCCCACAATTCCCTTGGGGTGCCCATTCCGGTCCATTTGATCACGGCCAAAAGCGGATGGTGCGATGATTCAGAGACACCGATCACTGAAAATGCCAACAATGACACAACAATTGCGGCATCATTCACATTTAATTTTCCTGCACCAAAAGTAAAAAAATAAAATTAAAATGAATTAAGGAAATGGACTGTTTTAAGATAATTGAGAAATTGCGTATCGAAAAAGTGTTGGACCCTTCCCTTGGCATTCCATCCGATTTTGGTGCCATTGGCATTTTTCCGATTCGTTTTGTGCTGTCCTACTCCATGGAAGAGAATGTTCCATTGGTCCCATACAGAGAAGGATTGGCCAACATTGAGCAAATGGCAACAAACAAAAGTCATTCCGAAGGCGAAGGGACGGAACAGCAGCAGGAGAGAGTGATCAGAGTCCGATTATTGGGCAAGTGATTGGAATCACTGATCAAGATTTACTCATTAGTTTGACAATCAAAACGATCATTAGGCAATTATTGATTAGGACCTGACCATGAACTGATCATTTGGTTGACGCCTGATCAGAGTCCGATCATTGGGTAAAATGAACTGAGGAGAAACCAAAGTTACAAGAAACGGATCGACCAACAAATCGAAGAAGGCATTGCCTTTAAAAATGGCCAAATTTTCAGGTGCCTCTGTTAGCACCGAAACGCTAAAATTGGCACGTCCAATTGAAGCGCGGACTGTTCGCATTGATATGATGGCATTCAACGGGGACACTGTCTGCTTAAAGATGGAATTTCTCGGCTGTCAGCGGTCGTCCTGCGAAGGTAACACAGCACTACCGGCAATTGGAAGGGGTCAAAAATGAAATGAAAATGATCAGAAAATGCCAAAAACTAAAAATTAAACCCAATGAATGCTACAGTATCTAAATGACCATCTGACAATCAGCAAATGTTGCTGCTGATCAATCAGTTCATTTTAAAAGTTGTTCAGATGTCAACGAATGCGCCGATGGGCAAAACGGCGGTTGTGAGCACCAATGCCACAACAGTCAGGGCAGCCATCGGTGCAGTTGTGACGAGGGGTTCGACCTGTTCACTTCGATCGGACAGAACGGCGTGCGGCTGCGCGAGGGCGAAACGGCCACCGGACCAATGGACTCATTACGGCTTAACAGAAGTTGCATACCGAGAGTGGGTTTTGGTTGATTTAGGCTTCGTTAGATGGGCTTAGTTATTGTTGGCATTTTACCAAAATGCCTAATGAATCGATTTGCTAATTGACTCTCTTTGTCGCCCTTTAGCACTGTTCGCCGTTGCGTTCACCCGAAAATGGGCAGCTAATCGCCCCCGACAATTCGTCCTTTGCCTTTCCGATTGTCGTCGAATTTCGCTGTGATTTTGGTCACCAAATGCGCGGTCCTTCCCACCTGAAATGCCTTGCGGATGGCAATTGGAATGGCACTGTGCCGATTTGTGTCCCAGCCACGTGCCAAGGCATCAAAAACAACACGGCCATCGGACTGTTCGTCCGTCCCGACTCTGTCCCCATTTCGTACCGCCACAATCTGAGCTTCGTCTGCTCACAAGTGAACCGCCCGTCGAAGCACAGCCCCTTGGGCCAAACGCGACAGTGCATTTACGATCCGCGCACAGATGGCACTGAGTATTGGCTCAGTGGGCCCGAGGTGGGGCCCCACTTTTGTTGACATTTCCCTCCGTTCCTTTATCTTTTCCCACTGTTTGATCAGGTGATTTGCCCGTTGATCGATTGTGGGCCGCCCCCGGCACTTTCGGGGGCGTATTTCGAAAGTGAGGCCGGCTCCGGCAATTTCAAAGTTGGCAGCGCATTTCTCTTCCAATGCCGACTTCCCTATTCTGTCGTCGGGAAATCTTCATATGACGATCGGATGATCCGTTGCAACGTGGACGGCACTTGGGATTTGGGCGGTAAATGAACATTACCAAACCGAAACTTAATTACCATTCTCAGACTTGAGATGCGAAGGGCCGGTCTGTGGTCAGTGATAAGTTAATTGACAAATAAAATAACTAATGCCTAATTACTTCTAATTGATTATTGATTGGTTGAAGTGTCCCCTTTTGTAATGCCGCAATTTCCTAGTGGACCCGGGTCATCCCGACGACGGTCAGACCCATCTCGACTCAATCGAAGAGGGCGCAGTCGCCCGCTTCACGTGCAATAGGCCCGGCTATTTGCCGTTCCCGAGCGATACGCTGAGTTGTGCCCTTGGGACCGCTTGTGTGCTGAGCGAGGACGTCGGCATCTCTTCCGGGTTCATTCCGGACGGGGCATTCTCTGACAATTCCGACAAAACCATTTGGGGCTATGAGGCAAGCATAAGGAGGATATAAATGATGGGCCTAATCAGTTGATGAGATTAATGGTTGTAAAAAGAGTTGTGATTTGAATCCGTATTGTCGTAACCGCAAAATCGGCGCTTTTTTGCTCCGGGCATTTTTTTTTGTCATACCGGCATTGGCCCAAATACTTGCGATGCCATTACATTCCATGCCATCCCTTTTCCTTGCTATGCCATTTTCCCCACCGCACGTCTTTTTAGCCACACAAAGCGCGGATGTCATCAACGGGCTGGTGCGGTTCCAAAGACGCGTTCATTTTTCTGGCAGTGGACCTGCAGAGGGTTTACACGCTGACCACGCTGCGTCTGTCGGGCGTGGCGGGAAATGGCCGATTGGCGGGCCATGTGACCAAAATGCAACTGTTTTATAAGGTCCAATTCAGCCAAAACTACGACAATTACCCAACCGTAAGTGCCCCTAATTATTCGTTTGGCAATTTCATTGCCTTTGGCCCTTTTGTGCCGTATTTTGACAGGAATTCACCACTCCGTCCGGAAACCACAAGCGAATGTACCAATTCCAATTGGAGCCGCCGCTACGCGCCCGATACATTCTGTTGGGCATCAGCGAATACGAGCGCAACCCGTGCCTGAAGTTCGACTTGCACGGCTGTCTTGCGCCGTTGTCGTCCACCGGCGAAGTGCCCACCCATTTACAAGTCGGATGGAATGCCAGCGTTCCGCAATGCTGGTGCGGTGCCATTGCTCGAAAGACAATCAAAGCCCCTCCCCTAATGAGTCATTTGCCGCTTAAGTGACGCGGAACCGCCGCGTTTCCGCAACTGTCCGCAGTCGCCGGTGTTTGTGCAGACGGATGAGCATGGCCAACTGTTGCCCGCCTCCTTCGTTGTGCCGGAGGCAGAGGACAACTCGGGACGCATTGCGTACACACAGACAAAGCCGGAGGACTTCCAACCGCCGCATCCGATCAGCCAGGACACCGACGTACTTTACCAGGCATTCGACGAGGCGGGCAATTCGGCCGAATGCGTTGTCCGCCTTCGTATCCCCGACACGGTGCCGCCCATCGTCAAATGCCCTGAATCGTACGCTATCTGGGCGGCAGAGAATCAGACGGAGCAGCACGTGGTGTTCAACGAGACAACTGTTCGGCTGGCCGTCCAAGACATGTCACCCATTAAACAGACCACATTTGAACCAGCCGAAGCAACCATTCGACTGTACCAACATTTGACGGTCAGTGACGACGGTATTTTAAAAAGAAAGACGAAATGCCAACCCACTGAATTGGATGTCAATGACATGCCAAGCCATGGGGAGACTAATTTGGGTATCTTCTTTTGCCTTTCAGGTGGAAGTGACGGTGACTGATGTCCAATCCAACCACAACAAATGCCGTTTTCAAATCATGCTTTTGCCCGAGTTATGCGCCCCATGGTCTTTGCCGGTGGATGAGCACAGTGTGCAAAAAGAGTGCCAACGACAGGCCGCGGGCGCATCGTGCAAATTGGAGTGCCGGAAGGGATTCCGCTTCGTTGGCATCGCTCAGCAAAAGACAAAGGAATCTGAAGCAGCATCTGCGCCACTGACTTTGCCACAATTGTACACATGTTCATTAGAGACGAAGTCGGCTGGTGGAAATGGAGGGAGCCGACAATGGGTGCCAAGGTGAGGGAGAGGGGGGCGGGAACATTGAAGATGGGGGGGGGAGGGGAGAGGAGTGGGAAGAGGGGATAGTGGGGGGGGGAGGGGGAAGAGGAGTGGGAGGAGGGAGGGGGAAGAGGAGTGGGAGGAGGAGGGGAAGAGGGTGGGAGGTAGGGAGGGGAAGAGGAGTGGGAGGAGGGAGGGGAAGAGGTGGGAGGAGGGAGGGGAGGAGGAGGGAGGGGAAGAGGAGTGGGAGGAGGGAGGGGAAGAGGAGTGGGAGGAGGGAGGGGAAGAGGAGTGGGAGGAGGGAGGGGAAGAGGAGTGGGAGGAGGGAGGGGAAGAGGAGTGGGAGGAGGGAGGGGAAGAGGAGTGGGAGGAGGGAGGGGAAGAGGAGTGGGAGGAGGGAGGGGAAGAGGAGTGGGAGGAGGGAGGGGAAGAGGAGTGGGAGGAGGAGGGAGGGGAAGAGGAGTGGGAGGAGGAGGGGAAGAGGAGTGGGAGGAGCGAGGGGAAGAGGAGTGGGAGGAGCGAGGGGAAGAGGAGAGTGGGAGGGAGGGGAAGAGGAGTGGGAGGAGGGAGGGGAAGAGGAGTGGGAGGAGGGAGGGGAAGAGGAGTGGGAGGAGGGAGGGGAAGAGGAGTGGGAGGAGGGAGGGGAAGAGGAGTGGGAGGAGGGAGGGGAAGAGGAGTGGGAGGAGGGAGGGGAAGAGGAGTGGGGGAGGAGGGAGGGGAAGAGGAGTGGGAGGAGGGAGGGAAGAGGAGTGGGAGGAGGGAGGGGAAGAGGGTGGGAGGAGGGAGGGGAAGAGGAGTGGGAGGAGGGAGGGGAAGAGGAGTGGGAGGAGGGAGGGGAAGAGGAGTGGGAGGAGGAGGGGAAGAGGAGTGGGAGGAGGGAGGGAAGAGGAGTGGGAGGAGGGAGGGGAAGAGGAGTGGGAGGAGGGAGGGGAAGAGGAGTGGGAGGAGGGAGGGGAAGAGGAGTGGGAGGAGGGAGGGGAAGAGGAGTGGGAGGAGGGAGGGGAAGAGGAGTGGGAGGAGGGAGGGGAAGAGGAGTGGGAGGAGGGAGGGGAAGAGGAGTGGGAGGAGGGAGGGAGGAGGAGGAGGGGAAGAGGAGTGGGAGGAGGGAGGGGAAGAGGAGTGGGAGGAGGGAGGGGAAGAGGAGTGGGAGGAGGGAGGGGAAGAGGAGTGGGAGGAGGGAGGGGAAGAGGAGTGGGAGGAGGGAGGGGAAGAGGAGTGGGAGGAGGAGGGGAAGAGGAGTGGGAGGAGGGAGGGGAAGAGGAGTGGGAGGAGGGAGGGGAAGAGGAGTGGGAGGAGGGAGGGGAAGAGGAGTGGGAGGAGGGAGGGGAAGAGGAGTGGGAGGAGGGAGGGGAAGAGGAGTGGGAGGAGGGAGGGGAAGAGGAGTGGGAGGAGGGAGGGGAAGAGGAGTGGGAGGAGGGAGGGGAAGAGGAGTGGGAGGAGGGAGGGGAAGAGGAGTGGGAGGAGGGAGGGGAAGAGGAGTGGGAGGAGGGAGGGGAAGAGGAGTGGGAGGAGGGAGGGGAAGAGGAGTGGGATGAGGGAGGGGAAGAGGAGTGGGAGGAGGAGGGGAAGAGGAGTGGGAGGAGGGAGGGGAAGAGGAGTGGGAGGAGGGGGGAAGAGGAGTGGGAGGAGGGAGGGAAGAGGAGTGGGAGGAGGGAGGGGAAGGGAGTGGGAGGAGGGAGGGGAAGAGGAGTGGGAGGAGGGAGGGGAAGAGGAGTGGGAGGAGGGAGGGGAAGAGGAGTGGGAGGAGGGAGGGGAAGAGGGGGAAGGAGGAGGGGAAGAGGAGTGGGGGAGGGGAAGAGGAGTGGGAGGAGGGAGGGGAAGAGGAGTGGGAGGAGGGAGGGGAAGAGGAGTGGGAGGAGGGAGGGGAAGAGGAGTGGAGGAGGGAGGGGAAGAGGAGTGGGAGGAGGGAGGGGGAAGAGGAGGGGAGGAGGGAGGGGAAGAGGAGTGGGAGGAGGAGGGGAAGATGGACGTGGGAGGAGGGAGGGGAAGAGGAGTGGGAGGAGGGAGGGGAAGAGGAGTGGGAGGAGGGAGGGGAAGAGGAGTGGGAGGAGGGAGGGGAAGAGGAGTGGGAGGAGGGAGGGGAAGAGGAAGTGGGAGGAGGAGGGGAAGAGGAGTGGGAGGAGGGAGGGGAAGAGGAGTGGGAGGAGGGAGGGAAGAGGAGTGGGAGGAGGGAGGGGAAGAGGAGTGGGAGGAGGGAGGGGAAGAGGAGTGGGAGGAGGGAGGGGAAGAGGAGTGGGAGGAGGGAGGGGAAGAGGAGTGGGAGGAGGGAGGGGAAGAGGAGTGGGAGGAGGGAGGGGAAGAGGAGTGGAGGAGGGAGGGGAAGAGGGTGGAGGAGGAGGGGAAGAGGAGTGGGAGGAGGGAGGGGAAGAGGAGTGGAGGCGGGAGGGGAAGAGGAGTGGGAGGAGGGAGGGGAAGAGGAGTGGGAGGAGGGAGGGGAAGAGGACGGGGAGGAGGGAGGGAAGAGGAGTGGGAGGAGGGAGGGGAAGAGGAGTGGGAGGAGGGAGGGGAAGAGGAGTGGGAGGAGGGAGGGGAAGAGGAAGTGGGAGGAGGGAGGGAAGAGGAGTGGGAGGAGGGAGGGGAAGAGGAGTGGGAGGAGCGAGGGGAAGAGGAGTGGGAGGAGCGAGGGGAAGAGGAGTGGGAGGAGGGAGGGGAAGAGGAGTGGGAGGAGGGAGGGAAGAGGAGTGGGAGGAGGAGGGGAAGAGGAGTGGGAGGAGGGAGGGGAAGAGGGTGGGAGGAGGGAGGGGAAGAGGAGTGGGAGGAGGGAGGGAAGAGGAGTGGGAGGAGGGAGGGGAAGAGGAGTGGGAGGAGCGAGGGGAAGAGGAGTGGGAGGAGGGAGGGGAAGAGGAGTGGGAGGAGGGAGGGGAAGAGGAGTGGGAGGAGGGAGGGAAGAGGAGTGGGAGGAGGGAGGGGAAGAGGAGTGGGAGGAGGGAGGGGAAGAGGGTGGGAGGAGGGAGGGGAAGAGGAGTGGGAGGAGGGAGGGGAAGAGGAGTGGGAGGAGGGAGGGGAAGAGGGTGGGAGGAGGGAGGGGAAGAGGAGTGGGAGGAGGGAGGGGAAGAGGAGTGGGAGAGGAGGGAGAGGAGGGGGGAGGAGGAGGGAAGAGGAGTGGGAGGAGGGAGGGGAAGAGGAGTGGGAGGAGGGAGGGGAAGAGGAGTGGGAACAGGTAAACATTGAAGATGGGGGGGAGGGGAAGAGGAGGGAGGGGGAAGGGGGAAACACAGAAGTTTGGGAGTCAGGAGGGGAAGAGGGAAAATTGAAGATAGGGGGAGCGGAAGAGGAGGGTGAAGGAGGGGAAGGGGGACGGGGAAATTCGGGGATTGAGTGATTTGGCAGAGAAGCGGCATGGAAGTAGAGGGATATTAGGTGGAACTTTAAGTTTTTAAACTTTTTTCCGCTTCGAAGACCTTCTCCGCCCGCGTGTGTGCCAATATCGGTGGAGCCGGCTCAGTACCAAATGCGAGTCAACGTCAACTACGCGCTTTCGTCTCCAATGCCGGCCGAGTGCCTTAAGGTTGTGCCGTCACTTCCATTTGCCGTCTTTCCCTTTTTATCGCCTCCTCCCTCCCCCAAAGAGTTATGAATTCGTGGTGGGCTCAATGTTTGACGGCATTGACCAGGTGCTCAGCCAACGGTGTTCGAGCACTGTTCAAATTTATGTGCGCTTTTTGGACGCTAAATTCTCGAAAATGGACGACGAGAAGACAGTGGGCAATTAATTCTTAATTAATTCTTCGCTTTATTTTAATTACCTTTATTTATCCCGCCCCCCCCCCCTCACTTTTTTAGGTCCACGCCAATTTGACCATCCAAATTTTGCCCACCGTTCTGCAGCCCGTCTTCTACGAGCTGTGCTCCCTCACCCTGCGCACCATCTTCGACCTGCGCATCCCCGGCGCCTCTCTGCCCATTCGCCCTTTGCTCGGCTTCGTCGGCGACTCTATGCCCACTGAACAGGCACATTTCGCCAAATAAAATAAAATAATTTAAAAATTTGAAATTGGTTTTAGAATTTGATCTGCCCGTCCATAAATGCCACCAACATCCAATTGTCTCAGGGCTTCACTTGTTCCAGCGGGGAATTGCTTCGTGACACGCAGCATGATGATGACGGCAGCGCAGCATTGTCACCGGCGCCAGGACTTCCCGAATGCCGTCTGCGAAAGCACTTGATTTTGATGAAAAATTGTCTCTTTTTCAGTGCCTTGCCCCAAAGGGACTTCTTTTATGAACAATTCGTGTGTCGAATGCCCTTTGGGCACGTACCAGGACAAAGAGGGGCAAATGCGATGCAAACAGTGCCCCGAGGGCACTTACACCCTCCAGGCAATCACTCTTTTTTTCTTGACCCCCCCCCCCACTCTCCCCTTTCTCTTCACTCTCTCTTTCTTCTCTCTAACGAGCTCTTTCCCACTCTCCCTCCATCCCTCTCTCTCTCTCCGTCTTTAAATTTTTCTTACCAAATACACTAAATTCCTTTGTTCCAGTACGGCGCACTCAGCAATGATTCATGTTTGGCACTGTGTGGCAATGGCATGTTCAGCCCTACGGGGCTCGTTCCTTGCCAACTTTGTCCTCGGCACACTTTCGCCGGCGCGCCCCCTCCTGAAGGGTTTAAGCAGTGTAAACCATGCCCTGAGGTGCCTTCACTTAGGCAATCCCCTCCCAATTGGCATTTCCCGTAGGGCACTTACACCGCCAAATTGGGCTCCGTTGGTACCGACCACTGCAAACAGCCTTGCACACCGGGCTACTTCTCCATTTCGGGTCTCGAACCTTGTTCGCCTTGTCCCATCAACTTTTACCAGGTGCTATCAGTGTGCCAAATCCGCTAATTATCCTTAATTACCTGATGACCCCCCCCCCCCTAAGCCTGACATTGGCCAGCAGCGGTGCCTTCGCTGCCCCAACGACACTCAGACGACGGAGACGGGCCGATTTGTGGAGGAGCAGTGCAAAAAGTTGGACTGCAAAAGTGTGAAATGTGTGAACCGTGGACAATGTGTGGTGGCAAATCACAAAGTGAAATTGGCCGATGGATTTTAAAAAATTAATTTGAAATTGAAAAATGAAAGGAAATTTGCGAGTGCCGTCCCGGCTTCACCGGCCCTTTTTGTGAGCAGCAAATTCCGTTGTGCGACTCAAAGCCGTGCTTAAACGGGGGCACTTGCGAGTTACACAACGGGGGGTTCCGCTGCATTTGTGCACAAAGTTTGACCAATATAATGGGGCGAATGGTTGCTTTATTCGCCACTTTTTCAGATTTCACCGGCTCTCGTTGCCAATTTGGCCCTGACGAGTGTATTTCGGCACCGCACTGTCCCAACGGGGGCGTGTGCCAGGATTTGCCCGGCTTTGGCACTACCAAATGCATTTGCAGGTGCCATATTATATTGCATATGCAAGTTGCCTTATTTATCTTCTTAAATGTACATAAACAGGACGGGCTTTACGGGCATCGATTGTTCTGAGATTTCTGACCCGTGTAAAAGTGAGCAGCCGTGCCGAAATGGTGCCGATTGTGTTCCGTTGCAATTGGGCCGATACAAATGCAAATGCCTGCCGGGATGGGAGGGGCCTAACTGCGAACGAAACATTGGTGGGTTAATGGGGGGGGGGAGGGGGGGAGGGGAGGGGAAGGGAGGGGAGTGCCAACGTAAAAAAGGATGCCATTCATTGGAGGATGTGGTGCGGGCATTGGTATCAGAGAAGCAATACCAATGATTATCATTTATTCAACTTCGAAGAGTTTTAAAAAATTAGTAAAGCTAAAAAAGTAACAAAAAATATTGTGTGTTTGAGAGGAGAAACGGTGCAAATAGAATCGCAGAGGAGCCGTTTTTCAAATCTGACGGATATTGCGATTTTAAAGGGAATCCCTGGCGGGGGAATGACCGGTTAAATAATGCCATTTATTGTTGGGCGAAAGACAGTCCGATGAGAGAAGGAAAAGAGAGTTAGGGAGAGAAGAGATCAGAATTTGCTTTGCCTTCTGTTCGTCTGTTTTTCTGCTTCTTTCCAATCGTTTTCAAATGATTGACCCTTTATAGTTCGGATTCGTTGGCGGTTGGAATGCCGAGGCCGTTGGGTCATTTTGTCTGACACGCTAAAATAAACAAATGTTTTGTGCCTTCCTTCTCCCACCAATTTGCACCTGAAAAATGCCCCGCGTCTGTTCCATTCGCAATTCTTTGTAATATTTTTTGGTGGCACAAAGTGCCGTTGCCATGTAACAAATGAACAGAAAGTCGAGCAGTATCAGCACCACAAAATAGAGACGGAGCAGTTCGTGTGCGTCTTGACGCTCCTCGCGGTCGAGCGGATCAGAAAAAGCGAACTGTGAGAAAAGAGGGCGATGGATTGGGGAAGGGAAAGAGTTGCGAAACTCAGCGGAAAGACACCTCATGGAACGAAATGAGCCAACTGTTAATGCGGTGGGCAGCACCGGCAAAATAAACGACCAAAAGGAGGGCGAAGAGAAAGCCGAGCAGAAGAAGTCCAATCTGTTGGACCTAATCGGGGGGAAAAGCATATAATGGAGGAGGAAAAGCAAAGCAGAGAGAGTGGAGAATGGCATGGCATTGTCCCATTTTAATGGCACTGACCAGACGGGGCCACACAAATTGGTAGTCTCTCTTGTGTCTGGCGATAAACAACGAAACGGTGGACACACCCAAAGTGATCAACCAGCCGGTCAACAGCAGCAGCAGAAGCATGTCCCGCAACTGCCTGAAATATTCAAAAAAAAAAAGTTTTCTTGGATTTTTCGTGCCATCGATCGATTGGTTGGACATTTATTGATCGAATTGCTGACCAATCGATCGGATTAATCTTTGAGAAAAACTGACGTGGAATTACTGTTGAAAGTGCGCAAAAGGTCACTTAGAATGGAGTACCACCAGAACAGCGAAAGAAGCATTTCAAAAGCGCAAAACCAAAGGACACAGCGGAAGACGGGGCAACAACAGAAACAGCAGGCCATCAGAAGAAGGGATTTTAGCTGAAAAAGGGAAAACGGGGGGGGGGAGAATATTATTATGCCAAAATTTATATCATAAAGGGTAAACACTTAAATCGGAAGGCCAAAAAAATATAAGAATTAAAAAAATAAACTGGGACAGATGGGGGGGGGGGGAAAGTGACAGAATCGATCGGCGGGGTTTTGTGGTTGGCTGTTTCTTTTTGAGAATATTTGTGAATTGCACTTGTGAAAGATGGAAAAACAAATAAAAACAAACATAAATAACTTACCCAAAGGGAAACTGAACATTTATGAAAAGGACTTTTCGGGTAAATTAGCATCATTAAATGATGAAATGGTTTTGGCAGTGCCTCATTAGTGCTTCATTAAACTGTGTTTACCTGCTGCTGATCCGGCAGTGTTCGCGCCCCGCCGGGCGTTATTCGGTCTTTTCCTTTGTCGTCCGTTTGCCTCCGCTTTTCCCAACGGCAATTTTCTTCGTCGTCTTCCTCTGCCGCGTGTCTGTCGCTCTTAATCGATTTGCTTTCGGCAAAAGTGACTTCGTCGTTCCTTTTGGCCCTATTTGGTTGGGAAATGTAATGTGCCAAGACACACTCAGCACGGCCCATACAAATCCCTCTTTTCCCTCATCTCTCCTTCTTTCTCTTATTCTCCCAATCTCTCTTTTTCCCTTCACTGTCTCCGTTTTCATCTCTCCTTCCTCTCTCTCTCTCTCTCTCTCTTTGCTATTTAATGGGTTGTCTATCTCTAATGACCTTCTACTGCTGTCCCAATGTGTTTGTCTATGCATATTTTGCCAACTGATCGAAGTGAATGGGAAGAATTAAAAAGGCGGAAATGCAAACGAAATTAAAAAGAAGACAAATTAGCAAATTAAGAATAGAAGATTTGTTATCCGCTATTTGTTCCATTAAATTGATTGATTACATTAAAAGGACTTTAAAAGAATGGAAAGAGAAAAACAGCGATGGGTCGGGGGCAGCTGTTCAGTGATTATTAGCGCCCGGGGGAGGCGGGGGGGAGTCAAAACAGAGAAAATGACGGAGAAATACGAAACGCATGAAAGAATGACGAAATATGAAGGGAGGGAGGGGGGGAGGGGGGCGGAGTAGAACGGGGATGATGCCATGATTTGGGTTGGAGACACTCTTCATTGGCTGGGGGGGATATTTATGCCGCGTTCCGCCCTCTCCTCCCATCCATCTCCGTCCCTGGGGTAAAAAGGAGGGAGATGGAAACAGAAGTTTATGTCTTATCATAATGTCTAACTGAGCAGATGATTGTACCGATTCACCGTGTGCCCTGGGTGCAAAATGCCACGATTTGGTCAATGATTTTGAATGCGAATGTCCACACGGGTTCAGCGGAAAACGGTGCCAGATTAAGGTGGGGAGTTGGATGAAAGGTTAAAGCCATGCTAAATGTCAATTAGGACGATTTATGTGAGCCGAACCCGTGCATTAACGGGGGCCAATGTGTGGACACCCTTTTTGATCGGCACTGTGTGTGTCGTTACGGTTGGACTGGCACTTTCTGTGAGCAGGAACTGAACGAGTGCGAGCCGAACCCATGCAAAAACGGGGCAAGATGCCGCGATTTGGTAATTAATTACATAATTAGTAACCTAATGATAATTTGCATCGCAGGAGAATGGGTTTGAATGTGAGTGTCTGCCTGGCTACCACGGCTTTAAATGCCAATATATGGTCGACCATTGCTCGGTTTCACCGTGTCGCAACAACGGCACTTGCACCAATCATGGCCCCGTCTACGAGTGCCAATGCCGACTTGGCTTTGACGGGGTCCATTGTGAACACAATGTGAACGAATGTGAAACGTTGTCGCCATGCCATGGGACGGGAACGGAGCGATGTGAAGACATTGTGAATGGATACAGGTGCCATTGCAGACCGGGCTACGCTGGCACGCTGTGCGAACGGCACGTCAACCAATGCGAGTCGGCACCGTGTGCCAACAATGGGACATGCGTCGACATGGGCGCCGGATTCCAATGCGATTGTGCGCCGGGATGGAAGGGACAGCGATGTGAACAGATGCAGTCGGTGTGTGAGGAGCGCAAACCGTGCCAAAACGACGGCAGATGTGTGCCGTTAGTGGACGACTATTTCTGTGTTTGTCCGGAGGGCGTAAGCGGAAAGAATTGCGAATTGGCACCAAACCGATGCTTGGGTGAGCCCTGCCGCAACGGTGGAGTGTGCGGCGACTTTGGCTCGCATTCGGAATGCGCGTGCCCGCGAGGGTTTGGCGGGCCCGGGTGCCAATACCGTTTGGATGTGTGCCGAGCGGAGACTTGCCATAACGGAGGCACATGTGTGGAGATGGAGAACCATCCGCAGCAGCAGACGACAGCATTGTCGGAAGGCGATCAGCGGGGCTTCAAATGCATTTGTCCGCCCGGTTTCACTGGCACTGAATGCGAGACGGACATTGACGAGTGTCGTCCTTCGCCGTGTCCAATGGCCGCACAATGCATCGATTTGGTGAACGGCTTTCACTGCAAATGTCCCTTTAATAGTGAGGCCTTTTCTCCTAATTTGGCATTTTTTTATTCCTTTTTGCCGCTTCAGTGACTGGTGCCAATTGTGAGAAGCGTATTGATCCCGACTTCGACTTGCGTTTTCTCGAGTCCGCCCAGCAGCCGTCCCGTGCCGCGCTTGCCATTCCTTTCCGCGTCACTTCGGCATCGCTCACTTTGAGCATTTGGGTACGATTTGATCACGGCGTTTGGCGTAACGGACACGGTGGACGACCGATTCAGTCGCAGAGAACGCCGGCGGTTTTCTTTGAACTGTTCGACAGCGGGTAAATTCGTTAATTTTTGTTGGCTGGACAGTGGCATAACTCGTTCAGAACCCCTAACCAACCTTCGAATTTGACCGAACTGATCAGAATTTCTTCCGACTCGCTTCTCGTCCGCCTGTTCCCCGACAAAGAAATTCCCCCGCTGGTAATTTCTTTTGGTCTATCCCTCCTTCGCCCTCTCTCTCTCTCTCTGATCATTTGATTATTCTATCTCTCTTTTCTTTAGCATTCTCTTTCTTTCTTAGGTCATTATCTTTTTCTTCTTTTTCACCCCTCTTCGTTGTTTCTCTTCCGATTGTTCCCTCCTTTTTTCTCCGCTTCATTCTCTCTTATGTCTTCTCCAGGTCCTCCATTTTCCCTCTCATCAACGCCCTGACACTGGTCACGCGTGGAACAATTTGATCTTCACTTGGAGCTCCCACCAGGGCGCTTACTCGTTGATTTGGAATGCGATTAGAATGTATGCGGACGAAGGCTACGGCAGGGGGAAACTGCTGGACATAAAGTAAACCGATCACAATTTTGTGGGTCCGATCAATGGTCGTCCCCTCCAGCGTGTGGGTCAGTCTCGGTGATCAGTTGCTGGACGATGTGTTGCCAATAGCGGTCAAAAAGGCGGCGGCACCAAATGCCATCGCCCCACCAGCGACAAAATTCAGCGGATGGATCACTCGCGTGAATATGTGGACACGGGTGCTCGACTTCGAGCAGGACATACCGGCGATTGTGCAGCATTGCCAGGGATCGCCGGTCCTTTTCGATGGGCTCGTCCTCCGTTTCGCCAATTTCGACCGAATTGAAGGCAAAGTGGAGAGAGTGGGCAAAAGGTGGACCAATTGTGGGGCCAAAACGGCATTTATTTGGTCATTCCGATCGAATTCAGCACTTGCGGTCGGTCCGAAATGCCTTGCCGATCGGCCGACAATCGCTCATCGCCCGCCGCACAATGTCCGCTGAGAGAGAACGGCGCTGGAAGGGATGCCGGCGGCACTGAAGAGGACGACGGGGAACATGGCCCACCAGTGATTGAAGTGGAAGGTTGTCCGGAAGACATTTTCGTGGAGACGCGCGAAAAGGAGACGAACATCACGTGGCAGGAGCCGAACTTCATCAGCACACGTCCGTCGCTGGAAATAGGCCGAGTGGAGCAAAATGTGAAGCCGGGACAGGTCAGTCCCGCAGTTGGACATTGTTTAGCCCCGGGCATTTACCCCCCCCCCCCCCCTCTCTCACTAAGGTGTTCACTATTGGGCATTTCGATGCCCTTTACGTCGCCTACGACAATCGTTCAGTTCCGCTGGCCATGTGCCGTTTTGCGATTCATATCATCCGCCAGTTTTGTGCCGAACCTGAGCCGCCTGTCAATGGCGTCCAACAGTGTGAGCATTGGGGACCCGCGTTGCGCTTCCGCGCCTGCTCCGTCCGGTGCCATCCCGGCCACGCGTTCAGCATGAGTCCGGCCGTATTTTATTCGTGTGCCGACAGCGGCGAGTGGCGACCGAATGAAGCGGGGCAAAAGCCGTTCCGTTACCCGCAGTGCACTCGGTGAAACACACAAAAAGAAAAAGCCAAACGGAATAAATATTCTCTGATTTTCTTAAAGGAGTTCATTTGCTGAACACCTCGCTCGGGTCCGTCTTAATTACCCCCAATTAGCGCTGTGCAATCCCTCCGGCAAAGCGACGCTGGTGGAGAAATTGTTGCAGCGAATTGACGAATTGGACGCCAAATGGCACATTTGCGAACGCAATGAAGAAAAGTGAATGGGTGGGGCGGGAGAGGAAAAGAAAATTATGCAAAATTTGGCGAAAAGGGGCGGGAGAGCGAAAGGGACAGAAAGGGCCAACAAAACATTCCCTTGGCATTTGCCCGATTTTCCGTTTAATCGCCGTCATATTTGCCCATTAAAACCTCTGCCTCATTCAGCGGCGTTTGTGCGGGTGTTGAAGTGAACGTCCATTGCCGAGACGGACTCGCGTCGATGCCTTTCCGCCGGTCAAAACGGCAATTAGCAGAAACATCGGCACGTGCCAACGAAGAGGGCAATTTCGCTGTTTCCATCGACGGTCTGTTTTTTGGACCCCTATTGACCTTGTTTTATTTGAACTTCCTCTTCCTGTTTCAGTGCCAATTCGAAGTGCCAATGTTGCTGACCCTCTCGGCAATTCCCAACAACTTCGAGAGCCGACTGACGTAATTCGGGAAGAGGCATTGGAACATGGGCTATTCTCACTCGAACAAGTGCTGCCAAATGGAAGGCCCGACTTGAGGTGGACACCCTCCCCCCCTCACCTGTTGATTTTTTATGCAAATTGTCCCCCCCCCCAGGGTTTTTTCGGTTGAGGATGCGTTCCGCTGCCCCTCCGGCTACGTTCTGCTCAATGATTCTTGCGTTCCGTGTGCCCCTGGCACTTTCTTTTTTATTCCCACTGGACAGTGTCAGGTAGAAACACACTTTATGCAATTAAGAATTTGAAAATTTCCTCCCCAATAGTTGTGTCCCATTGGCCAATTCCAACCGATCGAAGGGCAAAATGTGTGCGAAAGATGTCCAACGGATAGGCCAATTACCGTCGGAATGGGCGCAATTGGACAAAGCGAGTGCAAAGGTGGGGAAGGAAAAGATATGTTTATTTGGGCAGATAATGCACTAATTAATTATTTCACCCCTCAATTTTTGTGCCAATAATTCTCCTTCTCCCTCCCCCCCCCCCGGCAGTTCGTTGTTCCCCCGGCCACCATTTGGACATTGCCTCGGGCAGTTGCCAAGAGTGCGGTTTCGGCTTCTTCCAGGCCGAAGCCGGCTCCACAGAATGTGTCCCCTGCGGCATCGGAAAGACCACTTTGGAGAGGTTGCAGCATCGAGTTGTATTCCGGATTCAATTTTTGCACGCTTAGGAATTCGACCAATGAGGAACAGTGCAGAGACGAATGCCCGGACGGCGAACAACTGACAGGCGGTGGAAGTTGTCAGTCGTGCCCATTGGGCACGTATCGGACGAAGGGAAAGCACAAACAATGCATGGAATGCCCGGCGGGCACAACCACCGAAGACGTGGGGACAACCAGCAATGAGGTGGACAAGCGAGTGGATAATGATGGCTAATTATTGCTAATTGGTCATTTTATTTTTGCTTTGTTAAGGCGTGCAACACCCCAAAATGTCAGCCGGGCCAATTTTTGATGGTCAGCGAAAAGCGCTGTGAATTGTGCCCACGGGGCACATTCCAAGAACAGTCACTGCAGAAACAATGCAAAAAGTGCCCTCCCGCTTACAATGTTTGACCAATTCAATTCCATTGCTGTAAATGCTTCTTAGACGGCCAAAGAAGGCGCCACTTTGGAATCGCAGTGCTATTCCACCGATCAGTGCGCCCTCGGCCAGGACAACTGCTCATGGAATGCCCAATGCTTTGACTTGCCGGACGAGCGCGACGTGCCGAGTTGGCGTTGCGTGTGCAACCCGGGCTTCCGCGGCAACGGGGTCAATTGCACGGGTCAGTAGTCAGTTGAACCATTTGTTGGCACAGCCAAATGCCAATGTCATTTGTCGGATGGGTTGCAGATGCTTGTTTGAACTTCTGTCTGAACGATGGCATTTGCCGGAAGAACCGATTGGGCCACGTGGAGTGCCAATGCAAGGAGAACTTCTCGGGCGAACGGTGCGAAATTCGGTTCCAAGTCTGTCTGTTTGTTTATTTGTTTGTTAATTTTTTGCCTTTGATTGTGTGCCTTTTTTTAAGCCGCGATCACAAAAATTGGCCTATTGGACTGGCACCATTGTGTGAGTTTTGTTTTCTCTTTTTTGACAATGCCAAATCACTTTCTTTGGCAGTTCCGTCGTGTTCCTTCTGATTGTTATTGTCGTCGTTATTTGGATGATTTCTTTGCGCTTCAATCGCTCTTCGTCCTCTGATGCCAAATTCAGTAAGTCCGTCTTTCTCTATCCCACACAGTCGCCATCTCATATTTCATCATTTGAACAACTATTCCTTTCTCGATAATCACCTTGCTTCTTTTCGGCATCTTTTGTTCAATTTTGTTTCTTATCCCTTTGCTTTATGCCATCTTTTTCATCTTTTGGTCTCTCTGATCATCTCCCTCCACCTTCTCTCTCTTTCGGTTTCTCCGATCTTTTTTTTCTCTTTTTCTCTAATCATTCCTCGCTCTCTCTTTCAGTTTCTCTCTCTCCCTCCATCTCCTCCCTCTCTCTTTCGTTTTCTTTGATCATCCCCCCCTCTCTCTCTCCGATCACTATTTCCTTTCTCTCTCTCTCTCCCCCTGATTTCTTTATCACTTCTTTCCCCCCTCATTGGTCTTTTTCACCATCTTTTGCTGCTAATATCCGTCCTTATCCACTCTCGTCGTCTTCCCCCCTCCCTTTTGCGCAGTGTCTTCCCTGGAGAAGCCCTCAGTGTTTTCCTCTGTTCAACCCGACTCTCCGTTGGCCTCCAACTTTCTCTACGGTCGTGCGCCGCCCCGTTTGCCCATCGACAGGTCCCATTCGTCGTCTCTCGCGGATTCCATCCGTCCTCCCATCGGCTTTTACTACGAGGACGAACAACCGTACGAGCAAAGTGCTGGCGGCGGTACTTTGCCGAGTGGGACGGGGAGACATTTGCGAGGAGGGAGCCAAAGCCAAGAAGTTGGAAAGGGCAAAATGGAGAAGTCATGCCATAATTAGGCGTCAAAATTGGGTCATTAAGGCAAGAAGTATGTTTTTGGGTGGACCTGACGGAAGCGATTCGTCAACCGTCCAACTGAACAATGCGTTGGTGCCTCCGGGAAGTCGAAGCCCTGTCGGCGCCGAATCCGAGTCCGATCAGAATCCGGGCGGAGCCAACAGGCAAAAACAATAAATATCGGAGGATGACCAAATTTAACTGTATTTCCTTCAGTAATTTTTCTGCCACCCGTGAATTGGAACAGCGGCTGAGGTATTATTAAGAAAAAAGGGACAAATACGAGATGACATTTATTTTGATCATAAATTGTTTAGGAATGTTCAACAACATATGTACAGACCGACGATCAGTGAACAGTGAAAAATGGACGGACAGAAAATGATCAGAGAGTGCCAAATGATCGGAAAATGATCACTATTTCTAAAATCAAATGTTATATTTCTTTTTTCCAAACCATACCCTTTTATCCTTTATTTTTTCTCTTCCATCTCATTTCTTTTCCTCATTTTAACACATTCCATACTATTTATTTAAAAATTTTGTTAAAAAAGAAAGTAAAGTTGGCAATACTAAGTCATTTGGCGGCGGCTGGGAGGGACGAAGTGATCGGGCGGAAACGACGAGTGATCAGTCGACTAATTAATAATTAATTAATTAGTGAGTGAATCATCGGCGGGATAAAAGAGCCTTTGGGGGGGGGGCACAAAAGAAGGGTTTCTGTCGATAAATCCTTTTGATGACTCATCAGTGTTCAAATGCTGTAATATTATTTGTTTGTTTGTTTACGAAATTTCACCTTTTTCCATTCAATCGAAACGAACGAATGAACGAGCGATAAATCATTAGGGGAAAAAGAAATGAGCAGCAGACAAATGGACAAACAAAAAACGAATGGGGCGGGTGGGGGGAGGGGGCCCTCGAGGGACGAAGGCCCAGCTGGGAATTGCTCTCCCATCGCTGTTCACTTTTTGCCATTGGCGAAAGCAAACAAAAGCACCGATCGATTGGCTGATCAAACTCCCTAACCCCCCGGGGGCAACGATTTCGGCTCTGTCCCAATGCTTTTAATTTTACTGTTATCCTTTCTAATAAATTGCCCAATTGTTTTTCATTCTTTTTAAGCATTGCCAATTCATAAAAATGTTGTCTCCCCTTTTGCCCCTTTCGGCTCTTTTGTTGTTGCCATTTTTGCTCAATGCTCATTCGTTGGTGGGTGAATTTGGCCAATTTGGCAAAATTTAGTTGACCCTTTTTCAGATCCGTCGCGATTCCTCACTTTCCAACGGTCACTCCAATCACTTTTCTTTTCTTTTATTTGTCCATTAAAACAATTACAGTGGAAATTGCGGAAAAAAAGAACGCATTGAACGAAGAGTTCGGCGGGAAATTTGGCGATTTGCGCGAAGGATGTTTTCCACGACCAAGCGGAAAGGGATGCCGATGCACAGTGAAAGGGCCCATGGGACATGACGAGGAGAAGCGATTCGACAGGGACGATGAGTGCCGGGTGAGTGGGTGAAGGAAACGAGGGGGGGGGGGGAAGGGAATGGAATGGAACGATGGGAGAAGGCTTAAATTTTGGGGGAGGAGAAGAATCAAATTTTGGGGGAGGGCCATGTCCATTAGCAAAGGTCATTAATTAATTAATTAATGCATTTAATTTTGGATCCCTCGCCGTGCGCGAAGCGAAAGGGCGAGTCAAAATGTGCGGGACCCGGTGAGGGAGAAAGCACAGCAGAATTATGCAGCAGTGATTGACGAACTCAAGAACAAATTCAAAGGATTAAAGAAGGGATGCTACCCAAGGCCAACGGGTAGGGAAAAAGGACAAAGAAAAGGGATACGGTGGGACAAGATGAGCAAAGGCATACTGTAGGAAAGGGAAAAGAGAAAAAAGGGGGACACGGTGGGACAAGATGAGCAAAAGCATACTGTAGGAAGGGGAAAAAGGCATACCGTAAAGAGGGCAATTAAGAAAACCCAATAAAAAGGAAGAAAATTGGGGAAAAAGTAAAAAATGGTTAAGGGTGCCTTTGTGTGGTGGGCAAAGACTCCGCTGGGCGGGAGATAACCGAAAGACGCAGAAAGGAGGCGGACTGCAAGTGCAAAAAGGGCGAACGGTCGGCACATTGTCCAGCGGACGGCGCATAAAATTCGGACGGATTGAAAGAGACCAAGAGAGAGGGAGAAAGAGAGGGAGGGAGAGAGGAGAGAGAGAGGGAGAGGCAGACGGATAGAGAGAGAGAGAGACGGAGAGGCAGACGGATAGAGAGAGAGAGAGACGAAGAGGGAGATGGATAGAGAGAAAGAGAGACGGAGAGGGAGACGGATAGAGAGAGAGAGACGGAGAGGAAGGCAGGGAACACTCGCGGGACAGACAATTGGGCTTAAAAATAAATTGGCGTCAATTCTTGGTATTATTGAGCAAGCCGACTAATTTGCATCACATTTATATGCGCCGTTTGTCCATTTTTTTTTACCTATAATAAAAGGCCATTTGAACCACAAATTAGCAGCAGCGATATGGTGCCCTTTGTGGCTTGGCTTTGCTTTTTAGCCGTGCTGGGTCATTTCGTAATTTCCGCCATTTACAGATTTTACAATAAAATTTGTTCAAACGCAACCAAATTAAATAATTAAAGGGCACTTTTATAGCGTAGGGTGCCCGCTTTGAAAACCATAGAGGGGACCCTTTTGGTTTTTTAAGACAAAAAGTGTGTTCCAAGAGCTTTGGAGGCCACAAAAAACGAACATGGCATTTATTTTGGCGAAAATTCTAAAAAGTCAAAAGGGTCCCTCCTACGGTTTTCAAAGCGGGCACCCTACGCTATAAAAGTGCCACTTAAGGTATTATCCGATAGCCCTTTTGGCGCTATGAATATAAAAATTTTCATTGGGTTTTCAAATGGCAATTTTTTCAATGATTCATTTCCCCCGTGGGGACGACTGACAGAAAAAACCCAAAAAAAAAGGAGGCGAGAAGAAGAAAGTCGAACAGACGCACTGCTGCGGAAGACATTTCCAAAGCAAAACTCCAGCCGGTCTTATACACTGCTGCTTCTGTTTCTGCTGTTGGTCATTGTTCTGTCCATTTTCTTATTTTGCTCCGCTTCGATCGAATTTTGTTAGGCAAAATTTCTGAATAAGAATTTTGGCATCATTTAATTTTTTTGACAACCCGAAAGCAAAATTAAATGACCCTCTCCCCCCCCCCCTTCCCATTTAATTCCCCCCCCCCCTGGTGGCTTCAAAGACTTTCCCCGCCAGCACATCTCACCATTCTCTTTCACGTTGTTCCTCAGCTTCTGTTGATCCTCCCAAATGCACATTTGCTGCTCCGTGTCAAATACCGTCTTCGGTGCGCATGGCATTCGTTGCCATCTTCCGCAGAAGAGACTGAATGGGGCGGGCTGGCATTGGAAAAAGTGGGCATGGGACTGAAACAGCGGTGGGGGAAGAATTGGCAAAAATGGCCAAACTTCGGAGTCGGCCAAAAGGGGGTCCAACATCCACGAACACAGTCCTTGGTATTGCGTATTTCGTGGCATTGTTTGATCGACTAAATATGTATATGACTTTTGGAGGTTTTGGCATTTGACTAACTCAAAGGGCAGTGCCGCGGCTGTTCTACGCCCGCGGGCATTGGAACAAAATCCTCGGGGCCCACAGAATTGTCTTCCTCTTCTTCCAACAGTTTATTGCTGCTTTCTTCGCTTGGTTGTTGAGGTGTCATTCCTTGTGACTTTTGCTGGGCCAATTGTCCGCCGGTGGATAAAAGTTTGTCATCGGTGGAGACAAAATTCGGAGGAACGGAGGGACACTGACAAGGCGACGACGTCTGTCCAATAGCACAGCAGCAGGCAGAGAACAGACGGGGAAGTCGAGACTGAATGGGCAAAGATGAAAATGACAATGAGACTGAATAGGCAAAGATGAAAATGACAATGAGACTGAATAAGCAAAGATGAAAATGACAATGAGACTGAATAAGCAAAGATGAAAATGACAATGAGACTGAATAGGCAAAGATGAAAATGACAATGAGACTGAATAGGCAAGATGATAATGACAATGAGACGGAATAGGCAAAGATGAAAATGACAATGAGACTGAATAGGCAAAGATGATAATGACAATGAGACTGAATAGGCATTTCGGTTCGTTCGCCTTACCTCTAAGCAAATGCAATTTTCGCTGTCACAAGGGCATTTTGCCAATTGGCGGTGCATCGCTTTGCCTTTGTTGTCTCGGATTCTAACGTTGCACGGCTCCACCATTTCCAAGTCATCATTGGTGCCCTCCTCCTCGGCATTTCCCTCCTCCTCCTCCCATTCGGCCTCCTCCTCTTCTTTTGCTAATTGCTCCGTTTTTCCCTCCGTCGTTTTTTCTTCTGCCCATTTCCTTCCCGAGGGCATTTTCCGTCTCACTGTCATCCACTGATTGAAAAAAAGACAAATCAATTCACTTGCCACTCAAAAAGTTTTTGCTTTTCGGCATTCATTCACTCACCAAATCATCGCCGTCCCCCGGGGGGCATAAACTGTAATTGGCGTCCAATTCGTTTGCTCCTTTCGCCCCAAAGGTTTCATTGCCGTCTTTTGGCACTCGGCGCGATTTGTTTAAGCAAATTTCGTTTTGGAGAAGCACCGACCGACGGGTGAGACAACGATGGGCAGACGGAACGAAAAGTGTGTCCGATTCACAAAAGCGCAAACGCCAAACGCCCAAATCGGACCAAAAAAAGGGGGGGGGGGGAAGAGGGAATGCGACCACTTTTTGGAACAGACGACCAATTATTACCTGTTCAACACCTCGGCAATGCCCCAGTCGAGCTGTTCACATTCAGCAAAAGTTGAACTGTTCTCCGTTGGCCGAAGAAAATTTGGCAGCTGACAAATTTCGCCCAAAACAACGCCTTAAGGGACGAAATTCTTGGAATGCCTTTTATTATACGGGTGGAGTGGAACTCAGACCGAGACTCGATACCGAGAGTTGACCCCACCCCGAGACTCGAGACCGCAAAACCCGAGACTTTTCTCGAGTCGAGACCGAGACTTACTCGTTAATTTCTTTCTTATACATAATAAAATATGTTTAGAAAAATAAAAACAATAATTTATTGCAATTAATGCACTAAGTATGCATACTCTATTGACCAATTAATCTGCTTTTGATATATAACCCAATTATTTTATGCATTTTGATGACAATTTACACTCTTTTACTTCTTTTCTCTTTTTTACTTACGCCATGTTTTTTGGGGCGGTTTAAATGAATGGAGGGGCGAAGGTATTAGCGCCGGAGGCGGAGAAGAAAACGAAGAAAGAGGAGAAGATGGAGAAATCGGCGAAAGAGAGAAGTGAAGGGGCGGAGGATGGACAATGACACGGAAAAAGTGGGCATTTTGAAGGCGAAAGTTGGCATTAGCAAAAGACGAAGCGGACACCAAATGGGGCGGCACAAAAAGAGAACCTAACGGAGGGAGCATAAATTGGAGGAAAAGCGAACAGAAATGGCACACATTGACCTTTTGCCGTTTGAATGAAAGGCCAAAGCGAAATTATGGCCAAAAGAGAGGGAAAAGAACGGAAAAAGACGAAATTGGAAAGGGAAGAAGCGTAAAGACGACGCTGGAACAGTGCACATTTGGCGAAGGCATCCGATTTAGAAACATTCGAATTCATTTTGGGAAGAAAAAGGAGAGGAAAAGCCAACCCAATGGGCCAAAGAAACGGCGGAGAATGACCAATGGGCGGGAGGAAGAGAGGCGATCGCAAAAGATTAGCAGCAAAACGGCGAGACGAGCCGACCGACCAATCCGATCAACAGATTGTCCAAATTGCCGATCAGTTCAATCCCACAGTCTCCCCCCCCCTTTTTTTTGATCATTCCTTTTTTTTATTTCCATTTGTTCTAATTATGCATTACTTATATTATTGCAAATTTTCCATCTGCATATAATTGCCCCATTTTCAGTACAGCAAATTTTTGCTGCTGATTATCATTTTGAGGACACAGTGAATTGAAAGTTGAAAATTCACGGGAAAAGCACGGGGAAAATGGGAAGAGAAGGGAGGGCAGAAGAAAGTGAGAGAGAGGGGGGAGAGGGAGGCGGAATGGGCAGAGGGCGGGAGAGATAAAGAAAGAGGGGTGGGGGAGGGGGGAGAGCGGAACGTATGATGCATGGATTGTGTGTCTTTCCTTTTCACCCTCTGTTTTTCCTTTCTTCTCTGCTTTTAACGCTCTGTCCCTCCCTTTTTTGTTTCCTCTCTCTTTTCCTCTTGCCCTATTTCTTTTTTACCTCTTTCTTTCTCTCTCTATATTTCTCTCTGTTCCCCCTTCGTTCTGTCACTCCCTCGCCCCTCCCTTTCCAATCAGGCCATCCATCCATCCTCATTCCTTGCACCCCATCTCTTTCCCCCGCGTTCCTTCCCCTTCCCCTCTCGCCCCAAACGACCATCGGCGGACGCAAAGTGCTGTTCGTCTGCTCTTCTGTTGTTATCTCTTCTCCCCTTCTTTCTCCCTCTTCCTCGTCCCATTCATTTTCCCCCTTCTCTTTTTCTAGAAAAATGTCCCCTCCCTGCTCTTTTCCCTCTGCTTCCTCTTCCTCTGAAAATCCTTCCCAAAATAGCCAAATTTTGGCCCAACCATTGCCCACTTGGGAGGAAATCCGTGCCGCAGTGCCAAAAGAATGTTTTGAGAAGGTAATTCTGACCAACACTTTTCCTTTGGTTTCTGATGATACTTTTTCATCAAATTACTTTCTTTTCTTCTTGGGATGATTTGGCTCACAAAATCTCAAAAAGTGATTTTTTTTTTTTTTGGTGCTTAACCTGTTATCAAATTACCAACATTTTTAAAAATTCCCCAGCGGCGCTATCGACACCTCAGGCCCATTTTAGCATAAACTTAACTTAATTTAAGCCGAACTCAAAAAAATGATTAGCATATATAAATCAAAAATGCAAGCCCAATTTTTTGTTGTTCCGGTGCTTTTGATTTGTTCCTTTCCAATTCTTAAGGCAAAAAATTATATGCCTTTTTCTTGCCTTTATTATTTAATTTTTTGCCACTATATTAAACCTCGGCGCCCCTATTCGTGGCCTCCGAAACGGTGCCACCCTGATAGGTTTTGATTTTGTTTTAAACCCTAAAAACAAAGTTCCTTTTTTTTTTTTTTTGCCATTTTTCGTGACTTTTTGGCGATTTTTTTTTTTTTTACTTTTTTAGTCGATTTTTTATGGCTAAAAAGTACCATCCCTACTGATCCCCGCCCCCCCCCCCCCCCACACAGTCCCTTGGCCGTTCTCTGTTCTATTTGGTCGTCGATTTGGTTGTCATTGCCGCCCTTTACGTCATTGTCCCTTTCGTGGAGACAAATTTCGGACTGATCGGACTTTTCTTTTGGTAGTTAAACAAACAACTGACTATTGCGTCCCAGAACTTTGTGCTGTTATTCTACAGGTACTGCTTGCTCGGCATGTATATGTCCTCTCTGTTCATTGTTGGCCATGACTGTGGCCACGGCACTTTTTCCAATTGGCAATGGGTCAACGACATTTTTGGCCATTTGGCCCACGCTTTGTTAATGGTATGCGTCACACAATAACAAGCCTAATTAATGCCTACTGATCAATCAGCAATCATTAATGCTCAGGTGCCCTTTTGGCCCTGGCAAAAAAGCCACCGGCACCACCACCAATTCACTTCCCATTTGGACAAAGACAAAGGCCATCCCTGGGTGTTGGAGGAGCATTATGAAGGTGCCGGATGGCTGCGGAAACATTTTGCCAAAATTCCCCTGTCCGGGCTGGTCAGGTGATTGGGCTAACAATTGAGCTTGTGTGGGGTTGAAGGAAGAGAAGCATTTCCTACTCCCGCCCCTTAAAGTTAATTTTTCAAAAAAAAAAATTTAAAAGAATTTAATTCAATTTTATTTTAGTTAAAATGTATTTTTTCGAAATAATTTCTCTTTTTTGAAAAATAATTAATATTGAAAATGTAAAAAAATTGCCAGGGAATGGGAGGACGAGCGAAGGGTTCATTGGTTATTTGCCAATGCCAACTTTTTATCAGGTGGAATCCCATCTACACAATTGCCGGTCTCCCCGACGGTTCCCACTTTTGGCCCTTTTCTCGGCTGTTCTCCAACAAAACCGAGCGTATTAAATGCGCCATCAGTGCCTCGCTTTGTCTGCTCAGCTCATGGGTTTGCCTTTTCAACTAATTATAATAATTACCTTACTAATTGCCCAATTAGGCCATATTCTCTTTGCTCGATCACAGCCCGTGGGCTTTCTTCAAATATTATTATGTGCCACTGATGTTCCAAGGTAAGAAAATGCGCATTTTGAAAGGCAATGAATGGCTTCTTTGTTTTCAGGCTATTGGATGGTGATCATCACTTATTTGCAACATCAGGACGAGCAAATTGAAGTGTACGAGGAGGGCAATTGGGCATTTGTGAAGGGACAACTGCAGACGTACGACAGGGAGTACGGGTTCGGCATTGACCACGCCATGCATCACATTACGGACGGTCAGTGGGGGGGGGGGGTGATCAGAAAAATATGGGAAAGTGATCAGTCAGAGAATATGAGGGGGGGAGGTGATCAGAGAATGCTGTGGACGTGGAGAGATGTGGGGGAAGGCAGGGGTGATCTAGCAGGAGGGAGGGAGGGACGGCGTACGAATGCCTTCGCCCTCTAAAAAAGTGAGTCTGGATTAATCAATGAGCCATTTGATCGATGTCAAAGCTTTAAACAGCAATTTCAGGTCATGTCGCGCATCATTTCTTCTTCACCAGAATTCCCCACTATCATTTGCCTGAGGCGACCAAAAGCATTCGAAAACTGTTTGAAAAATACCCCGGGGCGTACAAGCGCAAGTCCAACTACGACTTTCTGTTCCAATTTCTGTGGTTGGACTTTTGTAAAAATCTGTGCCAAAAATATTTTTGGATTGATTGAATAGGATGAACTTCAAATTGGACTGTTTGGTGGGGAAGGGCAGCGGACTGCTGAAGTACCGTTCAACGGCATGGAGGGAAGAGAGGCGGAAAAAGAGTGAGTGAGAGACCGAGAGACAAACGGCGGACAGAGAGGGATGAGACAGATAAGAAACAGAGGAGGGTGAGAGACGCAGTAAGGAAATTAAATGTTTAAAGCGAAGACAAAAAGTGTAAAACGATTAATTATTATAATTTCTTATTTTATTATTTATTGCCGTCGTTGGTACTTAAAAGTGAATGAATTACGGTAGGAAAGAAGGAATGAAACGGTATAGGATAAAAGGAGTAAAAAGTGAACAACCGGGGATGGGTATTTGTTGTTTCGAGATCAATTGAATGATGGAAGATCATTGGTGATATTCTTCTGTTCCACTAAAACCCTCCAAAAGTGCCATTGTCCGCTGTTTTATGTCTGCCCAATGCCAAAGGAATGCGACCGACTCAGTCCCGTCGATGGACCGTCTCTTTCTCTTGCGGCATTTGCCATCATCACTTCGTCCATAAGGTCGATTTCGTCCAAGCAAAACGGAATCAGCAAGTCCTCCTCCTCTTCCTCCTCCTGCAGCTGGTGTTGGCACTCGTCTTGTGTCTTCACTCTGTGTTCTCTCTTTGTCTCCCCCTCTCTGTGTTCTCTGTCCGTCTCCCACTCTCTGTGTTCTCTCTCCGTTTCACCCTCTTCCCTTTCCTCTGTTGCTGTTCCGCTTCCTTCCCTTTTCCCGCTTCTCATCCCCTCTGATCTCTGCTGCTCATTTTCCCTTCCGCCGATCATTTCGCCCGTTGGCCCTCCAATTCCGATCAGTGGCGTACTTCCGCCCGATCTGTTCGAAGTGGTCACTGACAGCACCGAATTCGGTCCGTCCATTGCCCCACAATTTGTCGCCTCTCTGTCGTGTCCTCTTCTGCAAAATTATTCATCAATTGCATTTCTTTTCCCAATTTTTTGCCCCATTCTTCGCTTTAATCAGTTCGCTTGCCTGCGGGCATTCATAAAGTAATTGGCCACTGTTGTCGTGTCGAGATTCAGCTGGTGAGAAATTTGAACTTGCAATTCGCGAGATGGCCGCTTCGTCTCTTTAAATATGGCCTAAACAAAAGTTGAGCCAATATATTTCATATTTTGTCATTTCGTTGAAAAATTTAAAATTTCCCCCCCCCCCCCTCTGTCCCCCACTCTTCCGCCCCCCTCCACCTGCAAAGTCCGTCGTTGAATTTCGGTGAACACCAACCGCGGCTTCTTCTGCCCCGTCTTTCTCATCGCCGCCAATTCATCCCCTCCCGTTTCGTCCGTTGCATTGGCCAAATATTCTTTTGTTGTTTGCTCCTCTTTTCGTTTGCATGCTTAATAAATGGGGGTTGGAGTTAGTTTTAAAAAATTTTTTCTATAGCTTTTAGAATTTTTTTTATTTTTGCTTACCCTGTACTTAAAAAAAATTAAAATTAAAAAAAAAGTCAAAAAACTTTTTTTTTCAATATCAGAAAATCTTTCTTTCTAAAACATTTTGATAAAAGATATTGTTAAATTAAAAAAATATTTGATTTCCAAATGCGAGAAAGGTTAAAATTTGTAAGCCATTTGTGAAGTTTAAATTTGGCTATGGTTCAGGAATGGAGTCCATTTTCGTTTCCCAAAAAAAAAAGTCAGTCTGAATTTCGATTTCGAAAAAAGTTTGGGAATCGGAATTCCGGTTCCGTTCTTGAATGAAGAACGGCAGCTCCCTGCTGCTGGTGTGTTCCATTTGTCTTTGAATTGTATCGGTCCCACCGACCCGCCAAGCGAAGGGCGGACATGCGCTGTCCCTCCGGCTCCTGCAGCCATTTGGCCATCCGTCTGAACGTCTCGCGCCCACTCTTCAGCTTCCCCCATGGCTTTGGGTTGCGCAACAAATCGGACAGTGTCCCTTGAGAGCTTAAGTGGTGACAAAGAAAAGTCATTTCCAAAATGCCGTAAATGGTAAGCCACCGGCAAAGGACGCGTTGTGCGAAAATCGCCTGTGGGATCGAGTATCGCTTCAGCTCCTGGCTGACGTGCTGTGCCAATCGCAGTGTGTCCAACGCGTCCGGCTCCTCCGTCTGCTGATGGCATTGTGCCGAAAATGCAGCAACACATTGTGTCCCAATTGCGCTGGTGTCTTCGAATAACATTTGTCTTTCGTCCGGTTGTTCCTCTCCTCCTCCCACTTTTTCTTCACTTTCGCTTGCCATTGGCACTGTTTCTGTCGCAACTGTCCCATTTTGTTGGTACTGTTGCACAATTTCTTCCGCCCTCTCTTCCATTTCCACTTTCACTGTGCCAATGTCAGTCTGATAAGGGCCCAATATTTTGTTCGTGGTTTGTTTGGCCGATGGAATGAATGGCGCAAATTTGTTGTTCGGCACTGTCTGCCCCATTGGCACAGCGTTTGTATTGTCGTATTCATATCTTAATTTGCTTTTGGCACTTCAATCTCTGACCACTGCTGATTCATTGCCCTTTAGCAACTCACTTAATACTGAATGGAATTCCCACGTCGACGACAGACGCCGCTGGCAAATTGTTCATCGACAACAAATCATTTGTTGTTGGGTAGAAGCCAAGCAGAACATTGTCAAAATTTGTTGCTGAACATCCCAAGAATACTGCTTGCTGTTGATGGTCGGTGGGGTCGAATAACAGCGGAACAGAAGCCAAAGGGAAGAAATGGTCGACGGAAGAAGAGAAGTGAAAATCAGCAGCAGCAATAGAAGAGACGGAGGAGGAGGAGGACGACGAGAGGTCAGGGGAATTCAGCTGCTGTTGGTGTTGCGAGGGGAATGGAAGGGCACTTGGCGGGTCGGAGGGAATGGGCATCGGCTGTTGAACTGGTCCAACTTGATGGCCAAATGGAGAGACAGGCCGTGGGCGGTGTGGCACCATTTGGCAACTGTGCCGAGCAAATCCATGCAGAGACGGAAGAGAAGCGGCGGTCGTGGCGGAGCAAGGACTGAACGGGAGGAGGTCGGACGACGAGGCAAAAACGTATTCGTTGTGTTGCGGCTGCTGCTCCAAATGGAAATGTGCCGAAGTCACTGCTCCGTCCGCTGAAAAGGGCGCACTGAACGCGGCGGTACCGTCGTCGCTGGTGCTTTTGTTGCTGTTACTGCTGCTGCTGTTGGAATGCCTGAACATTTCGGTGATGTCGGCGGGAGAGGAATATGAGGAGACGGAGGATGAGCAGAGGGACGATTGGGGGTCGGACAACGGGAAGCAGTTCAGCAGCGGAAAGTCGTCACTTTTGTCCCACCGATGGTCTGTCCCTCCTTCCCTCGACTGTCCTTCAAATTTTGAAAAACGTTTTAAAAAAAACTTTGTCCAATTTTCAACATTCAAAATTCACTTTGGCCTTTGCTGCCAAAATGGCGATGGCATTGTGAGGAGAGCAGCGGGTCCTCGCCCCCCTCCGCCTGTCCCTCCCCTCCATCGGTCTGTCCTTCGTCCCTGCGGCTCCTCCCGTCCCCCCTCCGCTCCGTCTCCTCCTCTTCCCCGTGCCGGTGCCCTTCTCCCTCCGCTCCGCCGTTTGTCCTTCGGTGCCAAAACCCAACAAATTCTCGGCTTCGGCTTCTTTTCTTCTTCTTGCGGCTGTCATCAGCAGCACGCTCCATTCGCATTAGTCGCTTCAAAATGCGATTAAAATTGACGAAAAGTTGGCAATAACAATGGCATTTGACTGTCGGAAGAGAGAGATTGGCACTGATTAAGAAGAGGAAGGAAGGGGAAAGTTAATCAGATAAATGTTGACATAACAAAGGAGTGAACGGAAAAATGATGGGGAAAAATGATTTTATGAACAAAAGCAATGGCAATGGCATTTTTTTCTGGGGGGCGGGGAACCCTCTTTGGTGTTAAGTAGGAGCGAGACTTGATTTTGAAGACTGGAATTGACTTCAAATCGAGAACAATAAACCAAAAAGCCATTGGAATAAAATTTGTTAAGGGAGGTATAAAAGTGAGGGGGGAGGGATTATTTATTTGACAAACACCCAAAAATTTCCATTTTTCATACTCCGGCAAACAGAAGAAAAAGGAAATGGAAAACGTGAGTGAATGGAGGGACTGATTGTGGGATAAAAAATGAAAAATGAGTGAAGTTGGACGTGAGATGGGTTAAAAAAGAGAGGGGAGGGGGGGGGGAAAGGAAAGGGCCGGGGGGGGGGGGGAGGGGGAGGGGAGAAAAGGAAAGGGCGAAAGGGGCGGTGTGCCGACTCTGACGGCATTCATCATCGGCCCCTGGCCGCCCCTCCCCCTGCCCTTCTGTCAGTCTCACACATTCGTCTCTTTGCCCCGTCCTTCGTCATACACATATTTATGCGTGCCCTCTAGGGCATTCATTCTCTGTGGAAGTGCTTTTTCTCCCTCCCAACGGCAGGACAATGGAGGGATGAGGGAGAGGGGAGGAGAGGGGAGATAGAGGGGGAGAGGGGAGGGGGAAACAAAAGAGTGGAGGGGAGGAAAGGAAGAAAGAAAGCGAAAATTAGGAAAAAAAGGAGAGGAATAGAGCGACAGAAAGATGAGGAAAATAGAGAGAAAGAAAGGCGAGGGGGAAGGTGGAAAGTAGGCATCGGGAAGGGGAGGTGAAGTGTACGACATTATTAATTCACGACTTATTTATTTTATTACTATTTTCACTTTGGTACATATCTATCTCTTCTGTGTCTGTACTTCCTCATTGTTACTTTCTCTTCATTAAATGACCTCATTCGTTTTTGCATAAATACTGCTTCTTTCCAACTTAATTCGTCTTTTCTTTTCTTTGATTTATTTTCATTTTTTGGCTCTCTTATTTATATAAATTCTTTTAATTTAATAATTTGTATTTGATTTTGATTCAATGTTTTTTTAAACACAATAGAGGGGGAGTGGAGAATGTGGGTCCGGGTCGGTTCGCCGCGGACAGTTCGCCGCGGGTTTTTCGCCGGGTTTTTTCGCCGCCGATTTTCGCCGCGAGACGTTTCGCCGCGGCCAGTCCGATGCGTCAGTTCGTCGCCCAGCATAAAACGACCTTTTCGCCGCCGTATCCAATTTTTTTTTCTTAATTTTATGCATTTGAATTTAGTAACTAAGGAAGTCCAAGCAAAGAAACATCAACCTTAGTGTTGGTACATAATTATGCACGCAATTCCATGCATTAAAATACCAAAGGGCCAAAACTTGCCCAAAATTTAAATAAAAAATAAGTTTGATGGACACTCGAAACAACCAGAAACTAAATACTTAGAGTAATTTCAATAAAACATTATTTTATGGGGAATTTTAGGCATTTTCGACCAAAAAACGCTTGGCGCGGCGAAACGTCCCGCGGCGAAAAAGTCGGCGTCGAAAAAACCCGGCGGCTAAGTAGGCAAAAACGAGGGGGGGGGGGAATTTAGGAAATATGGAAAGGGGAGATGAGGGGGAAAGGAAGGAGGAGAGGGGTAAAGGAAGAATGGAAAAATAGGGGAAAGGTGAGGCGAGGAGGGGGGGGGGGGGGGGAAGAGGTAGAAAAGGGGGGAAAAGTGGAGGAGAAGGGGTGAGAAAGAGTGAAAATAGGGAAACGGGAAGAACGAGGGAGGGGGCGAGGGGAGTGGAGGCGGAAAATAGTGCTTACTGCAGCGCATTGAAAAACAGCCGCAGGGGAGAAAAACGAAGCGGAAGTGAAGTGAAAAAAGAGAAAAAAGAAGAAAAGAATCAAGGAGGCCTAGAGGAAACCTCTAGAACAACAACTAGAAACAGACACAAACCTACAGACACTCTCTATCTGTCTGTCTGTCTCCCTTTCTCCGTCTGTCACTCCGTCTATTCTTTCACTCTTTTTCTCCGGCTTCTAACAGTGACTGACAAAAACGTAGTAATACACCAGTCAGAAGAGCGTATAATTTGGCAACAGCCAAGGCTGAAAACGGCTTGAAAAAGATAGGGAACAAAATCTGACTGAAGTACGACGTTAGAACAAAATTTTCATGAGCAGAAAGAATAAGGCTCTTTCTGTATATTTTTTTAAAAACTACTCTAAACCTAAACTTAGTTTTTTATTCAACAAGACAATTCTTGCAGGATTTCTGTCATCATTCTATAGCTCCCAAAAAGCTCTAAATCAGGGTTCCCATTCGTACTTTGTGTCAAAGTAAAGTACTTTTTTCAACTTTTTACTGAACGTACTTTGAATTTGGCATTTTGCACAGAAACTACATTTTGAAATTTGCTTTTTGTTCTCATAATATGTTAATGTTAGCAAATCATTAAAATTTTCCCGGCGGCGCCTATGTATCGGCACCGTTTGGCTGCCGGACATCGGCACCGCCGTACACCTCTCCCCCCGTCCACTAGAAATTGGTTCAATTTTAATTCTAGCAACAAAGGGAGGAATTCTTACGAAAAATTATCCAAAAATGTAAGACCAACCATTTTTCTGGTGAAAAATACTAAAAAAAGTGAATATTCAATGCACTTTGTCCAAGTACTTTAAAATGATAAACTTTGCAATGAGTGGGGAGTCTGCGGTAATGTCGATATGCGTCGCCAGGGAAATTTTTGACGGAGATTTTAATAGATTTTTTGCCTATAAAAGATCAAATTTGAAAATTTATAAAGGGATAGTGTCCAGCGATGTCGGTGACGCCGGGAAAATCTTGAAAATTTTAGAAAACTCGCTTAATCTAACTAAAAGGTACCTTTTTATTTTTCGCCACATAATAATAGAAAAGGTGAGAGGCTCAAAAAACAATCTGAGCCCTGTCTAAGCTTCATTCCAAGTTTTCACTAAGGCATTTCTTTCTGTTTGGATTTTGTCCTTTATTTACTATTAGCCAACAGGTGGTGCCAATCAAAGAATTTTTATCCATTAAATAGAGAATTTCGTATGCCAATTTATTATTAAAATTTGAAGAAATAAAAAAGGCCATGCGACAAATGAGACGGTAAGAAAAGCATTATGCTCCAAACAAAATTGAGAAATTCAATAAAACGAGGGAAGGTGAATAGGAATTAAAAAATATTCAATGACAATCGTACTCAGTTTGCATGGACGGAAAATTTGGGAGGAAAGGGGGGGGGGAGAGGAGAGAAAGGACGCTTGGAAAGTGATCAATTCCAACGGATTCTTTTGAAAGGGCTATTAAAAAGGTATTGCCGTCGTCACACCGGCAGAATTGAAAGCAGCGGAAGGAGAAAGGGGCGATTTGCCGGACACAGTGCCGCCGTTGTTGTTGAGGTGGTGGGCATGGAGAAATGCGCTGTTGGTGCCAATTTTGGACAACCCTTTGGATGGCAATTCGATGCCCAACGGAGAATGGGAAAAATTGCAAGCGAACAACTCACGCTCCCAGCAAGTCAAAGCCTGAAAAGGAACAGAAATGTTAACAGAGAGAGTTGACAAGTTAGAGGAAGGTTGACACCTCCATAAAGTGAAAATTGGGTGCTATCGTCCCGTTTTGCTTCAGCAGACGGTCAAATGCCTCCTCGAGGGTGCATCGGAGGGCGAACATCAAATAGGCAAGACAGACGGTCACGGAACGACTGAAAAATTATAGGTGGGCGATTAAGCCAAATTGGATGGCATTTTTACCTTATGCCGGCCCAACAATGGACGAGAACGCCGGCACATTCAGAACGGGCCCTTTCAATGAAGGAAATCGCCTCTTAAATAAAAAATAATTCATTTTACAATAGCCAATCGACAGAACATACGCGGAAAGAAACGGGCCAAATTGTGGGAACAATTGTCGTCCACGGCGATTCGCATGTAAACAAAACGGTCGTCGCCTTCAAAATAATTTGGAAGGTCCGAAGTGACATTTATCACGTAGCGAATGCCATTTCTAAAACAAATTATTAGACAAAGCAAACCAAAGTGAGGAAGGCAAACACACTGTTCAATCTTTTCCCGATTCTTTGCCGTTTCGTCGTTTCCCAGAAAAAGCATCGGCAAAATGTGCACGGGAAAAATTTTGGAAGGGCGCGACCCTCTCAGCGGGTGGGAAAAGTGTTGGAAGGGCGAAAGCACTCCGCCATTGGAGGAGGGGACAAAATCGGGAAGAGAGGAGTCGTTGTGACAGGTGGACACTTTGTTGAGATCGAGAAGAAGGCACTGAATGGGAAAAGGGGGAGAGAGTCGGTCATTTTGTAGAAATGAGACCAATTGGGTGTAGGGAATGGAGTAATACCATGAAGAGGGCAATGGCAAGCGATGCGTGCATTTTGGCAACTTTCCCACCCCCCCCCCCCTCCCCCCACTTTATTAACATTGACATTGTTTCCCGTTTGACCTTTTTCAATTTGTTCGCTCTGCCCTTGTCGCGTCTTTGCACTTTCCCTTCCGCCAATGTCCTTTCTGTTGCGATTCCACCGCAATTCGCCTCTTCCGCCTTCCCTTCATATGATGGCGACGGTCTGACGTCGTCGTGCGGTCGGTGGTCGTCGTAACGGCGACTGTCACCATTCGCAGTGACGACCAAAGATTGCATCGTCAACTCCAAATTCTGAAGGTGTTCAAATCGTCGGCTGTCCTCAATGGGCCGATGAAGAGGTTGAAAGTGCAGAGAATGCTCAGTTTGACGCATTTTGCACAGAGTAATTGTTGAGCGGACAGAAGAAAAAGAAAGGAAAAAGCTTCCAATTATATGAGCCGTTTCAGCTAAAAAATCAAAAATCATTGCGACTGTTATAGTATGTGCGTAATAATTCAACCACAAGCAAAGAAATTTGCCAGATGGCAGGCTTATCCTCATTTTGTCGTTGTTTTGAGAAGCCGAAGAGGCTTAATTTAAAAATTTGGTTTAAAACTTTAAAATCCTGAAATAGACTTTTTTTTGATAAATTATTTTACCCAAATCTCTATCAGATCAGAATTTCCTCTAAAATTTTAAGAAACAGCCAAAAAACGTTCATTGGAAGAGCAAACTTTGATTTAAATACATACTAGCAACATTATGACATCAAAATGACTTTTTAAATGTCTCGGGTTTTAAAAACAAAAGCAGCCTCCCGTTCCCCCCCCCCCACGGCATCACGTGCCGCAGAATAACACTTCCGGTCGGACGCCCCCCCCCCTCCGCCCGCCTTTTGCTTACTGCTGGTCTAATCAATCCATCTGCTTATCACCCTCACATTTACTCTTTTCGCCTCATTTCTCTCGACATTTGTCGGAATTAACTTATGTTTTTATTTGCTCTGCCCCAGCAATGCGATCTCTTGACCTATCTATCATCTGTCCATCCGTTTTATTTAAAATTTTAGGGGGGGGGGGGGACAAACATTTAAAGTTGAAGGTAAAACCTTTGTGATTGATGTTCGCGAAATGAAGCCAAAAAGTAATCTGCTGCAGCACAACAAAAGTAATATGTATGCGCAGCAGTTCACTTGCCTTTTGCGGAAAGTTCGGACAGTCGAAAATTCCAAAAGAAATAGTGAAAGACGGATGACTTTTTGGGGAGTAAAGGAAATGACGGGGAAAGGAATGCGCGAAAATGGTTGGTTTGGTTGGTGGGGGGAAGAAGGAAGGGACAGTCAGAACAACGGAGGAAAAACGCGCAAATTGAGGGGCGCGGGGAGGGCGGAAATGGGAGGGGGTGGAATAGGGGGAGGTCTATGAAGGGGCGGAGAAGGTGAGTGATGGCGAACGATGGTAATAGGGGCAACAATTTATAGAGAGAAGGCCGACGGGGAGGAGGGGGGGGAAGGTAAAGAGCAGGTGAATTGGGGAGGAAGTATTTATTCAGGGAAAGCAAAACTAACTTCTACATAATGGTCATTTACATAATTAATCAATTTTCAATGGTATATTAATTAATGGCCTAAAGCAAAAAATAGAAACATTTGGGGGGGGGGGGGGAGAAGGGATGATACTGAATGCTTTTGGACATCGCTTTTCCTCCCTCCCCCGTCCGCTTCTTTCCTTCCCCCCCCCCCATCGCCTTCCATCCCTTTAGACACGACACAACAACTGTGATGTGATGATAGACCAATTCGGTGCTCTCTGATCCTCTCGTGATCAAAAGAGTGAATAATGATTGGTTTTGGGGCGAAAATGAATGGAGGGGGGGGCAAAAGAAGAGATGGGAATTGGAAGTTGGACTTGAGAATTTGCCAAGAAGGAAATGTTGGACTAAAATAGAAAGAGAAAAGCGAGGGGGGGGGGGGCAAATTGTGTCCAAATTAAAATTTAATTGACCTTTCGGGAGGGGAGGAATAGTAAAATAAAAATACGTTAAAGAGAAAATTTCCCTTGAAAATGGGGAGGGGCGGCGAAACTCAAATAAAAAATGAAATAAAATATATTTAAAGAATAATGAACAAAAAAATGACAAATGAAATAAATGAAGAAGTGTGAAACGAAACTTTGAATTTGTGGCAATTATAAATTACATTTGAATTGAAATGTGCTGTGTCATTTGTTCCGCAGCTTTAAAAACTTACCCAAAAGAAATACGCACGCAATTTGAATTGGGAAATTAACGGCAGCTGACCAAAAATCCGTTTTCGGGAAGTGAAATGGATTTGTTTGAACAGAGCAAAAGATGGAAATTGAGAGTGCCAAAAGCGGACTAATGCGTTATCCGGTTCAGCCGGGTGGGAGTGGCGGGGAGGGGGGGGGAAGGTGTGCCGGATGCAGGGAGAGGGGGACCGGAGGGGGGGGGAGGTGTGCCGGATGCAGGGAGAGGGGGACCGGAGGGGGGGGGGGGGGGGAGGTGTGCCGGATGCCCATTCAGTCGAACAGAGAGGGGGAGGGGGCGATTTAGCCATATAATACCGACGATATGCAGGCTTCAACTTCTGTTGTTGGCATTTCCCTATTTTCTGCCCCTCCCTTCCCTATGGAATGGAACACCAAACAAATTCCATTGATTCCTTTGAACCCTTCCCAAATGGTGCTGTCAAACTATTTGGAAAGGAATTCGATGGGAAAAAAAGAAAAATGCACATTATTCACAAAAAAGGGCAAACGAAAACAAACAGAAATAATTTGTTTTGTTTAGGCCAATTTTAAGGAAGGCGAGGGGAGGGGGAGAGGCCTAAACAAAAAGGATGACACTCGTTAAACATGCTAATATCAAAGCTGAAAAAAAATAAAAAGAAAATTTATTAAGTTATTATTGTAATGAAGAAGCTGTCTGGACGGTTAAAAGGCCAAGAGCGGAAGGGCGGATATGCCTCGGTAGCTCAATGGTAGAACTGCTGCTCACGGACTGCTGGATGGAGCTGTGGGTTCGATTCCCACCCGATTCCAATAGCGATATGCGCACTAATGGGTTCGTTCCTCCATACCCCTCATTTCTCTCCTTCCATCTCCTATACATCGTTCTCATGAAGCCTTCCCCTCTAATTTTGTCTATTATTACTTTTCTACACCAAAATGGCCTGGGGCAAGCCCCTCCTTCTATCACTCGATCTCTCTCACCCATTCCCTCTCTCCCTCTTTCTCTCCCTGTCCCTCTGATATCCGTCGAAGTTTTCCATTAGAGTTTTGGGCAGAGATTGAATGATTTATGCTCACAGCCATTCTCGTTTATGGCGTAAATGCATTCATATTAGGGAAAGAAGAGAGGACGAACAAATGAAAGGGCGGGCACACAAATTAGACTAAAAAGTGATCGAAGGGGGGGGGAGAGTATTCTGCTGAACATTTGACGACTCATAAACCATTCAAAAAATCAAAAAACACTGATATTGAAAGAGATGGCAAAACAGAGAGAAAAGTGAGGAGAGGGAGCGACAGTTGTAACACACAAAAAATGGGGGGGGGGACTTACATTTTGATGTAATAACAAAATAAATATTCCTTTCCATTAAATCACTGAAGGCCATTTGACAAAGGAACAAAATGAATGAATGAACGAACGAACGAATGCGCAAAGGAAAATGGGCGGGGGAGGACGCCGGAAATGTAAACGGAAGAGAAATCAGTCGATTTCGGCTCGCATTGAGCCATTTCCGGCGGTTCGAGGAGGTCAACGAAAGGGGGGAGAGAGGGAGGGAGGGGGACAACAACACATATGGTGGAAAGCGTTTTCCGGACATACGGAATGAATAACAAAAGAAAGTGCAATTGGATGGAAGGCATGCCAAACGGGTGGCAGGAAATGGAGGGGGCAATGGATGGACAGAAGGTCAAATGGAGCGGGTAGAGGGGATAAGCAAAGGGGGGGGGGGGGGGGGGGGGGGGGATAGAAGAGGGAGAGGGGGAGGAAACGAAAAATGAGGGAGTGGACTGGACGACATACATTTGAATTATTTGCCATTTTTGGTGAATGAAATGAAGCACGAAAAGAAAATGGACATCAAATAAAGGAAAAATAGATAAAAGTGAAGTGACGATTAGCAGCTGAGCCCATGCCATCCCTCACCATTTACTCCTTACCCCCGCCCCTCTCCTCTTCTACGCTCTCACTTCCTGACCCCTCCGTTTACCCCCCCCCCCCATCCCTCACCATTTACCCTTACCCCCACCCCTACCCTCTTTTTCCCACCTTTGCCTGTCCCTTCGCCACTTCGCCTAAATTTTTTTGTTTATGATGTCTCTGTTATTTGTGTGTTTTCTTTCTGCTCCAGTTGAATTGAATTAACCTTATTTTGTCTAATTTTTTATTTTATTTTGCAAAATGACTAAGGATTAAGTGGATAAAAATGAAGAAAATGAGAGGGGCGGGGGAGGGGATCGAATGGCATGAGAAGGAAAAATGCCGGCGGAAGTGTGAACAACAATTTTGCTGCAGGGATGTAAGCGGAGATGGGCAGAGACAACGCGGGGGAGGGAGCGGGAGAAACGAGGGGGGGACAAATAAAGGGAAGAGAAGGAGGGAGAGAAAAGGGAAGAGAGGGAGGGAGTGAAAAGGGAAGAGAGGGAGGGAGAGAAAAGGGAAGAGAGGGAGGGAGAGAAAAGGGAAGAGAGGGAGGGAGAGAAAAGGGAAAAGAGGGAGGGTGAGGAAAGGGAAGAGAGGGAGGGAGTGAAAAAGGGGCAGCTGCCTTTGGAAATGCCAAAAATAGAAGACAGCAGCCAATGTAACGGATTTGAGAAAAATGGAACTCTTCTTAGCGGATTAATGTTCATCCAAAAGAAAAGGGGACAACGGGACAAAGGGTCACGAAAAGGCATTGGCACAGTTTGAGAAGGGAGGGAGTAGAGCGAGGGGGGAGGGGGAGTTTGCCAGCGGAACCAATGGCGGAAATGTGTTATTTATTCGGGTAATCGGATTGATACTAAGGTGGGGGTAGGGACTGATGGATGGATTAATGGGCCATTCAATCAAAGATTATCCCTTCCAAAAAGGTATGGAATTGAGAGGTATGGATGGCTCTTTAGCCTTCGTCTCTATCTCGCTCTCTCGCTGCCCACTCATTTGTCAGTTGTCCCTCCCTCCATCCCCCTCCCTCTCTCTCATTTGTCGGTTGTCCCTCCCTCCATCCCCCTCCCTCTCTCTCATTTGTCAGTTGTCCCTCCCTCCCCCCCCCCCCCCCCCCCCCCCTCCTTCCCTCCTTCTCATTACCATGCCATTCAGCCACCAATTTTAATTACTTTTTATTCTTATATTTTTAATCTAATAAGTTTGGGAATGGTGAAGGACTGCTGAAGAAGGAGGAGGTATTAGCACAGCCGCGCAACGTTAAAAGCGATGGACGGAGTGAAAGAAAGGCATTTGTTTATTCATTTTATGTGCTGCCATTGCCACATTTAAAGCTGTACTGGCATTATGCCATCGGCTTACTTTTGGAAATACATATTTTGTTTTGTTTTCTTCAATGCCGCGCTTATTGCCACTTGATACGGACAGGGGTGTCCTTGGCAAAACTCAAAAACCCGGCAAAAATTTTCAAAAATAAGGCAAAAAGTAAGGCAATTTTTTACGCCAATTCTTTAGTGTAAAAAACGTAAAAAAGATTTAAATAACATATTTATCACCACTTTTCACCTGTTTGAGCAAATTTGTCAATGAAAGAAAGTAATTGTGAGCATTGGGGCACAAAAGAGTTGAATTGAATTTGATGGAAATGAATGAATTCAACAAAGGTATGTCAATATTGTTTCTCTCGTCCGTTTTGATGTTCTTGAGAACAGAAAAGACTGATTCACAAAATGCATCAAAAACCTCATTTTACAAAATTTTATTCAAAAAGCGAGAAAAAAACAGTAAAAGGGGGCCGGTGGTGCCGATAGGCGCCACCGGGGAAAATTTTTGGAATTGCTAACGGATTTTGGCCTAAAAATTTGGCGTAATGTTCACCAAAATTCAATAAAATGACTGAAAATAAGAAACCCGGCAAAATAAGGCAAAAAACCCAAAAAGCCGGCAAAAACCCGGCACGGACCACTAAAACCCGGCAAATGCCTGATTTATAAGGTAAAAGGACACCCCTGGATACGGATAAAAATAAACAATCAATGTAAATAAAAATCAGACCCCAAAAATGTGGCAAGTTCACCAAAAAATGGTAAAATCGCCACCATGCCCTCTCGCAAACATATTTTTCTGGTTTTCCTCATTGACTTTTCCGAAATCATTGTCATCGGAAATGCCGCGCCATGGAGGGGGGAGGGTGCGCCGCGAGTGACATTTACGGTTGCCTGCTTCGGCACTATTTTCATGCGATTATCGGCCTGGAAATGGCAAAATGTGCTATGACAAAGTAATCCGAAGGATTTTATAATAAGAAATAACGAATTAGTAAAAGAGTTTGAGTTGTGCTTAATTAAGCTATAAAATAATAATGTGTAAAATAGCAAAAGGTATCACCGCGACAATGAAAGGCCGTGCCAAGCGAATGCCCCCGGGGGATGCCACGGGGTCGCACCAGCAAAGGAAAACGCACAAAACACCGCCGGGGAAAAGAACAGTTAAACAAATTAGGCTAAAAGGAAGTGTTTCCCTTTTTGAGGAGAACGACAGAGAGAATTACTTTTGGGAGCAAAAAAAAAACATATTTATGTCTGATGAGAAAGCATTTGTAAGCGATTTCCTATAGGAAATGCTTTCCCCTTTGTTTTTCAAAAATTAATTGGTTCTTCCTTTCCGGCCGTTCTGTGCTGGCCGGAAATTATGAAACCTGAAAATTCAATTTGCAATGTGATAACAGTGCCACACAAATGATTTCAAGAGAAATTTAAAAAAAGATGAAAAATCAAAGTCAAATTAATCCAAGGGATTGGTTCTTATTTCTTAGAAATGTTATTTTGGAAGGGGCCATATTTTAGAAATTTAAAATGTTCAAATCATTTTCAATGTCCTTTTATCAAATTTCAGTCTATTTTAAACAAAATTGACTTCCTGCTAAATACACTTTCCCGGGGGTTTTAACTTTCTTGGAAGGGCGCTAACAAAATCTGAATAATTCATATAAAAATAATTATCTTTTTTGTTCATTATCCAGGGTGGCCATAATACCGCATTTACGCGGCATTTGCCGCATTTTTGACCTGACCGCCGCACTTTTGCCGCATTTCTGGTGGCTGGCGCCGCATTTTTGGTGTTCTAAGATGGCCACCCTGTCATTATCATTACATTTGTTAGCTCTCTTCTGAAAAGTTAAAACCTTTATCTTAAATCAACACAATGTATCCGGTATTAAACACTAGTGATGTTCGAGAGTCTTGGACTTGATTCTCGACACGAGAAAGGTTCGGGGGTCCCGTCTCGAGTTTTTAGTCTCGAAAATCGACTTTTTTTTTTTACACCCTTAAAGATTGTCATTTCGTTAGCTACCAGACATTACACTTGTTCAGACTTTTTTCGACTCGGTTTTTTCGGTCACGAACATCACAACAAACACAGAAAAAAACTATTGGGTCCCACCCATCTCATCCAAACCAACTCATTCGTGAGAGTAAAAGAGGAGGAGTGTTATTTTAGAAAAAATTCCCATTCAACGCTGCTCAATAATTTAATCTCAAAGCAAAACCATAAAATGAAAAAAAAACTCCTACTGTCTTCTGATTCGTGACACAATCAGAAGCCAATTGATGCCGACATCTTACGACGTGTTGTTGGAGAACCCTTCAACAGAAGGCTCGCAAAAATTGTGACGCAGATGCACGGTTTCTTTTCTCTCCAGGCTTACAATGTGATCAAAAACTAACCCATTCCCCCCAAATGATCGCAGCTATGCCAATTCAATCCCTTTAATATCTTCTTAATGGTATTACCATAAATTATGAAACGCCTCCCCCAATTTGCAATTTGGTATTAAATTAAAAAAAAAAAATTCTTTGAAACACGTGCTTTTTTGATTTAAATTATCGTCGACCGGTTACAATAAAAAAATCCTTTTATGAACCAAAAAGAAATTATAATAGAACCCGTCGAGGGCGCGGTTGGCAAAAATTGGATCCTTTCCTCACATCTGTCCATTCGGGACAATATTGCAATGTGGAGCAAGTTCCAAACGAAGATAACAATCAAGACCGTCGGGCAGTCTGTAAGCAATAAGATGCTGGTTCGTACTAAAATGGACGAAAAAGTTGGTTCAATTAAAAAAAAACTTACTGAAGTTTGAATTTGTTTTGCACGCTTAATTTGAATTTTACAATTAAAAAACATTTCGTTGGTAATTCACTAATGCATTGCAGTGTCGTCGAATTCGTGTCTCTGTTGTTGTGCCAACCGTTGGGACGTGGGACGCACAAAGAATCTGTTGCGTTGTTGGTAACTGTCACGCAACGGCAACACCGGTGAGCACATCATCAAATGGAATTCCGTGTCATGGAGAGGGACAACGCTCAATGGGAGGTTGGGGTGGAATTTGTATTTGCGTGCGAACTGTTCATCTATCGACGGACTGTCCATCGACTGGATAGCGCGGCAAGGCTGAATGTGCTTAAACAGACCCACACAGCAACGCAACGGAATGCAGTAACCAACAATATGTCGAATGCCTATTTTATCAATGACAGAATAGGAAAGCTCCAAAGTTAAAGTTACCCTCCTGGAGATCAAAAACATGAATTCTGAAAGGCATAACTGAGTAGATTGAAAAAATATTATAAATACTGATTCGAACTTACTGGGCGCCCAACGTATTAGGAATATTGAAGGGGTCGACCATCAGGAACATGCCGCCGCTGTTACAGTCGGGTGACTGAATGCATATAGTTGGTGACTCAGAAAGCACAATACGATGGATCTTAAATTATTTTACAAACTAAGTTTCAAGCATTAAAGATTTCTTTTATTTCTTTCCTGAATGTTCTAATTAAAAGATTTACCTTTTCCTGGTCCGTTATTAAATCACGTTGACGACGACGAGTCCATTCCAATCGCTTTGATCGGTTATAATACGAAGTCATTTCATTCCTGTGAATATGTATACATACATGCTTTTAGCGTTTAAGTTGTAGGTCTCCAAATGAGTTAAGGTGACACTTATGTATGAAGCTGAGGATAAAGAATTTCGACAATTTATTGTTCGTTTTTTTTTTGTTCGAGTTTGGGTGGTGGATTCAAAATCGGTCTACGCTAAACCAGAAAAAAGAAAAATAGGCCTCTAAGGATTGGCTTTTAATTTTTTTTTTTTTAAATAATAGGCCGAAACCCGGGAAAATTTCGAACTGCAACAGCGAAAAAATATAATTTTTTGACGCTTAAAAATTGTTAATAAACAAATTTTATGCTGTCTTTGCCATTTTGGTGCCTTTTTCGAATTTTTTTGACTTTTTTATGTGCCATTTTGGCGATTTTTTGTGCCTAAAAGTGCCAGCCCTACCTATAATTTTCATAATCAAGTAAACATCTTAATGCTAAAATAAACTAGCAAATTTGGTAAAAGTTTCAGACTGAACGAAGTTAGGTGACCCGCTTATATCATAAGTAATTTCAACTTTTTGCGTATAAACATTCACAGCTTTTCTACCATTTATTCATACAAACTATCAAAACCGGAAAAAATGAAGTATAAGGTGTCTTATAATTAAACGAATTTCGGCTTCATAAAACGCCATCTCGGAATACCGCCCGACAACAAATCATCCTAAAATGATAAAGCATTTGTATTATAACTGTAATGGAACGAATAAACATCGACTGATTCTCGCACAATTTGTTTGTATCGATTCATTTGTCTGTTTTACATGGAAATACCGACATTAAAGACGTCGGACTGTTCATTTACATTTAACTTAAAAAACTAATCAATAAAAATAGTTATCGTGCGAGAATAAATCATTATCGACAGAGTCTAACAATGAAATGACTGACCGTCAACTCTTCGTTGGGCTCACTTAGCAATGGCTGTTGTTTGGCGTCAAAAATTGTCCGTGCAAAAAAAAAAGGACTGAAAATATTGTTGCTTCTGCGAACATTGAGCTTAGATTCACTGAAAATCGAAAACCTATTTTAAATTTACCATTGCACATACAAATGATAGGGGAGAGTGGACTCAAGTGCCAGTCGATGCGCAATGGATTCGTCGTTACATTTTCCACTCTCACCAAAGATCTTTTCATCGTCCTCTGACATCACACCATAAACATTGGCCTTGAATTAAAGCACACTTAGACGAATGAAATTCAGAAGAACGTTTGTGAACTAACCCGCACATAATCACAATAGGTACGCTCACAAAAACGACGGCTTTCCCACACCGGCTCAACACGGAATGTATCGTATTCAGCCATGATGCATTCCAATTTGTCTGTCAACCCAACGGGCCATACTGATTCACTTTTATTTATATGAAAGGTTTTACAAATTTAATTTTGTTTTTTTTTAAACTTTGGCAAGCTTTGCACATAGCCGAACTTAAACAACGAGATAGGGAACGCCTGCCATGGATGCCAATAAAGTTCAGGATCCATTTTTGCCAAGCATTCCTAAAAATAAAGGCATAAGTTTGCGAGACATTCATTCAGTTTCACCGTATTCATCCACGCTCCGTATCCTTCATCGATGAAATGCACGTATGAAAACTGATAACACCGCTCACTACGCGCATTCACTACCTCCACCAATTGAGTAATCTTAAATAATTTTCTGCTACTTTATTTGACATTATTCGTTTACATACTCTTCCTCTGGCATAGACATTTTCCTCAAGCGGTGCCATCACATATTTGTAAAGCTGAATTTCCGAAAAGGGCGAAGACAAGGTAGACCCAACTCCCTCGTCTTCACTCAAAGATGCCTCTTCGGATTCGAGTCTTCGCTTATTTCTCACTTCCGGTGACTTTATCAACTCTAACGCACTCAATGGCTCGCTAAATGAGTAGACATTAAATAAATTATCTTCAAAATGTTTACGTTAAATGGATTTTCAATTTATCAGTTATGTGATTGTGCAGTTTGAACCAAATACAGTTCGGTGACTGAATATGGGCCAACGTACATACTGCTAGTGACCCCGAAAGCACAATACGATGTATCTAGAAATGGGTAGTATATTTTAAAGGAATTCTGTCATATTTTCCCTTACGCTATTTTACACAAGTTCACTTTACTGTACCTTTTCCTCGTCAGTTATCAACTCACGTTGACGACGACATTGCCCTTCCAACCGTTTAAGAATCGGCGAATTTGATCGGTTACAAGAAGTCATTTTCTTCCTATGAGTGTTATATTTTTTGTTTTAGTAAAAGATACGAATGAATTAAGATAAGGATAAAAATCCTTAGAGAAAAACACAAACCGTTACATCAATTTAGAGCGGGACCAACAGAACGGGAATTCCGGGTTTTCAAGTCCGCAAGAGGAAATTGTGGAAAAATAAATTATTAAAAATAATTATTGTTAGTGCTAGGAACCGGATTGGGATCCGGACGGATTTTTCCGGGTCCCAATCCGGAATCCTGGTTTTTTGGGCTTCACCGGATTTTTCCGGATTATCCGGGAAAATCCCACCGGTAAATTTTAGAAAATGAAAATCCGGTTCCGGATCCGGCGTTTTTAAAACCGGATTTACGGATTTTTCCTGATCCGGCTGAAGGTGGTCACTTTGAAGAAAGATGTTGAGATTTAGTGGAAAACACCAACAAAATAATGAACTTTTTGAAATCAAGCTTTTTTGTTGCAAAATTTGTTACCAAAATACACTCAAGTTTTCAAAAATTCTCCCGGCGGCGCCTATCGGCACCACCGGACGGAACACCATTCGTATGAATTTTGCCAAAATTGATTTGTTTTTTGTGAAGATTTGTTTACAAAAACACACTCAAATTTTGCCAAAGTTTCTCCGGTGGCGCCTATCGGCACCAAAATTTTTTATCTGCGGTACCCGGACACCAAATAAATCAGCAGATGGACTGTTTTGGCAAAGACATTTTCTGTATTCCCGCGTCAAACAGTGACAATGAACCTGCTCCATCAAAAAAAAAAAAGAAAAAAAAAAAAAAAAAAGTCATTTTTGGCGAATTTTTCAAAATCCGAAACCGGATCCGGCTTTTTGAAAACTAAAATCCGGAAAATTTTGAAAAATGAAAATCCGGTTCCGGATCCGACGAAACAAATTTGCAGTTTGAAAATCCGGTTCCGGATCCGACGAAAAAAATTTGCAGTTTGAAAATCCGGTTCCGGATCCGGGAAATCAAATTTTCTAGCCCTAATTATTATAGACACAACAAAAAAAAAACATTAACAAAGGATTCTCATTCGCTCGTCCCCCCACAAAATGTCGACTCACAAAGGAACATTCCGAACTGTAAGTGTCCAAATCACTTTAAAACCACTTTTATCGTGGAGTGCATAGTAGATTTACTAGTGTGAATTTTTGGCTTTTTTTCCGAAGAAAACTTGTGATTCCCTTCAACAGCAATGGGCACAAACTTGGGAACTTCGATTATCACCTAAAATATCAGCCACCAAATATCTTTGCTTAGTAGGTATTCGCGACTTCGCTGAACAAAACTCATTTTTAAATTGTGATGCCAGAAGGAAGCGGATTGGAAGAAAATGGAAAAAAGAAATGGCGTAGCTCAGTTGATCAAATTCCATGGGAAGGAAGGACGTGGGTTCGATTCCCACCGGGTTCGTAACCTTTTATGTTCTACATAATCCCCATATTTCAACCATCTTACAGAAATCTTACGTCAGAAGCAGATTTTAAATTCACGTACAGTTTATAAAAGTTATATACCTCTTATTCAGGGCTCGCAAGTTTTTTTTCAAAATAAGAACAAATGGGCTTAATTTAAGATTTGGACCCCAAAAATAAGATTTTTGCAAAATATAGGTAAAACGTTCAAAAAAGCGCGTAAAATCTTAAACTGAACAATAACATGCAACTTATTAAAGTAAAAATAACAAATTGAGACCCTCGAAGGGAGAGTTTAATACAGGGCTCGCAAATTAAAATTTCAAAAGCCTCATTTGGCTGGCTAAAAATGCTCTTTTTGAAAATTGACCAGAGGGATGAAATAAGAAAAACCTTAGAAATAAGAACATTTAAAATTTCTAAGATTCGACCCCTCCAAACAAGAATAAATCTTAGAAATAAGAACACTTGCGAGCCCTGCTCTTATTGAATTCGAGTGAAAATTGGAGACTAAACACAAAAGAAAAATTCTCGGCGGTTAAAAAATTTATTAACTCATCTTAAAATAGGAAAGACCATATATTTAGTTATATCCAAAAAACAAAGTTCTTAAATAAATATTTTTGTTGGAAGCATTTGTTTTATCGTTCACTGAATTGGCTGAATGTAATTGCCCGGGAAAAGGCCGGTCATGCCGTCCATCACTCCCTCAAACCATCCGTCTTCGTTCTTTTTCACCACATAAACCAGCGCTCCCTGGTAAAGGTGAAGTTCGTCTGAGTTTTGCGAATTGAACTCATACAAAACAACAGCTGAAAATAACTTCTTCCATTTTTTATGTTTAAAAATGCCACCTTTCTCTATGAACTTGGAAGGAACCCAATTGGGCAAGTCACCGCCGACAGCGCAATTCAGTCCGGGACGGTTCAGAGGTGGTGGTGGCGGAAAAGCATCGTCCGGTTGCTGAGAGAAACGGCCGTGTTGGTCTGTTGTTGCCATAGTATTTGAGAGAAGGAGCGGTGGGGGCAAAGGGAGGCCATCGTCTGAAGGGAAAGGGAGAGGTCGAAAAAATGCAAATATTGAACCATTTGAACACCTGAGAAGTCTGCAGAATTGTTCATCGGCCCATCATTATTATTATTATTGACATTTTGTTGTTGTTGGAAATTAAACTGAAACAATTTAATGGAAAAATTCCATGAAATGGAAATTACCCCCCCCCCATGACACTTCATTGTCCAATTGGTTGTGAGTGTCTTGTTGTGTTGTTGCCTGTGCCATTCTGCCCCCAATTGGTTCGTAACGTTGTTGTTGAGCTTGTTCGTTAGTGTATTGTCCGTTGTTGGCATTGCCATGGTGATTTTGGTTGTAACGTCCGTTCGACGCGGTGCCGCCGCCTCCCATCAAAGGATTATCCGTCATTTCATCTCCTCTACCAATTGAGTGGTGACGATGATGAGGAGAAGGTGCGTATTGCGCAGCAGGAAAATGTTGGGAGTAATGGACAGCAGAACGGACGAACGGTTGTTGCGGAGGAGGGACAACGGAGGAAGGGATTGGCACGGGGACACGGTACTGATCATGCAGGGAGGAGACGGCGGTGGCGGAGGGCGGGAGGAGGGACGAGCCACGAGAGAGCTGAATAACGAGTGCATTTTCAATCGGAATAAAAAATGGGAAAGAGGCACTGATTTAAAAAACAAAAAACTTTTTTAACTTAAAAGTTGGGTTTAAAGAAATTTTTGTATTTTTTATGAAAGCGACTCACTGTGCCATAATTAGCCCTGGCATAATGATCATAAATCGGCTGCTGATTTTGAACACCGCCAGTTGTTATTCTTCCGCTGCCAACCATTGAACCGGTTCGGTTGAGCGTAATTTGTCCGTACGCTGCCTGCCGATGGGCGGCTCCAATTGTTCCATAATCGTTGGTTGGCGGCACTATTCGCTTTCCATGGCCAATTCCGTCGAGAATAGAAAAATCTATCGGAGTTTGCTGATACCGCGAAGTGCGTTCCTGGGAAAGGTAAACCCAATTAAAAACAAAACAAGTCTCACCACTTCTGAAGAAGGAAAAGTGATTTTGTTGAGGCGAATAACATTTTTATTTGCCGTTAATTTGCCAATTTCTCTCCTTGCCGACTTTTCCTTTTGAATTGAAACCAACTGAAAATTTAGGCAAAAAATATGATTATCCGAAGACATTCATGCGAATTTGACCTGCGCAATGTTCCGGATTTGCGATGTTTTCTCCGATAAATTCATCGACTCCAATTCCAACGAGTTGAGAAGCGAGCGTGATAATTCGCCAACCAAAAAGGCAAAGCTTGCCAAACTTTGTAACGCATAACGTTTTGTCTCTGCCAATGACTCCGCTTTGTTTGTCGACTGAATATAAAACAAACCATTTACCTCATATTCAAATAGCAATAAAATTACCTGAATATAATTTGCTTCACAAAAAGCGGCCACTCTCTCCAAATTGACGCTGCTCTCTTCAAAACGGCAAATTTGACCAGGCAAATGCGAATCCAACAACTCTCGCAAGTTTTGTTGTACAAAATACGGTTGAACATTAACAAATGTCGGGTCTCCATCCATCATATAAGCATTAACAGATGGAAAAAAAGAAAACAATGAAAGCATTTAAAATATCAATTTGGATTATCCGATTTTAGAAAGTGATAAAATTTATGCATTTGTATTTTTTCAGCCCGTAAAATAAATAGAGGAAAACAATGATTTGTGGAAGAAAAATACAATGTATTGATAATCCCGCCGGAACTGATAATAAGTCTTTTCCAAATTTTATCAACTAAATAAGCAATTAAAAAAGCACGACAATCGGCAAGGATTAATAATCAAATTTCAAAAAATGCCTTTAAATTCTGTGTCCGCACGAGGTCAGTGTTTGTGGCGCGGTGTGCTCACCCCGGGCGTGTGTTTGGGCGTGTAAATGCCCATCTTCTCCTTTTCCTTCTCAATGTCTCCGCCCAACCCGTAGCGTTCCTTCACTTCCTCCAATTTAACGCGGGCCTTGTCCGTGTCCATCCGTTTCCAAGCCTTTCAATTTTTATCGTATTAAAAACATTGGTATTATGATTTAAATAATGTAATTATTTTTAAATGCATTAACACCTTCGTCGCTTGATAGTAAAGAACCACCAAATATCGGTTTGACACGTTAAACCCACTGAGGTGGTCACAAGCATTCTTCGCATCAAAAACGTCCTCATACACTTGAAAAATTTTTATGAAATTATTTTTTTTCAAATTATTATAATATTTTTATCCCTCACCGACAAAAGCAGTACCACGACTCTCAGGTGTGTTTCCACTTTATTAGAGGAAAGTTAGTAAAGGCGGAATTACTTTTGAAATAAACTCACATTCGAATCTGTCGTATTGCACCAAATTTACCAAAAATGTCGTACATTTCTTCAGCTGTTATCTTATAAGGCAAATTTTTGATGAATAATATTCTGTTGACCTGAAATTAGCTAATTTTATCTTGATGAATGATAGATTATTCTCCTCACCTCGGGAGGTAACTTCCCTCCTCGGCCTCCTCTCGCAGCCATAGCCATTTTCAAAGAATTGACTAAAAAAATAGCAAAAAAAAAAAAAAAACGGAATTAATTTTTTTTAAGCGAAGATTTCAATTGAAGAACCTCAACATATTGCCAAAAAATTCAAATTCTCTTACATTACCAACTTGTTTTTGTGACATCAGTCAAGCTCACTTTCAAGTTCGTATCGGTTTCAAGGACCTAGGGGAAATCGCCAAATTTAAATCCAAGGAGGAATGGAAGCCCTAGATTAGATCCTTGAGCTTTCTGACTTATATTATTGTATAATTATAGCAAATAACACATTTGAATGGATGTGGATCTCCCAATTTTTGATGAAGAAGAAGAGGAGCAGGAAGAGGAAGAGGAGGACAAAACTGTCGATGAGGCGCCGACAATGTCAAGCGCACTTTGGACGAATGGTTTTGAACGCATCCGTTGTATAGTGAACAACAAGATTCAATTAATTGGGGCTCATCCTCTCACTGTGATGATTGCTCGAACAATGGAAAAACACACTGATGCCATTATCAAGATTGTCTTAATTGCAACCAAAAAAGGCTTGTTTTAACTGATTTTACAATCTTTTCACAGAGAAAAAAAAATTTAGCAATCGACGACATTAGTGCTGATTGGATCAGGAAGCAATTGGAATCACATATATTAAAGCAGAAAGATTGGAAAAGGATTTACAATTGCAGGAGTTATTTGTTGGAATTTGCACGATACGCGGCACTCGAAGGCCATGTGCAAAAATTGAGCGACGCTCTTCGCGCGGTTAATAAAAAACGGGGCAAATTTTAAATTTGTAATTGCATTTTATGACAGAGACAATATCGTATGCTACGTGTTGATGAGGTTGATACGAGCGGACATGAAAGAGGCTCAAAGAGGGCACATTTTAGCGGTGACAATGCGGATGAGGTTGGTTGTGTGGGCTCGACATTTGCACCTGCACTTAAACTCTTAGGGCATTACGACAAAAACCATGAAAGGCTATTTTCCGAATTTTCGTCCATTCGAAAAAATAGGCTAATATCTGAAATCTGCTCAAGGCTCAAATGTCCGAAGGGGCTGTGTGAAATGTTAATTAATTTGAACAATTTGATTTAGGTTATTAATGATGACGACCAAACGGATCCGTATTTCATGAATTTTTCTTGCGATGACTCGGTTTTTGCAGAAGAATATTTGAATATCTCAAACAATGCTACTGGCACCTCGTCGACATGTGATTCCTTTAACTTCGAAGTTAAAGAAGAAACAAACTCAATTTTGTCCGGTAAATTAATTGTTAAAATGTCGTAAATTTATCAACTTATCCTATTTCACATTTCATACATTGTCGTTGTTTATTTTTTCAGAGGAGATGAGCCGGAGGCACCAACTTCGTGAGCAATTCTCTTCAGAAATTGGATTTGTCTCGGCATTAGGCAACGGGACGAAGCTGGGGCAAATGGAATTCACCAAAAAATCATCGTGTGTCAGTGACAAAACTGGAGTTACTGATGTCAATAATGGACGTATGAAACAAAAAGATTCTTTTTTTCATCAACGGAAGAAACGGGCGCCAGTCAAACAGTTGTCAATGAATCATTCACAAAAGACCAACCGAACACGCCAATTGGATGACACAATTGTCCAAACGGCACTCAAAACACAAAAAGCGATCATCCAACGTGCTATTTTTGATCGCGCGTGTGAAAGGTGAATGAATGTAAATTGGACCCCAACAAACTGAAAAAGTCATTTGTTCGTTTAGTTTTGAGTCTCATAGTGACCATGCAATTTATATCACTGGTGCGCTTAATTTTTTATTTTAAATTTAATGCATTTTCTTTAGATGAAATACCCAGTAAGAAATCCTGCTTGAAGAGGAAGAAGCGGGAAAATATGAACCAACGCGTCAATTTTTCTGAGGGTATTAATTTTGACAAAGTTGCATCTGGAATGTATGTGAATTTTAACACCAGACGAGGAACCGGACAAAACCGGACTAATTTTATTGTAAGTTAAAGTACATATTGGAAACACACAAAAAAGGGTTCGAAACAATCAACACACATTTCTTCGATCTTTTAGTCACTTTCCTTCGACAGTCTTTCGATTGATTCGTCCGAAATTGACGACGACAATGGAATTCGTCTGCCAAACTGTGATATTCCGTTACGACCCGCAATCGTAGAGTGTTTTTTTCTATCTCTGTTTTGTAAATTTCGAATTTTTAGCGTGAAAATCCCACGTTACTTGGAAAAAAGCTTCCAAAAATAAAAGAAGGAATCACAACGGATTTTTATCGAATTATGGGGCGCGCATTTTATTCCAAAAAAGTGTCCAGTGCTGACAATGAGCGCCATTCACCGATGTTGGTTTCGCGCCTTTTGCTTACTGATTCACTGTTGTCCTCGTTGGATTCGGACATCTTCCGCAACATGGACCTGATGAAGCTTGACTATCCACGGATGCCAATGTGAGAAAAGGACAATATTCATGAACATTTATCGGATGATATATTCATTTCAGGTGGTTCTTAGAAACATTGGATCATTGGTTTGATGATGAAAAATTAACCTTTGTCGATGGGGGCCTTTTCTTTTATTCGAAGGTTGCTATTGTACAAAATGTGGTATATGATGGAAATAAACACATTAAGATGTTCATTTCGCTCGGGTTGGACCTTCTCTTTTATTATGCCGACCCAACTGGTAATGAAATTGAAGTCCACTTGAATTTTCTTCAACAACTCGTTGACTGGTTTAAACACAAAGTGGAGCAAATAAGGAAAATTGTCAGTCAACGTGAAAAAGGGACACTGAACCAGCACAAGAGGCACGCCAAAGTGGAGCTTTTCTACAAAAAAACATTTGACAACGATAGCGATTTCGAAATTGTGCCACAGTTTAAAATTGTCCAAATTCCGACATTTGTACTTATCACGACACCTGAGGTGGGAGAATACTTAATTTATGGTAGCAAAACTGTGCAAAAATAACAGATTGGCGGATGGAGGCGGTATTTTGCTCAGCTTAACAAACGCCTTCGTGAGTTCGCACAAGAGCCTGCAAAGTAATTTTTCATAGTTTCCTATCATAATAACCTTTAATTTACAAGTTAAATCTGTTGTAATCCGTCGGGGTGGGTGAGGGCAAAAAATCTGTCCTTTGAATGAGGATAGTAAGGTGGGAACCAACCTATTTTTAAAATCCATTTAAGTTCCGAATTTTTTGACTTGCTCGACTGGGCTCAAATGGTCAAATCGGCTCCCCCCGAATCTGTTAAAACAGTGGCGAGTCGTGCTGCACTGCTGGTTAATTCCATGTTTGAAGAACACGGAGTATTTTATGTGTAATTATTGCCGACTTGTTTCGATTCTCACTTATTATTATTTCTTTTTCGTACTCAAATCGTTTTATATTTATAATAACACACAAATGTTTTAATAAAGTCTTTCATTCATGATTATGCCTTCCTGCAGCTTATTGTTATTGTATTTAACCATTGTATTTTCTTTTATTAAATCTGTGATTACTTAACATTAACGTTTCAGCTAATTTACTGTCATGGGTCAAAGCGACGATTTAAGCACAGAAGACGCATTTGAACAACTCAAGTCGAAGCACTGTAAAGAGAGAAAGGAGCTTCAGGGTCGGTTTTTTTGAAAGTAAAAAATGTATGCCAAATATGGCGGGAAATTAAGCGAAATTGACGTCACTAAAACACGAACTGACGAAGAACGACAAAAAACGGAAGAAGGAGGTCGGCCAACAATGCGAACAGATGGAGACAGAGATGAAGCGACGTCATGAGAGGGAAATAGCAGAGTTGGATCAGCAAATGGGAGAGAAAAAGGCGGAAAATGAAACAGAAAGAGAACAGACGATGGCCGAACAAATTCAAGGTGAAGTGGACGGGCCAGTTAACAATGGACAAACTGACAATGAGTAAAAATTTTAAGACGAGGGACAGGAGAAAAACGGTTTGTCGACTGGCAAAGTGACGACTGAAGAAGGGACTGCTTCTTTTTTCAAAGAACTCAAACTGACCAAAACGCAGTTGAAAAAGGTAAAACGTTTTTGAAATTATTATTGGATGTGTTTTCCTGGCAGTAAAAATAAGGGTAACTTTACTTAGTTTATTACATTGAAAAGGAAAAGAAAAGAGTCGAAAAAACAAATGCGCGAAACAAAGCCGAAGCGGAAGATGCCAAAAATGCAGTAAATAGCCGAGGGAATTTGGAGAATGAGGCGATCAGACAACTGTTAAACGAAAAGGCACTTGAACTGGTTGAAGTGCCGCCGGACGGAGACTGTCTTTACAGCGCAATGGCACACCAAGCGAACCACTTAGGTCTTGGTAAAGTCGGTCACCCAAATCAATTTATTGTTAGTCAAAATTGACTTACCCCGCAATTAAGTTTTCTGCGGTAGAAATGCGTCGTATGGCTGCTGATTACATTCTAAAACATCGCGAGGATTTTCTCCCGTTTTTGGCCGACGAAAACAGTGGAACTTCCGAAGATGCACATTTTGAAGAGTACTGCTCCAAAGTGGCGCGGATGTGCGTGCGCGGTGGCAGTTGGGGTGGTGAGCCGGAAGTGTGCTTTTTTATTGAATATTGACACCGAAACCAATGAGTGTTTTGGCCTTTTTAGCTTCGTGCCCTAAGTTTCGCTCTGCGATGTTCTGTCGAGGTGCTTCACGCGGATGGGGAAACAATCAAATTTGGCGAAATGTTTTCTGGACATCCTCTCATTGTCACCTATCACAAATTTGTTTATACTCTTGGCGAGCATTACAATAGCACGAAACCGATTGAGTTTGATTGAATATTACACTTTTTTCTTGTTGATAAACGATTTATTTCCATTGGATATTGTTTTTTGGCCAAATATTTTTCTTTTTATTTATCTTTTTTATTTGGTTTGGTATATTGTATCTCCCTTAAGCCTTAAGATCAAAATCAAAGTTCGATTGCCATTAATGGATTGACATTGCTTTATTTGTGTGCCTCTTTTCCCCTTTAGATTTGTGTTATTCTTTGTTGAAATGGTTGAAGTGTTAGACTCTCTTGGCAAACTTTACGCCGATTATCATCGCACAACATCGAGGAAATTGAAGATCATCGATGCCTATATGCTTTACATTCTCTTCACCGGTGTTTTGCAATTTGTTTACTGTCTTCTCGTCGGCACTTTCCCTTTCAATGCTTTCCTTGCCGGATTCATCTCCACCGTCGCATGTTTTGTGCTTGCCGGTTGGTTTCCTATTATTATTATTACGGAACTTGGGGTGTTTTTGACACGTCCATTTCGGTACAACAAGGGATAAATTAATTAATAAGGAACGAGTGTTTAAGATCATTTTATAATATTTTTTTCTTTGTTAAGCCAACTTGCGTATTCAAGTGAACCCGGAAAACAAGGCCGAGTTCCCCGGCATTTCTCCCGAAAGGGCTTTTGCCGATTTCATCTTCGCCCAGGTCATTCTTCATTTGGTGGTCGTCAACTTTATCGGATGAATGAACCAATTTTAAGGGGTGACAAATGTCGTTGAAAAATCTTATTAATTATGTTAATTTATTTAACTTTTTTTTTGCATAAAGGGTTTTCTCTGACCCATTTTTTTCTATTAACTGATTTTTTCGGTTTAATTTCTTAAGACTTTCTCTCTTAATTCGTCAATTTTGGAACTTTTTGTTATGTGTTTGTCGCTTATTTTTTCTCTCTTTCGTTCTTTTTGGCGTCTTTTCTGCTCTTGGCTCAGCCGTTTTTTCGCCAACCAAAAATTGGAAGACATTGTGAGGGCGAAACTTTTAATTTTAATGAAAATATTTATTTGAAGTTGACCGAAAAAAAGCCTTCCAAAGCGTTGCGTAATCAGAAAATAGAACAAATTCTACGCACTTATCCAAACGAACTCGTCCAATCGTTCAGCTGGGACACTGGTAGGTGCATTAAACAAAGGGAACGCAAAAGAATTCTGATAGTATAGTTTTACATTTATTTAACTGGCAAATTAAATTCCCTCTAGGATGGGGGTGGTATTTGCAAAATCGGAGTTGGGAATTACGGAAGAAATTGGCTACACAACATTTCGTCACCTAAGCCAAAATCCGACGTTTCGCCACCTAAGCATAAATAGGACGTTTCGCCACCCGACGTTTCGCCACCCCGACATTTCGCCACCCAAGCCCAAAACGGACGTTTCGGCCCCCATGTTTCGGCCCCCACGTTTCGGCCCCGGGGTCGTTTAGGCCCCGTTTTTCGGCCCCGGGGTCGTTTCGGCCCCAAGCTAAAAATAGAAAAATAGTACCCAAATTTTTTTTCAACCTAGTTTTTTTTTTACATCTCGTTTTCCGTTTATAAATGTCAATTCACGATAAATCAATATTAATTTTAGCATTGAGTGGAGTAGTGATAACACATTTGAGTTTTTTGAAGGCAAATGGGTGGCTTTTCTTAGAGGTGGCAAAACTGGTGGCGAAACGTCGGATTTTGGCTTGGGTGGCGAAATGTCGGCACGCGAAGAAAGTACTTAGAAGTTTTAATCATCTTTCGGGAAAGACTAATTTTAACCATTTTCCGAAATTTTACTCGTGCTCCAGGTGATGAGACCGAGGCGGCGGAGGCCATTTTGGAGGATTCGGTCACCGAGTACGACAAACGATGGGACCTTTCGAAGACATTGGCCCATTCGCTGCGTCAGATCAAAGGATACCAAAAACTTTGCCTGAAGGTGGAGGAGCGTCGGTTGGAGAGTTATTGCGCCAACTGTACGGAGCACGAATGGGAGCTGATGCGATTATGGAAGTTGCTGAAGCCGGACGAACCGCTGGAGAGTCGAATAACGGACAAATGGCAACTGATCGGATTTCAAGGGGATGACCCGGCGGTAAAATCGCAATTTTCAAACAAATCGGGCGATGGGGATGGAGGCGGACGCGACGACGAACCCCTCACCCTCTCCCCTCCCCTCACTCTCAGCTACTCCTTCTCGTCTCTCCCTCTTCCCCACCCCCCCCCCCCCCCTCAAATTTTAATAAAAAGGCAAATTTAGGTTTTTTGAAAAAACAATGAGCAAAAAACGAATGATGTCGCCCGTTGGGGTAGTACCCCCTTAATCTTGGCACCGGGTGCACCTCGTTCCCCCCCCCCCCGCCGGTTCCCCCCCCCCCGCCGTTTCCCTCCCACTTCGTTTCCCCCCGAAATTTTTTTTAAGAAAAACTCACTTCTTAAAAATTTTTCACTAATAGATTACTAGGTAGTTTTTTCAGGCAGAAAATTTCAGGAAAAACTTAAAGTTTTCGAAAATTTTGAAAAAATTAAAAAAATCCTTAATTTTTCGAAAATTTTAAGTTTTTCTTGAAATTTCCTGCTTGAAAAAACTTCCTAGTAATTTATTAGAGAAAAACTTTTAAGAATTAGGTTTTTCTTAAAAAAAATTTCGGGGGGGGGAAACGGCGGGGGAGGGGAAAAGAGCTGCTCCGATTGGCACCATCCCAGCCCAAGGGTCCTGGCACCCATAGAGTTCAAACAGTTCATTTCTTATTTTTGTTGTTGAGTAAGACTGACTTTCGAGGCATGGGCATGCTCGGCTTGGACCAATTGGTGTTCTTCGCCCAATTCGACTTGGACAATTGTCGTCGCGTTCTTTCGCTGTCCAACCATCCGATCATTGGGTTCTTTATCTGATCAATGCTTACCATTTTAATCATTTGTCTAATTACTATTCTCAGATATCCTTTTGCAATTTGTGGAATTACCATCACTGCGCTGTGCAAGGTGAAAAAAGGGCATAATTAAACCAAGTTTCTCTACCATATTTGTTTAAATTTTCGAACCCCCGTGGCTCCTTCGGCTTTTTTAGAAATAATCAACCAAAATAAATTTTGGCAGCGAATAGCAAAAAAGGTCGAGCCTAAAAATCCCACCCAACATCCCTCTCTCTCTGCGTTTGTTTGCGCCTTAATTCACCCTTTGCATATTTATCTTTCTAATTGGCAAATTTGTTTCCCATTTGAGGAATTGCTATTCGATGATTTGCTCAAAAACCATTTTTATAACGCTTTGGACCAACCGTCGCTGAACATGGACCATTTTCATCAGGTCTATTGTAAGTGGACGTGCACAATTTCTTATTTCAAAGATGCATCCACTTTCTTATATTCCCTTTTCCTACCCTCATTCATCAAAAATTTTAAATTTTGGAAGGGGCTGGTCCGGGGGAAAACTATTTTTTCTAGCTTGATTAATTCTGCTATTTTGGTAAATTCGAATGCTCTACGTATTTTGAAGCTTTCATTAAGACATTGTTAAGCGCTTAATAACTGCAAAAAGTTATTTGAAATGATACCAAAATAGCAGAAATTGATCAAGTATGAAAAAAGTTATGAGGTTCTAAAGTTGGCTGGTTCGCAGTTGAGCACCCCCGGCTTTTCCCTTTTATTAGTCTTCCTTTCTTTCCACCCCCCCCCCCCCCCCTTTTAAGGCCGCGTGTTCACTCTTTTTGCCGACTTTTGGGTGTTCGTCCGTCCGGCCTCCGTAATGGAATTCAATTTGGTTAAACAGCGTTTTGTCGGGCATTTGGAGCAATATTTGCGCCGATTGGATGCCAATCTTTTGAACGCAACGCTTGAGGACATTGGCGGAACGTCGTCGTCGGCCGAAGTTGGGACGAGTGAAATTTGACTCGCTTCCTCCGCCGGCACATTCTTAAAAGCCAAAGATAAAACGACAAGCATCAAAACAAAAAGTGCAATAAATACGGGGAAATTAAGTATTTTCTATTAAATATAAAAAAGAGGTCTCTTTTGATTTCCTGTCAAACTTCTTTCTTTTTTCTGTCTTCTTTTGATTCAGTCATAATTTGCCTGTTTTGTTTGATTTGTTTCTTTCTCTTGAAATGTTCAACAATTAATTACATTTTTTAAATAAATTATTGTAATTCCATGCTCCGTTTTTCGTCATTTTCTTCCCCAACTTTTGTCTCTGTAATTTGCTCTCCTTCGATGCCCAATCTTTGGAACAATTCTCTGTCCTCTTTTGGTGTCGGATTTGCCGCCGTTAGTAACTTTTCTCCGTAGAAAAGTGAATTCGCACCAGCCAGAAAACATAGTGCCTAAAATGGGGTTTATTTGTTTGTTTTTTTGGTTAAATTAAAATGGACAGCCCCCCCCCCCCCCTGGGGGCGGGAGAGGGAATAATAAAAATCGCCTGCAATTCGTCCGCCATTTGTTCACGGCCAGCGGACAGTCGAAGGTAAGTCGACGGCATGAGCACACGTGCTGTGGCGATTGTGCGCACAAAATCGAAGGGATCGGCCGCAGGTACATTGGCCAACGGAGTGCCGGGGATGGGAATTAATTTGTTAATTGGCACCGATTCGGGGGGAGGCGCGAAATTGGCCAAAGTGACGAGCCTTTGTTAAAATGGTGAATATTTGGGCAATTTCTTTTCGACCTCACATTTTCACTCTGTCTTCATTGCCTTCGCCCATTCCGATAATTCCACCGCTGCACACTTTGATCCCCGCCGAGCGCACCTTTTACAGAAGGAGAAACAGAGAATCATTACGGTATTTTGAGTGTGGGTCGTTTCGATACGGACAACTCGGTCTCAGGCTAATTGAGCCTCACTAAACTCGATACCAGCAGAATGGTATAACTTATATTGACACAAAGCTGCGGATCGGCAATTATTTTAAATGGTTGGATCCCCTATTTGGACAACATACAATAAATTTCGCAAAACAATAGAGACACCCTAAACCTAAGCTCGCCTACGCCTTGGCTTCGGGTTCCACAGTAGCTGAGCTCTTGAGGGATTCGTTACGCTTGGTTTAAGGACGAGTTGACTCCTACCGTAAGAGTCTAAAAGTGAAAGCATCAAAATGTACCGTACTTTCTCAATGGTCGCAATTCGGTCGTCGAAACGACGAGTTGTGATGATTTTGTGGTAAAACTCCTTGGAGCAGTCGATGTTGTGGTTGTAAAAGTCCAACCCTAAACGAAGGGGGGGGGCGGAAGAGATTAGGCCAAAAATGTGAAATATTTCTAAAATGTTTCACCGGCTTTCTTCAGTCTTTCCGCTTGCCCCTTGTCCTTGAGCAGTCCCAAAGTTGCGCAGGTTTCGAGTCCTCCCAACTGTTTGACTTCGGCCACCATTTGGCACACTTTGTCCAAGTCGCGGTCTTTTGGCCCTCTCCACGCCGCCCCCTTCAAAATGCCAACAATTCATTTCTTTTTTCCGATCACTGACTGATCGCTTTATGTGAAGATTTTTTTCTTCCCCAAAATGTTTTGCTGTTTGCCCTCCCATCCCTTTCCTCCCTCTCCCTACCGTACCCATCGCTTACCATACAAAATCGCGTTGCTCCGCTGGCCTTTGCTCTTTTGGCGGCTTCAACCACCTGACTGGGTTTTCATTTTAAAAAGAATTTCATCCATTTCCAACCGATGGAATACGTCGCCCCCTTTGTTTGTCCTCTCCTTCTCTTATCCTTTCTCTCCCTCTTGCTCCCTTTGTCGTCTTCCCTCTCTCCCACTTACCCCACTACCTCTCCCCTCTCTCCCTCTTGCTCCCTTTGTCGTCTCCCCTCTCTCCCTCTTACCCCTCCCTCCCTCTCTCTCTCTCTCTCCTTCTTTTTCCTGGGTAGTCTTTCCCCTCTCCTGCCACTCACTCAACGTCCATCAACGGCTCCTTCTTCAGCCCCGTCTTATGGTACCCCGACTGTGGACAGTACGAACAGTTCTCCGGACATGCGCCCGTCTTTATGCTCAGCAACGTGCTGATTTGGACTTGATTCGAATTGTGATGCTGCCGATGGACATTTTGGGCACATAAAAAGGAAATAAATGACAAATAATTTTTGTGCAAAACATTTGAACGTACGAAAAATGAGTTCAGGAAAAGGGAGAGAAAACAGCGAAAATGCCTCGGAAAAAGTCCATTTGGCGATCATTGGGGAGAGAGGGGAACAAAAATTTAATTGGGGGAGGGGGGCAATAGAAAAATGAATTCAATTTGTAATGGACTAAAGGGGAAAGAAATGAATGTGATGTGATGCTCATGTGGGAGTGTGGTGATGATTTTTGCCCTTTCTATTGCATTTCCCTTCTTTTCAATCACCTCATTCCGCCCCTCCCCTAATTATCACTAATTAGGTAATTAATTCAAGTAAACTCATTCCAACATTGCCCATATGTTAGTTTTTTATATCAAACATACTTTAAACAGTTTTTTTTTCATTTCAGCCTGTTGAATTTATGTGGAATTCAAAAGGCAATTAAAATTTCTTCCTTTCACATTGAAAAGCCGACTTTTCCAATTATTTTAAGACGGCTTTTCCTCCTTTCTCTCTTTCTCTCGCCCTCTTTTGGCTTTTGCTTTATCTCCACTAAAGTTCTACATTTTCCGTTTTCCCACCTTTCTCTCTTTTTCAGCCCTTTCTTATCGAGCGGTCTCGCCTTTTCTCCCCCTTCCCTCCCTCCGCCCGATAAGGGCAACTCGCTATCCCTTCCTCCCTATCCATTCCTTGTCCTCTTTTCCTTTCCCTCTCTTTTTCGTCCCTTCCTTTCCGCTCCCCTTTTCGCTCGCTCTCCCTCCCCCCCGCCCTCAGCAACTCTTTTCTATGGCCATATCCGCCTTTCTCGCAATGCTTCCTCACGTGGCCCGCCCTTTCTTTCTCTGTCACCTTCTTGGCCGCCCTTCTCTCTCATCGCACTCTGCTTTCTTTTCCTTTTTACAATGTTCCACCTCCCTCAGGCTGTTTCGTTTTGTCTTCGTCTTAACCCCTCCAGCTAAAGCAATTTGCCCACGGCGCATTGCGTCGTCGCCGTCCCCCTGTTCTTTGTACGCCGTCCTCTCCGCTCTGCTCGACTGATTTGGTCCAAACGTGCCGCCTGTGGTCGTCACCCGCTATCCCTTCCCTCCGTCCCTCCCAACGCCATTCGATGCTTTCCGCCCCCCCCCCCCCCCTCCATTTCATTTTATTCAATTTCCATCATCACTAAATATTCTTGCCATTTTCCTATAGGCATATGAACATGAAATTTATGGCCTCAATGACGTCATCCCTTGTGCCGTTTCTTCTGTTTCTTTCTACGGCACTAATCCATGGCACAATGGGAGGTCAAAGAATACAAATTGGGCACATTCCTAACAATTAGCAAATTCAGGCCTTTTCTGGTCGAGTAGTGCGGCGGATTCATCCGACGACTCGCTGTGGAGCCGATACCACGACCAAAATGCATTGGAAGGGGCGATGGAGAAGGTGCACAACAAATGCCCAAAGTGAGGCCCCATTCGCTTTGCTTCCTCACATTCCCTCCCATTTCCAAGTGTCACTCGTCTGTACAGCGTCGGCCGATCAGTCCAAGGCCGCGAGTTGGTGGTCATCGAATTTTCCCTCCACCCGGGACGGCACCAAATTTGTAATTGGCACCGCATCATTGATGACCAATCTGATGGTCAAGTGATCACTCATACAAATCATTTCAGTGAAACCCGAAATGAAGTACATCGGGAATATGCACGGCAATGAGGCGGTCGGAAGGGAACTGCTGCTCCGATTGGCACAATTCCTCTGCGACGGGTGGCGGCAAGGCCAACGGTCGGTGGTGGAGATGCTCAACTCGACCAACATTCACATTATGCCGAGCATGAATCCCGATGGTTGTTTTTGCTATTTGTTGTGCCATTGTTTCAATTTTTGTTGCTCATTTTACATAATTTTTCGCTTTTAGGCTTTGAATTGGCGCTGAATACGAAGCCAGAACAGCGCGGATGGTTGACGGGTCGCAGAAATGCGCACGGAGTCGACTTGAACAGGAACTTCCCCGACTTGGACGCGATCTTTTACAAGGCCAACGCACAACGTCTGCCCTTCTTCGACCATTTGCTGGAACTGTTCCACGACCCTGACCACAGCCAGGCGAGTGATCGGTCGCGATACGATACGACGAACACCAACGGCACTCTTTGTTTTGCTTTAGTTTGAGCCTGAAGTACGCGCAGTCGCCAATTGGGCCCTTTCTTGGCCTTTTGTCGTCTCGGCTAATCTCCACGAGGGCGACTTGGTAAATTATAAATCAAGGCATTTCAGTGTTTTCTATTGGTTCAAAATTTCACAGGTGGCCAATTACCCTTTCGACGAAAGTCCGGACCCAAACGAAATTCGCGCTTATTCAAAATCGCCCGATGACGTCACTTTTCGGTCAGTTTTTGGCATTTTTCCCTGTACTGTCCATATCCGGGCCAACGGCATTTCGACGCCCGTGTTTCGGCACTAGGCATATTAGTTAAAATTGTGTTTTGCTTTTATTAAAATTAAATATATTTTCCAACTGATTGCGCCAATATTAATTGCTATCGTGACTTTTTGTGAATCCACACGTGACGCATTCGCCGGGCATCGTGCGTTCATGTGGCAGTTTTACGTTGTTTTTTTTTGAAATTAATTTAAAATATTTTGGCCGAAATGCCGCCGACCCCCCAAATTCGCAAATGCCGCCTTTTGGGAATCTCTGATTTGCTTAATCTGCACAACAGATACATTGCCGAGACTTACGCCCGTGCACACGCGCACATGGCGAAGAATGACCACGCGCCATGCGATGGGAAAGCGTCGAATAATTTTGCGAGACAGGGCGGTATAACCAATGGGGCAAAATGGTACTCAGTGGCGGGCGGCATGCAAGACTTCAATTATCTGGCCACGAACGTACGGCCGAATATAAAAAAGCAAATAATAAAAGTTGGTAAATTTGAAGGCATTCGAAATCACTTTGGAATTGAGCTGTGAGAAAATGCCGGCACCGGAAAGACTCCCCCAATTTTGGGCTGACAACAAATTGGCACTGCTCGAATTCATCCGAGTGGCACACATTGGCATCAAAGGAATGGTCCACGACGCACGCAACGGAGACCCAATCGCAAATGCGGTGGTGTGGGTGAGAAATGTGACGGACGGAGACGGACAGACGGCGATCAAACACCCGGTGACCACATGTAAGAGAGAGATAAAAGGGAAAGGAAGACGGACCCAAAATGGCACGGATACTCGATGCCAATCGGAACGAATGCTTTTCGGATTCATTGGAAATTTGCAGGGATCACCGGCGATTACTTTCGTCCGCTGGTGCCTGGATGCTATCAAATCGCTGTGGAAGCGGACGGCTACGAAATTGGCATCAAAACGGTGAACATTAGCCGTAATGACTTGAGGGAACGGCGTCCGCACATTGTGAACTTCCAACTGCGCCCGACCGAATTTGAAGAAATGCCGCAGGCGCAAATTGGAAGAGAAATGGCACAGGAGGAAGACGAAGAAGAACAGGCGCAGGAGGGCGAACCACTCACGCCCGAACAGGTGGAGAGGGAGCAAGAGGGAGACAATGAATGGAAAGGGGCAAAATCGTAGGAAAAGAAAGAAGGGACAAAACAAATCCGGACAGAATGACCAAAAGCATTTTGAAAGGCTTTTTCTTTTGCCAGACGGCCGAATTTGTGCAGCTTCTACGAATGCAACAACCCGTGGGCATGCGAACGGCCAATGCTATGCCATTTTCCCAATGAACCGGCAAAGAGAGAGAGGGAGAGAAAGAGGAAATTGATCTCGACAAAACAAACAGACGACAAAAAAAGCTTCGTTGACTTGAATTTTATGTGTATATTCCGATCACAATTTCATCAGTTTTTTGCACTCACAAAAATGTAAATGCGAGCTGTAAAAATGCAAGGCAATGGAAAAGAAGAGGTGAATGGGCGAATAAAGGGCTACCCGACTTTTGGGGATTGCAACTTGGGGACTGACATTTGAGGACCGACATTTAATTTGGCGACCCGACTTTTGGGGATCCCGACATTTGGGGACTTGTGCTATGTCTGGAATTTTTTGAATTGAGCAATTTGGGACTGGAATTTTAGTTGTCGGGCTTTGAAATGAGCCACTAAATTCATAATTTGTCAGCGGTGCCGATAGGCGCCGCCGGAAAAATTATTGAAAATTTGTGCTTTTGGTAACAAAATTAGCTGAGAAAATGACCATTTTTGGGAGATTTTTGAGATAGATTTTGAGAAAACCTACGCGAAGGGTGTCTGGAAACAGAGATCACGAATATGACATCAATGAAAACTCTGGAAAGGTGTTTACACGACTTTTTAAACAAAAAAAAAGAATTTTTGAAAAAATTTTGCAAAAAAAGTGGAACAAAGCCGACTAGTACCATCAAAACAATTAGCTGAAATCAACATTTCTTACAAATAAGAAACCTGTTTAAAAGAGACAACTTGATTTGTGCTTACACTTTGAAAGTCGGTTTGACTCGTAAAATAAAGTGCATTAGAGAGAGCATATTTCCTCTTTCTTTATTCATTCTTCTGCTATGTATTTCAATTCTCATTTTTTAGATTTATTATGGAAAGTGACTTCACAATTACTTGTAATATCTCCAACTCTGATCCTCAGCAGTGCAGTGCTAAGAAAATGTTGAAGAGGCCGGGAGTGCTCATTTTCAATTCACTCGAGCGGTGCTTTATAGCAAAGATACACAACACAACGGTGGTAATTTGATTTTTAAGTTATTCTTGTTAATTGAATTTTCAAGCTTCACCTTTTACCGGCCCATCTGTGCAAAGTTAGAACGAAAAGGTGTCCGAATGGCAAGGCTTACATTATCCGCTACAAAAAAGTTGGGAACATTATGGAATTGGCATTGAAAGAAATCGCTGAAACCGACAAACAACTTGTCCATACCACTTTATTGAGCATTGTTGGGGGTAATTGACTCTGGAAAAATGTTACTTGATGACTGTTTAGTTGAACAACAAATTGTCCTGAGGAAAGTCGTGGTTGACAATTTGCCAATGGTCAGTGAATGCCAATCGAGGAAAGTCGTGGTGGACAATTTGCCAATGGTCAGTGAATGTCAACCGAGGGAAGTCGTGGTGGACAAATGGCCACTGGGCAGTGAATGCCAATCGAGGAAAGTCGTGGTGGACAAATGGTCACTGGGCAGTGAATGTCAACCAAATGTCACAGGTCGTGGGGCTGCCATACATTAAAATAAACAATTATGAATATTATTCAAAGATTTCTACTAGTAACGATTGCTTTTCAATTTCGGGTTTGAATTCCATTTTAGTCGAATCGGGGTTCTCGAAAGTTTTGAATAGGTTAGATATTTGGGGCCAGCGACTCCGTACGGAAAATGCATGTATGAACTAAAAAATGCGCTTGAACAATGATAGATATCGTATTTTTGAATCGAATTACCTTTACACTTTGCTAAAAACATTAGTCCTTTCTTATAATTTTTTGTTTTAGTCCGCGGAGTCAAGCGGCCACTTTCGGATTGCCTTTCAATCGCAGAGAATAAGGAGAACTTTGGTATGATGGAACTAAGCAACAAATACGGCGATCTTGAACGGCCTCATCATGCGGAGATTTTGCCCGAACTGTTCACGCGTCCCAATTTCTGGGATGACCTCAAAACTGACAAAAGACTGCGCAGCGGAAAGAACGGCGAGTGGGTTAAGGTCAATCATTTTTTAAATTGTATTTTAATCCTGCAAATGCAAATCAAAGAGGCCATTTTTTATTATTATTCTTTGTCGCCAAAATCTTATGACTATAATTTTCTATAGAAGAGTGGCCGGTATCCGCTGGGAAAGTTTTCATATTTTTTACAAATTTGCCTTTTCTTTAAACAATAATTTCAGGGGCAGGACGAACGGTTGACCATCGATGGGTTGCTTTGTCTCTGCGACGGGCAATGGCTGAACGCGGATATCATCGACTGCCATTTGGACCGTATTTGCCGACGATCGGCCCGAGCTCAGTTCATTCCCACGTATGCCATCCTGAGTTACGGGCGCAAGGGCACCGTGCCGTCCGAGTGGTACTGGCCGTTGGGTGAGACGGACATTGTTTTGGCCCCGGCGCATTTGTACGGCAACCACTGGGCCATTGCCGTTTTGGACATGAGGGCGCGGACACTGAGGTTGATGGACTCATTGAACAGCGGATACACAAGTACGGAGAAGGGCGAGTTCATGGACAAAATTATGTAAGAATTTTGTTGCCAACCCAAACTTCTGTTTCTTTTCTTTTAGGAGCATTATCCGTGATGTCGCCGTGTTACAGACAGTGGACATCGGTGACAGAAGCGAATGGAACGTGGAGGAGCAGTTGTCAGTTCCCCAGCAAAAAAATGGGATTGACTGTGGCATATTTGCGCTGATTTTCGCCGAATATGCGCTGGAGAGGCGTGAGATGGACTTCGAGCAGTGTCACATCCCCTATTTCCGGCGACGGATATGCCACGACTTAATTTCAACGATTCTCAATGACCAGAAATCGCCGGTTAGCAGCAGCGACGGTGTGAAAGTCATACAATGCCCAAATGATATGTGATTTTTCAAACCATTGCCTTTATTCTTGTCTTAAAATTGCCATTTTGCATCTCAATTTTGAACCTATCACTTCGTGCATTTGCATTTTATTGGTGTATAATAAAAATTTCTCATCGTCACAAGGAAGTCTAGTTAATGATATGACTTGTGTTTTTTCAACTCAATGCATCGTAATTAATACCTAAAAAATGACAACTCACACTCCTTAATTATTTACCAATCCAGTAAACATAAATTTGGGTAATAGTAAAGTTTATCCCCCCCATTCGAAAAAAATTTTTAAAGTTATTTTAAGTCGTGAAAAACACATTTCTATGGGTTTTCGGGGTCACTGATCACGATTCCGGCTTCCATTTCGACTATTCCAGATCCCTGACTCAAATTCGAACCAAAAATCTATTTAAAATTTTTGAATTTTCGACTTTTTGTTCGAGTTTGGGTCAGGGATCTGGAATTAGTCGAAATGAATGCCGGAATCGTGATCAGCGACCCCGAAAACCCATAGAAACGTGTTTTTCACGACTTAAAATAACTTTAAAAATTTTTTTCGAAAATGGGGGGGGATTAACTTTACTATTACTTAAATTGTATATAACAATCAATTTGACCAGGGTTCAATACTTTTAAATTGGGAGCCACAACATTCCCACTTATGGTCGATAAAGGGGTACTACTGGAGTTTGAATCCCATATTTTTTGCAAAATTTGCAATTTTTTTTTTTTTGCTTTAAAAAGTCCTGGAAACACTTTTCCTAGGGTTTTCGGGGTCGCTGATCACGATTCCGGCATCCATTTCGACCAATTTTGAATCCCTGACCCGAATTCGAGCAAAAAGTCGAAAATTCCAAAAAATTTAGATTTCGATTTTTGAACTTAAAAGGACTTGATACATTCGCTTCCGCTCCGAGTGTCGAAATTCCGAGTGCCGAACAGTGTAAATAATGTCCGAGTGCCGAAAGGGCCGGGTTCCGAATGCTTTTTTTAAACTGACACTACTCTATAATCAAGGCTTAGTTTAGGTCTAAACTTTGGCATAGGCTTAAGCTTGACTAGTTCTAGGCTTTTATGATTTCATTTTTTTAACAAAAGCCATTTTGGCTTTTTTTGTGCCATTCGGAACTCAGAATTTTTTTTTGTTCTATTCGGCACTCGGACCGGTAGCCGATACATTGAACTCAGCCAAAAAAAACATAATGGCAATTCAATATTACTACTTTAAAGATTTTTTGGTCTAAAAATCGAAATGTAAAATTATGGAATTTTCGACTTTGTTCGAATTCGGGTCTGGAGTTCGGATTTAACCGAATTGAATAGGAAATTGTTTCCAGGACTTTTTAAAGCAAAAAATAAAAATTTTTATAAATTTTGCAAAAAATATGGGATACAAACTCCAGTAGTACCGATAAAGGGGTCCAGGAGTGGCGTGTCCGTATGGCACAAGCTAGCGTGACAGCTTTGATTACCTAAGTTCAGAATACCGTTTATATTTACGAGTTGCCTCAGAACCAAATTTTCAACTGTTTGATGGCTTAACAATTTACTGTCCTTGATCATTAGACATTTAAAATAATATTGAATAACTTAGCCTTTCATTTCTAAATGACCATTCTCAATTTGACTGAGACGTTCAAAGCAATCCGACGACTTTATGAGTTTGAATTGTACGACGATTTATTATTACTAGCAGAACTAACATTTCCATCTGAGCCCACAAAAACGTTCAACCAAATTGGCGATGGGAACGGACTATTGGAGGAGGACCAGCGGGGACTGCTCTTTTGTTGGTTGGCCGATGCGTACTTTCAAAAGGGACAAATGAACCGTGCCATAAAAGTGAATTTTGGAAGAGGGAATAAAATGGGAATTTGAAGAAGAAAAAAAAAGTCATTGATATATTGAGTCCATTTAACTAGCCATAATGATTTTTGCTATTTATGTTATGACTATCCAAATTTATCTCACTTGACAGAATTATGAGATGGCCCTTCGTTGTGCACTGCTCGTCAAACAAAGGAGGTTGAAAAACCGTCATGAACCCGTTTTGAATATGGCCGAAATTCACTTTCGAATGGCAAAGGCATTCCTACAAAATCGGCAAGAGGAAGAAGTAAAAAAAAGGGGGGAAACTGGAAAAAAAACGAGCTCCATTTAAAGGCATTGCGTTGCCTCGAAGAAGTGCCACAAACGGAGTTAACCCCAAAAATAATATTTACAATGGCACGACTCAGCCACCAATTGTCCATTTCACTGTTGCAATGCGGTCGAACACAATTAAGCAAAAGGAACACCAGCGACGGACCAAGCCAACGGACCGTCAAATACATGAAGTAAAAAAACGGATGGGTTTTCGAAAAATAAGTGAACTAAAGTGTTACCTTTATAAGAAAAGGTGTCCCTTCATTCAAACTAAAAAAACACAAATTTGATCGAAAATGCGCTACTATATTCTTCTGTAAAAACAAAACATATTTTAGGTCTCTCATCAAAGAAGTGCCAGAAGCGATTTTTTGCCGGAGTTTTCTCCTCTCCAACGGCTCGTTGAGATTCGCGTCCACAATTTTGAACACCAAAAAAACAAATTCTGTGCCTTCCGATGATGATCCGTCGTCCATTTCGGACATCGCTTTTTCCGGCGAGACGCCACGTCTGTGGGCAAAAGTGAAACAATTGGAGGGACAAAAACACTTTATGGAGGCGGCGCAACTGTTGGACGGTGTCGAGGTGGAGAATTTGAGGTTGGTCTTATTTTAGAGAATTATGTTAAGGAGTTTTTGGCAATCCTGCAGAATGGGGGTTTCTAATTTAACTTTGTTATTTTGAGCTAAAATTTGGTTTCGTGATTATCGACCCCAAAACCCCTTAAGACATCTTTTTATGGCTCAAAAAAATTAATTTAGTAATTACAATATTATTCCCCCAAAGGCTTTTGTTGGACCAGGCGCGTCTCTACCGAATTGCGGGCAACCCAAAAAAGGCCCTGAGCTGTTACCAGCGAGCGCATAATTTGGACTGCACAAATGCCGAAGGAATGGACGCGTTTGCGGCTCTGCTCGGCACGGTCAGTGAAAGTTAAAAATTAAAGAAAAGAAAATAATAAAATATTTTTGCACAGCAACAACAGCTCAACGAACGTCAAACGCAGCGCGAGTTGGACAATTTGGCGCACGCAATGGCACAGTACAACCCGCGCCGGGCCGAATCGTTCACCGTTTTTGGATGGGCCGCACGGCAGTGCCATCGGACTCAGGAGGCGAAGCAATTTGCGCAGAGGGCCGAACAATTGGCACAATGGCGAGGACGAGAACGAGCGGAGGCACTTTTATTGAAGGTTTGCCTTGCAAATTGACCAAACATTTCTAACATAAATAGAAAATATAATGAGAAGTTTGGTACCCGGTGTTTGTTTATTTACATTAATGACTATTAGGGCATTTAATTAATAATTATGGCGTAGAAAAGCAACAAAATAATTAATTACAATATTTCCTTGAGCTTTAATCATATATTAAATTTTTAATGTATTATTTGTAAATTATATACAATAATAGTGTGGCTCATATATTAAAGGCACATTTATGCGTCTTTTTTTTGGAAACATTACTCGCAGGTTTTCAAAAATTATAGTAATTATAAAATGTCGTCAAATTGGCGAGTTTCAAAGTATTTCAAATGTATAATATAAAAAACCTTTAATAATGCATAATAAAATGTGAAAAAAAAAAAATTCAAATTTGGTCACTTTGCAATTAGCGCTGTAATTCGCAAAATGAGTGTCGTAAAAGAATGAGTGGAAAAAAGTTTCTTTTTTGTTAACGTTTCTTAATAAGGGTTTTTAAGGCCCAACTGTTGGCCGATTCAAAGCGAATCTCAAAAGAGACGGAATCGGTGGTCGCCGACCTTCTTCACAACGATCCGACAATGACTCCGGCCTATGTCCTTTGTATTCAGATGTGCATCGTCCAAGTTGAGGGAATCAAATCATTCCCGTTAAAAGCACATTTCAGAAAAGATTTGTTGAGGCAAAACGAATGGCAAAACGCGCAACAGAAATGGTTGGAAAGCGAAATCACCAGGCAAATTGTTGACCCATTCAACCAATTATTTTGTATATGGTGTGTGGTCGTTTTTCAGATTGTCCTTTTGTATGCGCAGGCACTTTCCGATGATAGCGCCGCACATGGGACTGAAATGGCCATTGAATTGCTTGCAAAAATTGTGCAAGACGTCCCCGTTTCGGTCGACTGTTTGCTGCTGCTCGCCCGACTCCATGAGAGGCAACAACGCTTTGAGCAGGCTATTTCGCTGCTTAATCGCTTTAAAGAAGTGAGGGGGGACGGGGGGTGGGGGGAGGGTCGAATAGTCGGATGAAATTTCGGGAAATACTAAATGGTTAATTTCCCGTTTTTTAAAACGAATCTACAAATTAACTTTATTCTTTCCATACTGTTATTAATACACAGTCACTCAATATTTAATTGGAAACGCTCAAAAAAAATTCACTCATTCTGAAATGACCCCGCGCTTTAACGGCCACGCTTTTTATTAATCATTTGACCCAAAAATGAACGCTTCCCATTTTGCCGTCGTTAGTGTTGTGGTGATTCGCGAATTCATCGTGAGCTGGGGGACTTGCTGTCGAAAACGAACCGACCAAGCGATGCACGCATTGAATACGAAAAGGCGCTTAACACAGCCGCTTTGCCGGATGCTGAGACGAAGGAAAAGGTGGGGAAATGTGAGAGGGCGAAATGATACGGTTTAAATTAGGCGAATTCGGGCTATACGCCGTTTCGATACAAAGTGGAAAAGGTCCCGTTTTGATATGTGCCATTCCGACACAAAATAAACAAATTTAATATTGATTATAAGGGTATTTGTAAAAAAATTTAATACCGAAACAATACGTTTTATCCGAAAAATTGAAACGAGGTATATTCGGAGGAGCAAATTTTCTGCGGATAGCACTGACAGACATGTTATTTGTTTATTTCACCACTTTTGTCAGATGATCAATCTTATGGCCGGCTTTCGGACGCCGCAATCCGCTGTTAACGCGGCATTCAAAAGCGAAAGTGCGGGGGGCAGCGGAGGGACTGCCGGCGGCGGTGCGCTCCAACGTCAACCGAACGCGGCGCCACCGCCGGTGGCGCGGGTGACACGTCGGACCAGCACCATAAACAACACACAACAGCAGCAGGAGCATCTGCGACGCATCAGGGGCGGAGGTAACGTAAAAACATTGTTTGACTTTATACCCCATTTCGGTTTTGCCACGTTATCTCTAGGTATTTGTTTTATGTACACCCAGTTGCCTAGATACTCTTGAAAATATATTAAATAACTTTTTTTGTATCGAAATAAGGCAAATCCGAAGGGGATATATCGGAACGAAATTTAAACCTTTTTGCTGTTTCTCTTCAGCAGATGAGGACGTGTCTCTGTCGACCGCCAGCGGAAGAGCGGGCGTCGCTGTCCGACAGATCGCCGGAATTGCCGCGCGACGCATTGCCGCCACTCGCAATTCCCCCTATTCTCCGGCCGTTATTTCTCCAATGGTCCTTGCCCCGCTTCGTTTTGATGAAGACGAGGAGGACAACGGCGGACCGGAGGAAGAAATGGGAGAGGAGGAAGAGGAAGACCAAGTGAGGGAAAGGGGGAGAGAAAGGAACTGAGGGGGAGGGACAACTAATGTTTATCAATTGGAACAACAAACAAAATAAGGCTGGATAAATGTAGTGCATCATTTTTGGCGATTTTGCCGCCCTCCTCCCGTATCGTCCACCCCTCCCCCCCCCCCTCCGCCATCCGGAGCAGGACAAAACTCCGCCGGTGAAAAAATCGCCAAAAACCCATGCAATTTTTCAGAAAAACTCCAAGGCTGTTTTTAAGATAAGAAAAATTACCGAAAAATATCTAGAATTTTCGGAAATTAATAATTTTTATGAATTATTTTTGAAATTTCAGAAATTTTTTGGTATTCTGAAAATTCTAGATTTTTTTGGTAATTTTTCTTATCTTAAAAACAGCCTTTGGAGTTTTTCTGAAATATTTCATGGGTTTTTGGCGATTTTTTTACCGGCGGACTTCCGGCCGGTGGAGTTTTGGGGTGCACCGCCCCCCATCAGCCCCACCTTAGAAAAAACAAAAAATTAATCACAAAAATTTTTTTTAATTTTTTTTTGGAATTGAAATTATAAATTTTCGCAAAAAAGACTATAAACTCAAAATAGTGAGTTTATCTTACTATAAATTCACTGCCAGAAAACTGTTAATTTTTCGAAAAAATTAAGATTTAGAAACTTTTTTGTACTTTTCGCTTGACGTGCGTGCATTCGTTCGTCTTCTCTTCCTCCATTTGTTTTTTTGGGTTTCCATTGACTTTTTTAAAGTTATCGGACGACGGCACCGTGCCGTTAAGCATTGGAGACGACGACGACGAAGACGGCACAGCAGCGCCGGAGGAAATGAGTGCCGACGGATCTGTTGAGAGAGCACGGGGGACGGTGTCGATGACGCAGCATATCCAACAAATACAGCAACACATTCAACGAGTTCAGTCATTTTTGAGCGGCGACAGAGCGCGGACGACAGAAAGCGACGGGGGAGGAGCAAACGGCACTTCAGAAACAACCAGGGCCACTTCGGCAGAACACGACAGAACAACTGATGCCCAACGACAGCGGCAAGAGGGGCACGAGACGGTGGCGGAATTTCAATCTGCAGGCACGACGCCGTCGACTGGTGAGGGGGGGGGGAGGGAGGAATGGCATTTTAAAGGGAATATTTTGTGCAAACCATTTTCTAAAATTGATAGCCCACGGTGACAATTTACCATTGCCAATTGGGGAGGCGCATTTGGCGGTAATGGACGAAATAGAACAGAGAACGGAACGGGAGGACGGGGAAAGAGGCGAACATTTTAATGGCGACAATGATACAATGGAATGAATTGATATTAAATAATCAACTGTTTTCAGACTAAACAAACACTAACAAAAGCAAAAAATTTTATGAGCCTTAGGGGAAATTGAGAAATGTTTTTTTGGTGAATGAAACTGTTTATTTAGTGTTCTCACATTTTCTAACTTTGTACTAACATTTTATACAGTGATCGCAAAGTTGTTTTTGTCAATTTTTATTTATTTTTTTTTGCGTTATAAATGGTGACAAATGTTTTTGTCTTTATGCCCATTTTCGTCATGGAAATTATGTCAAGAGGTGCATCAGACGGAATTGCGATTCCCTACATTAAATTTTAATTTTATTCTGGGCAAAAGGCTAATTTAAAAAAAGGGTTAAGTTTTTAAGAAAACAATTTTCTTTGACAGCATTTTAAAGGTTGTGTGCCAATTCTAACAATTGGCACTCAATCGACCTCCACCCGGATATATTTGTTTGTTTTGTTTTGCATTAATTTATTTTTAAAATATTACGTCGTTTCTCTTCAATGGTAAATTTGTGTTGCAAAATAAACAAAGAACATAAAATTTAATTTTGTATGTGAACGATCCGAGCAATGGGAATGGAATGGTGTCCGTTTTTCCGTTTACATTTTCTGACGATTAATTGCGTTTCGTTGTCATTTCCCTTTCCCCGCCCCACGGGTAAATCAAAGAAAGTAAATGGCGAGGAGGAGAAAACCGAGGAAGCCGAGGGCGATCAGAGTGATCACCAGCCAAAGGACAACGGCGGAGCCGCCGCAACAGAATTCCCAACACGCGGCGCACATTCCTTGCTCTCCCACCAGCATTTTCCTCTCTTTTTCCATCCGTTCCGATTCCTTCAAAAGGGAAATGAAATGCTTTTCCTCTTTCTCTTCTCTTTTTTCATTTGGCCAAACTTTGAGGGCGCGTCGGAAAGTGGCCAAATCCATCGGCGGCGGCGGCGGATGGGGCAAAGTGGCGGCGGAATAATAAAAGGGAGGGGGCGGCGGGTGGGGGTGAAGCATCGGCTGGTGGTACCAAAAGGGGGACGGCATCTGCGTTAACGGGGCACAACAGTCACATTTTATCACTCTGTTGGCACTCTTTCGCCACCCACGGCATTCATTCGCAGTGCCTTCTTTCACTCTTTACCCCCTTCCCCCTGTTCCGCCACCATTTCCTCCCACCGGTGGTGCGTCGATTAGTGCCATTGAGTGCCGATGGGGTGCTGCGGTTGTGGGTGAACACTCTCCGTCAATGGCGCCGCCATTGTACAACACCAGGGGTCCTGCTGCACCACTGTTCGAGCCATCCAATGCACTTAGGTTAGTGCAACTGCCATGTCGGAAGCCCCCCGAGGAATGTTGGCGATGATGGCACACATTTGGGGGGAGAGTGCTGTGGTTGTTGCTAATTGAGCGAGATCTGCTACAGAAGAGAAAAAAGATATTTACTTGAGAGATTGACGGAGAATTGAACTGATTGGGCCCAGGAGGAAGAATGAATGGCAGGCAAAGGGAAGTTTAGTCTTTATTTCTATTAATTAGGCTATTAAGAAGCATTTGGTTCCTTTTTTACCCCCCCCCCCCTCTCTCCCTCTCTCTCTCTCTCTCTTGCGACTGTAATTTCTTTGACCCATTTGTGTTGTTCTATCAACAGAGAAATCAATCGCCGATGAATTGGGTTACAAATGACAAATCGTCGCCCAAATAAACAAAACTGTGTAATTGGATTGTCAATACATTCCTTTCCTTAACATTTCGACATTTCCTCCGATTGTCTCTGATGAATGGGTCAGATGGACCAAATAAACAGTAATTTCGAATTTTAATAGGCATGGTCTAAACTTAGACATAGGCTTAGCCTAGCTTAAGTCTAAGCTCGGCGTCTTCATTTTTAATAGAAGCCCAGTTTGGCTTTTTTTTTGTGCCATTCGACACTCTGACCGGTAACCGAACATTTTACCTCACTTTTCTGCCCCTCCAATTCATAATGTCCCTATAAGAAATTGTGGTCCATTTTCTGTCCATCTGTTCGCAGATCGCATAAATACTCCGATCAGTCGGCCAATCCCAAAATGTCAGTCATTCCCCTCCCCCCTTCCCCCCGCCCCTCTGTCGGCACCTTCGACTTTGGAGGGATTGCGTGTCGAATTGGGCCCCGTTGAATTGGCCCTGCTGCTGTTGTTGCTGATAATGCGGTGTCTGTCGTGTGACAACAATTGGCGACTCCGTCGACTGACTTTGGTGCTGCTTTTGATCCGTCCGATTGGCATTCTGTGCGGCGGCCATTTGCTGCTGCTGTTGCTCAGTTTTTCCATTGCACTTTCGGTGCTGAAAGTGGAAATGCCAAATTAATAAAATGGGAAAAGATAAATGAAATTGCGAAGAAATGGAAGAAATAAAGCAGTGATTTCCGAAAAATGCCAAAAGGCTTTTCGCTGCCGACGAATACCATTGAGAGAATGGCCGACGAATCGCGCGAAATGCCATTTCCGCCGCTTTCCCCTCCTCTTCCGCCGACGTTCGCTTTTGCCGTTCGGTTGCCTCCCACTCCCTCTCCCCTCACAATTTCCCCGTTCGTTTGACTTTGACCCTTCGGCATTGGCCCCTCGGGGCTTCCTCCGGCCCCCTGCACCATTAAATGGTTGCCATTTTGCAGTGGAGGAGAATGTACAACAGCAGCAACAGAAGCAGCACCAATGGTTGAGGAGGAAGGGGGACTGATCATTGGGAATTGATAGGACAAAACTTAGGGGGAGGGGGGGGGGAAATATGGACAATCTGTGGGTAGGGGCAAAAGGAGGATAAAGAAAATGGAAAAAGAACGGAGGGATTTGGGGGGGGGGGCAAAAAAACAATTGGAATTAAAAAGCGTAAAATGGGGGAGGGGGGGGGGAACAAAAAGAAAACAATTGGGAAATGAAGGGGAAATTTATCCGACAGCAAACGGATGATGATGATGATGATGATGATCAACATCATCATCATCGAAAATGAAGCGGATATAGCGAGAAAAAAGGGGCGGGTGATTAATGGAGGAGAGGGGGGGGGGGAGTACGGCATCAAATGAACGGGCGGGGGAAATGGGAAGAAAATCCGGCACATCCCTCGCAGGGAGAAAAACAAACAAATAACTGCTGTGGGGAAGAGCGTTTTTAATCAAAATTCTAAAAACAAAGTAATAAAGAGGAAGAAGAAAGACGAGTTGTGTGGGTTTGCCTATGGGATGGATTGGTTCATCCCCCCCCCCCTCCGGCTTCGCGTCGATCCCTCCCCCGCCCCCCCCCCCCCCCCTCCGGCTTCGCGTCGATCCCTCCCCCGCCCCCCTCCCGTTGATCCCCCTCTTTCTCCCCCCTCCTCTTTCTCTTCTCTCTCTCTCTCTCTCTTTTCCTTTGGTCCGCTCGCTTTGCTTAATTTTATCCTCGCAAAAACCCACACCAAAATCAAGGTCATCTTTCTGCCGTCCTTCTTTCGACGCAAAAGGGGCAAACTGTGAGGCAGTGCGGTGGTGGGGGGCAAAGTGACGAGAGAACGGAAATTGTACAACAAAAGGATAAAATGGGGGGGGGGAGGATAAATGTCGAACCATTTGCTGCGGTACAAATTCTTAAAAGGGTTCGAACACCCAAAGAATTCATATAAAAAAAGGGAATAAACGAAATGAAAAGCGAACATTCGAATTTTGAACAAATTAATTTAGCGTCTTTTTGTTTCTTTTTTTATTATTTTTTCCTTTTCTCACCACAAAATTGGCCCTTTCCGCCGTTTCGTCCGTTGTCCCCGAAGTTTCCGAGTCGAAATCCATCGAAATTGTCCGTGACGAATGGGAAATGCCGCCGAAAGTTCTCTTCCGCGAAAGCATTGGCCGTACAGCGCGAATGGTCGAAAAAGGCGAAGAGATTGGCACATTGGCACCGACGCAATTGGACCCGTCGAATTGGCAATTGGGGAAAGGATGGGAGGGACGACGCATTTGTTGGGGGGAGTCACCGAAGAAAAAAGGACGAGGGCCTGAAAAATGGCAAAGGGAAAAGCACATGAACAGCAAAACAGAGGAGAAAAGACAAAAGGAAAACAAAAATTGGGACAAAAGGACAAATTGAATAAACAGAGGAAACGACGGAGGAAGGAATGGCCAATGAATAATGCCCCGTTTCTGAACTGTGAACTGCTTGCTATTCACGGGGAATGTGTTTGGTCTCTGTCCCTCAAATGTCCTGTTTTGCTGAACTGCTTGCTATTCACGGGGATTGTGTTTGGTCTCTCCCCCTCCCCTTCGCCCCCTCACCCTTTTGCGCCTCTCGCCCTCCAATTTTGTCGTGCTCTCCCTTTTTCCATGTCGATGGTGGAGGATTGAAGTAAACGCATCGGTCCACCGATGCTTTGGACGTGTCGCTGACCAATTCAGCAATTGGCACAGTGCTGGTCGAACTGCTGCACGGCGGGGACGAAGATGAATTGTCCTTTTGAGGGAGAAAGGAATGACGAAGACGGACAACAGAAGAAGAGGGGGCGAAGGAGGGCATCTTCTGACCAGCAAAGGAATGGCAAATGAATGAAACACTTTTGGGCAGGAGAAAATAAGTGCAGACGAATAAATGGCCCTCAAATGAGCGACCGAAGAGAATGGACGGAGGGAGGGAGGAGGGGAGGGAGGGACAGATAGAAAAGTGTCCACTCTTCCGCCGACCCGACACAATGGGGCAAAAAGGGGGGGGGAGGGAAGGGGAGGCGGAGGGATACTCTCCTGTGAATGGGGGGCGGGGGCGCAAACAGCAGAAGCGGAGGGCAGGACGGACGGGCGGCGAAAGGTTGGCGAGGACGGGCGGAGCAAAAGCACAACAGTGGGACGGACCCCCGCCGGGGATCGGGCGGGAGGGAGGGGAAGGAGGCGCATGGGTCAGCGTCCATTCGCCGCTATGGGCCATTATTATCAACAGCGACCGACAGGTTTTTTGAGGTTTTAACGGAAGGTCGTAGAAAAAAATAAGCAAAGACAGAGAATGGCATTAACAAAAATTGCCTAACAAAAAAGAAAACCCCTTTTTTGAGTCAGTAACTAACCTTAATTCAAAAAAAAAAATGCTAATGGATGGGTTTGTCATTGTGCCGGGGAATGGGAAACATAACACAATAGGAGGAGGGTAACCAAACAATAAATATCCGTCCCCCCCCCCCTCCGCCCACTTTTTGTGGTTTTGGAAAATGAAAAATGGTGGGAATGGCGACGGTTTGGACAACAGACAACTCTTTTGACCGGCAAAATGGAAAGAAAGAAATGACCTTCAGCAACAGAAGAAGAAAAGGGACGACGGGGGGGGGGGGGAACCACCAAAAAGAGCAGAAAAATGAAAATGGGGAGAAAGGGGAGGAATTTGAAAATGGGAGGGGGGGGGGGAAGAAAATTATTATGCATTCTCCGCCGCAAAAGGCAGAAATATTTTGGGAGGGCGCGAGGGCGGGTGTTTTGGAATTTATCGAAACAAAAAATTTGCGACAATTTGGCTGTTCATCACTAATTTGAAACTGCGAACAATGAATGGCATTTGATTACATTGCCAAATTGGTACGGTACGCCGTGTCCAAATAATTTGTGACCGAACAAATTCCGAGGCAAAAGAGAGGGAGAGACAGCAGCAAACCGAAACGAATTGGAACACGCGCAATGAATGGTGTCTCTTTTTTGTGTACGACAATTGCCAATTTCTTCGCCTTCGGCATTTTCCCACCCAAAAATTTAATTCATTCATTTGTTTTATTAATCACTTTCATTGGTCAAAATCGCCATCCTTTTGCTTTCATTTCCTTAAACTATTCGCCCTTTTGAGACTTTTCATTCGGAAAAAGCGAAAAAAAATTAAAAAACTCAAAAAAACAAATTAAAATTTTGTCAAATCAAATGACACTTTCCCTTTGACGAAGAGGAAGAAGAAGAGAACAGTTTTGACTCTGAACATTCATTTAAATGTCGTCGTCCATTCATTAATTTTAATTGACTCATTCATTCCCTTCCCTTTGGGCAACGAATTGAGCGAACGGAGAGAGAGAGAGAAAGAGAGCAGCGGCAGAGGGCCGGCCCATTGAAAGTTCATTCATTCGTTCACTCATTCCGTCATAAATTGCGGTGCCCAAAGTTCGTCTCCGTCTCTCCTATTTTTGTTTATTCGCAAAGTGATCACAGCAGAAACTAACTTACTAATGGCATTCCCATTAAGCAAGAAATGGGCTTTTCCCTTCACACCTAAACCCTTCTAACCCCAAATATTTTTCATTGTCTTTAGAATCCCTAAAAAGCGAAATTTCCATCCATTTTTGAACCTTTTTAAGAAACAAATGCACAATTCCTCCATTTTGCTCATTATTTTGGCAAATTTCTTTGTTTTGCTGCTTCTTTGGCCTTCCGCTGATGCTCTTCCCTATCCTCCGCCATGGGCTGGGCCATCGCCGCCGTACCGTCCGTGGGGATGGGGGCAAAGGCCATGGGGCGGCGGCGGATGGGGTGGGGGCGGAGGGCACCGAAGGCACCACGGGAGAGGCCGCTGGGACAGCGAAAGTGGCGAAAGAGGGGGCGGACGAGGAAGAAGTGAGCAAAATGAGGGCAAAGAATGAAGTGATGGTACTGTATCTAACAGTCTTCTTGGCTATGATAAGTATAGGGGTTCTGTATGAGAGACAGTCCTTTTGGCTATGATAAGTGGTGGTACTGTATCAAACCGTACCTTAGCTAATGTTGGCACAATTACTCATTTTGGTTCTGTTCAGATAGAGACGATTCGTCAGAAGAGAAACACCATGGCAAATACCGTCAGCAGCAGCCACAACAAAATGCTCAGTCAGTGGCCGTGGCAATTGCCGTGGCCGGGGGCAGCACAAACGCAGCGGGATAAACGCACGACGGGCAAAGAGCACACAGATCGGAAAGGCATTTGACAATTAATTGACTAATCGATGGCCAAATCTTTGAATGGCATTTCGATTAATTATTCCCTATTTGTGTATTTTAAGTTGCTTAATCATAATTCGCTTTCGTGCCACCTTTTGTAGATAATCGAAACATGAAATTGTCCCTTTCATTTGGTGTTTAAGCAAAACCGGACACTTTTGGGCTGATCGTGGGACGGGGTGAGAGTGATAATGTTTTCACTATTTCACTTCTCTTCCCCCCCCCCGCCCTTCCGTAATCAATCGAATTTAATTCATTTCAACAGGTTTTTAGTCTACCGAAAACTCTCCTCAGAGCATAAAAAATAATTTTGCCGTTCCATTTGATTGGCCTTTTTATTTTCAATTCTCTGCCCATTTAAAATAAGAAAAATTTCCAATTTCTCTTTTCCGTTTTTACGTCGCCATGTGTTTCCGTCGTTTTTCGCCTTCCCTTTTCCCTCTTCTTCTGCTGTTAATTCTTTTTGCCCAATTTGTCGATTTTGTAACGGACGCTCAAAAATACGGCCAAAGACGAAAATGGGGAGCAAAAGCAAAAGGAGCAACAGGGGGAGGAGGAGGAAGAAGGAAGGCATTCCGAGGACAAAGGTCAAAAAGCAGGGAAAGTGCCAACGAAACCCCGAAATATGTACATAAATATATGCTAAAAACCCTTAAAAAATGCCAAAATATGTGCCAAAAACTGGACAAAAAATGACCAAAAGTTTTTCAAAAAAGCTATTTTTCTCCAAACTTTATTAAGTACGATTTTAATGGTAGAGGTCAACTAATTTCGCCAACTCCATTTTAATGTCTAAAGAACCAACTCGGTATCTCATGGATTCCTTCCATTTAGGCTCAAAATGCCAATGGCGCCGCCTTTCTTCCCAAAAGGGGGAAACCACCGTAACGGACGAAGGCGAATCACTGCCATTCCGAAAAAATTGCTTTTCCCACCCGGGGCACCTGGCACACCGCAGGCAGTGCACGGATCGCTGGGGTCAATTTGGACAAATGGAAAATGAACACCAAATGCAATTACCAATTAGGAATCTTTTTTAAATTAAAAAAAACAGTGAACACATACATATACATAACAGATGAATAAAGACTATAACAATTAAAATACTAAATGGCCATTATTAATTAATTAACGGTCAAATGTTGGTCATTCGGCACGCCATATTTCGATTTGTGCTCTTCGAAAAGTTCATTCAAAGCGCTGCAATAGCGAAAATGGAGCTTGTCGACCTGTTCAGGGGAAGGGTTGCCAATGCGTTTCACTTTAATCGGAGCACCTCAAACACAAAACGATTTAAATATGTATTGAAATGTGATCAGAAATGTTAATATAATATTATTTCATTTTTTAAATTTCTATTTAACTATTAAAAATAATTTAAAAAATTTTTATCCACCAATAACTGTCGTAATCGGACGTCGGCGTGGCAACAATCCGAAATGATCGGAAATTCCGCAACAACCGTTGACGATCGGAATACAAAAGCCGCACTTCCTTTTGATCATAGTCTTTAAAGTGGGAATTATTATTGCCTAAATATTTAATGAATGGATTATAAGCATTTATTGCCTGAATGGTCCTCAGAATGGACCCCCGTGGGTTTGGGAACTGATCGAACAAATCATTCTCGCCAAAACTGTACGAGGGCACAAGGGAGGTGCTAAATATTTAAATTAATTATTGTTGGCATATACATCAGTTTTATTAGGTGTTTTTCATTTGACCCCACTCGCCCCGTTTTCAACGCGAATCGGCAGAATCCGCGCCTTCCCATGATGTTCAGTTGATGTTTGCCCGGGTGTGCGTCCAGCACTTCCTCCGCTCCGCCGATTACAATGCCAATCAGTCGGCCTCGGCCGGGGTTGTCCAGCAGGAATTTGAGACTGTGTGAAGAACTTTCAACACCACCTTCGTAATGGCTTATTTTAAAGGTTATTTCCACATTATTCGGTAAAACGTACCCAATCCGATGCCAATTTCGCGACGGAAGGGGAACCAAAATTGGCCATTCAGTGTCAAAAGATTCGGTTTTAATCCGGGAAAATGTTGTCCAAATTCCGTCGCAGATGTGCAAAGATGAACGAACGAAGCAGTGCTAAACACTCCGTGAGGATGGCATCTGAAAAAGTGCAAATTAAAAATAAAAATAATTTTAATGAATTATACCCCAAAATGTAATTGCTGTGCGGTGGGAGGTCAACAGTTTTGACCAATTTAATTGGAAAATAATCGGCAAAATGTTTCCATATAAATGAATTTTTATACCATGACTAAAATAATTAAACAATTAAATTCAAAATAGAAAATTACCCAATTTCTTGAGCCTTTTCTCGGCGTGTCGAAGTCGTAAAGAAACCAAACAAAATACAAACAGACGGTCCACCAAAATTTTGTGAAGAAAAACAAATAAAAAGGAACGCAAATGGAAAGCAAAGGCATTACGACCCAAAGAAAACTGAGAGACGGAAGTAAAAATAAACATTTTATTTGTTTAAAAATTGACTTACAAAAAATGAATTACAGCAACAAATTGAAGCAATTGATCAAAAAGGTGATCAAATTTGGAGAACATCTGTAAATTAATCAACAAAAATTCAAAAAGTTAATAAAATGAAACTATTCTAGTTAAACCTTTTACAAATTAAATAACAGACAACTTAGAATAAAATATTGCGACTTTTTATGTCAAAACTTTTTCGACACTAATAGACCTGAAGCGGTCAATGGATCAAAATAAAAAAATAAATTTTATATAGAGGAATTAAAGTGCGATAAACCTACAAAAATTGTAGTTTCTTTTTATTTGTATAGTTTGGTTACTCTGTTTATCGAAATTTTCTTCCCATAACTAAAATAGGTACATATTATTAGGACCCGCAGTTGTATGGACTAAAAATGCCAAATACAGAAACAAATATTAACCAAAAAACCACAAAATATGGACCAAAAATTCGAAAAATAACAAATTGGACTAAAAACTGCCGAAAAATAACCTAAAAATGAAATAAAAATCCAAGCAATGAAAAAATTGATTAAGGCAATTGCATATATCAAGCAAGCCATAAATTTATAATTTACCTTATGTATGTACATAAAATCAAATTTTTATACGAATAGCTTGGTAATTGCTTGACTTAAACGACTAGACTCAAATGGCCAACGATTTCCTACCGATCGAAGCCAATAAGGCGCTTTTTTAATATTCAAATTTCAGCCAGAAATTCTTTTTGTTTTCGTTGATATTCTTTTAAAATTTTACTTCCTTTAAAAAAATCTCGGCACATGTTTTTGTTTTAAAAGTAGTAACGTATTTGTGATTATGATATTTATTTAGGCTAAATCTGCTAATAAAAAATAAAAAGGATCTTTTTTTGTTTGATTAGCTTCCTTTTTTTTGTTGCTGATTTTGACAATTTAAGGTTCAAAATGAATTTTATTAGAAATTTTGTGAATAACGGCGAAAGTTCCACGAGTACTTGCACCTTCTTAACAATTTCAATGCAGAAACTCCATGAGATCAACAATACCCAAATTAAAACAGCAAATCATTGGCTTAAACTCAAAGGGTTGCTTGAGCAGGTGATTAAACAGGCATGTACAACATTATTTCAAATAAACATTACTTATTAAGCAGAAATACATAAACAATCTGATTGAAAGAGCAAACGATGACAGAAGACAGCTGGAAACCGCAGCAGCCATCAAAATTCAGGTAGCGCTTACTATTTTTCCATTTCACGCAAAATTCAGAAATGGTGGAGAAATATTTGTGCACAACGGAAGAAGGCGGAACAGAACAAAGCGAAAGTAAATTTGCAGGACGAAATCAAAGAAAATTTGAGAGATTCCGTTGGGGAAAAGGAAAAGGGCGCGAGTAAAGAAGAAAGGGCTTCGATAAAGCTGCAGGTATTTAACAAAACTGACAATGATTCGCTTTAAATGTTTTTAGGCCTGGTGGCGTGGCACATTCTATCGCGCTCATATGAAGAAAGAACACAGGGAGAGGTTGGCCCGCTGTGTTGAGGTGACAGTTTAGTTGAAATGAGTCACCCACATGTAAAATTAAATTTAAAAACAGTTAGAAATGTGAATATGGTTCTCTTTATTTTCCAATTTAATATGCTGAGGTTGTAAACATTCTCTTTACAGGAAATTCGTGAAGCGCCATGTTCCGAGGCTAATCCAAAAGATGAACGACAGGTGCCACTGAATCAACGTGTCGAATGTTACATCAAGGGCCTTTTGTCTTCGGTGCTTACGGAACGAAAAGTGATGGCCATTCGACTGAGTGAGTGAATCGAATAGTTTTTGAAAATCCTGTAAATTACTTGCATATATTTATCGTTGAATTTTACAGATCGCTTGGCTCATCGATCACACGTTTGCATTGAATGTATGCTGCCGCGGAATATTTTTGGAGCAATCATCGAATGTATGACGGACCTGAACAGAAGTGAAGCTCATCTCTTCGTGATAAGGCCCCTTTGCGAGCTGATCGTCAAAATTCTCTCGGTTTTTATTCATTTTGCCAGTTATTGCAATTCATTAAATAGTTTTGCATTTTTTGTTGATATTTTCAAATTCAGTACAAACCTTTCGTCGAAGCATTTGCGCAAGAAAATTTGGATGGACTTCTTTCTGTGTCGGTTTTGATGATCCACCACAATTACAAGGATAAGGATGTTGTTTTGTCACTTGTCGCGGCTCTGAATCTCCTCGCTCCATTAAAGGGCTTCAAAGAAAAGGTAAAAAAACGCAAAATGTTGACAACATTTTGTACTTGGGCGTAGTGAAAAAGGCACGGAAAAACAAACATTCTCATAAATACCAAAGAAAAGGAATTTAAGACAATTCAACTTAATAAAGTAGTTTAGATGAATGCTCTGAATTATGCCTGGTACATGCGAAAATTCCAACAACTGTTTGGGCGACTTAAATCGAATGATCCCCGCTTTATTGCCTATAAGAATTTGTGCAAATTCAACAAAAAATGGAGCTTAAATGATTGGTCTGCTAATTGAATTGTGAATCTCGCCGCCTCGAACTCATTTTATTTATTTTTCTTTCTTTTTACTGCATATGGTCCAGAAAATTTTATTTCCCATTAGTTATGATTTTATCAAAGGCTTTAGTCATATTGGTTACTTAAAATAGAAATGAGAAAATTGACTTTTGGAATGTTAAATGGAAGGCACATTTATAAAAAAAAACAAAAAAAAAAAAACGCCGTTTACCGGAAGATGATTCGCCCATCTTTTGATGATTGGTCTCTAAAAGTCTCCATGCAAGAGCAAAAAACGTAAATGGTGGGAAAGCGAAGGCAAACGTTCAATCAATGCAAAAAAAATAAAATTTATAAGAAAATATTAGTGAGATAAGCTTTCTAAAAATAAATAAGAAAATATCAGTGAGATAAGCTTTCTTTGGTATACTTAAATTGTGTGGTAATTTGACAAAAATACCTACAATATAAATTAAAAAGAAAAGGGAATAAAAGAGCGATGAAAGGGCAACTCATTTCAGTTTGAATTGCGGCATTCGTAGAGAATAATTGAAGCTGACGGAGCTCTGACCTTATAGCTTGTGCGATTGTAGAAACTTCACTTCTTTTTTTGTTTTCGCTTTTTACGCCATAGTGTGGAGGGAAAGAGAATGATTTCTGTGTTCGCTCCCTCCGTCCATTCAGGTGATTGTTTTGCTGCATTTCACACTATCTTCAGCTCCTCCTCCGTTCATAATTTTTGTTGTTATTTTGGGTTATTGCCTAGATTTGCCTTTAAAATTGTCGGGTTTATTTTTGTTTAAAATTTAATACAATTGAATTCGGTGGATTTGTGCAATGTCCGCCATAGTTCGCCATCGCCGCCCAAAACTCACGCCATTCATCCGTTTGCATAATTGTCACTGCATTTTTGTTTTGATAGACCGTTCGCCCCTCGACCGGTTCCCCTCCTTTTCCCCCCTTTTCCATGTCCTTCCCTCCCTTTCGATCCCCCTCCCTTTCCCCTTCCTTTTCCCCTCCCTCCCCTGATCTCGCTGTCTTCCTCCCACCTTTTCACTCTTTGCCCCTTCGTTCCACCCCCCTCCCTCCTTTTCTTTCCCTCCCATCGGCAACCTTTTCTCATTGCATTTTTTATTCTTAAGATTTATTATGCAACGTTCTTTCATTTTTTGAACAGTTTGCCTTTGCTCTGTGACGCGAACGAATTTAACATTCCAAAGCCAAAATTAGACGATCATTCGACAAATTCTTACAATGAAATTTAAGAAATGTGAATTTGTTGTAATGAATGACCTCCTTTAGCGATGGTCCATTGACTATTTATTCCTCCACAATTTGAATCCGCTTACTTTCCTCCCGCCATTCCTTCAGTTTTTAAGTGTCCGCCCCATTTCTTCCGATAACACTCAAATGGCAAAGTTCGAATATTGGCCCCGGTACGGCTTCGAAAATCACACGCTTGTCCTCCCTGCCGAGCGGTCCTTCAATCTGACCGATTCGACGCTGTGGATGCAAGAGAATTGGCTGAATTCTTTTGTGTTTTCCGCTCTTTATGTCATCGCAATTTTTGGAGGCCAAAAGGTGGACCATCCGTTTTTTTTTCATGGCTTCTGTTTCCGAATGAGTCATTTCTTCCTAACACTCTCATTCCATTTCAGTTAATGAGCTCTCAAAAGCCTTACGGACTTGACCAGGCGCTATTCTGGTGGAATTTGGGGTTGGCTACCTTTTCCATAATGGGCGCTGTTCGGATGGTGCCCGAATTGTTTTGGTTGGTTTTGCATGTCAGCAGCCATTTCTGTGTGTGCTTATACTTCGACCCCTCTTTAAGGTCGATAAACTCCAATTCCTTCATCTATTCCATTTGCACCGCTTCGTATGCTCAGGGGGTCACCGGCTTTTGGACAGAGAAATTTGCGTTGTCGAAGGTCAGTCGAATTAGTGAAATTTCTTATTTCTATTTTATTTATTCAATCCTTTCAAGGTTTTCGAGCTCGTCGACACCCTTTTCATAGTTTTGCGTAAACGGCCATTGATCTTCCTGCATTGGTATCATCACATCACGGTCTGTCTGTTGGTCGCCATGCCGTTTATCCCTTATAAATTGCTCCTCTTCTCTTAGGTGCTGGTTTATACTTGGATGCTTTACAAAGACCACACAGCGAGTGGCCGCTGGTTTAGTAAGTCAACGGCATTTCTTGTCCATTTTGTACAACAAAGTGTTTTTTTAGTTACAATGAATTACACCGTTCACGCGTTTATGTAAGTGAGAAAATGACGGCAGGGAGGGGGGGGGGGGCTGTTCAAAAAACACATTAACATTGGATCATTATTATATCCGCTCCCCCTTCCCTGTTCAGGTATTCCTACTACGCTTTGCGTGCCATGAAGTTCCGTCTGCCAAAATGGTTCGCCATGATGATCACCGTCATGCAAATTGCCCAGATGGTGGTCGGCGTCTCTCTCGCCTTCATCACACTTTAGTGTGTTTAATTGATTCTTTTGGCATTCTGTCGTTTACTCTCTTACCTTCCCATTTCAGTCTTAAAGTGAGCGGCATGGAAAACTGTCAGTGCACTTGGACCAATTTATACGCGTCCTTTGTCCTCTACGGGTCTTACTTCTTGCTGTTCTGCAACTTCTTCTACCAAACGTACCTTCGAAGAGGCAATCGTTACGCACACAAAACGAAAGCGAACGGCGTCAAGGCAGCGACTGAGACCATCCCTAACAGTGCAAATGGCAGTGCCAAATGCTCCAACGAAGAATTCGCCAAACACAACGGAAATTCTGTCCAACAGCCGAGGTGGGGTGCGATTCGTTCGCCTAATTTTCGAATGTTTTTGCATTCGCCAATTTGGCATTGTGTTTTGGCCAAACTCCAAAGTTTACGGACCAGCCTTTAACTTCAAAACGAGATTCTTTCTTATTTTTTTGCTTTTTTTTTGGGCACGGTTTCTTCTCTCGACTCTCTTACTCCCCTCCCCCATTGATGACGTCATCTTTTTTTTATTAGCACGCTAAAATTAGTGTCCCCGTGATCTCTTTAACATTAAAATGTGCAGCCATTTGCCAATTTGTTTTTAGTTACTAATTCCCTCATTTTCCGCTAATTTAAGTCACTCTCCGTTCTTTGAGTTTTAAAATAGAAATTTTGCAGCCCTATCGCCGTTGACCAAACAACAAGCAATTAGAGGAGGAGAAGTGACGCAACGGGGTGTCGGAAGGAGCACTTTCATCGTCCAGAAAATGTCATGTCATCCTTCTTCAGCAGGAATCTTTCTTTGTCCATTGACAACAAATCGCAGCATTGCTTTACACGTCCTTTCGTCGTCGTGTTTGATCAACTCCGTTTGCACTTCCATTCGTCAATCTTTGCCTTTGCCCCCCCCCCCCCCTTTGGTCCCGATGACAGAAAATATAATAATTATTCCAATCTTTCATTCCGCTGACCCAACACACAAACAATTTTGTTCATATGTTTTCTGTCAATTGTGTATTTTCCTATTCATTGGACATTTTTTATGCATAATTTTGATTAGTAAAGAGGTGAACATATTCGTGAAAAATGGCAATTTCCAAATGTTTCATATAAAATTGTTGGAGAGAGATTTTCTTCACATAGAAAAGCCGAAATTTTAACGTTTTTTTTTTCTTGGAACGTTTGATTGGGTGGGCTAAGCCGACGATCGCTTCATCAGACATTGGATGGGCGAGTAAAAGCACGGCTTCATCCGTTTGTACTGCCGTCCCATTTGGTCACTTCCAAAGTCTTCGTATAAATGGCGAAGTGTGCGGCGGGGAATCACTGGTGCCTGTCAGATGCAAAAAAAAAGGGAGTGGTAATCGATCGGGGCGACAATCTCCCCAAGGAGAAATGATCGCTAATTGTGCCTGTTCTGAACGGCCGGGTTCATCTCCTCTCCTCCGCCTCCTGTCCACCCCTCTGAGTTGTCTTCCCCCGCCCTCCCCTTCGGCAGTACCTTCGTCGGATTTCCTCTCGCCGGAGGCGCGCCCTTTGCCCTTCCCTCGCTGTTCTCCTCCATTTCGCTTGCCTTCTGTTGTCCCTCCTCTTCTGCCCTCATCAGTACCATTTTGGGTTGTGCTCCGTCCCATTCGTCCGAATGTTCGGCGCCCATAGGCAATGCCCGTGGATCGATTCTAAAAAAGAGGCAGACAATTATTAGGACTTAAAAACAACAACAAAATGACCGTTTCCCAAAAGGGTCATAAAATTCGCTGCTGGGCAAATAAAATTGTCGCGCGTAATAGGCAAAAGTGCCGCCGGCGTTGAGAACAAATGCCAAAGCGAAGAGGGAGAGGAGAACACCGGCAAAGTGTGCAACGTACGAATTTGATGGGTTCATTTGTTTGGGATGGAATGGACCTAGGGAGGGGGGATTTAGTGAATCAGAGAAATTGCGAAAAATGGGACAAAGAAATGTCCAAAGGGAGCACCGCAACGAATGAATGCCTTGGGGATTTAGAAGAAGAAGATGATCCCTTTCGAGGATGAAAGGCCAAATGATGGCAAAATTGGGGGACGGCATCATCCGACCAAAATTTAATGGTCTGGGAAAGAGCAAATAGTGAAAAATGCTGACGAGGGGCGGGGGGGGGGAAGGAAGAGCGGATTCATATGACCGAAAACAACAATTGGGGACCAACACATTGAACACCGAATTCGACACTTTCGACGATTATTCGCAGATAATTATGTTTATGGACGCCTCCCCCCCCCCCCCCCCCCTCCTTTTTTTGGTCTTTAAATGCTCGCTTTCTCCGCTCACTTTTGCTTCGGGCGGCTTTTTGCGCTGGGATGGCCCTTTTTGGGGCGGGGGCGGGCGAGAACTCCTTAAGCGGAGGAGGAGGAGAAATCGGACACTTTAAGTAGTGATAAATGGGCAATCGCAGCATGATAATGCCAAAAAAAAATCATAGCAACAATTGTTATGAAAAAGACACGGAAATTATGGGGAATCAGTCCAATGGATGGAAGGATGAAAAAGCATCACAAACAGAGAGGGCGGGGGGGGGGGAGGAGGTGGACACTGAGAAAGAGCTTAACCCGTGCAGGAGAAACGCGTAATCGGAAGAATACAAATGGAAAGGAATGATGACAAATGCCAAAAAAGGTGGCAAAGTGCCAATTTTCCTTCCCAGCTAAACAGTGGCAACATCTGTACAAATACACGCACTCTTTGGCATCATTTTTTGGGAAATGCCGCGACAAGAATTTGGTTTCTACCTAAGGTGATAACGCGTAATTTGGGTAGAAAATGTTTGCATCGGCTGTTCTTTATTTACGCCGACTTTATCCCATCCAAACCTTGTTCTGTATTTCTTTCCATTTGCCGAAAAAATCGGATGCCAATTGAAGAAACAAGCTAATGACAATAATTGGGAGACCAAAGGATGACGGAACGGCAAAGAAAATATTTCGAAGGCTTTTCTTCCCTCTCCCCGGGGGAAAGGACCGCTTGTAGCTGCATAATTTAATATTCATTCATTAACTCATTGAAAAATGCAAATGAGGATTGAGAAAATAAGTCTGTTTTGTACGCGGTAAATGCATTCTTTTGTCCAAGCCTCGGCAGTCTGGCCCAATGTCCCACCCTTCCCATCATTTGACCTTTATATTTTCTAACCATTTTTTTGGGCGTGGAGATGGAATTTGCCATCCTTTAAAAGCTAATGGAAGTCAAATCATGCACGCTAATTGCTTTTAACCAAAGGCTATTTATTTTTATACTTCCCGTAATTGGAGTATAAAAATGGGCTTTTTCAGTGGACAGTTCATTTGTTTTTGTTTCTTCCATAGATACATTCCTTTTATGGGATAACATTAGAATTCTTCTAAGGTTATCCCCATAAAATGGATGTTTATGGAAGAAGAAAAAACAAATGAACTGTTCTTCTTATACTAAAAGGCACCAGTAACGGAGTTTATAAAATATTTTGTGAAAAAGATATATAAATGAGTCAATTAAACTTAAGAATTAAAAAAATAATACAATAAAATAAGGGGAAAAAATGATGGATTATAACGTGAATAACTAAAGAAAGAAAAAAACAAGTGAGCGAAAAAGGAACTGAATTTTGGAGGAAAATGCAAATTCGGATATGGAGGAAGATGAAGTAGACGAACTCCGTGGCAAAACATATAAAATCCGGCACAAATAAAAACAAAACAATCGGCGGTGGCAATGAAAATAAAGGGGACGACCGATTGAAAGCACCAAAACAGTGAACGATTAGGAAAGGTAAAAATGAACGGATTAATTAACGATTATGAAATTAAGCTTAGAAAATGTTAGATAAAAATGCGATCGATGACGTCGTTATTGTTGGCATGACTGGAGACATATCCTCTGGGCTTTTCAGAGAAGGGTACAAGACTTCTTTGGCTTGACTTGCACTGGGCATAAAACGGCACGGATTGCCTCGTCGAACACTTAAAAAGAGGAGATTAAAATTTTAAATTTCAACCATTGATTAAGGGTTGAATTTTCAAAACTTATCCGTTCCTTCCGTTATTTTCTAACCCTGTTTAAGGCCAATCTGTGTGAGTGCGGAGCATTCCAAATATTTGGTCGCTTTGATTTCCCTCGCCATTTGGTGGCCCTGCGCGACAGAAATCGGCGCCAAGCGGCGCTCCCTCAATTTATCCAATGTTTTTGGGTCTTCCCGTAAGTCGAGCTTCGTACCTTGGCAAAGAATGGCCAAATTAATGATTAAAAAAATAAATAATTTTTGCCTTATTCAAATGTATTTAAAGAATTTAAGAAGTAAACACAAACCAACGAGAATGATGGGCGTTTGGGGGCAGTGATGGCTAACTTCCGGATACCATTTGGCACGGATGTTTTCAAAGGAGGCCGGATTGACGATACTAAAACAGAAGATGGAAATGGCTTAACTAACTGGATACTTCGTTTGCAAATTGGCAATTTACCAAGGTATTAAAACACTAAAAGAAACTGTTGCGAAATTTTATCAGAGACCCAACCTGAAACATAGGAGAAAGCAGTCCGTCTGCGGGTAACTGAGTGGCCTAAGTCGGTCATAGTCCTCTTGCCCAGCTGTGTCCCAAAGCCTAAACCAAAGAAAACGCATTGTATATGTATAATTCGCGTTCAAATAACCCAAGATTTATTGGCCTGCCATCAACCATAACCTAAAAAAAAAACCATGAGCAATATAGCATTCCCAATCTATTCAAACACATACATTGGCAGAGTAATTGTCGAACACCGTCGGAATGTATTCACCCGGAAAAGCGTTGGTTGTATAACTAAAAAATATCAAAACAAAAAATTGTTTGAGTAAAAGAAACAGTCGGCCGGCCCCACCTGATGAGTAGGCAAGTTTTCCCCACAGCTCCGTCTCCAACAACAACGCATTTGATCGCCTGCATTTGTGAGAAAAATGCCTATGATGCTCAATTGATTAGGTTAGTTACTGCTTTGTATTTACAAAAAAAGGCTAATTAGCCTAAAAATTCACTTGAACGAAAAAATAAATAAAAAAATAAATAAACAAGCGAGAAAACAAACGCGGAATGGAAGTACTAAATTGAACGTTTAGCAAATTTATTATATCGATGAAAGAAAACGCAGTGAAAAAGACGAATTTGATCAAATTGAGTTTAGAAATTTTAACGATTCAAGAAAAACGTATTACTCTTGAAGAAGGTGAGGAGGAGTCACCATCATCATTATTAGCATTCTCACGCCAAAAATTAGAATATCGAGAATACGAAAAAACCTTATATTCTCATAAAAAGCTAAATTTCGATGATGGTTCTCACGATTGATTACAATACTGGAATAAGAATGCGCTCAAATTTGTATAATTGCGTACGCATTGGTGGTCAGGTCATGAGTGTACACATTTTTCTCGAACACTAAACGGTCAAACGCGATCGCTCTCGGCATTTGTACATCAATAAACGATGCTGAAACTGTTGCTTGGACAGCTGGCGAACATATTTCAGATAGGTCTGCAAATTTACGGTCCCTTGGTGAAGAGCCTGGCCCAAATGGTAAATGGTGTCATCAATGGCACTGTGTTGCACATGGCACTTGAGTATCTGTCGGTGGACGGGTGTTTGTGCGTCGATTGCCTTTTCCTCGTTGAATGGAACGCCGTTGTCTGTCGCCCCATTCGAATCGACCTCTTTCAACGCACTCTCGAGCTCCCTTTTTTTGTCCTGAAATTAATGTGAAAACAAAAAAATTCTCCTTAAGCACCCTATAAATTTGCAAAATTCGATCCAGATTTTGCTGGTCTCTGGCAATATTGTCAAGCATATCGCGCAAGGTTTGTTTGCCAGTGCGCAATTCTTGGAGGTTCACATCGATTGACTGCAATTCAGCAAACGGAGTGCCTAATGGAGAAAATAGCTTATAAAACAACATTTGCAAATTGCAACTGACCAATTTTGTCTCGAAGTCTCTGTCGGATTCGGTCTTCAACTGCGCTAAGCAAACTAGCACGAATGTGAGTAGATTGGATGGTTCCGGTTCCGTACGGATAATTTCCTTCAGACTGCGGCGGCACATTCGAGACAGGAGGATAAGAAACAGGTTCAGATGGATATGAATTTGGATACGGTGGCTGATAACTTCCTGTACCGCATACATTGAAAATAAGCCAATAAGAATAATATGATCATAGCCAAAATTACCCGATTGCGACATTGGAGTGTAGGAGGAAGGCTGTGGCATTACGTGCGAAGGTGGATCGGTAGTAGGGTAGGGAAGAGCCGAGGTCGGGTAGGGAAGGCTTGTCGTCGATCCCGAGTTCGGATATGGAGGAATCGAAGACGTTGGCGGAACGTGACCCGCATTTTTGGAGTTGCCGCTCACGGAATATACAGGGCATTTCTCTTGGAATTCAATTGTGATAACCTGCCAAAGCGAAATGCAACAAACGAACATCGTAAACATCCAAACCTGAAGTAACCCGGTAGTGTCATGGTTCGGATACCGCCATTCCGTAAGATATGGCAGATAAATGCGACCGGACTCATCCACAACTTTGGATGGCCGAATTCGCATGCAAGAAGTCGGCTTCACATAACAGAAAGGGCCCGCGTTGGGATGGTTTTCCAAAAAGTAAAGTGCCACGGGGATGTTATACCGAGCGCCCTGGGGTCTGTATTCATTAGAGTTCAGCAAATGGAGTATCATACCACACCTTATACTGAATGGGAATAGTTCCCGAAAATGAAAGGCACCATTTGGGCACGCCGTCAGGAAAAACAAAATTCACAACGTCCGGCTGAAGGTCATTAAAATTGTTCAGTGCATTAAGCAAATCTTCCTTCGCACGAGACTCAAATTTCATTTTGGCACGTCTAATCATGGAAGTGAGGTCATGATCAAACTGAAAACATTTTTGGTTAAAAATTTAAATTCTATTATAACTTACATTCGGTGGTCTCATTGCTGTAAAGTCACGAGCAAATAATATAGGTTGTAGCGGTTAATTGAAGTATAATTCTTAAAGTAATAAAGTTACCTAATTTGATATGAGAAAATTTGTATTTCGAAAATGACTAAAAAAGGAGTAGGAGTCTGGTATTTAATGTACAAAAAATGATAACAGAAATAAATGTAAGCAGAAAATTATGTATATGTTAAGGGATTTTGTTCCCATTCCTTTTTTGTTCAATGATTGTTTAAGTGCTGTTTTGTTTATTTTCTCTTTCACAGTTTCTATGACTATCATTGGTCAGTTAATCGCAGGTCATTTCGGCACCGCAAACGATTCCAATATCATCACTTCCGAAATTTGTTTTATTTACCCAATGAAAATCTCTTCTTTTAAACTGATTATCACTTAAAGGTTTAATTTCTTATTTTGAGTTCAATGGCTCAGTCACAAAATGGAGGTGTCAAAAACCGTCGAATTTCACTTGGTTCGCCTAAGGACTTAAAGGAAGTGCACTTTTTTGAGGAAGATGAAGTTCCCGATGTGCCGTTAAATGGGGCAAGAGTCAAAGTATCCCATTTTTTGAGTTATAAATAAGGACGCAAAAATATGCTCTTAAATCGCGAAATATGCACATAAAAATGAATTCCAATTAAAATTTTGCATATGAAAATCTATCCTAGAAGCCTCAAACAAAGCTTTTCAGACTCTCCCAGTACACAAAAAATATGCATTGCAAATAATTTGCGTTCCTGGTTATAAAACTTGAGACCCAATTATTTTTTAGGTTTGTTATGCTGGAGTTTGCCTGACTAACAAGGAAATCAGCAACACAAAACAAGTAGGTTTTTAGTTGATTATATGAAGGTCTAAAAACTAACCTTTTACTAATTCAAGGCACGGATTACCAACGGCGTTAAGGATACTAGCCTTTTCCCAGGTCATTTAAAATTTTCTCCGTATCCCCCCCCCCCTTCATTTACGGTAAACAAATGCTCATTTTCCTTTAAAATAGGTTACGAAGTTTCTGGAGTGATTGATGAGTTTGGACCAAATGCCACACCCGAGCAATTCAATTTAAATGTCGGGGACAAAGTCATTGTTTGGCCCACGGACGAGGTATTTGGCACTTCGTACCATTGATTTCTTTCAGTTATTCATTGCTATTTTTAGATGTGCCAAAATGGCTATGCTGACTTTGTGGCCGTACCCAATTTATCACTTCTCGTCAAAATTCCCGACACTTTGTCAATGCATGTCGCTTCCATTCTTCCAGCCGGTGCAACTTGGGCACTTTCTGCGATTGTTCATGTGAATTTCGCTTAAAATTTATTCATTTTTTTTTCGTTTTAGGCCCGTCCGGTCGTTGAGGCCGTTAGCAGCACAAAAGGATTTTGCAACATTTTAATCGTCGGAGCCGGTGGACTTGGACTTTGGATTCTGACATTGGCCAAGCACTTTCTTACCGCTGGTCACGAAAATCGAATCAAATTGATTGTTGCCGACTCGAAGGAGGAGAGATTGTGCCTAGCGGAGCGAAACGGTGCCGATTTTGTGGTGCATTGGGACGACGCAGGTCCAACTGCTGTGCTGTTTATTATCTAATGGTACCATTTTGGCCTTTCCTTTTAGAATTTGAGGAATATTTGATCATGCGAACAAAAGACGTTGCCACCAATGGTCTTCACATTGTTTTCGATTTTGTAACTTCGCCTCGCACAGTCACTCGTTCACTAAAATGCCTCTCCGAGGTGTGATGTCATCAATTCATATCCCTTTAAAATTCCTTTAATTTCAGGGAGGGGTTCTTTTTGTTGGCGGCATTTCCGGTCTAGACGTGCAGCTGCCGATTAAACTCGTAGCCAAGAACCGTCTGGCTATTATGGGAGTTACACGTGGTTCCATCGAACAACTGAAGAATCTGGTCACATTGCTCTCCGAAGGACAGCTCAACGCACCAAATTATCGCGTTTATCCGGTGGACCAAGCATCACAGGTCACACACAAAAAAAATTTTAAAAACCCATTCTTTTATTTTAGGTGTTGAAACAACTGAGCATGTCGGAAGTGGAGGGCCGAGCCATATTGGAGGTTTTTAATCCGGACATAGACAAGGACATCGAGAAAGAGTAGAAATGCGGAAAAATAAATGAACACCCCAGTCAAATATTTCATTCACTTGTGCCCTTTTTGTCTTTTGCCACCTTTCCATTCTAGTGAATCATGTTGGGGAGGGCAAGTTAATCCCGGCAGACTTAAATACGCACAATGTATCTAATAAACAAATCTTGTCATACTTCATTTAATCCTCTTCCTATTTAATGGCAAAACGTAGATATTATATATTTATTAAGCACTATTTGATACTCGTAAAGATGGGGAAAACATTCACAGACAACACAAATTGAGAGCAAGCAGGACAAAAATTAGCATTAAGACGAACGGACAAAAAATGGGAATGAGGTTTTGCGAATTAAATTCAATTCATAACCTAACAATACACAATACGCGTTCAATAACCCGAGAAAATGACTACAATTAAGAGAAAGTGCCATATTGATCGATTAGGTGAACGTGAAGCCGGAGGTCTCGTAGGTCTGATAAACTTTTTCGATGGCATTGGCATATGCAGCAGTACGCAGGTCCAGGCCCAAGTTATATTTCTGTGCAGTGGCAATGATTTGCTTAGCCGAACGATTCATAGTGTACTCGAGCCCCTAAAGTTATTAAGAGAATCAAACTTTATTCCTCCATTATTCTCTCACCGAATGAACAATGTCCTTCTCACTGGCACCGGCAATGCGCAATTGGAACGCCTCGCTGGGCTCAACCGGAACCGGGTGACCGAAGGTGCGCTCGAGAGACTGCTGCACTGACCCTTAAACAGGAAGAGTAATTAGAACTCGAACCGCCCGTACAGTAACCTAAGAGATGGTAGTTGGAGTCTCGCTCATATTTGAAAGTGAGCCTTCCGAAAGAGACGTGGTTGAGATTCTTAAGCCATTCGAAGTAAGAAACAGTAACACCGCCACTATTGATGAACATATCCGGCACGATAAGACAGTCTCCCCTCTTCAACAAAACAGCATCGGCAGCCGGTGTCGTTGGCCCATTAGCTGCCTCAGCAATTACCTGACAACGAAATTAAATTTAATAATTTTCCCATTGAAAACTTTAACAAACCAACCTTCGCTTGAACTCGATGTGCATTTCCCAGATGAATGGTCTTTTCACAAGCAGCCGGAACAAGAATGTCACACTTCTCGTAGATCAAGTCAGTGAATGGCTCGTAAGTCTTTGCGCCGGGAAAGCCGCGAATTGACCCATTTGCAATCGTCCAATCCTCCAATTCCTTTAATAAACTAATTTTTTTCCCAAAAATATAGGTTGTAAAATACTTTGGGATGAATTCCGTTCGGATTGTAAATTGAACAATTATATTCCTGAACGCCAATGCAAATCGCACCATCTCTGTGCAAGTAACGGTGCGAGTGCAAACCGACGTTACCTGTAAGAGACGTACTTTAGATTTAGCAAAAATAAACAAACCAAATCCTTGGACGATGAATGTCTTCCCCTTGAAGCCAGTCGTAAGGCCAATTTTGCTCATGAAGTTTTTGTCATTGATGAAGACAGCCAAACCCTTCCAGAGTCCGCGACCCGTCGCCGAAACACGTCCATGAATACCACCGGCAACAATTGGTTTTCCCGTAATACAGGCAGACGCATCTTTGTCCGTATGTCCCACAGTTTGAGCATAAGTGTCAGCAATCCTAAACAACATGAACAATAATCATCATCATATTTAGTTAAAACTACCATGCCATTTCTCGTTCTCCTGTTCCCATGTCAGGAGCAGGGACATCAACGCCTGGCCCAAGGTAGCCTTTCTTTGCGAATTCGATGGCAACACGGCGAGTGATCTTCTCAATCTGTACATTATTAAAGATGAATCCACAAAATATCCGATTATTGCCAGAATCTCTTACCTCGTAATTGGAATATTTTTTCGGGTCGATCTTCACTCCTCCCTTAGCACCGCCAAACGGAACATCAACAACCGCACATTTGTATGTCATTAGAGCAGACAAGGCCTTAACCTCATCTTCATTCACATCCATTGAGAAACGAATTCCCCCTTTGGTGGGAGTTCGATGTTCTAAAATCAAGTTATTAGATAACCTCTTTATATTTGAATGCCACCTGAGTGCTGGGCCCTCCATGCTTCGATCATCTCTGAAAATAAAAGGTCAATTTTACCCCTTTTTTAACGCAAACTGAAACCGTAAGTTCCATCGTCGCGGCGAATTGGAAATGTCACATAAAGCACCTTAACGCTAAAATGTAAAGAAACAACCATCAATTGAAAAACACAACCTTGTTGACGGGTTTGATCGCAGCGAGAATCCCTTTGACGGAGCTGGTTTTCTCTTGGACCGATTTCCCACGCGAAGTCTTGAAGCTCTCGACTAATTTCGGCTCAATGACATTTGCACCTTTGTCGAAGTAGTAATCGACCATCTGTGGGAAATATGAATAACAAATATAGATATACATCACACCATGTAATTACTTTGTAGAATGACGGGTTCATCTGCTCCGACATCGGTTTATCCGAGTCTTTCAACTGATCGTGAGGGTCAAGCACAGCGGCAGAAAATGGCAAATGCTGACGAAGTACAGCTCCGACAATGACATTACGATTGGAAAAAACTCGTTTCGGGAGAGCAATTAGCATTATTTAGCCGATTATTTGTTTGATAATTCTGTTGGTTGGAATAAACAATCTTTAAGGAAAAAAAATCTCAAAGCACGTGGTTTAGAAAAAGGGTCACACTACGAGCGATGACGACAAGGAAACGTTAAGGGGGAAAGAGCAGAGGGAAAGAAATGAGGAAAGAAACACGGGACTAATAGAAAATGAAAAAAAAACCAATTGAGTTTTAAAAGTCAGCTCTTTCAAGAGTATAGAGCTGTAGAGTAAGTGTATTTCTCCCCATTTTTTGAAATAAATATTTTAAGTCGTGTAAAACATATTTTGCGCATATGAATTAAACTACTTAAATATGATGTGTTATTACTTATTATATAAGAGAAAGAATTACATTGGAATAGCTGATGTATAATTGATAAAATTGGACCAAACACCAAATGCGTATTTGTTTATATTTTCGGCAAGAGGGAGGTGTGTGTGGGTGGGGGGGATAGTGTGTTGGGGGACGACCGGTTCATTCACTCGCATCAACAGTAAACTACAGGCAAAGAGTCGCGATGAAAGACTGTTAATTTCTAAAACTCAGAAAAAAACCTATGGTAGTCGTTTTATTTCTAAACTGATCTTATGTCTAATTATAAGACTAAGGGTTGTGCGAAAATCTGAAAAATTTTCGTTTACCAAAAAGAAAGGAAAGCATTCGCTACGAAAACAAAAAGAAAAAAAAAATTCAAAAAATAAAAATGAACGAAATTTCGTCCGGCCCTGATACTAGTGACAAAAAACCTCAATATTTCTATTAACATGTAGGTAGATAAGGAATGGCGGATGAAAATATAATTATGTACACCACTAATTTGCAAAAAGGGTTCCTTATCGCTATCGTCATTTTAAAGTGGTTTGCTTTTTGATTTGAACCAAATTCGACCTCATGTTGTGAGTACCTTAGTCTATAAAATTGATAAAGAACAACTAAGAGACACTTCACATAAAACATTTGAAAGGTTTTCGAAATTTAAAATGTCACGCGGTATCAACAACTCATCACGCCCTTAGAACAAAGGAATGACAAAAGCAAAATGCTATATATTTTTATTTATAAGAAGAATGTATATTATATTGCTGAAAATATGTCATAACTTACGAAATTGGAAAAGAGAATACCAAAAAATGGATAATGACAATTCTACAAATAGGTTATTTAGAATAGGTGTTTGTTTGCGTTATTAATATTGGGTCAATAAAAAAAGCAAATGAGTGAATGAAAAAGTATTTGTCAGGCTTTTTATTTTTTTAAATGTCAAAAGAAGCCGTCCGTGGGAAATTGGATTGACATCGCCCGTTTCTTCCATTAAAATTCACTGTCCTCCGTTGTCGTAAAATCTGTATTCGATCTGTTCACCATCAGCATGTTCCCCAACGAACAAAACCTTAGATATAAGAATAATTTAACATGTTGTATCAATTTATTGATAGCAATTTTAACCGTAAAAGTGATAATTCCGGATGAGGCGAGCTTTTGGCGGTTGGCACGAGCGTATGCGATGTCCTCCACACTATATAAAAAATGCGATATTATTATAAACTTTTTTTTTAAAGGCAAAATGTTAACAATTCGTTCCCATGGCCATAGTAGCGGTCATTTCCATTATTGGGCGGGGCCACATGAATTTGGTAAACACTTCGTCGAGAGAACGAAAAAGAAATCTTAAAACAAATTGCTAAACCAAAAAATATTTTCAGAACCAAAGAAGGGACCCTTTGTTTTTGTCTAGCACCCGCCCCCCCCCCCTCGGCTAAAAGTGCCCATATCTACCAAATTTTCTAATTTGATATACAATACTTTTCTGAAAAATATAAACCAATCTTCCAGGAAGTATATACTTACACTCAGAACAGTTAAGTCCACCTCTGCTTCTATCTGCATAATGAATTGTTCAAGCGTCAAAGAGTGCCCTTCGTCAATGCGTCGAATAGATGCCTCACTAGCGGGCGATGAACCAGTCGTTGCAGAACCTCCGGAAACCGAACCGCTTGATGACATTTTATGTAATTAAAATTGAAACTAAAAAGTGTAAGCGGGAGTTCGGTACCAAAATTCAATTTTTCAAAAATTGCATTTTTAGCCTAAAAAGGCCCAATAGAGAGAGAGTGAAAAAGCTGGGTTCTTGTTGGTTTATGCGCCCCATGACATACAATGTTGGCAGGCAACATTTCAGGTGTATTCCCATGCAAGAGTTAAATGTAGTGTTCGGCACGGTAACGGTAAATACCGATTTACCGAGCCGGTAATTACCGTTTACCGTTACCGTTTACCGAACATCATTTTGGGCAAATTTTCGGTAGCGGAAACAAAGAAATAAATTTCAAAAAATGAAATGAAAAACCAAATGCGGTATATACAACAACTCATCACGGCCCTTAGAAAAAGGAATGACAAAAGCAAAATGCTATAATATATTTTATTTATAAGAAGAATGGTATATTATATTGCGGAAAATAGGTCATAACTTACGAAATTGGAAAAGAGAATACCAAAAAAATGGATAATGAAACAAGTCTAACAATAGGTAAAATCTGTATTCGATCTGTTCACCATCAGCATGTTCCCCAACGAACAAAACCTTAGATATAAGAATAATTTAACATGTTGTATCAATTTATTGATAGCAATTTTAACCGTAAAAGTGATAATTCCGGATGAGGCGAGCTTTTGGCGGTTGGCACGAGCGTATGCGATGTCCTCCACACTATATAAAAAATGCGATATTATTATAAACTTTTTTTTTAAAGGCAAAATGTTAACAATTCGTTCCCATGGCCATAGTAGCGGTCATTTCCATTATTGGGCGGGGCCACATGAATTTGGTAAACACTTCGTCGAGAGAACGAAAAAGAAATCTTAAAACAAATTGCTAAACCAAAAAATATTTTCAGAACCAAAGAAGGGACCCTTTGTTTTTGTCTAGCACCCGCCCCCCCCCCCCTCGGCTAAAAGTGCCCATATCTACCAAATTTTCTAATTTGATATACAATACTTTTCTGAAAAATATAAACCAATCTTCCAGGAAGTATATACTTACACTCAGAACAGTTAAGTCCACCTCTGCTTCTATCTGCATAATGAATTGTTCAAGCGTCAAAGAGTGCCCTTCGTCAATGCGTCGAATAGATGCCTCACTAGCGGGCGATGAACCAGTCGTTGCAGAACCTCCGGAAACCGAACCGCTTGATGACATTTTATGTAATTAAAATTGAAACTAAAAAGTGTAAGCGGGAGTTCGGTACCAAAATTCAATTTTTCAAAAATTGCATTTTTAGCCTAAAAAGGCCCAATAGAGAGAGAGTGAAAAAGCTGGGTTCTTGTTGGTTTATGCGCCCCATGACATACAATGTTGGCAGGCAACATTTCAGGTGTATTCCCATGCAAGAGTTAAATGTAGTGTTCGGCACGGTAACGGTAAATTACCGATTTACCGAGCCGGTAATTACCGGTTTACCGTTACCGTTTTACCGAACATCATTTTGGGCAAATTTTCGGTAGCGGAAACAAAGAAATAAATTTCAAAAAATGAAATGAAAAACCAAATGCGGTATATCAACAACTCATCACGCCCTTAGAACAAAGGAATGACAAAAGCAAAATGCTATATATTTTTATTTATAAGAAGAATGTATATTATATTGCTGAAAATATGTCATAACTTACGAAATTGGAAAAGAGAATACCAAAAAATGGATAATGACAATTCTACAAATAGGTTATTTAGAATAGGTGTTTGTTTGCGTTATTAATATTGGGTCAATAAAAAAAGCAAATGAGTGAATGAAAAAGTATTTGTCAAAAGTTGGCTGGATGGGACAAAAGTCATTTGTTTAGCTGAACAAAATTTGCGGGAAAGAGCAGGAGATTCTGTTCCGTTTGTCCCTTCTTCCTGCCCTTCCACCAAAGAGAGTCCGAATGGTCCAACACTTCGATGATGTCGCCCAATTTAAACGTCAACTCATCGTCATGTTGCGCTGTATAATCGAACACTGCCATCGCAGTAACCGAATCGTTTGATGGGTTCAACATCTAAAGGCAATTTTTGGGTAACATTTTGATGTACAAATATTCCTTCTGAACCACCTGAATATAATTTCCGGGGAACCACCCGATTTGTTTAACGCCGGCTTTCTCCACTTCACCTTCCCACCAGCCACCTAAAAGAACCTTTAAAACCGGAATTAATTTATTAATTCAAACCGGGCGTTGTTTGGTGGATTTTGACAATGTCACCTGCGACAAGTGATATTTGATTTGATGCTGTTGCGGTAAAAGTCGCAATTGCTCGTCCGACCGTTTGCCCGTCCATTTTTGAGTCTTCTGTATGACACAGAAAAAAGTGTCGGTTTGGATTAGTAAATCCATATAAGCGAACTCACTGTGCAATGATACATTTTCCCCCTCCCGTTGGACGTAATTTGCAGGAAAAATCCCAGTCTTCCCATCGCAAATTCCGCGCCACCACTGGTCGCGTTGGTCAATCACCAGAATTCGGTCACCGGGTTTTAATGAAAGATCGGTCGTTTCAACAGCGTCAAATTGATAAAGAGCCTAAAACAAAAATTTATTGGTGTCTTTGAATTGAGCAGAAGTTTCACTTTCGAATTAACGACCACCGCCCACATAGGATGTCAACTTACAATAAACCATTCGCCGCTTTCATTTGCGCGTGTTTCGCCACCATTTTTTGCAGCCATTTGGTCAGTTTGTCCATGGTTAGTTGACGTTTTGTCCTCCCTCAGTGAATCTCCCCCCAAAACTGCACCAAGTTTGATGTAACTCTTCGGGAACCATCCAGTGATTTGTCTTAAATTGATAAAAAATTGTTTTTTATATTTTTAATACCATTTAAATTGTCCACCTGTTCTTCTGAAGTCGTCCCCGCCACCTCATTTCGCCCTGCTCCAACACTTCGATAACATCGCCTCGTCCAAATGACATTTCCTGCTCGTTGCGCGCCTTCCATTGATATAGTGCCACCCCAACAGACAACACAATGCCCTCGGCAGTTGACGACTCAGCGCCGCAAGCCGCGCTTTGTAATGCCATTTTCTCACTGTCGGGCGGCATTTCGTACAACGGCACGGACGACTGAAATTCAATTACCAAATAAAGAAAATAATGGAGAAAATGACCGGTTTGATAGTGGTGGTACTCGGTGTTTGAATATTATTTGTCGGCTCGCCCACATTTTCGTTGTCAGACGGTGGAAGATCATAGAGAGCAGCCGAAACTGAAGGGCTGGCACTCACAGAGATGGCTTTGGGCTGTGCCATTTCTGTCGCTTTTCCAATTGTGGCAGGACCAGTGAACGAGACGCTTTTTGTAAAGGCTAAACAAATCGAAAAAAATAAGTCACAACCAAAGTTGTTGCCCGCTCTTGCCTGAAGTGAAGTCAGCCTCAAACGCATTTCCATGCCTTTGTTCCGTGGACTGAACTGGTCCGGACGGTGGCGGTTCGCACTCTTCGCGAATGATGGCCAACGGCTCGCCGGACGGAGAGCCCGCCAAACTGCCGCCCCGCTTCAGCAGAGGGCCAGCAACAGTGGAAAGGGACTCCGCAAAAGAGGCGGGGAACCAGCCAACTTTGTCACGAATTTGACCGGCTAAAAGGAAAAGTTCAGGCAGGGGAAATGCCACAGACCACACCAACCTAGCCAACCCGGCTCGGATTGGTGTCCCTCGAACACGAGAATCAGATCGCCTGGTTGTATGCTCAATTCGTCAACGGAGCGAGCGTTGAACTCGAAGAGCGCTTTGTATTTGACCGTTTTCACCTGTCCGGTCACCTGACCGTGCTGTTGTTCATTCGGTACCATTGAAATGCTCTCTTTGCCCAATTGGTTCCCATTTTGGACTATCGCATCATTTTTCACTTCATTTGCTGAAATAAAAGAAAAAAAATAAATTAATCTTGTTCAAATTCAAAAATGACCTGCTGCCATTTTGTCCATGGGTTTTTGCTGGGCATTCGCCCCAAAAGCATTTGTAAAGTCGGGCTTGAAATCGTCGTCAAATGAAGTGCTGAATGCCCGAGTCGGCTGTGCATTTGAAGTGCCTTGTCCCAAGGGCGTCGATGCCGCTGTTGTTGCATCGGGCGGCATTTCATAGAGGGCACCCACGTCGCTTCTGCATTTGTTGTAACGGTCCAAAATGTCCGTGAAATTGTCTCTGATAGACTGAACGTTTCTGCATGACTCCTCCCAATTTGGTCGTTTCTGAAAAAAAAGCCAATTAAAATGCAATAAATGTTATTGTCCAACTCATTAATTCGAACATTTAACATCAGTTAACGTGCCTCTGCCACCAATTTCTCCTGATTCTGTGAGCGAATAGCAACAGTTTGGACTTCAATCTCTCCTTGCCGAATTTGGTCATCCAATTGGGCAATTTCTGTGCGAATTTCGCTAATTTCATTCATTCGTGCCAACTGCCGTTGCACTTCCGATTGGTGCTGCAGATTCTCGTGGCTAAAGCGTTCACATTGGACGGCCAACTGCGATTAAGAGAAAGGCCTAATTAGATAATTAGTCTATCCCCTGCGGTCAGCCGATGTTCTCACCTCTTTGTTGTTGCGCTCCAATTCGCCTATTCTTGCCAACTTTTGGTCCCTTTGGCCTCGCATCCGCTCTATTTCCTGAGTGATTTCCAAAATTGCGTCCCTTGCCTCCGTTATTTCTCCATTCAACTGTTGCGAATCGCTCTTCCAACGCCTGCAGTTGGAAGGCCATTGTGTGCTGTCGCTGTTGAATTTGAGTGCTCTTTTCCGTCTCGGCCTGCAGTTGGTTCTGAACGGAGGCATTAAATGTATAAAAAGTTAAGTCGAACAAAAAATCCGACAAATTCAAAGTCAGATGTAGACGGAAAAAAACTATTTTGACTTTTCTTTGCTCGGGGGGTGTCCGCTTGCCTCCCTTCCCATGGTTACAAGCCTGCCCCTGCATACCGCGCTTATCTCTTCAGCCCTAAATTCTTACTCGTTTTTTATGGAAGTTCCAAAAATATTCTATTTATTTGAAGAAATTCTAAACCAAATTTCTAAAATGAGTTTGACCCCTTACCCCGAGGTCCCGTATTCGTATCTTTTCCAACTCTCGAATTCGCTCCTGCTCCATTCTCTCGCGATTCTCTTCCCGCTTCGCCTTCAGTCTCTGCTCCTGTTCCGCCCTCTCTCTCTCTCGTGCCATTTGTCTCTGCCGTTCCTCCTCCAGCTCTGCCTCTCGTCGTCTCTCCAATTCTTGCCTCTCGCGTTCCTTCCGTTCCTCCTCTTCCCTTTCTCGTCGTTCGATTTCGGAGCGTCGGCGTTCCTCCTTTAACAGGGAATTTAATCGCTTTAATTCCGCAAGATGCTCGCCTCTTCTCTGAGGATTCGGCGTCTCCGTTCCAATTCGGCTTGCCCTTTGTCCAAATTGTCCTTTCGTTTGTCTTCAAACGTTTTGAATTGTCCATGGCCCGGTTTTTGTGGCGGCGGTGCGGAAGGGTCGTCGTCCTCAGTGGCCATCACTGACGGAGAGACAGTTTTGCTACGGTTGCAGAAGGAGTGAAGTTCGTTAGGGAGTTTTGGGGGCAGTGCGTACCCGGCCTGAAAAGGTACAAAGAGAAACATTAAATTCTGTGTAATCATTAGTAAATGACCCACACTAATGCATTTGGTTTCAAAAAAAGATTGTCTTTTTTAATGTTTTTGGTGAATTAGCACAGATTTTAATGCTTGTAACTATTTATTTATAATAAAGAAACACTAAAAATGCATAAGAAATAATTTTGAAAAAAAATAATCAAGACAGAGTAATTTGAGAATGGCGCCAATGATTGACAAAAAGAAAACAAACTATATTCCGAACAACTTGTGACAACTCAAACCAACTCAACAAATGACCTTGACCATTTCGATGAGAAACATTGCGGTGCAGAACTCCTCAATGCTCAGACATCCGTCCCTGTTCACGTCAGACATTGTCCAGATTTGTGCCAAAATATTGGTCGGAAGTTGACTTTCGCCAAGCACACCACGAGCCTTAGAAAAAGAAAAAAAGCATTATCCTTTGAAAACATTCATCTTTTTTTGAATGGCGTACCTGTTGCCCAGTCAAAAGTCCAATTCGACTTTTGTCGAGTTGGTTGAATTTTTGACTGAAACGCAACTTCAGCGGTTGTGGCAAACTCCAATCGCCCAGTTCCTTTATTCCCATCAGAAAAGGAGGCGAATTCGTCGTCACGGGCGTTTGTGCTAAAAATTATTCGAGTTTTTAGACAGAAATTAATTAAACGCAGATACCTGCTGAAAAACTGCCGTATGGGCGTTGATAGGACGAGGCCATTGCCGGCATTGAGCCATACGTGGACATCGGACGCGGTTGGCTTAAGGCGGACGACAAAGGTGTCGATGGGCCGCCACCATTGGACAAAGAATGTGAGGAGGAAGAAGTTGAGGAAATTGGCATGCCACCACCAATACGAAGCATCGACTCGGGCAGCACCGACGGAAGTGAAATACCGGCCAAACAGTTCAGCACCAATTTCATCGCGATCGAAAATTCGAACCTGTCCAACTTCCCATCCTTGTTCACATCGGCCAACTGCCATATCTGATTGTGAAAACACGAACTTGGACTGATATTACTTGATTATTCAAGGGTTATTTAAATATATTTGTTAAATTCCAAGGAGTTTTTTTTCTATCTTTTTGTACCTCAAATGAATTTATTTTTGCATGATTAACTAATCCGTTCCATCCAATAATCCGAATTCAAAATATCGAAAAAATTGCCTCACCTGTGCCAGAATGATAGCTGGCAACCCGGATTTCAGGAAGAAGGGCCGGGCCTGTTCACCACCAACTTAATCCATCGATGGGCCGTAACACAACAAATTGAGCTTCATTTTGGTGATGTTCTTGAGCAGTAATTACCCACGGATTGAGTGATTGTTGCTGCTTATTCAGTTGTTGGTTCGAATTGTTCAAATAAGTGAAATTATTTGAGGCAAATGCTGTTTGAGTGGTGGCACCGGAGGAATTCGGCATGAACATCATAAGTCCAAATCAGTGAATGGAAATCATTTAAATAGCTAAAGGGGAAATGTGAAAGCATTTTGTTTTCGTTTGACTATATTAAAACCATGTAAGCAAAAAAGATTTAAACCCCCCAAAAAATAGCCGAAGTCGGCACTGCATCAAAAGAACATAGGAAAAGGAATAAGCATAAATATGCCCTGGTGCTGCCCAACCCTCCGCTTGGTCGGTCTGTCATTTCATCGATTTCTCCCCCCTCCCTCAACCCCTAACCTTCAGTACAATCCAACTGCCCACTCTCCCCTTTTGTTTGCTTCTTTTCCCCCTTTCTTTTCCAACCACTCGTACTCTCCTCTCACTCACTTATTGCTTCTTGCATTTATTTTTACAAATTAAAAATTTCCAAGTCGTAGAAATGAAATGTTTGCCAAATGCCGGGCATTCCAATTCAATCCATCAATGACAGACAATCAGGGGCAAGAAAGAGAGAATAATTGTTAATTACTAATGCAAATTGGGAAAATAAAATACAATTAGGTAGTCAATCAATCACTGGAATTCCGATTTTTCGCACACTTCGTTCCTTTTGGTCCGTATCGCAATTTTATTGGCCCTTTCTGCGCTTTTTTTGGCAATGGGCCGCGGCATGCCCTTTCACACCACAGTACCAACACACCGCAGCTCGATTCGGATTCGCTGAATGAATCTATTCGTTTTCGCGCCAAAGACCTTTAAGACGTCTATCTTTTTTTTCTTCTAACGACTTAGAACTTAAGAAAAATGACTATTTTTTAGAACTTTTTTTGAAGCGGTTTCGTTATTATTATTTTAATTCTCCCGGCGGCGCCTGTCGGCACTTCCGGACACTCAAAAAGTAAATAAAAATGACATTTTGGGAAAAATCTGTTAATAAATGGGCCATAATTTTTTAAATTTTCCCTCAACACTCTCAAAATCTTTTTTTTTTGTGCCAGATTTGTTATCTAAAAATGCTCAAATTAAAACAAAAAATTTCCCCGGCGGCGCCTATCGGCACCGCCGACACTTCCTTTTTCGGAATTAAAATTTTGCTTCTTATTATATAGCCTTTCATCAAATAAATACTGCCATATTGAACAAATATGTTGAAAACAGCTGATTTTTTGAATTAATTTTAAGGCTTTGGAATCGCGGTTTTAAAATTCCTTATTTTGGACTCAAAACCCTTATTTTGAACCTGCGATGTCTAAATTCTTATGTTATGGTTGCCACATAAGAAAAAAAAGTTCTGACGTCTTAAACACGTCTGGCGGGTAAATGGTGACGCGAAAACAACACCAACCCTTCGCTGCAGGTCTTCGCCCGACGGAGGAAAGGTTGGCATTCGGTTGATTATTCCCGGCCGGTCGGCTTGTTCTCTCCCAACTTCCGGAACTTGCAGGCGAAATTCTGATATCTGCCAGGTGAAAAATGATTTTATCTATCCCCATAAAACAATATGATTAAATATCCCTCGGTTATTTTTATTGGGTGGTAAATTAAGCTTTTCGCTTTAGATTCTCACCAGTTTTCAGTCTGACATTCCTTTTCGTGACTCCGTTTTCAAAAAATGGCCGTTCATTTTGGCTTTGCGTAGCACCGTCTTGTATTGACGCACTTCCCACTTCTGACGAAGCCTCCGACACTGACATGGACATATTCTCAAAATCTCTGTTTTCGATATCATCCTCCATCTCAGACAGTCGGATCGCGCTTTTGCCGTTTTGTTGATTTCCATTTGTCGTCCTCCCATTTTCAACGGTCATTGTTCTCCGATTAGATTCTCCCGAACTCTCTTTTTGTTGCACCGAGAAAGGTGAATAAGCACCGAAAATCTCGCGCATCGCTTCCGACGTTTCGAAGGCAGTCTGTCGTCGGAAAGGCTTTGCCGTTGCAATTGAATTATCGCACATTTCGGCAGGAGAAGAAGACGAAGACTAAAAAAAATAGAACTCATAAATTTGCGTTTCTTTCATTAATAATGCGAATTTGTGTAAGTTGAATGCCTTAGGGACCACAAAAATTGCAAAATAAGCCAAATTGGCTGGGCAAGTAAAGCTAGAAAGAAATTGCCATAAATTCCATATTCAATGCCTGTTCGTGTTTTGCTGATGGAGTCGGTGAGTGATGGCCGACATCACCGTTCTGCTGCACTTTTGTCCCTCTCGAAACAGAGCAAGCGCTGGTCGATGCGATTGTGTGACAACGGTTTTTCAAAGAGACAAATTCGTCCTCTTCTCTCTCGCCATGTTTAGTTGAATTATTCTGAAAAAGCACAATTTTCATCAATTAGTTATTTTCTTTAGAAGACCGAACTGTTTCTCCATCCGTTTCAACTTTTATTTCCCTTTTTTCATTTTGCGTCGGTGCTTTGACCAGCAAAGGCGTCGATTTGCTTCGATTTGATGTTGTTAAATGGAACATCATTTCGTATGATGGCCCATTATGTAGTTTTTCGACATTTACTCCGATTGCCTTGACTTCAAGCATTTGTTCTAACAGGTTTGACTGATGTTTTGACCTTCGTGAAGGCGGCTGTTGAGAAAAAACAAAAAATGGGACCCAGGGAAGCATAGGATTTAGAACACGGAAACCCAACCTAAAATACAAAATTTAAAAAAAAGAAGTTGCCCATGGACAAATACTGAGAATTGGAATAATAAATGAATGTGCCAATTCCTGTCCCAACTTTCATCAAAATAAATGCAAAAGCAAAAGACCAGAGAATGCAATACATTTAAGGCAGCAGAGAATGGTGAAACGTCGCATGGAGGAGCGGAGGGTGAGGGGGCGGGGGGTGAAGAAGTAAATCGATGAAAGTGTAAGGCAAGGTTACGAAATATTTACTCTTGGGCATTTCATAGCAGCGAAAATGGCGAAAAGAGCGAGAAAAGCGGAAGAACGAGTCGAAATGACAACACAAAGAAGGAATACATGGCATGAAAAGAGAGAGGGGTGGGGGAACATCATTTGGTAGATGGAAAAAAATTTATTGGTGTTAGTAAAGAAAAAAGAAAATTGGATTCACCAGTTTAGGTGGAGATCCAGCAGAAAAAGTACAAAAAGTGTAATGGAGATTTTATCGGGGTGTGATTTTGTCAGCGCTCCATGTATGTATGTTGTATACATATACATACCGTATTTGATATAAGACCCCATCTGATAGAAGACCACCCTCCATTATAAGATCACTTTTGAGGGGGGTTGAACAATAGAAGACCCGGGCCTTCTATTAGAATAAATATGGTATGTCTATTGAGGAATAAAGCGGACGCCGGTACTTCTTAATTGAGAGAGGATTACGGTAAAACGGGCGAAAAACATTCGTTGATTAAAGCCAAAAATATATTAAAATGAAGCACTCAGGAAAAAGAGATTTTGTGGAGATCTGATTCGAAAATGTTTACTCTTTCGTTCGTCACTTTGCAGGACGACATTTGAGTTTTATTGTGAACAACGAACACCCGCACAGCCGTCAATTTGTTTAATTATCGAAGGCACTTTTGAATTACTCATCATTCAGCAGCAGAGAGGCGGACTGCTGCTGAAGAGTTGTGCAGCAGTGAAGAGGCTGTCCAAAAGGACGGACGGACGACGGCCAATCCCATGGGGAAATATTTGTCACCGAAAATGAAATTGACAAATGGGACAGTCAAAAAAAGTGGACAAAAATGGCACTATTTGTGGCCCTTTTTTTTGAGATTAAGTAATTAACCTTTATGCTTCCTTTTTGAAATAATAAAAAAATTCTTCAAAGCAATTTATTTTATTTCATCGAAACAGACCGAGAGGACGGAGCACGATTCGTTCTCGACCAATTCGTTTTTACTGTCCGATTCGTTTTTTGTCTATATAATTACGTGTGAGTCCAGACAGTGAAAAGATAGACAGCCCTTATACTTATAACACGTAAAAAACGAATTGGCCCGAAACGAATCGTCTTTTTACCGACCGAGACGAGAACGAAGTTGGGACGAGTCTTAAACAGCGCTTTGAGAGTCGAGTCGAGAAAAGCCTCAATCACCGAATGAGAATTTCATTTTAATTTGTTATAAAATTATATTTGCTTTTCGTCTTCACAGTTCTTTACTCCCCTTTTTCGGAGAAGATACCTATTACCTACGCCTTTATTTGTTTTCTAATTAATGATTAAAGTGAGAAAATAAAAGGAAAATTATATTTATTTATCTTTTTGGCGAAAAAAATTACAGCATTTGACTTGAACAGGTAAAATGAATGTTAGTCATTGCGCAGAGCGAAAAAGAAAAAACAGAAGTAATAATAAATAATAATAAAAAAATGTTGTACAGCGGTAGAATGATCGAGAAAAAGAGAGGGAGGGGGGAGGAAGTGGAGGAGGAAATTGATGCCCGATTTGAATGATGACGGAAAGGCGATCGGCGAACCGCGCGATCGATCGGCGGAAAGTGCTGGACCGAGCCCAACCCAACCGCCATCATTTCCCATTCTGCCGATCATTTTTCTCGCCTAATGATCCTCCATTGTCAGCAGCCAAAAATACATGAGACAAACCAAACGGAATTTTGGAATGTATAAACACAAAGGACCGCAGCTAAAATAAACTGATCTAAGCCGATGTTTACATTGTCTCATCACCCCCAAGGGACATATCCCCATGATTGGGTCTGGGAGGTACCGGTGAACTTGGCGAGGGGAAGTCGCTGGAAAACATTTTTTGGCCTTAATACGGTGTTTGCATTTTTAAATAAATTTACCATGTTGAGAGGGAAGTGGGTTGTATGTATTACACGGACGATACCCTATACCCTATTCGTACTGGTTGGATTCGTACTTCCCCGATTCGTACTGTTGACGTGTTTAAGTGTAAGGACTGTCTAACCTCCGGTGTCTGCGCTCCCACGCAAAACAGTACGAATCGGGGCAGTACGAATCCGCCCAGTACGAATAGGGTTTTTACCGTATTACACCCCCCCCCCCCTCCCCTTGCTGGACTGGGTTCGTCTTTGTCACCTTTTGCTTCGCCACCATTTTTTTATTTGTATTTTAAGATTTATTTTTAAATCTTTCCTTACTTCTTTTCACTGATGGTCAAAGTTGTTTTTCATCACCCTCTTCTACGCCTTTTGTTTTGTGCAGCGCTTTTTTTCGTGCCCATAAACACACAACGATACGGTAGCCATGGCTACGGAAGTGGAACCTACGGTAAAAGCAATTGAATTTAATTCTTTAAATAATTGCAGCACACAAAACCATTTCCATGATAACCCTACATTTTAATCAATGGGTCACTTTAAAGGAACAAATTATTGGGGTAGCGGCTACAGTAACCCAAGATCACAGCCCAGCTACGGATACGGTGGACAACAGCAGAACAGATACCGTATAAATGAACAGAAGAACAGTGACGAAAATGGACAATTCGGGCGGCAAAATTGGTGGGCAGGAAGAGGCGAAGGAGCACAATGGGGACAGCAGAATCAACAGCAGGAGAACAACCACCAGCAGCAGTTTGGCGAGCAGTACCCATCAAAATGGCCAAAAATGCAAGGCCAAGGGCAACCCCCGCAGCAACAACCGCAACAATTCCCCTCCCCTCCTCCCCAACAAAAGGAAAACAATTGGAACAATGGCGCCGCTTCTTCAACCGCTCATCAAAACAACGGGAAATTGAACGTCGACCTTCCGCCGGGTGCTCCCGGCACGGCGGAGGCAGCGGTCTCTGATCCGTCGAGAAAATAATGGGAAAAATGACAAAACGAGTGCAAAATTCAATAAAATGGGAACATTTTTGTGCCTTTTCTCTCAGAAATTTCACCAAATAATATACGGCTACTTGTTGCTGATTGTTATTTTATGATATTTTGCCAATTTGGTCGTTTTTATTTGAACTTTCCCTTTGCATCATTTGAACCGGTGCTATGACGAAGCGACAAAAATATGGGTGTGGGGGTTTCGGGGATAGGGGTCGTTTCAGTACTACTGAAAGTTTTATTTCACACTGGCACTTTTTCTTTATTTTTTTGGCATTTTTTGTAAGCTGGCCAAAAATGATGCTGCAAATTAGTCATCGTATAAAAAACACTACCGATTGCATAGGTATTTATAGATTTTTCTCAATAGTCAAGTGACGAGAAACAAACTTTGGTTGGCACCAGGAATGACGCCATTGGGCTCAATTTTGAAAATCGGAAATTCCGCGCCCAAACTTTTTTTTTTTGGAAGCCCGATTTCTAACCTAGAAACAATCGGACAACACAACGGGCACCGTCTTAATTCTGAGGGCACGACCGAGAATTTCAGTACTGAAACGACCCCTACCCCCGAAACCCCTACACCTATACTTTTGTCGCTTCGGCTCACCACGATTTGAACCATAAATTTCGTTGTTTTATACACAAGGAAAATATTAGTTGGCTTTTTACTGTAACAAATTTTCTTTCCACAAATTCCATGCCAACATTTCTCACTATTTTTTTTTCTTATGTTTAATTTCGAATGTTTGTTGTTCTTTGGACATATTATAAGTGAGCTGCTACTTCTGCTGAACGCAGTTTTGTCCATTCAGCACACAAATTGCATGTTTTGTGCTGCTAACATTGCCCCCGGACGGGTCAAAGTGACCATAAGCCTATGGACCATAATTATTAATTGGGGAACATCACATAATGGGATTTGGGAGGGAGGGGGGGGGGAGGGGTGCCGAGGGCATGTGTTCGAATAGTCGAGAAAGACATTTTGCACTAAATTAAAGGAACAGTAACAGAGTACTCCCGACGAATGAATGAGTGTGAATTGTCCAAGATGCTCTCCCCGACCAGGCCAAATGTTACGAATTGCGGTGTAAAGTGTTTTGACTTGGCGCCCTTGAAAAGAAGCAGTGCGCGGCGCGTGACCTTCCCTCGCCCCCTGCGTCTCTCTGTGGCGAATAATCTCTCCCTATCCTTACCCCTTCTCCTCGTCCCCCCTCTCCCTCCTCCCGTATCTCTCATTGTCCTCGTCACTTCCCTCTCTCTACCCCTTCCCCTCCCCTATCCCCTCATCCCTCCTCCCTTTATTCCCCTCCCCCTCGTGCCACCTGTCGTCGCCCTTCGATGGCATTTCTGCTCACTTCCCAAATATATCTCCGTCCCATTCTTTCTTCCTTCTCATCCCGCGCAGTTGGAGCCGTTTACGAGCAAAGGGTGAAAGGCAATTGGGCGAGGAGGAGAGAATGAATGAGTGGGGGAGATAGAGGAGAGGGGGCGGGGGGGGAATGAGATCACATTTCATCGCCAACAGAGGATTAGCCGCCAATTTTGAAAGGCAATTTGGGGCAGGAGAGGGAATGAATGGGCCCATCATCCTCCTCCTGTTGGCACAACCCAAGCACCACCTCAGCGGCCATTAATCGCCCTAATTAAGTGCTGAAAGAGGGGGGGGGGGGAGGGGATGGATGCAACAGACGGGGCAATCGGTCGGTATTGCCGGGGGATAAAAAGGTGAAATGGGCCGGTGTGTGAAAAAGGGGGGGGAGAGGCTGAATTGAAGATGCCAGAATTCGGTGTTTTCCAAATGGGTGGCTTATCATTAAATTAATGATCAGTCACTTTTTCTCCTGTGTCCCTCTGCTGGCTGATCTCTTCTCCTCCGCCTTCTAATCGCTCAATTTGGAGAATGACCCCAACCCGTCGCCCCTCCCCCTCCCTTCCCGCTATCCTCCAATTTTGCTTCCTAATCCTCTAAAGTCTAAAAGTGTTCCCCGCAGTGATGGAGAGAGAAGCAGCAATTGTTGGAGTGGCACAATGGGCGGGGAGGGAGAGGAGGAGGGAGAAATGAAGTGTGAAGTGTTGGGCTTATAATATGCAAATATGCCAATGATGTCTTGAGAACAAAAAGCAAAAAACAAATAATATAACTAAATATTTGCATTTCTCTAATTATAAAAATAATGCCGAAAAAATTTTATGTCAGTGCGTTTTGGATTTCAAAAATTCAAAGGTCTTTTGAGGTTAGAAATTAAAGCCATAAACGTCAAAAAATGGCAATATTTGTTCGGGCGAATGTTGCAATGCCGAATTCTTTTACCGATGCCTAACACCTCTAAATTTTCAAAACCCTCCCTATTTTGCTTCCTCAAATAAATATAAATCCCCCCTCTCTGACTGTGATCCATTCGACCTTCCCCCCCCCCCCCCCATTTACAGTATCTCCCCTCCCTCCCTCCCCCCCCCCCCCCCCCCCCTTCGTTTTGTTATGCCCCTCAAAAGTTCTCCGTCCGTCCGTCTTCGGCCCCCTTCTGCTGCTTCTGCCGATGTGTCAATTGTGCTGCTCTTCCTCCCATTTCTTCTCATCCGTGCCCATTCCATTGACTTTTATTTATGTGTTTTATTGCGAACATCCGCAAAAATGCAAATTATGCGATATTTGAGGACGCATTTTGCTTTTTCGCTGGGATTTGATTTTCCCCCTATCTTTTGTCCATTTTGGGATTTTTCATTGTGAACAATGCGATGATTGGCAATGTGTTAATGGGGAATTTTCAAAATTGCTTATTATGTAAGAAAAGAGAATGGAATTTGGGGGGAGGGGAAGAAAGGGTGAGTTGATCCTCTCGTCCACCTTAGCCAAGATGTCGGTCATAATTTCTGGAGAATTTGGACCTCTTCCCATTCCCGTCCATGCGATAACAACCCCCTAATCTTATGGGGACAAACAATGCGACGAATGGAGGGCGGGGGAGGGCGAGGGGGGGGGGGGGAAGAGGAGACGGGATTAGCAAATGGGGGGGGGGGAGGGAATGGGCAATTGGATGATGGACTGACTGACTAAATTTGGGGGGGGGGGGACAAAAGGATTGACTTCCATTCATTTGACAGAACTGCGAAGGAAGAGGAGGACGAGAATTGGAAACACCCATCCAAACAAACTCAACAGAAATTGAAGAAGCTAATAATTTGATTAGTGTGTTATTTTTTGTTGGATGGGGGCAAGACGGAGGCAACGAAAAGGCGGAGGATGAAAGGGAAAAGTGTAATTGGGGTGCCGAAACCAACAATGATGTGTAATGGTAATTTTAATTGCCCACCGTAATTACTTCATTTTTAAAGGATCCAACCCCAAATTCACAAGCATTTTATTTTTTTTCATTCAATCCTTGCAATTTTTTTTGGTTCCCAAACATAAATCAACGCCGTTTATGGGCCAATGCCATCGCATTTCGCTAATAAATTGTCAATTCCCCCCCCCCCCCCCCCCCCCGCCTATTCTTTTCCAATTAGAAAAGCCAATCTCATCACTTTCTGCTTTTGTTTTGTTCCAACTGCGCATGAAAAGTCGACCAATCAGCGGCAGAAAATTTAGAGCAAAAAATGAGAAAAAACGCAAATAAAGTGGGGGGAGGGGAAAAAGCACTGAACCATTGGCCTTTTATATTGTGACTTGATCAAAACAAATTGAATTTTTATAAATTTTTTTTTTAATAAATTCGTTTAAAAAATGAAAATATTTCATTTCGACTTCGCATTGCTTAGTCATTCGTCTTTTTCTGCTATTAATCGTCCCTTCCAATGCTTCTCCTCTGATCACTCTCTCCAATGCCTTTTTTCTTTTCCTCTTTCCTTCCGCCATTTGTCTTTCTTTTACGGTTTGATGAAACTTGCGCTTCGTTGCGCTGCTGTTCATTTGTTGGCACTTGGAAATTTGCAGGGAAAAGTCCCGTCGGTAAACGTCCGAAAAGATCGATGCCCCCTTTAATAGTATAATAAAAAAATAATAAAGAACATATTTTTTAAATTTTTCTCGCCATTTTCATGTCGCAAATTGTTGGCCGATTTCATTGCCAAAAGGTGCTGAACAGCGAAAGCATTTTCCAAAATTTGATTGGATTTTTCCTGCATTAAAAATGCCCCGTTCTTTGCAAGCATTTGGGCTGTGAAAGGAACGAACGGCGGTGGAAGAACGGAATTGGCATCTGAAAAAAGCAAATTTGTGGTGAAAAATGCGGAGATGGCATCAGTGGATGATGGGCAAACCGGCGGAAGGAATTCGAGACGGAGGGACAGACAAAAGGCCAACACTGCCAACTGCACCGAATGTTGGGCATGGACCTGTGCCGGAGGATTGTGACGCATTCCGTTGGGCGGACGTTGAAGCAGTGCCGATCGCTTAAAGGCAATGCCAAAAAAGCACTTCGGCACCTTTGTGTTTTGCTACCGGCAGCAGCTGATTGGTCATCTGTCCTTTGCTGTGTTCCGTTTGTGCCCACCGTCGCCACCACCGTTTTTCCGTTTTGACCATTCCTTTTCACTGCCAACACTTCCAACAACAGTCGCTCATTATTTGCACGTAATTCGGCCATTTCTTTGTTCAATTGAAGGATCCTTATCAGAAAGGGATGAACTCATTGCGTCTTTTTTCTGTTGACCCACCAATTTTTTGCAAGTACAATTGTGTCAATTTTGCTCAATTTTCTCGCCCCCGCGCGTTCGCCATTCACCGCAAACGGAAAAGCCTTTCGCAAGTCGTCCAATGCGTCGTTCAAATCTTGAGAAAACCATCAATTGACCAAACAATTAGTACTCACTCAGTTCGTAATTTTCCGAATAGAGTCGGAATGACGCGGCCCAAATTGGGAGGTTCATCCCCCTCGCCCCCTCCCTCCCAATTCTCCTCTAGTGATCAATCCTGTGATCATTGCTTTGTGGTCACCAACGGTCCATCCCCTCTCTCTCACTTTCTCTCGATATCCCCACTTTTCTCTCATTCCCTCTTTCCCCTCTCTTTGTTTCCCTTACCATGCATTCTCTTCCTTTCTCGGCTGTTGATGTTTAATCTCAGGATGTTCTGGTCCTAAATGCATTTTCTCTATTTCAATCATTCCCCCTCCCCCCCCCTTCCCCTCCCTTTTCCATTCTCTCCCACTTACTTTTTCGCTCAGATTCTCTCTCCTTTTGCGACTTCTCTCCGACGATGAGCCAGAACAGCGTCTCTTGCGCACATACGGCTCGATCTTTTCGGCGGCCAATTGCGCAATGTTTCGCTAATTTACCAATTTTTCTCCAAAAAACCTCTGCTGAGAACAGTCTGTCCCACTACCGTATCCAATTCCCACTTTTTAGTTTCTCAACTTACCTTTCCTGCTGTTGTTCCCCCACCATTTTTTACTGCTTCGCCTCTTTCTGAACTGCTCACCGACGTGCTGCTGGCCGATGAGCCCGTGGCACGGGCCGATGGCAGCAATTGCTTTACGTCTGCCATTAATGTGAGGAAAATTTTTGTACAAATATTTTTGCAATCGGTCAAAATATGAGGCGCCAATTGGGAGAAACGAAAAGGGGGCGGAGAGGGAGGGGGGCGAGGGGGGCGAGGGGGGCGAGGGGGGCGAGGGGGGCGAGGGGGGGGGAGGGGGGGGGGGGTGTTGACTTTGTTGTGATGGGCGGACCATTAGCAGTCCCCGGCAGAAGGGGCAAATCCTTTCCAATCGCACGCCGAGTGGGCGGTCTATTGACGCAACGGCGAATAGCCAACCGAGGGGAGGAGCAAAAGGCGCAAAAACTGAATCCAAAATTTGATTCTTAATATGCCATGTCCGGTCCCCTGCTGTTGCCAGGAGATTCGATGGCAATTATATCCCCAAAAATGGCGTCGGAATGATTTTTAGTTCGTTACTGTACTTATACTTTTTTAGCGACTCGACTGTACACAGAAAATGGCGTTGTGTTTACATACTGTAACAGAAGTGGACGGATACTTAATGTATTTTCTTGGTTTACACTCATCAAAGTTTGAATTGGCCTCAAATTGGCCTACTTGTCATGTACTGCTCTAATTTCACGCGTGGAGTTGAAGTAGTACAACTACGGAGAGTTCAATAAAGCCAAATTCAACGAACTCGAATTTTGTGACCTCATTTGGTTTTTCACTTTTTTGTTATTGTTCGATTGATTTTTATGGAGCAAAAATTGAAGACTCGAACCTGATCAACTGCGAACAGCACATCATTCTGCTGATGACTGATGAAATGTTATGTTTTTCAACAAGCAAATTTCGACAATTTATCCGAGTCAAACGAACAAAAAGTTCACTCATATACAAAAATCTGCTGTTATCCCGCCCCTCCTCAAGTCATTTCTTATTTATCCGCAAATGAATCTTCCTTTTGATTATTAAATTATAATATTTATTTATTTTTTGCTTTGTTCATCATTTGCCTTTAGTCCCTCTCCGTCTCATTCCCTTTCAAATGCCCGTGGGGAAAACGGACGTGGCCATCTCCCCGGGGCGGGGGGGGGGGGCACTATCTTTGGAGAATGAGACGGGAATGAGGGGCGAGGGGGGGGGGTGAGTAAACCAATAAATCTGGCAACGAGAAGGGCAGCTTTGCCGGGGGATGGGTAAACTGCCAATGAGCCGTCTCAAATGGGTGAGAAGTGAATGATAGGACAGGGTCAGCATCGCACCACCAAAATGCCGACCGACCGACTTAATTCCCCCCGTGCCGTTCCATCGCTCACTTTTCTTTCCTTTTACCCTTTCCGTCTCCAAAATGCTTCTTCTTTTCCTCGGTGCTTTCCCTTCCCATCATTTCGTCTTTTTTGGCTTTACGAACGAATGAATTTCAAAAAGGAAATGCCACCGGGTGAATGAACGAACGAATGAGTCATATTAAATTTCGCTAAATTATTCTGTTCACTTAAAAGAGAAAACAATGGACAGAAGAAGAAAAATGAAATGAACACAATGCCAAGACGGACGAACTGACGGACGGTGCCGGCGGATTCGCTGCACGTCCGTCCCTTCGTTTGTTTCCCACCGTTCGTTCTGTGCTTTGTCCTTACAAATGGCCCATGAAAGCGGAGGGCCATTCCGTCGCCGGAGTGAATTTCCCGGGTTTTTTTTTTATTTGTCAAAAGTGATAAAAATGGCCCTTAACTGCCGCCATTTTGCCAATAATTGCCTTCTTTCTCCCTTGCCACGCCTCACTTTTCGCTTTTATCCCTTCAACGAGTGTTGGAATTTTTAAATGATAAAATTAATATTTTTTTCTATTTTTCTTAATTCATCTTTTATAATTCCCCCCCCCCCACTCATTTTATTTATTTTTTTATTTTAATTAAAGAATTTCCCACCCGTCGCCTCTCCTCCCTCCGTCCCATTCGCTTAATATTTATCTGCTTTTTAAAAATGCAAATTTAATAAATTTTAAATTTTTTATACATGTCTAAGCCCATTCCACTCAATTCTCTATTTTATTTGTCAAAATGAATGAATTAAATGGCGAAAAAGCATCTTATAAATTCGACATATTTTTGCCAAGAGAATTTCCCTCGTCTTTTGCTCATCGCTTTTTTTTGGGGAGGGGGCGGGGGAATTAAAGAGGAGAAAAAATCATTTCTTTTTAAAAAAAATTTTTGAATTTTTCATATTTTTATAATGGCAAATTGCATTGAAAATAAAAAGAAACTCAAAGTGAATTCCGTTAAAGAGTTTCAAACATTCAATTCACTGAAATGGAACTGTTGAGCCGCGCGGAGCTTTTGTCAGAAATTGTGCGAAGGGATGAACTTATTGTACAATTACAAGAAGAGTTGAACATATTGCGAAGGAGCGAAATGGGGGGAGAATGGCAGCAGCAACGAAATGGAGGAGAAGGACATGGAGCAGAACATGGAGAAAGACATGACGAACAGCAGCAGACGGACAACGACTGCGAGCAGTTCACGGAGCAGAACCCACGACAGATTGGCCAACGACAAGTGTTCCCTTACTGTGACGATTTCACACACACCCGAAAAATTGCCGTATCAGCAGAAAGCGGACAGCACCAACAAACCCAGCAGCAGGGACAAAAGCAGGGCGGCAAGGAAAAAGCCAAAGATAAAAGGTCGACATTTGGGGATTGAATTTATGGCATCAAATTGACATTTGTTGTTCATTTGGTTTTGTTTTTGTTGTGCCATTCAGAACCTTGGAAACCATTCGAACGGCAATTCTTTCAAATGAATTTCTTCGCCAATTGGAAAAGGACGAAATTGGGCAAATGATCGAACGAATGCGTCCCGTCCAAATGGAGGAGGGCACTCAAATCGTACGGCAAGGGGAGCTGAGCAGCGAATTGTTCGTTCTCGAGGGTGAATAATCACTCCCGAATGGTCATCAGCAGTCATACGATGATTTGACAGGGGGCCGAGTGCAAGTGACCAAAGACCGCCGCTTCATTCGCATTATGGAAGGCCCTTGTGTGTTTGGCGAGTTGGCCATACTGTACCATTGTGAACGGACCGCTACAGTAGTTGGTGAGTCGGGCAGTGGGTACGGTTGATCAGCAGTAAAATAAGAGATTTTAAATTTGACAGCGCTTAGCCATTGCCGCCTTTGGGTTCTTCACCGAGCGGATTTTCACATGGTAATGGTACATAATGCCAAATCGCGTCAGGAACAGAACCTCAGCCATTTAAAAAAGTGGGGGAGAAGCTTCGATGAATTAGAGAAGTACAGCCACACGTTCAGTTGCCGACAGCTGAATGCCCTTCTCGGAGAGGACCAAATTCAAGCGATTCATGCATTGGCAGGCCAAGTGCGCGAGGAGTTTTGGCAATTTCGGACGGAGGTCGAACAAACGCAAATTTGGGGAAGGATTTATGTGATCATCAGCGGAAGAGTGAGTGTTTTTGCCAGAATTAATTTATATATATATACAAGTTGTTAATTGTTCATCTCCCCCGCCTTCCCCGCCCCAAAGATTACTGTCCGACGTCGTCCCGACAATGACTCACCCCCCGAACTTAGCGTGCTCACTGTTGGCGATGCCATTGGTCTTGATCGTCTGATTTATGCGAATGGAAATGGCAAAACTGACACGTAAGCATCAGCAGGGGGTGGGACGCAACTGCGACGCGCCCCCGCGGGATTTTTTGGTTCGCGTCCCACCTCCGGTAAGTATTCGGAATAGTCAGGCGAACAAGTCGATAACCAACAATAGCCTTAAATCAAAAAAAGGGATGTTGAGACCGAATAGTCTCGCGAGCCCAATTTTCTGTCCCAAAATCTGTCGGTTCCGTCCCACGGTCTCCGATTTGAATGTGTCTTTTTATCAGTGCTGTTCGGGACCAAGAATTTTTCGGGACTCGGGACCGGGACCGGGACTAGACACCGGGACTCGGGACCATTTCGGGACCGGGACCGGGACTTCGTAAGCCAGTTTTTGGGGGTGTGTTTTTGAAAAATTTTGAAGAAAAAAATTTTGTCATGTGAATAATAATTTATGTTCTCATTCTTCGTCATCAAAATTATGATGCAAAAAAAGTTGCATTTTAGCATGTTCCTTTGAAAGCAATGATCTTTTAGGCGAATAGATTTCTCCCAACGTCGAATACTTTCATCACTAACATTACGCTTTCAACTGTTTCTTCGTCCTCAGAATTGTTGCTTGAATTTTCGTTTTGAGTACTTAAAATTCCAGATCCTTCCATTTAATCTTAATTTATTTTGTATTTTTCACAAGGGTGAGGCGGCGGTGCCGATAGGCGCCGCCGGGGAAATTTTGAAAATTGGAGTGTATTTTGGTAAGAGATTTTGCACCAAAAAAGCCCGATTTTTGAGATTTTCGAATAAATTTTGAGAAAAGCTACACGAATGGAGGTCAGGTGGAGTCGAGAGGTGCCACCGGAAGAAAATTTTTGAAAATTAGATGTGATTTATTAACAGATTTTGGTCAAAAATAAGTGTAATTTTGACTTTTTTTACCCGCATGGTAAATTTCCCATTTCCAAGTACAGTCTTGGAAATAAGTACGCTTCAAATTTTCAAAGCATGATGGCCCAAATCCAAGTACGTACTTTGAATGCAAGTACATATGGCAACCCTGATTTAGCATAATTAGAATAATATCATCAAACATAAAATTTGAAGAATTCTTGTCGGTGATTTTTATTTCAAAAGATAATCCAGTACTGAAAATTTTCTTCATTTCCTTAACACTTTCTGGTATAAGTCAATCTTTAGGGGTGTAAAAAAGTCCCGAAAACCGGGACTAAAACACCGGGACTCGGGACCGGGACCAAAAAAAACCGGGAAAATCCCGGTTTTCGGGACCGGGACTCCCGAACATCACTGCTTTTTATTCGGCAGCAGCTGTCATTTGCTGATGGACTTTGTCCCCTCCGCCCCGTCCATTTTCTGTACTTTGTTTCTCCTCCAAAAACATTTCTTTTAATTCCCCCCCCCCCCCCGCCGTCTCTTTTTCTTCTCTCTTTTTCTTTCATTCGACTGATCACATTTTTCCTTTTCTTCAGCAAATATTATTATCGACAATCATTACTAAATAAAATCACAACTTTTATTTGTAATTGCTCTTTGCATTATTTTGGTGTTTTTTCTGGTCATTCCCCCGAGCGATGACTTTTTTTGAACATTGGCAAAGTGGCGGCTGAAATGACAGCAGCAGCCTAATTTCGCCTCCCAATTTCTTATGACCAAATCATTCAATTGACTTTTTCTCTCTCCCTCTATCCGTTCTCCTCTCTCTCTCTCCCACTTCTTTTTCCCTCTCTTCGTCTCTCTCGCTCTGTCGCTCTCTTTCTCTCTCTCCCTCTTTCCCTCTTTCTCTCCGTCTCTTTCTCTCTCTCCCTCTCTCGGTTTCGCCCTCTCTCTCTCTCCGTCTCTTCCTCTCTCGGTCTCTCCCTCTCTCTCTCTCCCCCTCTTTCTCTCCCTCTCTCTCCCCCTCTCTCTCCTCTCTCTCCCCCTCTCTCTTCCACCTCTCTCTCCCTCTACCCGTTCTCCCCCTCTCTCTTCCTCTCTCGGTCTCTCCCTCTATCCGTTCTCCCCCTCTCTCTCCCCCTCTCTCCCCTTCTCTCCCCCTCTCTCTCCCCCTCTCTCCCCCACCTCTCTCTCCCTCTATCCGTTCTCCCCCCCTCTCTCTCTCTCCCCCTCTATCCGTTCTCCCCCTCTCTCTCCCCCTCTCTCCCCCTCTCTCTTCCACCTCTCTCTCCCTCTACCCGTTCTCCCCCTCTCTCTTCCTCTCTCGGTCTCTCCCTCTATCCGTTCTCCCCCCTCTCTCTCCCCCTCTCTCCCCCTCTCTCTCCCCCTCTCTCCCCCTCTCTCTCCCACCTCTCTCTCCCTCTATCCGTTCTCCCCCTCTCTCTCTCTCTCTCCCTCTATCCGTTCTCCCCCTCTCTCCCCCTATCTCTCCTCTCTCTCTGTGTTGGCTAATATTGCCACATCTTTCATACTTTTTGGCTTTTCTTTCTTTTGGCTTTTCCTTCTCCTCTGCACATTCATCACATGGCTTCTTCAGCAGTTGACAATTGTGATGCTTTTCGTCAGTCATAAGAAAAGGATGGGAGGGATTCCCAATCGATCGTCGGCTGATTATTTGATTGATCCCATCCATCACAGAACTCACCGATCACTTATTAAACTTAAACATTCTTCCTCATGTTCTTACTTTCTTCACGTGAGCATTAAAAGCAGGAAGAATGACTTATGAAGGCTTTTTCTCATTTTTTGAGAGGCCGGCCGATGAAACTAAATTCTTCAAATAGGATTATTGGATTTTTTTTTTTTTTTTTTTTTTTCGAAATTGGCCATTTTTGGGAAGATCCGTTAATGATCAAAAATTTCTTTTTTTTTTCTTTGCGCTTTCCCTGCCATTGTTCTGCCCTTATGCCTTTGTTTGTTCCCGCCTTTTGTCATCATTCCCAATGCTTTGTCTGTCTGTCTGTCTGTCTGTTCGGTATCACTTCCTTTTCCCTTTTTTATCCTCCCCCTCCCCTCCCTTCCATCAGTTGACGTTCTTCCGCCGGACCTATCGATTGCGCTTTTCCTCTCTGTCCCTCGCATTTATTTCCTTCCTCTTTTCGGGCTTAAATTAATCACAGCACCAATTAGCATTTCCTCGCAATTTACGTTCTCTTTGTAAAAAATTTTATTGCTCCCTCCTTTTGGGAACCACCCAATTCGGCGCGGAACAGTTCGTCGCCGGCGCCATAACATTTTTCTTTATAAATAAAAAAATAAATTTGGTATGGTTCGAAAGAGCTTTATGTATGTGCTCTAATAGCCTGTTAAATTGCCAAAAAAAGCGATACAATACAAAAAGTTATAGTATAATTTTTCTGGCTGTTTTGGCCATAATTTTTGGGGAACCGCCGAAGTCGGCACGGACAACTGGGCGGGCTCAACTCGGCGTCGCCCTTTGTTAAACGGATTTCTCGGTGCCACATTTTATTTCTATGTACTTTGGTCTTCCAAAAACCGACAACTTGGAAAAATATTACAAGTGCCAGAGTCAAAACATTAACCAATATATATTGGTACGGGCTGTGAAGGCAGTTCCATATATTCAACGGCAGGCCATTTGACTCATCACATGGTTTTTTGTGCTTCGACACGACCCTTTTGGCATATTAAAATGGGCGGCGACGAAAAATCCGGCGCATAATTGTCCCGGTTCCTCCTTTTGTGTTGTGGTCAGTTAGTCATCTCTCTCTTTGCTAATTCACCTATTTATTGTCCCCCCGGCGGCTTAGTTTTGATTCTTCCCCCCCCCCCCCTTTTTTCGCGTTTGTTCTTCCATTGGACTTTGTTCCTCTCCCCTCCCCTCTGCCTTATATAATCTCCGCCTTTTCCGTTCGGTGCATTTTGGGTGCTTCCCTCCCCTTCCCCCACAGCGACCATTCACTTCCCTCCCCCCCCCCCCCCTCCGTTCGCTCCTCTCTCTCTCCTTCCGTCCATTTTGCCCTTCGTCTGTCCACCAACAAATGCCTTGTCCTTCAGCGTTTTTACTTCCAACCCAATGGGTGTCGTGCTTGTTCGGCTCGCCTTTGTGCTCCTCCTCTCCTTCTCTCTCTTTCTCTCCCCCCGGCATTTCCGTCTGTCATTGTTCCAAAGGACAGACAATTGATTTGTCTCCTCACATTTAATCAAGCAAAATCCTTTTTGCGGCTCCGCTCATTAAAAGAGACGTCATTCCATCCATTTTTTTTGTCTCTTCTGTGTCTCTTCACAAACCTAGTCAATGTCATTCATTACTCCTAATTAGTAATAATTACACTCATTTTTACAAAGCAATAAATGTGATCATCACAAGCAAATCAATCGCACTTCCACGGGTTTATATTATAATGGACGATTGAATAGAGAAGGGCGAGAAAGAGGAGGGAGTGGATTGGAGAAAAAGAGTAGACTGAGAAAGAAAGGGTGAGATAGAAAGAAACAGATGAGAAATCATTGGAAAGCAAGGGAAAGAAAGAGAGGAGACAAGGGGTACAGAGAAAGATGCAAAAGAGTGAATGAGAAAGAAAGAGAGAGAGAGAGGGGAAGTAAGAGAAATGAGATAGATTGTAAATTGCAAAAAGTATTTATTTTATTGCATTCTCTGCAAATGATCGGCTGACTGTCCGTCCCCGCCGGCCAATTATTTTACAAATTCATTCATTCGTTCGTTTTCTTTTTTGATGGGCGGAAGGGGGGGGGAAGTGGGGCAATCGAGTGAAAACAATGCGTAAAAATGTATTTGCCGAATGGAATTTTTCAGGAGTGACTTTAGAGAGGATTAAAATAAGGAAATTATTGAACGCTCAATTGGCCAAGGTCATCGCAATGCTAACAAATGAATAAATAAAGCGTCGATCCGGCCACTCCCCCCCCCCCTCTCTCCTCTCTCCCCTCCCCCCCCCCTCTCTCCTCTCTCCCCTCCCCCCCCCTCTCTCCTCTCTCCCCTCCCCCCCCCCCCTCCTCCCCCTGTCCCTTCGTCATCCCCCCCCTCTCTCCTCTCTCCCCTCCCCCCCCCCCTCCTCCCCCTGTCCCTTCGTCATCCCCCCCCTCTCTCCTCTCTCCCCTCCCCCCCCCCTCTCCTCCCCTTGTCCCTTCGTCATCCCCGCCCGCCCTCTCTGTTCTGCCATATCTCATCGACCGACCTTCTCCCCATTTCCTTCTCACTCACTCAGCTTATTCACGTGAATTTCCCGTTATCCCTCTCCCACCCTCAGCCCCCGCAGCGTCTGTCTCTCCGCTTTTACCCTTTCGTCCTTCGACCAGCCCCACTAGCAACAGCAGCAACAGAGGCAGTCTATCCGCCGGCCATTCCGCCAAAAATATCGCTTTTCCCATAGCTTTTCCTCTCTGCTGTTGTTCCTCCTCTTCCCTATTCAATTTCCCCGCCTGTCCTTTTTCTTTCTCTTCTTTTTGTCCGTCTGAATGGGAAAGTGTTTTTTTTTGTGCCGTGCGCTCGTCTCGTCCTTTCCCTTAAAAAGCTTCGTCCAATGCTGAAAGAAGCAGTCATTCCGACCCGAATTGCCATGTCCGTTAAAAAATCCAAATAAAGGGAAGAATTGGCGAATTTAAAGAAGCATTTGTTCAGCGGTGGAGAGGGGAAAAAGGGAGAGCAAAAGGGGAGGTGAGGGGGAGAGGGGAAAAGGGGAGAGGAAAAGGGGAGGGGAAAAGGGGAGGGGACAATGTCTGAGTCTGTCTGTCTGTCTGTTCATTCACTTTCCATTCGCTTTCCCCTCACTCATTATATCGTTTTGTTTCTTTCACTTATTAAAGTACTTTGATCGACTCGTTTTTTATAAACCATCACCCATCACTCCTATCCATCCGTTTCCAACTTCTTCCCGTCGTCTGTTCGTTCTCTCTCTCTCTCTTTCTTTCTCTCTCTGTTACGCCCCCCCCCCCTCTCCTCCCACTAATACTTAAGTCATTACTAATTACCCCTCCCTAATTACGTCATCTCCCCCTCCCCTCGCCCCATTTTCCTATAACAAACATTCCTCCTATCTTTTACATATTACCTATTTTTGTTATCAGTTTTTTTTTTTGCTGTTTTCTTCTCCTTTTGCCTATCCTTCCTTATCATTTTGCTTTTCTTTCTTCTGCAATTCCGTCATTTTAGGCTCTCTTTCCTCCGTTAATAATCAAATGACCAATAATTACTGAATGAATTGCATGGAAATGGACGGATTTGTCCCTTTTTTACGGTTTCTGTGGCGAAGAGACGGCGGGGGAAGGGGGGAGGGAACAAATAAACAAAATAATACACACACAGTAAACAAAAAGTGTGGTGAATGTAGTCCGTTATTAAGCACAACAACAGAGAGGCTTTTTGTCATATTTTAAGCTTTCTATAAAATGGGCCGCCCAATGTTTTTTTTTGCCAAAAAGGGAAAATGCGAAACTTTTATTCGAATTGTTACATAAATATTTGATAAATTAAAAGAGGATCTGTTTAGAATTTGCTTCCTCATTCCGTCCTCCCATATTTACCGCTTTCCCCTTACTTATTCCCACCCGTATCACTTTTCCGTCATTTTGTGCCGTATCTTCTTCCCTTTTCTCCCCTCACTTCTCTTCCTCTTCCCTTTTTCTCTCCTTTTTCTTCTCTATTTTTCTTCCCTTTTCTCCCCTCACTTTTCTTCCTCTTCCCATTTCCTCTCCTTTTTCCCATCCTTTTCCTCTCTCTCTTCTCTCGCCCCACTTATTTCCTTCTTTACCTCTCACTCACTCTCATCTTCTAATTTTGCTCTTCAGTTCCTTATTACTCACTCACCATTCTCCGCCTTTTTCCTCCGATTGCCATTATTTTGTCGATTCGGTGGAGGGCTGCACCTTACTGGCAATGCTCGCTGAGCAAGTCGCGGCCAAACTCCCTCAGTCATTGTGCCATTCTCACTTCCTTCACTCGCTGAAGCTGGAACACCATCAGGCAAATTGGGACGGGCAGAGCAGAAAAAGGGGCAGAAGAAGCCGAGGGAATGGCATAAACAAAGGGACAAAAAAAAAACTCGGCAAATTGTCGCCATATTCAGGGCGAACACCCGGACCCGCATCTGCAGCAGTCCAGCAGCAGTTCTTCGTTGACGGACGAAAATGCGAACGACACGACGGGAAGAAGGCCAAACTTTGAGGGGGAGGAAGGAAAAGACGAGACAACAACGGAAAACGAATGGTGAGCTAATTGGGGGTGGGGCGGGGGTCATTAAATATGCTAATTGTTTGGATGGGAAAGCGATTGAGTTAATGAGCTTAGGACAGCAATTTCATTGGGAAAGGCACCTTTAGGCAAAGAATTCAAAAGAATTGGCTTAAATTTCATTCAACGAAAAAATATTTAATTTAAAAATAAATAAAAAGGATGCGTTTTACTGTATCTAATGGACAACACTTTAAAAACGGTCTTAAAAATGTCGCGCAATAAATGCCATTGCCATTTTATTCGCTCCCATTAGGTGATGCCAATTTAGTCCACCATGTTCTTTTCTCCGCTTTTTATATGTTAAGAAAGACAGAATGCCATACTAACACTTTTAGCTTTCAAATTGGCATTTTTCCATATCATTTCATCCATTAATAATCCATTTATTTCACTTCGAATTTTGCTTTGGTGAGACTCTGTTAAGCTGAGCTTATCGTTCTTTGTCTTTGACCATCTGATCAGCCATTGCCTTACAATTCCCTTAATGTGACCTTCTGAATTGTGCATGTCCTCTTCTAATCGGCCATTCTGAATTGTCCATGTCCTATTCCGACCTTTCTTCTCTTTGTCCGTCCACCATTCCCTCCCCCTCCCCCCACCGATCAATGTTTGTCTCTCCCTTTTCTCTTTCACCGTCTGTCCATTTCTTTGCTGTGCCCACTTCCTTATCAGTCCGCCCATCTCCGTCATCAGATCATCTCCAATCATCATCACTGCCCCATGGTATGTCTTCTCCAGAGCAGCAAACACCAGTTTTGGCCTATCAATCGCAGTCGCCAATACCGCTTTATAATGTGTCTATATTAACTTTGTTAGTTTTCTCATTTATCCCCCCCCCCTTCCGAAAATCGGTGCAATTGCCATCATAAGGCAGGAAGAAGTTCGCTATATCAAAAAAAAAGGAAGAATAAAGCATGAGTTTCAGAAACAGCAATGCGTTTCTGGTTTCTTCCTTAGTATTAAGTCATGTACCTTTTATTCCTCAACGATTTTTCAATTTCTAGTAATATTTATTCCCCCCCCCCCTCATTTTCCCTTAATTTTGTAATGGAAGAAATTTCTATCGCGTATTACGACGTCCGTCTGAGAATGAATGGTCCAAATGATTGCGCAAATGACTTTAAAAGAGAAGGGAACATTTTTTCGTCACTTCGCCCGATTTTATGATGGATGGAGTGGGGCATTTTGGACTCGAAAAAGAAGAAAAAATTGAAACAAAAAAGGGGCTGCTGCTGTTAGTCGGCAAACTGCGCGCCCATTTTGGCCTTCCCTCGGCTTGACCCTCTTTTAGATGCGCAATCCGCTTTTTCTTTCTCTCCCATCCAATCTCCTCCCATTCATTTGTCTGTTCCTCCTTTGCCCCCCCCCCATTGTCTAATCCCCCCGCCCAATCTCCACAAATTACCTTTGTCCCGACCAGCAATTCCCGCCGAATGGGCGCAGAGAAATACTCGAATACATAGGAGCAAAACGGACACCCGCGCAAAGGGCCAATCGGAGAATGGAAATAGGCCAAACAAATTGCAAAGTGGGCGTATGGGAGAAAAGTGAAATGGGCGAATGAATTTCTGTAACACATTCATTGCCATTTCCTTGCACAATTTCTCCACCCATCCTCTATTTCTCCTGTACATTTTTGCATTTATTCCATTCATAAGCAATGAAATTGAAAAATATTGTCCATTTAACAATTTAATTCCCTCTCATTTTGTGCCAATATCTTTCACTCTTCCCTTTTTGCCAAAATGTTCGGTTGTTTCGGCGGGGGTCGTCCCCTTTCCCCGTCACTTTCCCAACAACGAAATGGCGGCGATGGTTCCGTAAATTTTGTGCGCGTAAATTTTTTGCATAATTTTATGCTTCGGTTGCTGAAAATATTAGAGAAGGAAAGGAATCGGAAGAATGGCCAAAGAAGGAACAAATCCATGGGCGAAATAATGAGGAAAAGGAGGTGTTCAGCTGAGGGGGTTTTGAGGGATTGACCACAAAAAAAGGGGGGGGGGGGGAAAGAGCCAAAATTAGAGAATGTGTGATGTTTGATTGGCTAAATAGTTAAGTCAAAATTTTGGGACAGGAGGCATCATGTGGCTGATCATCAGCAAATTGTGCCCTATTCGTAATTATCGTTTGTCTCAACATTAAAAATAATTCCAGTACTGGAGCAAAAGAAACTGCGGAGTTTAATCACTTGGAATTGGGCGATCTGAAGACAGTCTCCACACTTGGAGTTGGAGGATTCGGACGGGTCAACCTGGTCAAACACATCGACACTGATCGGGTGTATGCGTTGAAGGTGCTCAACAAACGCCATGTCAAGGAAATGAACCAGGTGGACAAAGGGGGAATGGGGAGGGAAACGCTTTTGGCAATTAGCAGAATGAAAAGTCGGCCCCTTTGATTTTGGCTCCCCCTCTCATTTTGTTTTTCATCGTCCATTTGTTTCCTCAGGTCGAACATGTGCTCAACGAACGAAGCATTTTGTTGAGTTGCCATTGCGCTTTCATTGTCCGTCTGCACAAAACCTTCCGCGACTCAGAAAGGCTTTACATGCTAATGGAATATTGTCCCGGCGGCGAAGTGTGGACAATGCTGAGGAATTGGGGCCGATTCGACGAATCCACCGCCCGCTTTTACTGTGCCGCTGCGTTGGAAGCGTTTGACTACCTGCACCGGCGAATGATCATCTACAGGGACTTGAAGCCGGAGAACATGCTACTGGACATTGACGGGAATCCGAAATTGGTCGACTTCGGATTCGCCAAGAGATTGCCGTCGGAGGGTTCCCGGGCGTGGACATTCTGTGGCACAGCGGTGAGACACTTGGCCAAAAAGCGTATGCCTACCGGCAGGGACGCGCCGTGATGGCTCTAGAACGATTGGCCTACTCAGCAAAAAATCGAGGATTGGCCTAATCGACACAATTTGCATTAAAAAATTGAATCTAAATAGAAAATTTTGAAGAACTAAGCCAATCCGATTTCCTGCAGAATAAGCCAATTGTCGGGCAACGGCCATAATTCTTGGTCACCGTGAAATATGCGTTTTTCAATCACGATTCACGGCGGCACTTCACGGGTCGACCCTGATTTTGGAATTGAAGGGATAAAAACTTTACTTGGTATAAGCGACGGACAGCAAAAAAGGGATACATATTCTTATGAATCATTACGGTGCATCTCCCTACTTTTCACCCAGCTCTTGACATTTGCGGCCTAATACTTCGATTCTTTCGGAGAAAATCTCAGCAAAATTGCTGAAATTTTAATTAAAAAACATGTTTTTTGAGACTTTCTCCGTAAAAAACTTAGGAATTTTTCTGAGAGATTTTCAGGTCGGGTGCAAATTTCGGGACTTCCTTTTCACTGTGTTACAACAAGATTTGTTTGTTTAGGAATATGTGGCGCCCGAAGTGATTCTGAACAAAGGGCAGGACAGTGCGGTTGACCTTTGGTCCCTTGGCATTTTCATGTTCGAACTTCTCTCCGGCAGTCCGCCCTTCGCTTCCACTGACCCAATGCACACGTAAACACATCCCACCTTCGTCCAATTATTTGTTCCATGGTAAAATTGTTTGCCTTTTTAAGGTACAACGCGATTCTAAGGGGCGTCCAATTGTTGGCATGGCCTCGCTACATGGGAGACAATGCTCGCAATTTGATCTGCAAATTCTGCCGACGCGACCCCACTCAACGGTTGGGCTATGGACGGATAGAGGACGCCAGACAAGACATTTGGTGAGTGGAAGAAGCGCCATAAATTAACAAACAAAAAATTGAGAATGTTCGTCATATTCGAATGGCATGACTAATCTCCCATTTTCACAGGTTCAAAAGCTTTGACTTCGCCTCTTTCCGCAATCGCACAATGCGTCCGCCCATCAGACCGAAGGTAAAAAATGCCTGAGCACCGATCGCAGTCGGTTCTTTTTGTGATTTCGTCTTTTTTAAGGTTCGAAGTTTGACGGACACACAAAACTTCGACCGATATCCATCGACTGACAATTTCGCCTGTGGTTCTGACGAAAGCGGATGGGACGGCGATTTTTAATTAGCCTTCTGTGAAGGCGTTCATTCTTTCTTGCTGTATGTAAAATAGAGCATCTTTCATTTCATTTTTACTTTACTCTCACATCAACTTCTTAACTTTTTTTTTATTGTGGAGATAAAGATATTGGCATTTGATTAGCGAAAACGAAGAGGGAAGGCAAGTCTTAACACAGTTCAGATCAGCATGAAAGAGTGGTCCCATCGGGGTCGGTTCGCCGCGGCCAGTTCGCCGCCAGACTCGTTTAGGACTGTAACTTTTTTTTCTTTGCGAACCAATTTTTACAAATTCGTTATCATTTGAAAGCTTTAAGTGTTTAGAAGGTATGACTAAGTTATTTCTAAGCGGTTGACTAACTCTTAAAAAAGTTACAGCTTGAAGAACGCTAAAAAGTCAGAATTTTGGTGTATTTTAGTTCATAACTTTTTTATAGGTAAGTAATTAATAGAGATTCTAAGGGGCTTTCGAAAGACACAAGTTTAAAGAATTTGTTTGCCTAAGAAAAAAGTTATGGCGTCCGAAAGTAGGCTGGCGGCGAACCGTCCGCGGCGAACCGGTCGGTTCCCTCTCATCGGATCAGTGTTGTTATCTTTGATCAACACCAAAAACTACGCTAATGTTGATTTTTTTAGATTTTTCCGTGCCCAAACAAATAAGTTACCTATTCGTATTCCAACTTTTGGCGCTATAATTTTGGAAAAGCAATTCAGCTCGTTTAGGCCAGGGAAAGTATGATAAATAAGATTTCAGAAAAAAGCCTTTTTAGTCCAAAAAAATAAAATGAAAAAAAAAGATTTAAAATATAGCAAAAAAGGGGTTTTTTAATGGTTTTCCTGGCGCACAGAAAATTCTAATTGAGTTTTTACACTGGTGGAAAAAAGTCTATGAATAAACGGTGATTGATCATTAGGGCTAGGATTTTTAATGGCGAAAAAGTCCAAAATAAGGTCGAAAAAATTCCAAATTAAAGGGTGTAATTTTTTAAATTGCTGTTTTTTATATGAAAATAATTTCAAATTAAGGCAAGCAATTTTATTCATTGATTGCAGTTACAAATGAGGTACATTTCAAAATTTTCGGGCAAATCCTTTTCAATATTTTAATAAAAATTTTTGTTATAAAAAAAATTTTATTTTGACAAATTTTTTTGGGTTTTAAAGCCGCAGAAAAAATAAGTAAAAACTTATAAATCCCAGCCCTACTGATCTAATAGAAGAGTATCTATGAACATCAGCCATTAATCAATCCAATTGTCATTCTAAACTAAATTTTTCCTCTAATCGTTTTAAATATCGGGGCGCAAATGTAGCAGCGCAAGTTTTGGGGCGCAAATGTAGAGGCGAAAATGTAGGGCGCAAATGATGCATAACCGAAATGCAATTTTTGTATCTACGTTTATAAATCGATAATTAAATGAAGCATCGGAAATTGTTTATGATTCACCGCTTCAAAAATAATCCCGGCATTTTTATAAGCATGAATGACGAAACAAATGTATTTTGAAATCCTTTTTCCTCAACAAACGATAACAACAAAAATGGTGAAAAATTCACCGTAAAACGGTCACACAATTTGACTGATCTTCATCTCTTTTTCTGCTCTTCTTTTCACGCGTGTCCGTACTGCTGGAGGATTTTGTCGAAAGACGCCGTTTTTGTTTTTGCATTTTCCACTGCCTTCCTCTTCAGCTTCAGCTGCGCCTTTTTCTTCTCATGGAAAGCAGCGCCTCTGACCTTTCGCTTTGTCTCCAATTTCTCCACCACGCCCTGATATTGCCAGCCCACTTCATGCGCGAGACGACCCACTGATATTAAAGAAAATTCAATATGGAGAGAAAACGCATTTTTATGTGTTCGTTACGGCCCCAATTTTTTTTATTTCGCAATATTAAATTTAAAATCGAATAACAAAAGTTAGTCCTCACAAGGCATTGCAAAATACTGTTACAGAAATGCGTATTCCAATTTTTTCGGTCTGGTACAAGTTTACACACAATGGTAAAGCGAGCCCTAATTGGTTCCCAAATAGGATTTCTATGATACTTCTACGTTTTATTGAGAATGACTTGCTGGACCTAACAGTTTAAACTACATTATTTTTCTCTTAATAAGCGGCTAAGCCGTATTCCGAATTAAACAGTTTATTTCACATAAATTATCTAAGGTGTAAGCTAAGACCTAAACCAACGTAGAGCTTTATGGTACGTTGGTTACTAAACAAACCTCGAAAAGACAGTCAAAACTTTCATATTAATACAATAGCTTGGATGGTTACCCCACATTTGCGCCTATGTCCTAAATTCAGTTTAAATCTAACTTTTGAGAATCCAAAAAAGTTTGACAATATATAAATGGCTGTTAAATTTGAACAGGGTTTTGGACATAGGCGCAAATGTCCAAGGCGCAAATGCCTGGACACGGCTTGGATGCCTATCGGCCTTCTTTTTCTAAGTTTTCGTCCTTTATTCGAGTCAGGGAAGGGGTGATTCGAAGTTAGAAACTTCATATTTGAATTCTAACTAGTGAAGTCGAAGTACTGAAAATGGGTTACCTTTATGCTTGCCAAAAACAGTTCTTATAATAATCCTTTTAAACAAACACACGCTGCCTAATGCTGTGCCTCCACACTCGACATGTGTTTATAAATACTACGGCTCACCTGTGCAGTATTTGCGACGTGGTTTCAACGCAATGTGACGAAGAGAATTGGGCAATACGAATTTCTTTTTTGTGTCGTATGGCTGAGGGCAGCCGTCGTAACATTTCAACTTTTTCAATGATTCCATCCCTCGCGCGGTTTTGTGCGGGAGCATTCCACGAACCTATAAACAAGTTAATTTTCTTCAACAGTGAATTAAAGCTAAAGAAGTTTTTGCCAAATGTGTGTCTTACGAGACTTGAACGCCTTTATGATTTTTAATTCTTAGTGCAGTGTAGCCAAACAACTAGCAGAATTTCTGACCAACCGTTATTTATCATATTTAGAACTAGGAAAGTACCGACCTATGATCAATACTTATAGTGTTAAACAAAAGGCATTAAATCTTAACCCTATTGTTCTAATCTGTTCTGAAATCTTTTTTTTTTTGTCTTGGCTGTTAATTTCGCAAAAATTCGGTGCCTGATGAAAATTATTTAAAAATCGACTGGTTATTGTTCGGACAACTGAACATCAAAAGAGCTTAGTAATAGAATAAAAAACCGTGCGCCAGAAAATTCGCGATGGTGCGCGGTAATGGAAGGGACCACGAGACGGCTTCACATTGCAACGTTTGCGCAGAAATGCGAGAAACTTCAGTTTGGAGCGGTGAAAGTTGCCGGAAATGTTGATCGCTTCGCCTAAACCAAAGAGTTAATTGTCATAATGAACTGAAAGAAACTTACAACGCACAATGATAATCTTTTGGCCAAGCAAAAGTTGTTTGGAAACAACAGCAGCCAAACGTCCAAGCAAATGATCCTTCCCGTCAATTATAATTGGCTTAGTTGAAAAGCCCATTTCGGATGATAGTTTTTAACCTAATTTGAATAATATCTATTTAATAATAGAAGTTTACTAAGGAACAAAAATTGTATATTTTCCCGTACTTAGACTCAAATTCTTAATATGTATTTTGAATTTTTAATTTAGTTTGGCATAGCTATCTTTATTTCTCTTTTAAATATTGACTTTTGCTCTAGGAAATTTCTGTGATTCCAAATTGTTCCTAAAGGCGTTATGATGCCCTGTGAGAGAGAATAAGGGAAAGGTCGAATTGTTGGCTGTGAAATGTAAAAGAAATACGTGGAGAAAAGACTGAGAGGACTGATGATGGTGGTGAGGAGAGATGAGGGAAGGGGGAGAAATAGGAGTAAGAACCTCCCCCGGTTTTCATCCGACCGCATTGGACGCCATACATGTTTGAGGAAAGGAGGAGGGGAAGAGGAAGGAGAGAGGGGAAAGGGGAAAGAAGCCCTTTCCCCATTCCCACCCGCCCCTTCCCCCAACGACCGACATTCGAGCGAGGGGCGCCCGCACGCCGCCCGGTCCTCTCCACAACGGATGATGACGACCGGCCACCTTGTCGAAACGACGACCGAATAGATCGATACTCGCCATACATACGTCTCCCACTCCTTCACAACCATCCCAACATTTCGCTCATTCTCAGTTTTCCTTCTCCACATCCCCTTTCCCCTCCTACCCAACCATTCATCCGACCCCAATCCCTATCCCTCAACATCAAATAATGTGAATGGACTGATGAAAATGATTGCGAAGGGGGGAAATAGGGTTTTATCTGCTTGCAAATATGCAAGTTGAAACAGTTGGTTTTATAATCAAACTGAGAAATTTAGGACTAACTCCAAAAAACATTTTTTCAATTGAAAAGCCAAAAATAATAAAGTAAATTGTTAAAAGATAGTCAAGAAATGGAAAATTGGTATTCAAAAGAATTTATTTCATCCTCACAAACCGCAGCGAGGCTCGTCTTTAACATTAATAATTGGTGAGTCTATTTTATTTTAAAATAAATTTTGTTTCTCCTCTATGCAAATGAATCCAATCAAATTTTCTTGTACTATTAGCATATCAAGGAGTAGAGCTTCAAATTGATACCAACCAAAAAGGTATACTCTTGGACAGCAAAGAATTTCTCCGGGTGTTACGGGAACCGCCCAGTTCGGCGCGGACCGGTTCGGCGCAACTGGCAATAACTTTTTTCATTTTCGTCCATTGAAAAGCTTGACGAGATCTATCAATGTCCTAAATTTCAAAAAAAAAAATAATTTTTTTTTTTTTTGATTTTTGGCATGATTAATGCAGCACATAAAGAGCTTTTTGATGATACCTATTATGTTTAAATTGGCAGACTTAGAAAAAAGTTAATGGCTTCTCAATTTGGCCGCGCCGAACTAACCCGGACCCGGGTGTTCCAACAAAAAATTTGAATGATACCTAATTTGTAGTATTTTAATGCGGATAGATTTTAGTTCATTGGGAAGTTTATGAGATAGGACAGTCCCCTATTCTCTACCACTGTTACCGACTCGTTCTTGTTTTAGTATTTTAAAGATTTGTTTTAAGTGTTGACCTCAGCAAAGTGCTCCAATTACGACCCAATCGTCCGCCCGATGCCAAAGGCAGAGAGTCTTTTGTGTATATAATGGACGGAGCAGTTGTACGGAGCATCAAAGATTTGCCCATCGATGAGCTGACCCCATGGAACTGTGAGTTTAATTTAAATGGTCCATTTTTAAAAATTTGAAATGCTTATGCTCATTTTAGCAAAAAAGTGCAAATCGTCCACCCGCTTCAGCTCCGTCCAATTCGATGCTGAAAAGAATTCGCTCGTTTTCAACCGTTACATTATTTCCGATGCGGCCAATGTTGAGAGGCCCGAGTGTTTGATTGGTCGTTTGGGATTTCCAAATTACCTACTTTTTTTACTCATTTCTCTCATTTCCAGCTTGCTACTATTGCAAACATCCCATCTTCAACCTTGTTAAAAAGGTGGGGGAGAGGGAGAGAAACACTGTCACATTGTTTAACCTTTCCATTTTAATGTGCCTTTAGATTTACTACGCTTGCGACTCCAACAGAGAGCGGTGTTTGCCGGGTCAGTGCACTTTTTGTCGAATTGGTCTAAGTGAAAAATTACTATCACAAATAGGTACCTTCGTCATTTTCATTTACGAATTTGCTCATGCCGAGATTCTGTATCGCACTTACGGTGCCTACCGTATTTCTGCCAACAATTCGATGGCTTCCTCTCACAACCACACCCATCAACAGCACCACCACCATGTGTCTACCTCCATTTCTTCCCATTCTCACAATCAGTCTCAGCAGGCTGTCCTTATCCAACAACAGCAGCAGCAACAACAACAACAGCAAATGTCAAACAGCAATTCAATCCAACGCTATTTTGAAAATGTTCCTCTCAAAATAGAGGACTTTGTCATGGACGAGTCGGGGGGAGGGCCGACGGAGGATTCGTACGAATTCGACACGTACTTACAGGGCACTCCGAATGCAAGTTGTTTGGAGGACATTCTTGAGGTGTTTGTTTTTTGCACTATGTCTGACATTCTCTGTACATTTTTGCCTTTGCCCCCTCTTCAAGGCTTGTAACAGTGCTTCGCTGAAGCGGACTCAGGAGACGACTTTTGCGAGTGATTCGATGGCCCTTCTTCCTCAACTCAAACGAATTAAACGGTCCAACAGTGAACAGCCCGATCCAGAAACTGAGGCAACGTCGCCAAAATCGGGGTGAATTTGTCATTTGATTCAAAATCTGAATTCTTCAAATTGTCCATCCTTCTCAATAACAGAGGCTGTGTTAGCAGTGTCAATGAGTCGGCCAGCCATTTTCGTCATTTTTTCACCACGGAAGGACTGTCGGAAAATTTCCGAAAGAATTGCCTCTGCGACCCGACGGAATTGGCCCAATTGTTGGACAAATTGGACGACCAATTCGTCGTCAAAGATGAGCAAGAATTGATCAAAAATGAACTGGAATCTTCAAATGACGATGGCCTTTCTGCTGGAGGGAGTGCGGTGGCAGCACAAATCGCTGACGAGGGGAAGGATGAAGAAGCGGTCATTGGCGGATGCCTTTTGGTCAAACCAATTAATCCGATTAATTATTCCGAAACTGGCTTTTTTTTAAGGTCGACTCCACTTTTCTTGCTGAGAATTTGTACTTCACTGTGCTGTGGTTCAGAAACTGTACTTTTCTCGACTCGACCAATTGTCCGCTCATTCACCCCGTCGCCGCTTTGATTTCCTCGAGAACCCAACCCGACGATCAGCAATTCTTGGTCAACCGTTTCAGCAGCGAAATTTCTGACGAGGATTCTAAAGGGATTTGTCGGTGGGCACTTACGCTGGATAATCATTTGGTTCATACATTAACAAAGAGTTCGCCAACAAGTCAATTCATTTCCCCCCCCCCCCTTTCCCAGTGTGAATTTGGAAATTCTTCTCTTATTAATCTTTTTAATGTCCAATTGCTTTTCAATTTTGACCCCCCGAACTTGGCTCGTCCAACCATATTCTCGATTTCTACGTCTTTTTGATTCCTTTCCGAAAAAACTCTACCTGGAAAAGGGTTGCGTAGGGAGCACCCCTGTTTTGTATGAATTGGTGAACAAACCCAAGAATATTTTGCTCAAATCGCAGGTCCGTCATGTCATCTGAGTGGCATGACTTTGACTCGGTCAATTCGATCACTTCTCCCCTCTTCTCATACCCTTGCGTTCGTCTGATTCCCATTGGCCAAATCAAACAAATTTTGCTCAACAAAATAGCCTCTCTGAATGAGGAAGATCTTCAGTCCAAAGTTGAGGACGACCTTTTCCGATCGGGTGACGGACTGCTCAATTCCCTGCTCAGTTTTGAGCATTTTGCCCGAAAATTGCGAATTGTCGAGAGGGGATGGCCCAGCGGATTCCGAATGTGGTGAGCACCGAAGGGAAAGAACCGTTTAAAAGGCATTCATAAAACGAAGGTTTCGCGAGAAGAGCGGATGGATGTACGAACGGTGTTCCCTCGTCGCTCGGATAAAGGCAGGTTTTGCGCGGAATGACGCCCACTTTGACATGGGCCAGGCATTGGCTCCATTGAAGGAAAATTTACGGCAGAATCTTTCCGCAACTTTGGAGGAATTTGGCGACAGCGACCCAAATTCGGCACTACAAAATGCGATTTCTACAACAGAACAAGTGTTCACAGGTAGACAAATAACTATGAAGTGATCAAAGTCGAAACTCCGACTTTTCAGACCTTTTGATCAGAGCTGTGCACTCTGTGATCAGCTCAACTGCGGGGAGTTTTCAACCTCCCGATTTATACAGTGTTCGCTTACACCCCGCAAAAGCACATTTTTGGATCGGTTCCTCCCAATGGGCACAACTTTCTGCACAAGGTGAATGATTTTCAAAATTATTTTGTAAGTAAATTTCTACTGCACAGAACGTCGCGAATGTCTGTCCAATTTGGGACTTTCCGCGTTGAGTGCTGCTGGGACCCTTTCGGCAAATTCTTTTGACCCTTTAATATTCGCAGGTAATTTTCCATTCCTATCGCAATTTTTCGAATTCGTCAATCTGTTCAATTTTTAAGGTTTGAGTCGGTCCCAAAAGATGGATTTGTTGTCCCGTGCCAATGCTCTCGACGTTCTGAATCTTGCGGACAATGTGCAAAAAAAGCGCTTTGTTGTTGAGGACAGTGCCGGCCAAAGTGCTTTTTATGTGTGCAATGAGTCGAAGTCGGTGCAGTGCCAATGCCATTCAAACGGTTGGGTTTTCGGGTGAAAAAACGACGATCATTGAGAATAACTGTGCCTTTTAACAGAGCAAAGCTTCCAACTCTGTGAACACATTCTGGCAATTGTGTTGAAGGATAATTGTTTCGCGAGAAGAGTTAGCGAAATAATCAGCCAAAACAGAGGACGGACGATAACGACGACGGCGACTCCAACGGCAATGGTCAACGGACTCCAATTGGACAGGTCGGCCGAACTCAAAGAAGGGAGCAACCAAACTGAAGACACATTGAACTTTCTTTTTTAGCTCCCCCGTCGTGGAAATCATTTGCTGCTCTTCAAATGGATCAAATACATAAATGATAAACAAACAAAATATTTTATTTATATATTGTTTTTCATTATTATTTTCTTATTTTATAAAACAAATTTCTTGCAATATTAGAAATCGGATGGAAGCGTTACGCTGGCGGGATTTTCACGGGCGCTCGTTTTTTGCCCTGCTCCCCCCGTTCATCATCGGACCTCGTTCAGGGTTTTTAAGAAATTCCGGTTCCTACTTCCTATGTGTATTTTTTTTTGTCTCGGGATTTTCGTGCCATAAATGCCTTTTTTTTTGCCATTTTAGTACCTTTCATGCCTTTTTGCAAATTTTACTCAGAATTTTAAAAATTTTACAAGAAAATGGAAGATTGATTCCTAAGAGGTCATACTGTAGTTTGTCCTTCCCATCCTATATTAAAAAGATGAGTGTTTGTATGCGGAGTGCCTCAACTGCGGACCGACAACTGCGGACTGACAACTGCGGACCGACAACTGCGGACCAGCACAACTGCGGACCGACAACTGCGGACCGCACAACTGCGGACCGACAACTGCGGACCAATGGGAAAATGCTCAACTGCGGACCAGCCTTATAAATTTTTTTTATTTTAAAACATAAGTTTTTTAAAAACGTAACTACCCTAGTTTTTTTTTTTGAAAACCTAAGTCGGGACGAGAAAATGTCGGATTTAGGGAATCGGAAAGCAGCGCAATCTGTGTGTGTCAACCTTAGTTTTTTTCCAAAAATAAATTTTGCGGGTCAATTAATGAATAAATTTATAAAACAAAATGAACAAAAACAAAAAAATAATCGGTTTAGGTCAGCTTCGCAATACTGTTTGTCTTTCTTCCGTGGTCATGTCCAGCAAACATAGAACAACGTTTGCACCCAGCAATTTCTCTTCTTTGCGAAGAATGTTGATGAATGCCTAAATTGATGGGTGTCACATGCGAATGCTTGGTGCAGCCTTCATCGACTCACAAAAATTATTCGTTTGTCCTCTTTTCACGCAGTGTTCTTTCATGAATTTCCATTTTTGCGGTGTAAAGGGAGCATGGGCCATTATTTTGAGTCCTTTCAGTGTAATTGTCGACAACCTAAAAATTAAGTCTCATAAATTCTGGTTCAATACTAAAAACCTACGATTTTTGTCTGGGTCAGTCCCAATTCGGCAACTCTTTTCTTCAAATTTCTTACGAGATGAAAGAAGCAAAGGAGAATTTCGCCATTTGGAAAAATAGTTGTTCCTGCTCTTGAAATCCATGATTGAAAATGAAATGGTCAATTTTGGAATTTGAATGGATGCCGCACAAATGGAATGAATAAATTGTGTTATGAAAAAAAAAATAAGGTCGTTAGGTTTTTCAAAAAAGAAAAGTGGGTAGGTTTTCAAAAAAAAAACTAGGGTGGTTACGTTTTTAAAAAACTTATGTTTTAAAATAAAAAAAATTTATAAGGCTGGTCAGCAGTTGAGCATTTTCCCATTGGTCCGCAGTTGTCGGTCCGCAGTTGTCGGTCCGCAGTTGTGCGGTCCGCAGTTGTCGGTCCGCAGTTGTGCTGGTCCGCAGTTGTCGGTCCGCAGTTGTCAGTCCGCAGTTGAGGTACACCCGTTTGTATGTGTCATCATGGTTTGAATGTGGCCTTTTGATTTTGCGTTAAAAAAGTATTTGAAAAAAGAAAATGTTTGGTTTTGCTTTTTCATTTGCATTTTTTGATTTGATGAAAGAAATTGTTTTATTTGCTTTGATTTTGTTTTTCTTTTTTAAAGAATAGAATTTGTTTTTGTTTTGTTATTGTCTATACACAAAAAGAATTTAGAAATGAATGCTTTTTATTGGATTTGTTTAGATTAGGGCTAGGAAAATTTGATTTCCCGGATCCGGAACCGGATTTTCAAACTGCAAAAATTTTTCGCCGGATCCGGAACCGGATTTTCATTTTTTAAAATTTACCGGTGGGATTTTTCCGGATTACGTTTTTTTGAAAAATTTCCCGGAGTCCGGTTTTCAAAAAGCCGGATCCGGATCCGGTTCCGGATTTTTAAAAAATTTCACTTAATTCATAAAAAAATTATTTGAAGAGCAAAAAATCAGCAAAAATGACCAATTTGATAGAAAATTTGCGAAAAAAATGCCTAATTTTTTGTGATCGATTTTTAAAAAAATCTAATAAATAAAGCAAATGGGTTACGGCGGTGCCGATAGGCGCCGCCGGGAAATTTTTTTTAAATCTGGGTGTGCTTTAGTAACAGATTTTGACCAAAAGCTGGACAATTTAGGAGATTTTTAATGTTGATAGACGTCGCCGGAAAAGATTTCGAAAATCTTAGTGTTTTTTCGTGAAAATCTTTGCACTTAGAATGACCAATTTTAAGGGAATTTTAAGATAAAAAATCTACGCGAATGGGAGGTTGTGCCGATAGGCGCCACAGGGGGAAATTTTTGAAAATTAATAGCCCATTAGTTAACAGATTTTCGCCAAAATTGGTCAAGGTTTAAGTTATTTGGAATACAAAATTTCGAGTAAATAATTTTTCCCAGATCAACCCATTTGTTTAAATTAAAAATTATTAAAGTTTTGAATTGAATTGCTTTCTGGTGGTATCGAACCAAATCAAATTTTTTTGTTTTTTGGTCAGGAGTCAACCAACTAAAGAACTAAGCCACGAATAATCCATAAATAATTCAAAAAATTAATTTATTTTGGTGCAATTTCCCACTAAAATTCTTATCTCAGTATCTTTCTTCAAATTACCATCGTTAGCCGGATCAGGAAAAATCCGGAAATCCAGTTTTGAAAACGCCGGATCCGGAACCGGATTTTGATTTTCAAAAAATTGCCGGTGGGATTTTTCCGGATAATCCGGAAAAATCCGGAATCCGGAAAAATCCGGTGAGGCCCAAAAAACCCGGATTCCGGACCCGGATCCTGAAAAATCCGGCCGGAGTCCGGTCCGGTTCCTAGCACTAGTTTAGATGGTAGTCTATATTTGGTTGACCTTTTACGCTTGGAGTTTTGTCTAATAGAATTTATTTTCTCAGTTTCCTATTTTTATGAGTGTTACTAAAAATTTGTTCCTTTTTCGGTTCCAGTTAAGAAAATGTCAAAAGGAACCAAAAAAAATGCCAAGAAAAAGTGATAATGAAAAGATGAAGAAAGAAATAAGAAAAAACATAATAATTCTGTATTGTGATTTAGGAATGCACATTAATGTGTCTCAGTACCTTAAAGCCACACTAATGTTTCCCATGTTTTGAAAAGAAAAGAAAAAAAGAATTAATTAGCTATGCCAAAGGATAAAGAAATAGCTTAGACGTGCCAATTGCCAAAAAGCTTTAGAAATGCAAAAAGATAGGGGGCGAGGCCGCGAAGCGGCCGAGCCCGTACCTTCCAAGAAAATGCCAAGAAAAAAAAGAGAAGAAATGGTGAAGAAAGAATATAAGAAAAAGCATAAGAATCTTTACTGTAATGCAATGAATCCACATTAATGTGTCTCATTATTTAAAGCCACACTAATGTTTCCTATGTTTTGAAAAGAAAAGAAAAAAAGAATTAATTAGCTATGCCAAAGGATAAAGAAATAGCTTAGACGTGCCAATTGCCAAAAAGCTTTAGAAATGCAAAAAGATAGGGGGCGAGGCCGCGAAGCGGCCGAGCCCGTACCTTCCAAGAAAATGCCAAGAAAAAAAGAGAAAGAAATGGTGAAGAAAGAATATAAGAAAAAGCATAAGAATCTTTACTGTAATGCAATGAATCCACATTAATGTGTCTCATTATTTTAAAGCCACATTAATGTTTCCCATGTTTTGAAAAAACAAGAAAAATAAAAAAGGAAGAAGGAAGAAAGGAAGAAAAGAAGAAGAGTAAGAAAGAGATAAAGAGGAAGAAAGAAGAGAACAAAAGGAAGGAACAACAGATAAAGAGAAACAAAGAGGAAGGAAGAAACGAGGAAGCTGTGACAATGTTTGAAATGCCTAAGAAAGAGCTGGTTGGTATGCCAATGCCGTACAATACCTAAAAACGAGGGGGAGTTGAGTGTCCATGGTAGAAAAGCCAAAGAAAAGGGGAGGGAGGTGATATGCAAATGCTAAAAAATGCCAAAGAAAGAGGGGTTGGAGTGCCAATGCTGTAATGATGTGTCAATACTGAAAATGCCAAAGAACGAGGGGGATTATATGTCAATGCTAGAAAATGGAAAAGAAAAAAGTGGTTGATATGCCAATGCTGTAAAATGCCTAAGAAAGGGTAGTTGAGTGCAAATGCTAGAAAATGCCAAAGAAAAGGGGGGGGGGGGTGATATGCCAATGCTGGAAAATGCCTAAGAAGGAGGGGGATTGGGTAACGGGGGATTATATGCTAATGCTAGAAAATGACCAAATACTAAAACAATTTATTTAAGTCAATCCTTTTAATTTCATAATTAATCTTTCTCCATAAAGTAATCGTTCATAACACATTCGTACTACCTAGCGGGGGATGCGCCGAAGGCGCTAACCCCGCTAGTATTTGATTTTGTCAATTTTTTTTAGTATTAAAGACAAGTTTTAGGGAGTTTTCGGGGTCGCTGATCACGAATATGACATCTATTTCGACCAATCCCGGATTCGACAAAAAATAAATTTTTTAAATTCCATTTTGACCCCTAAAAGTGGGGGAACTGACAGGAGGGGGGGAGGGTCTTTAGTTGTCAGTGGGATTTCGGAATGAAACTTGGTAGGCGGGTAGAACATATATAGGTAGGTTTGTATGTAGTGTTTTTATTTTTCGCCAAATGAGCCCAACTGCCAAAACTTTTTTTTTTGGAAAAAATAAAGAACATTTCGCAGTGGTTGGTAGCCCGTAATGGATTTTTCCTTTCTTTTTCCATTTTATGCAATTTGATTGCCGAGGAGAGGATTTAAACCCCAACCCACCAAAAAAATTTTAATTCCATTTAATTATTTGTCAACCCCAGAAATATTATTTGTTTCCTTCAAATACATATTTCCAAATATAAAATTGAATTACCCATAATTGCACTGAAAATAAATATTGCCAAAAATTTTGCTTCTGAAATTAAAAGGAGTCTTCAAAATAACGAAGAAAGGGATTAAATTGGCAATTAGACATATCCGGAAGGGGTCGGCCTCGTTTCGGCCCCCACGTTTCGGCCCCCACGATTCGGCCCCAACGTTTCGGCCCCCACGTTTCGGCCCCCACGATTCGGCCCCGGGCACGTTTCGGCCCTGGGGTCGTTTCGGCCCCAAGCCAAAAAAAAAATTATTTTTTTCAAATAGGGGCGCCCTAAGCCTAGGCCTACGCAAGCCGATGCTTAGGTTGGTGTTTTTTCGAGGGATCCTTCAGGTTTGGTGTAATAGACAATTGATTTACCAGTACTTTAAAGATACCTATGCTTAAAGTGCATTTTTTTTGAAATTTTCAAAGTTAGGTTAAGGTTAAAAAATTCAAAAAATTTTTTTAATTTTTTTGAAAATCAAACTCTATTTTTTAAGTTTGAGGTAGGTTTTCAAAAAAGAAGGGTCAAGTTTAAAAAAGGTTTCAAAATAATAAGGAAAAAATCACTCTGATTTTTTGAAAACTTAACCCTAAATTTTCGGTCGGGGTCAGTTTGGCGTGGTCACTTTGGCGTGGCCGTTTTGGCGTGGCCGTTTTGGCGTCGTTGGATATAATGGATATAACTTTTCTCAGAGACAACCAAAATAAATTTTCTTAGTATGATTCGATAGCTCTTCGTAAGCTCTATAAGCTTACAAAATTACAAAAAATTTCGTCAAGCTAAAAAAAAGTTGCGTTCAAAAAACTCGAAAATTTTCAAAATTCTCAAATTTTTGTACTTTTTTGAACATAACTTTTTTTTAGCTTAACCAAATTTTTTGAAATTTTGTAGGCTGATAGAACTTAGCAAGAACTGTCGAATGCTACTAAGAATATCTAGTTTGGTTGACTCTGAGAAAAATTATATCCATTAAATCCAACGACGCCAAAACGGCCACGCCAAAACTGCCACGCCAAAACGGCCACGCCAAACTGACCCGTTTCGTAAATTTTTGAACCCCTAGTTTTTAAAAAAAAAAAAACTAGGTGATTTGGTTTTGAAAAAAATTTGGGTACTATTTTTCTATTTTTAGCTTGGGGCAGAAACGACCCCGGGGCCGAAAAACGGGGGCCGAAACGAGCTTAGATCCGGAAGCATAGAATCGGACTTAGTCAGATGGCCATTTATTTAGCATTATATAATTTTTTCATGATGACGAGGGCTCCAAATTTTTACGTGCGTTTTCTTCGTTCGCTTTTGCTGCATTCAAAAAATTCAAACTCAGCAGGTGCGCACCAAGCATAATTTTTGCCATTTTATCCCCATTTTCCACAGAATTTTCTTTACGCCATCTCCGATTTTCGGCTGCCAATTTGTGCGTCGCTTCAGAAGTTCCATTTGAAAAAGGGACGAATTCGTCATCAAAAGTCATTTGTTCCTCGTATTTGTCACGGGTGGACAAATGCCTTTTGAAGAAGGACAATACGCAGGTGATGAATTGGCTTTTTCAATAAAAAAAAATTCGCCTTTAATTTTTTTCGTCTCCGCTTTTTTTCAGCTAAAAATTGTCCATCATTTCGACCAATTGCTTCTCGAAATTGACATTTACAATATGAAAAGCGCAATTTCCCCTTCAGTGACAGCCATTGGGGGATTGTTATCAAAAATTATGGCATTTCAAAAATCGAAAAATGTCCGAGCGGACCCACCGATGGGCATTTATTTGCACGGCGCGGTGGGTAAGCAATTAAATTTTATTTTGGCTTTGTTTTTCTTTGCTTCAGGTGGTGGCAAAACAATGCTGATGGATTTATTCTTCGAATCGGTTCAAATAAAAAAGCGGGAGAGAATCCATTTTCACGAATTTATGCAACAATTTCACAGAAGTCTTTTCATAAAATCAAATCTAAGCAAAATTCTTTGTTCAGAATTACACCATCTGAAAATGTCGTCGACTGTCCAATCGGCGGATTTGGTCCCCAAAATTGCCGAGGCGATAATCAGTCGAGCGGTGCTTTTCTGTTTCGACGAATTCCAAGTGGTCGACATCGCCGATGGTAATCACGGAATGGCCATTTCCAAACTTCGTTAACGGGTCTCAAATTTTATTTGAGGATGACATCATCTAATCTGTGATTTTTCATCAAGTATTCATTTGCACTGCAACCGTGGGCTACCCGGTGCATAAATATTTTGGGATTATTTATCTCAGATGGCACTTTATTATCCTTTCTCTTCATTAATTGAGCAGGATTTGTGTTTTTGTCCCATTTATGTTGTTTACATTGAAAATGAGTATACTTTATAAAAACATAGATTGATAAAAGCATAGTTAGATGATGTCATAAAGTAAATTTAAGTTCTCGTACTCAGCACCTCTGAAAACCCTCAAAATAACAAAGTTAAATTAAGGTCACCCATTCTCAAGGATTGCCGATTTTTTTCCGGGGAGGGATGCAATATACTTGTTCCCAATATCGTCAAAATTGAAATTTTCTTAAGAGGTTAATAGTATTTGATTTCCCAAAAAAAGGTTATTTCCTCATTTTATTGCAATTTAAGCAATGATTCTCAAACGTCTGTTCACTGAACTTTTCTCGCGTGGATTGGTTTTGGTGGCGTAAGTTGATCACTGTTTTTTAATGTCTGTTATCTCAATGATAGACAAAAAAAACTTGAAAGGACTTCGAATCGACCACCCGCCGATTTGTACAAAAATGGGTTACAACGCCACCAATTTGTGCCGTTCATCCGATTGCTTGAACAAAAATGCCATGTGATTTGCCTCGACTCGGGCATCGACTACAGAAAAGTGAATTTATATTTTTTGATAAAAAAAAAGTTTGTCAAGAAATTTTTTTTAAGGTAATTTCGGACAAAATGGCAGAAGACACTTTCTTTGTTGGGAGTGGGCCTGAAATTGATGCCAAAATGAACAATTCATTCAAACTTTTGAGTTTATATGAAAATGACGGTGAGAGACAAAATTGGGCATACTATTTTTTTTATAAATATCTTCAGTTATTGGCCCAAAAACACTTAGCATTTTGGGACGGACCATCAAAATGGGTCGGTGTTGCGGCAGAGTCGCGGATGTTCACTTTGACGACGTGTGTCACTAATTAATTTAATTGTGAATGGTCCCTTTTTGGCTGTTCAATTTTAAATGTCAGTTTTAGCTGTGCAAAAAGCCATTAAGTGCCAACGATTATTTGGCCATTTCGCGCGTCTTTCACACGGTGCTCATCCGCCAAATTCCCACTTTCACCCGCGCCAAACTGTCGGAGGCGCGTCGTTTCATCACTCTCATTGACACTTTTTACGACCAAAAAGTAGAAAACATAATAAAACGGTGCTGCAACTTTTGCGGCCCGACTATTGCGCGGGTGCTCCCAAAATTCACGCTGGCCGAAATCACGCCGCGAAAATTACAGAAAAAATTTTCAACAAAATTGTTCGAAGCTTGTTTTTTTTTTTTTGAAAAAGAACCAAAAAACAAAGTAATCTTCAAAAAAAAAATTAAGGAATTTACAAAAAAAAAAACCCAATATAGAGCAGAAATGATGCTTTCCCCCTTATTAATCGTTTTAAGCATTTGGGATTAACACAATGCAATTTGAACCCTATACACACCGACTCAAAAAACGAGATGTGTGCCAATAAATAGAGAGTGCGAGACGCCAAACATTCCCCTTTTTCTCTAACATTGGCGCACCTACGTTTTGTCGACTCAGCCAAAAATGCACGTTTTGTCGACTGCACGTTTTATTGACTTGGCCAAAAAAGAAATTCTTTCGAATAATTTTGTGTTCGCTGTTCGAAATAAATGTCTAATTGGGTCTGACGAACAGAAAAAAGTGGAAATCGCTTTTTGAAAGTTAGAATTTGGCCGAGTCGACAAAACGTGGGGAGGCGCTAACATTCTCTCATTTTGGCGCACTGTCTATTTATATTTATTTGGAGAAAAACATCCCACACTTCTATGCTCATAACTTTTGATGCATGCTCAATTTCATCATCAAACTTTCACCATCGATAGATAATTAAATTCTGCATTGATTAATACTAATTTGTTTTCTGATTATACATTATTTTAAAAGTTATGGTTTAAACAAAATTTCAAGAAGTCATAACTTTTTGAAGATAACCCCATTTGTTTAACAATTGCTTAGAAAAAGCTTTTTTTCTACGAGAACTTTCGAATGATACTAAGTTTATGTGATTTGGTTCGCAAAGAAGTTCAAAAATAATTGTGAAAATCGGGGCTGCGTTGGGTGGGTGGGAGAGGAGAGAGAAGGGAAATGTGAGAATGTTAAAAGAAGTTATATAAAAAGGAAATAGTGAAGCAATTTCTTCCTTTACCTAGCTCTTTTTCTATCTAATCTTTAAATTAGCAGCTAGAAATATAGTATTGAATATTTCTTGTCATGGGTCGAATTCGACCTTCCATCTTATGACTTTTACCATCTGAAAGACCACTGAGCCATAGACGCATATCTTTTCTGGTACAGGGGCCCAAAACTGAGTCGGTGTGTATAGACATAGGCGCAAATGTCTTGGCTGCAAAAGTCGTGTAACCAGTAAAACATTTAATTTTTTGGTTTTTGTCATGCGTAGGTCCGTGTGATTTGCTCGGCCGATGCCGAGCCGGACAAACTCTTCCAATTTGAGGAGGAAGTCGAACTGAGCGACACCCAGCGGATGCTTATGGACGATTTAAGTGTCAGCGAAAAGGAGGCGAGTTTTCGTGGTTCCCTATCATTTCATCAGTGGTTCATTTAGGCAGTGAAAATCTCAAAAATAATTAATAAAGGATAAAAAACGAAGCTCTATTTTCTAGGGTTAGGTTTTCAGAAAAGAAAACTGGGGTCTTTTATTAATTATTTAGAGGTTTTCACGGCCCTAATGGTCACTGCCCAAATAAACCACTGACGAAATGATCGGCCATCGTTTTCGTGGGCCCATTGCTTTAATTTTCTTGAGTCAACTATTTGTAGGAATCCGCGACTGCCAATGTGTTCAGTGGTTCCGAGGAACTGTTCGCTTTCGCACGGACGGAGTCGCGAATGGCGGAAATGCGCACCGAAGCCTATCAGAAACACAGAAGACCCTCCTGACCAATCAAAATGACGTTGTGATCAAAAAGGGGCAAAAAAAAAAGAAAACAAATCCCAACGATTCCACCCAGAGAAACTTTGAATTCTTTGTGGGCATTAACCGGGAAAGGAAGGGAATGCATCGGCTTTAGGAATTCATTTATCAAATTCGGGTTAGAAAATCGCACATATTATTACCTTCATGTCTCTTTGTTGTTTTACATTTCATGTAATATTTTGTCCATAAAATGCATAATGAAATGTGTGCCGCTTGCGCCGATTTCCTCCGAATGATTGGCGCTCACTTTTTTCTTTCTCTCTCTCCCAAAGGATTTAGCACTATCCGAGAACAAATCTGAATTTGCTTTGCCGTTGACTGCCTTCGGCAGAGGAAAGGTCGGTCATTTGCGCCGCCATCCCAAAATTTCCCGCGGGCGAATGCTTTGCGCATCGATTTGACCAAATGACTGATTAGAAGGGAACAAATCGTAAACAATAGCTCATTGTTTCCTGTTCTAACACGGATTTGGTCTAATTAAAATGAGTCTTAAAAAATCTATTTCTTTTGCCGTTCTGCCTTTTTTTTTTTTTTGTTGCTATTGTGTCCCTTTCCCTCTTTTTCTGATGATAATGCCCTCTGTCCATTATGAACGTCTTTCCGTGTTCGCCTCCCTTCTTCTTTTTGTTGTCTCTTTGGCTTTGGCTTCGTCCGCACTTCACACCGATTTTTGGGTATTTTGGAAGTAATACAAAAAAGTCAATCTTTTTGCCATTCATTCTCAGATTCAATCGGACGAAATGCGAAGGAATGGCACCGAATCGGACAAAAACCAAATGAACAGCGGACTCTTTCATGGAATTCGCCAATTGGACTGGACATTTGGGCCAAAACGAAAGCATTTTTCGGGTGAAAACGCGGGAGGGAACAATCCAAGGGGATTTTGGATAAAGTTAAGTTAAAGTGAGGATTTGATTTGGTAAGGAGTGATTAAGTCCACACCCAATATATCGTAATAATTGCCCTAAAGTTTTGGATGAACTCCAATCCGACATCAGTTTTATGGATCGCAATGTTTGGTTCATCCTTTTGCTGTTCATTGGACTCGGCTTTCTTTGGAACCTCGTCGGCTTATCAGTGACGGTGAAAAATTGCACAAAATATGGCAGTAGAGGCGTCGATAAAATTACGCCGCAAGTGGACACAGTTATTGTCGGACCGTTGGCCATTTGCTTTTGGGGGATACTGACAAGTGAGTGACAGCTAATGAACAAGTCGGGGCAGTGGGGGAAAACATTGCTCAAATCCCAAAAGGGATGGCACAAAAAAAATGGCGACAAAAAGCTAAAGTCGCCTAAAAATGGGGACAATGTCAAAGGATGAAAAGTTCTTTGATAACAAAGCTCCAAGGACATTTCGTTTTTCTCTTATCAGCTATTTGCTATGGCCTATCAGCCGGTCTTTTCCTCTGGCAATTCTTCACTCGATTTCGCCATAATGTGCTGTTGTCCGAGCATATTGCCGCTGGTTTCTCATCAGAAAGATGCGTCCGGTAATTTTGGAAGGGTTTATTTAATGTCCGTGCCACCATTTCATTCTTTTTTTAACTGAAAAGTGCAAATTTCAGACAGGCCTCCTACCCCTTTTTCAGATTAGGCTTTTCCTTTTGGCTTCTGATAAGCGCTGTTTTTACACAATTAATTCCGTGTGTTTTACTCTTTTTGGCGTTAAAAGGGGGAAAACGAACGACGGAAGAACAGAAATCGAAGGAGCAGGACACCAGTTTCCTTTATTGATTAAAAAATATGAAATGCACCGACAACTTTATTTTAATATTTATTTAAAAATTTCATCTCACATCTTTAAAATTTCCAAAACAGTAAATTAGATGGAATATTTATCATAAATTAATAAGACATTTATACATATTTAAATAAAAGAAGAAATTAATAATGGCAAAGAAATGACAAAATATCACAAGGAACAGAAGAAGAGAAAGGCATTAGGGAGGAAGAAAATTACAACAGAAAAATAAATATGCGTGAGAGATCAAATTAACATAAAAGAGGAGCAGAGAAAGATGCAATGGCAAAATATAACAAAAAGCGAGAAACAAAAGCAACGATTAAAAGAAAGTCAGACCAAAATGAAGTGCAAATGAGCGAGAAACATCTCGGCGACCTGACGACTAATCTCCAGAGCAATTCGCAACAAATCAATGTCAAGGAGTTGCCCGGCTACTGAAAATTCGAAGAAAATTGCGAAGAAAGGAGAGCAAAAATGGAGAAAACGGCTCACTGTTTTGTTGATTGACAGGAAGAACTTCCAACGTGTGTTGGTACATGCAGGAGATCGCCTCACGAACCACTACCAAACACACGGACGGCTCACATTTGGTCATCAAAGAGTGGAGTGTGTCACGCAGAAGGATGGACGCTTGGAATTTGAGCAGAATGCTGGCCTAAAACGAAGAGGAACAAATGAGCAAAATACAATAAATATTAACCAAATTAACAGCTAATTAAGAATTATACATCGCTCCAGTTTAAGTAAAACTGACGAAGTGCCACTGCCCCAAACGCACCTCAACGCAGCTGACGAATGTGCTACCCGCTTCGCTGGGATTGCCATGCATTGCGCGCGTCTGCACCGCCACACGCGCGAGACCAGGAGCCATAATTAGCAAAGCGGCAAAATTGCGGAGCACCCACGGCTCGGGATACGCTAAAACAAATAGAGAAAAAAAAAGAGAGCAAATTTCAGTCACAGAATATAAATAAAGGCAGGACGTAATAATTTGTCCTTTACTTGTCAGCATCTCCAAAAAGTTGAACACTTCCAATTCATTCCAACGCAACTCCTCAATTTCAACCACAGCGGAAGTTTCCAAAAGCAAAGCGACCATCGACGGCAATTCGCCAAGGATTGCGCGAGCACTGTCCAAATCACCGATTGGTTCAGTGTAAATGCGCTGATAATCCACGAATTCTGAGTATGAAGAAAAAAAGATGACATGGGTTTCACCCAAAATTGTGTTCTTTAAATTGGGAATTTTATTACAAAGTTCGGCGCTAGTTACAAGAAGAGAATATTGTAAAATATTTGCTTAAAAAAAACTCAAAAATGTTTCTGGTAGGAGGGTCACTGATGACCAATATTAAATCGATGTCAGCGAGCCCGGAAGAAACGTTTCCAAAAAAAAAACAAAAAACAGTTGCTGACCCTTTCCTGCACTAATTTCATTATTTTCCGTGTCGATTATTTGTCCATGCGCTACACTGACGCCAATTGGAGCGCCAACAATGAGCAGCAAACGGTGGGCGGTGAGCAATGCGTCGGGCGCCAACATACGGAGAAGGGCAGAGATACGGAACGCCGCGTGATGGGGCGAGAAACGAAGCTGAGTTTGGCATGGTACAGAGAAGGGACAACGGTGGTCGAAGAAAAGACCACGGAGCAAACGGCGAATAAGCAATTCCTCTTCCCACTGGGTGTCCTTCGGAATAAAAAATGGACACGAATTCTTCCCATTAAATAATTGCCGTCCCTTATACGGAAACAAAAATAAGTAAAAATTACCTCTGAACGCAAAACAATGTCAACACGTTCAACCAATCCGATTGTGCTGATCAATGTTTGCATCAAAGTGAAAAAGTCTTTCTGAGACCAATCGAAGGATATCTGTGAAAAAACGGGTCAAAGCACCAAAATACCCACCAGTTGCGTTTACTTCTGTTATAAGCATTCCGCAGATTGATCCAAAGCAGTCAAATCCCTTACGCTCGAAATTGAAGTTGATTTTTGAGAACAAATTAACGGTAAAATAAATGCATTCTTCACGGGTACGGAAAAGATGGCAAATTCGGATGAGACGTGCTGGAAATGGTAGGTCATTCATTTGAGCAAAATATTAGGCTACTAGTAAATTAATCTTGTTTAAAAACGACCATATTCGCTGACACTTTTTTCGAGACGGTCACGTTGTTTTTCGGAAAGAGTAACGCCTCCTTCTGGTGCTTGTGCCTTCAACAACGATGCAAATCGTTTGCCGAAGTTGACGGAGGTCAAATATCCAAGCATTTTGAAAAGATGACTGTGGTTGGATATGCTTATACATTGCAAATCGCGAACTAAAATACAAGAGTTGCCAGGAAATTAAAGTTTTTTCTTTTAAAAAATGACTGTTCGTTGAATCGAACAAATGATAGAGAATTTCAAGTGGAAGTGACGTGAGATTATGTTGCTCAACTGAAAAAGATGAAATAAAATGAAAATACAAGGCAAGAAAATTGAATGGACGGACCATTCCATTTGTTGCTGATGACCAAAGAGAAAGAGCGACCAAATGCCGAAGAAGCTGAAGAAAGACAATCGCGAACTTTTTTCGAAATCTAAAAGCCAACCAAATTTACGCAGTTAAAATGGGAATAAAAACGAACGATGCCAAGCGGACTGCGTCTCTTAAAAGGGCTAATACGTTCCTCGGGGCGTCCCATTAAATGTTTATTATGTCAATGTCAATTTATTGAAATTTCATTTAAAATTCAAAGAAAGGAACAACGTGAGAATATGCTAAATAAAAATTGCATTTACTGTACAGGCTATTATAGCAGTAGCTTGCATAAAAAATGTACTAATTAAAAGGATTCTTGCATACCAGGGGTGGGACGCGGACAAAAAAATTCCGCGGTCGCGGATCGCGAATCGCGGTTGAAATATGCCGCGGTCGCGAATCGCGGAAAAAAAAAGGACGCGAATCGCGGATTATAAATCCCGCAATCGCGATAACTTATGCTTTGTATGTACTAAGGGTACATCAACTGAGTTTGAACCTGAGATAGTCAAAAATAAGGCATAGAATAAAAAAAAAAAAATTTATAGCTTACATTAAAATACAATAGACTTTTTTTATCAATTAGTCCCAATTCAAGCATGTTGAATGAACAAAATATTGATATGAAAGTGTTAACAACTTCATCTCCTAAAACATCAATTAACTCTAATGCTTCAAAATCAAAAACCAGTGATTTAGAAGAACTAAGGTTTTCACTTTGTTTTGCCCCGTGCTTTAATTGTCGTTCTTTCTTCATTTTAGAAATTGGTACCAACGACGGAGCCAGGACTTCACATCAGCAAATTACTTGAAGTACATCGATGACAAAAGATTATTGGCCAAAGTCGAAGATGGTTTCATGCGCTTTGAGAGGAGCTTACAAATCGAGAAGGAAAAGCTTCACAAAGAATTTGAAAAAAAGCTCAGTTTGGCTCGTGTTAGTGCTCCAAGACCGAGGTGTTCCATCCTCGTTAGTTTTTGTCAATTTGTTCATTCTCTTTCATATATATATATTTTTGGTGCTAGTCCAGTTTATACGTCCAATGAATTTTTATGCGTCCAATCAACTGACCATGCTTGGTTTCATGGGCCATAACTTTCTTCTTGATTAACCAATTCCTACATTCTTTGTATCATTCGAAAGCTTAAAGTCTATAGAAACTTAAACAAACAATGTATAATATTAAGAAAACTGAGAAAATTAGATATTATTAATAAAACAACTTATTTTCTTTTCTCCTTTAACTTTTTTTTTGACTTAAATTTTTCGAAATTTTCATGTACTATACACTCTCGAGACTTTAATCTTTCAAATGATATCAAGAATGTAGGAATTGGTTAATCAAGAAGAAAGTTATGGCCCATGAAACCAAGCATGGTCAGTTGATTGGACGCATAAACTGGACTAGCACCATTTTTTTAATAATTTTAGAAGGACTATCTCGCCTTTAACGAAAGGATCAGTCACTCAGTGGGACCCTGTGTTACTGTGAACAAAAATAGGTGGTAATTGGAAGACACAAGAAGGCTATTTCATCGGTTTCACTTTTGCTTTTTAGCGATGTTCCATCAATGCAATTTGTACGTCCAACTGATTTTTGTGTATTTTCGTCCGAAAGTGAGGAGGAATCGGCGGGTAGCGATGAAGAAGACGAGGCAAATGAAATTGGTCAAATACAACAGACAAATGATGAAACGGTGGTTGAAAAGGTCGAAGGTTAGTAGGAGATTTGGAGATATGACATAGTACCGATGGTGCCTCCCCCCTTTTTCGGAATTTTTTTTTAAAAGTTTCTTACCTATTCGGGGTCGCTGATCACGATTCGGCATCTTACCGGTGATTCTTTAAAAAAGGGTTTCATTTGTTTATTTTAGCAGATAATGTTGAGACTAACAAAACTGGTGCTCTGTTTTCGACTACTTTAGCCAGCGAATCCAACTTTTGTACTTCAACACCAATCAAAGAACCACAAAAGGAACATCAATCATCTGCAAATGAAAGCATTCCTTCACTTGAAAATGAAGAAGCTTCGTGCCGAATTGAAAATTGTCAATTTTTCGAATGGTTGCGATATTTTACCAATTTTGAGGCAAAATTAAGGCATCAAATTAGCATATTTGAAAACGACCAGGACAAGGTTTGGCATAAAGAATAGGTGATTTATAGTGTGCAAAATTTGGAATCAAAAAAATGATCTCTTTTAAATCTCTGTCAGAATAAAATCCTTTCTTACGACAAAATAGATTGATAAGTATCAACATGCTATGCTAACAATGTTTTTTTTAATAGTTTCTTTACTTAAGATTGAGTCATCGTTACCCTTTTGATTACTTATTTTTGCACTTGACTGTGACATTAAAAATGTTTTAGAAAGATTTTCGCATTGAAATTTTGCGGACGATTGCGAACCGAATAAATGATGCTGCCAAGAAAAATGTGCCCAATCCTGAGATGGGTGAGCTCTTCAATTTCTTCGAAGACCTTCTCAAATGTCACTCCGTCGTAAGTTGGCGAGAAGGCAGCAAATTTTCAATTTTGCATGGCGACAAACCGCAACAACTGTTTGCCATGGAGACAATTTGCATACGTTATTTGGTAAGAAAAAGCGAAGGGTACAGAAATAAGAAATCATTTCAGGAACAAATCAAATGGGATAGCGCTTTGATGGAGAACATTCTGCTTGTTTTGGTAAGTCATTTTTGGGCATCAAGTGCAAAAAACTAAGTTAAGGTCAAACTTTGCAAGATGAGCACCAACTTTTACAATGTCTTTTGCACTAAAATTGCAAACTCAGTCGTTCTTTTGAGCATGGACCAGGACAAAATGTAATTTTTCCATTTTGGTTTTACACTACTTTATTTTCTTCCTTAGTGTCTCCAAAGTTATCGACTTCGGAAAAGGCCAACCCCAAGAGGCGGTCGTCCAATGGGTTAACAACGAAAGCGTCGTCTTTCGACTTTTCTGCCGAGTTCAATTCGTGCTCAAATCTTTGAATGACGAGGCAGCGCCAGAAAAAACGCAGGGATTTGTGCTGCTTAGAAAAATGTTTACTTCGGTGGCCGAATGTCGGAAAACGGTCATTCTGTCTAGCGCGTTTATACTCTCCGAATTATTCCAGGTCAAAATCTCATTAGCGCTTTTTGTCATTATTTGAAATTAAAATATTTACAGTTTAATATGCCTTTTTAAGTTTGCCAAACTGTTCAACAAGCAAAACGACGAGCTTCCCAGGGTAATTTCTGAACATTTCATTCCGTCGATCAAAAGCAAAATCATCGGGAGAGAATGGCATGAATTTGTTTCCTACGACAACATGCAAAGAATGGACGAATGCGCAAAGAAGGCAATGAGTGCTCGTCATAGCTATTTGATCGATTGTTTGCAGAATTCCATAGAGAAATTGAAAAAATGAGTTGTGTTTTCTTTTATTTTTTTCCTATTATGGTAAATAAACATTATAAAGTTGGTCATATATGTAGCTGATCGTTCGTTTCCTTATCTTTTTAACACTGTCACCCTATTCATCACGTATCAACTTCTTCGGCTCACTGATTCTGTTTCTTGAGTTGGAATTCAGCAGCACTAAAAAAAAACAAAATATAATAGTTGGCAAATTTAAGTGAAATTTGAGATCCTCTCTCCTTCCCGACGCTGGCTCAATTAACAACCCTTTTATGCGTCCAACCATGAATGGACCCATCAAAACCAACGACGAGTATATGACTTTAAAAGGTTACAATTCTAAAATCATAATTTTCTTATTGCTTTTATAATCTATAGGTTGTTAACAACACGCACTCAGATAACATCAAATTTATCTAAAAGGTTAGCTAAAAAGAAATGGATGACAATTCCCGAATGTGGCTAGTTGGGCACGTAAAAGTCGAGTCAATTATTAAGGAGAGTTTTTATATTTGCGTAAATATCTAAAAGCAATTTAACTCACAAGAAAGGAAGGCCAAATCCGGACGCCAAATAGAGAAAAGCACCAATGAACCAACGCCAACTTTTAATTTGCATGAAAGGAGCCAACTGAAAAATAAATTTAGATAGAAAGATTCTCAAAACCCATTTGAGAAATTTATTATTTCTTGGGAAAAGACAAGAAATATTTGCGTTAAAAAGGGACATAACGGCTATTTCATCACACAAAGCCTTCCTCAACTTACATGAAGCGGCCATCCATCACGGATTGGGCCAGTTGGACTGTACGGCTCCCAATTTGGGATTTCCACGGGTTTGGTGTTGTAAATGCCGGGGGTACCGTTCAAATGCACCGAACGCACAGAACGCACCGCAGCGGGGACAATGAAACGTTTAAAAAGCATTTCAGCGGAAAAGAGCAATAGAAAAAAGCTGTAATAAGGAACACATTGTGAAAAGTAAAGCAATTAGAAAAAAATTATAAAAAGAAATTTATAAAAATCGAATTAGGTAATTTGTATTAGATAGTATTAGTGATTAAAACTAATGTAATAAAACTGTGTGTGCACGATCGATGAGTGCCAGACTTATATAGTAGTGCAAGGAACCGAATTGAGATCCGGCCGGATTTTCCGGGTCCGGAATCCGGGTTTTTCGGAAATAGTTTAGAATGGACAAAAAAAAATAGAAAGAAAAATAGTGTAAAGGAAAAGATTTCTCTGACTTTCAATGGGTGGGGGGGGGGGTGGTGTTTGCAAGGAGAGAGAATGCATAGTCTGATCGTCTGTCTGTGTGAGCAGCACGTGGGGCCCAGTCGTTTGGGCACCCATGTTTCGGCCTCAGACTCGCTTAGGACTTTGTAACTTTTTTCATTGTCAACCACGGTATCATTCGAAAGCTCTGTGTTTGAAGGCTTTAAATAAGCTATACTCACAAAAAAGTTACAAACATGAAAAACGCTAAAAAGTTAGAATTTTGTATATTTTGGTTCCTAAATCTTTTGTAGATCGACTATTCTTTAAGCTTTTAAGAGGTCTAATAGAGCTCCTAATGGTAAATGTAGAGTTTACACGTCCCGATTTTTTTTCAAAATTTTCTGGTAATGTGTTTCTACACGGTGGTTCGGTTTTTGCTCTCAGTTGCAATAAATATTTGAATTTTTGTCTTAGTGGTCTTTTAGATGGTAAAAGACATAAGAGGGAAGGTTCGTGTTCAACCCATGACAAGAGATATTTTACTATGCCTTTCTTGATGCTAATTTTAAGATGCGATGAAAAGGGCTAGGTAAAGGAAGAAATTGCTTCACTATTTCTTCTTCCTCTCCCTTCTTTGACTCTCTCACATTTCCCTTCTCTCTCCTCTCCCACCCACCCAACGCAGCCGCTCTCTTCCGCCCCGCCGAAGTTAGAGATAAGAAAATAGCATGCCAAAACAAGAAAATAAAGCTTAAAAGTTTGCCCCTTTTAAAAAATTTTTCTAGCTTTTCAATTTTGTTGAAATTTTGCATAGCACCATATTTTGACTCCCTCTATCGAATCCAAGTTTATTTTAACAATCGTAAGTTTTAACTCGAGATCGGCTCTTGCCTTTTTACAAGGGAAATTATAAGGTTTTTTTTGAAATTCTTGCTTTTTTCTTTTCTTTGGCGTTCTGATTTATTGCAACTGGAGCCCAAAATTGAGCCGCCGTGTCTAGGGGTATTTTGAGGCGCTGAGTACGAATCTGACCTCCATTTTGACCCATTTCGAACCCCGGACCCGAATTCGAACATTTTTCGACAATTCAAAAAAATTTTTTTTTTTCGCTTATGTATTGATGCTGTACAACAATATAAATAAAAAAAAGATTTTGATCAATGATCACGCACGCATTCATTGGTAGAACATTAACAAATAAACATTAGCCGCGTTCGACAACATTATCGCTCAAATTTCCCATTATTACCCCGTGAATGCGTGATCAAAATCTATTTTCTTTACTCATATTGTTGTACAGCATCAATACATAAAGCAAAAGTAACAAAAAATTTTTTTGAATTGTCGAAAAATGTTCAAATTCGGGTCCGGGGTCAAAATGGAGGTCAGATTCGTACTCAGCGCCTCAAAATACCCCTAGAAACACATTTCCAGATTGTTGGAAAAAAAAGATTCGGGACGAGTAAACTCCACCTTTACCGCGGATTTATATCAGAGATCCCATCGAAAATTTCCCGAAATAAGTACATTGCTGGTCAAAAATAAGTTTTAGGGGTCAGAAATAAGTACATTTTTTGAAAACACTTGTTTAAGATTAAAATTGCATTTTATTCAACAAAATTAAGCACGAACAACATATTTTTCTCCACCAACAATTTTTTTGAGCAGTTCCGGCTTTGAAATGAGAAATTTAAACATTTCTGAACAATTGTGATCAAAATTCACTTTTACTTACACCAGGCAAAAAGGAAGTGTCGGCGGTGCCGATAGGCGCCGCCGTGAGAAATTTTGAAAATTGACTATTATTTTGATAACAAATCTAGACAAAAAATCACCAATTTTTGAGGATTTTTTTGATAAATTATGAAAAAATTTACGCAAATTGGGGTCCGGTGGTGCCGATAGGCGCCACCGGGGGAAATTTTGAAAATTTGTATACAATTTGTTAAGAGATTTTCCCTAAAAATAGTCAAATTTACGCTCATAATCAGCGTAAATTGCGCTTTGGTGGAGCCATTAACGTTAATAATCTCAGAACCGGAGAAAATTTTGAATATTTTGGCAACAGGGCACACAATACGCATATTCATCGCCCTTTTTGCTCCTTTTTATGGCCTGAAATTCGCGCTCATAATCAGCGTGAAATTTCTGTTTGCGCTTTGGTGGAGCCATCAATAATCATAATCTAAGCTAAAAAGTTATATAGAACATAGGTCTTCGGATGAAAATTTTCAATAAATTAAAATAAAAAGGCTTCATACAATTATTTTATTTCAAAATAGCCATTCAAAATTGAATTTTCTCTTAAATCTCAAAAATAAGACAAAAATAAGTACATTGAGCTCAAATCAGTACATTTCTTAAAAATAAGTACAAATGGGAACTCTGATTTATATGGACAAAAAAATCACAAATATGGATAAAATATGGACAAAAATTGACTTTGTTTGAAGCTTCTAGCATGGGTCGGGGTCGGTTCGACAGCTCGTCGCGTACGGTTCGTCGTGGGTTTTTTCGTCGCCTGTTTTTTCGTCGCGAGACGGTTCGTCGCTGCCAGTTCGCCGTCCGTTGAAAATTGGCTTTTTCGTCGCCAGTGTTTAAAATTATTAAAAGATTGAAAAAGCATCAAATTACTATTTATTTTAACAAAAAGATGAATAAGTTTAACAAACGATCAAAACAAAAATCATTGCGGGTACAATAACTACAATTTTGTGAGGTTCCTCAAAGAAATTCAAGAAAATTTTGGACGTCAAAATCTTCTAATCTGTTCTACGGCGTTGTTTTTGCGTTCCTCCAAATTGAGGGTCCATTTGTGAATGTTCTAATGATCAACCGGAAAACTGGTTAGCTTCTGTAGGATAAAAAAAACGAATACATTATCTAAAATAGAGACAAAATACTTAAAAGGATTAGCTTTATACCCTTTTGAATACAGAGAAGCATAACAAGGGAGATTACAATAAAAAAAATGAGTAATATAAAAATTAGAGAATTTTAAACACTGGCGACGAAAAAGCCATTTCTCAACGGGCGACGAACTGGTCACGACGAACCTTCCCGCGACGAAAAAACCGTCGATGAAAAAGGACCCAAAAAAAAATTATTTTTGCGAAAATCTGTTAATAATCGCCCAAAACTTTTCGAAATTTCCCCCGGTGGCGCCTATTGGCACCACCGCACCCCTTTTACCTTAGATTTTTCTCAAAATTTACTTGAAATTCAACAATTTTAGGTGCAAAATCTGTTACCAAACATACCAAATTTTCAAAATTTACTCCCGGTGGCGCGGACAAACCCCGACTCGTACGGGTCCAACTCGTACGACCCCGACTCGTACTTAGTTACCCAACTCGTACTTAATTCTAAAAACGAATGAAAACGAAGGGGAAAAAGTGAATTCGGTGGTTTTCGGGGTCGCTGATCACGAATATGGCATTAAGCCTGAAATGCTCAGGAAACGAAACAGGTGGAAAACAATGCATCAAATTAAACAAAAATCAAGTCCAGGTCCAATCAAAACCAAAAAATTTTGCTTACTAGTTTTACTAGTTATTTTTTGACGAAGGCATAAAATAATTGGCTTATCCATAGTGTCAGAAATTTTTTTGTGAAACTAGCGATTTTTCCAAAAAATCCGCGTTTCGCGTATCGCGGCCGCGGAATTTTTCAGTCCGCGTCCCAGCCCTGGTCTGGATCAGGATCCGAAATTTTCGAAAATTCCGGTCTCTAGTGCCTTTTTTTCTGCTGACTCGGGATGGCCTAAAACCTACGTAAAACGTGTTTTTAACTTTGTTTGAAGCTTCTACGATGAATTTTACGATGACTTTTTTTTTTGACTTTTTCCCACTTTTTGAAATTTTATGACTTTTTTGGCGATTTTTGTTGACTTTTTCATGACTTTTTGCATATTTTACTCAGAAAATCGATATTTTGGGTGCACCCCAAAATTTCGCCGCCGAAATTTCGCCGGGACAAAATTTCGCCGATAAATTTTAAGAAATAACCATTGAATAAAAAAAACCCCATTTGTTCGAACCTTATTTTTGTTATTGTGAGCTAAAAATAGGTATATGGGAGGCTTCCGGGGTGCTGATCACGAATAATTTATCAATGTTTTAAGTCATAAAACATGTCTTAAAGAGTATTTGTAATCGCTGACCACGAATTTGGCATCCATTAAAAAAGCGTATTAAATTATATAAGGCTATTTTATACATTTGTGGCCTAAAAGTCGGATTTAAAAATGAATTGTTGCCTTTTGGTTCGAGTTCTGGTGAGAGATTCGGAATTAGACGAATCTGAGACCATATTCGTGATCAGGATCCTTGAAAAGCCCCATTCTTTAGGATTGCCCAAAAAAGTTCATTGAAATTTTAAAACTTTGAATTTTTCTTAAGATTTTCTTAAAACTTTTTTGAATTTTCTAAGAAAAACTTTTTTTTTTAATTTTTTCCCGGCGAAATTTCGTCCCGGCGTAATTTCGTCCGGCGAAATTTCAGCGGCGAAATTTTGTCTCGGCGAAATTTCGTCCGGCGTAATTTCGGCGGCGAAATTTCGGCGGCGAAATTTCGTCCTGTTCCCGATATTTTCGTATGAAAATACCATAAAAATGAAAAATAGACCCCTAAAAATTGACCTTTCAAATTTTGAAAATTATACCACTTAGAATGAAAAAATATTTTTATCTAGCATCCCTCCTGGCTTAGGATCGTTTCTGACCGTTTTGAACAATTTTGAGGTTGGGCCCTAAATAAGGTTATTTTAATATTTAAAAATAAAGTATGTAATTGCTAGAGACCGGAATTTTAAAAAATTTCGGACCCGGATTCGCTGAATTAGACCGGACAAGATACCGGGATTTAAAATCCTGTTTTTTCCGGACTACGGATCAGGGTCCATTTTTACAAAAAACACCCGGATCCGGATCCCGGGAAAATCCGATCGGGATCTGGTTCGTTTCCGACCTCTAGTGATTACTATTGCAGTTTTTAGTAGCTGTTGTGCTTTGAAATGAGACAATATACTATTAATTTCAAAAAGGTTATCGGTGGTGCCGATAGGCGCCACCAGGGGTTTGAAAATTTAAGCCGTTTTATTAACAGATTTTCCCTAAAAAACGGTCATGGGCATTATTTTTAAAAAATTCAAAATCAGAAAAATCTTATCTCTGATTTAATCAGAGAAGCGATCTCGAAATTTCGGCTATTTCTCGCTTTTCCGGTTCGTTTGGTTTTAAACCGACAGCCCAAATGATCAAAGTAGCCAATTCTCTAATGGTTATTGGTCTTATCTGCTCTAATTAAGGCTTATGTTAGGCCCATAAACACCCACGGCCTGTGCTTGACCGTCTCCCCCCACCGTCGATCAATAACATTGAATTTATTCCCCCTTCCCCGCAGACCATTGGGACTTTCCGTCGTCCCTCCGTCTGCTGATCGATGTTTGCGTTTGTTCTGTGTCCCATCCCACGCCCTCACTCTCCGTTATTTTTGTGCTTTTTTCTCAAATTGCTCTTTCCTTCTGAGTCATATTTTCTCCTTCCACTGAAAACATAATTTCCTTCCGTATTTTCCAAATCGGCATTTGTATTTTGCTTTTGGCAATTTTTTCTTCAAATGATTTCTTTTGGCCCATTTGCGTTTTTTCTTTTTGTTTCTCCTCTTTCGGAAGCAAATCTCTGGTCGGAAACTGCACGAATGAGCGATTTACAGCAAGTGATTATTCCGTGGCCATTGTTTATAAAGTGTGGGGGGGGGGGGAGTCAAGTGGATTTGTCCCGAACTCACTGCCCCGCGGGGATGGGGACACTCTTCTGTGGCCGCGCGGTGGGGCGTGGGAGGGAGAAGTACCCCAGAAAAACGAGGACAAAACTCAAAATTGTATTAATTCATTTTTTTGAATTTATCCTTTATTTCCTTTTTGTCGTATATTTTTGAGTCTTTTTTTGGCTAAAATTTTAAAAATCTTTCATTTTGATTGGTGGTGTGGACAGGCGCTACCTTATGTTTTTTTGAAAGACTTCTTAAGGGGGTTTTTGCCAAATAGATCAATTGCTTTAATTCCGTGTCGCTACCGTACCCTGATTCTGTAAATCCGACTGCTGGAGTCCAGTTCGGTTTCTGTTACGAGTTCATGTCCCTGTACCATTTCTATCTTTTAACTCCTTGGGGACGACGGACTCCGTGGTTCGTCCCGATTTCTCGTCTGTTAAGTGGAGATTGCTCTGTTCGCGTTACCAAGTTGCCCAAGCTTACATGGAGGATGTGAATGCGCGGGTCACTGTGTTCGCCCCGGTGAACGACGTGTTTCTGTACAACCCCGACCTGAGGGCAATGGACCAAAAAGAAGTGCTTTCGCACATTGGTACAAGTGAATTATGCATAATGATTTGAAAGAGAGCTAATTGTACGATTTATAGGGACGAAATGATAAATTATGCAAAACGGAAGGGGCAACTCAGTCAGACCAATTCACTCTTTCTGGGAGCAACTTAAATATTCTAATTTTACAGATTTAGAATCTTCGAAACCTCTTAATTCTTAGAAACAAATCAATAAGTTGTTTCTAAGTGATCGATCAACTTAGAAAAAAGTTTTACTCGGTGAACTTATGGTGTCCTCAAATTGGCTCAGTGATCATTTAATTGTGCTCCCATCCAAACCAAACCCATTCAGTGGACACCCAAGTGGTGGAGGTCAGTTCTGGTCGGAGGTGGGAGAAGCAAACGCTGATCCGGAGCACGATCAACAGCGGGTACATCTACGTCACGCAGTTCGAGAATGGCCTGGGCAATTTTGTTGGGTTTTTGGCCGGGGTGCTCTTCTCCGTCGGCAATGCGTCACAAAATTTCAGTCGTATTTCGCCAACGCTGGTACCATTTGCAACCATGTGACCAACCAATGGGGCATCATCAGTGGCGAGCAGTACCTGTACAAAACATGCACTCCGCTGGGTCATCGTCCGTACCCCGGCACAGCGCTTTCATTTGTCCGCGACGATGACAATGCCTTATTTGTGGACCGACACTACGACAATAGGGACTTGACGTGAGCACAGAGTTCCACAAAGGAGGGCATTCATTCACGGCATCGCCGATTCATCTTCAGGGAATTGCGCGACATTTTGGACAGAGTGCCGGACATCGCTTTGGTCATTTACGGCAGTTCCGCTTGGAATGGTTTTCACACATATTTTTTGCCAAACAACAAAGCATTTGCGAAGGTGGTCACTTAATAAACAAACCTTCCAAAAAAGTCCATTTACGCATTAAATCAACAAAAGGAACAGGGGACAAATTTTCGAAATGGTATTTTGATTTCTTTTTTTTTTTTGAAACTTTTGAGTTCTTTGCCCTGTATCGTCTCTCTTTTAAATGGAATTAATGTGAGTGATTAGGTGATCGATCGTAACCGCGTCGACCGTGAGGTTTTGTTGGCCCATGTGACTGGCATGAACAGAGTAAGTCTCAGTCCATGCCCTCTCCTTTTGTTATTCCCCCTCTCTCTCTCTTTCGGTGCTTTTCACTTATCCTTGGCTTTTTGACGGCGGTGTCCATTTTTACCCGTCAATTCGGTGCCTTTCTTAATTTGTTCTATTAATATTTTCCCCTCTTTTTCCATTGTGTTTCAGTTTCTCTTCAAATATTATTGAGGACAACTACAAGTTGAAGCTGTGCATGCGCAACATCACTGACCATCGGACCGGCAAATGGGATTTGTATGCCGTGTCCACTGTTTATGAAGTGAACAGAGAGGGAGAGAGAGGAAGGGAAGGAGAGAGAGAGAAAAAGAGAATGAAGGAAAAAAGGATGAGAGAGAGAGTGGTATGAGAGAGAGGAAAAAGAGAATGAAGGAAAAAGATGAGAGAGCGAGAGAGAGAGAGATAAAAATGAGAGAGAGAGAGATAGGAAGGGGAGTGAGAGAGAGAAACAAGAGAGGAAAAAGAGTGAAGGAAAAAATCAGAGAGAGAGTGGTAATAGAGAGATAAAGATGAGAGAAAGAGACAGATGCAAGAGAGAGAGAGAAAGATAAGGGGAGGGTGAGTTGGCATAGCTTTTTGCCAAAATGTTTAAAATAAATTTTCCAATTAGGTTTTCCTCGGCTGTTTACCCTTTTGTGTCACCCTTTTTTCTTACTGTATTTGTTGCCTTTCAGCGTTACGGTCAATTTCGGAGAGGCGCCGTTTGGGCCAAAGTGTTGGTGCCAAACATTCCTGTGCAGAATGGGGTGGTCCATGTGGTGGACAATGTGTTGGGCATTGTGACCAACACAATTGACCAGGTTTTGTTTCCCTTGGTCAGAGTGTCTGAACAGTCACTGTCCCAGATGCTGATGGACAATTACCGTTGCACCACTTTGATGCGCTATATGAACACAATCGGACAAGTGCCCTCTTCCCCCCCCCCCCCCCCCACTAATTACTCATTAATTGCCTGCCGAAGATTGTGCGCAATTACTTCTCCGCTACCGGCGGTTTGGTCACTTTTTTCGCTCCGTGGAACGAAGCATTTGAGCGAATTCCCGAGCCAATCGAGCGACGCCTTTTGCGCGATCGGATTTGGCTGGAACAGGCAAGTTGAATTGTTATTTTCTCATTAATTTATTATTCCCCAACACTCCCACAGATTCTCAAACTTCACATTGTCCCAGCAAAAGAGTTGACAACGGAGGAAATAACCAATGAAACGATTGTGACGACAGTGGACAATATGCGCCATTTATATTTTGTGAGGGGCGAATGGCCCAAAAATAACGTCACTTATTACGTCGTTGGCGGAGGGATTCGAACGGCTATTCAAATGGTCGGCAATTACACCTTTTTTTTTTTGCTTACGCTGTTAAATTGGCATTTTGTTTGCCTTTTTTTGTTCCTTAGGAGGATGTGACGGCAGTTAACGGAATTGTCCATTACATCGATCGCGTGTTGGGGGTGCCTTATCAGGTGACCATGGCACACAAAATGGGCATCACCCGAAAAAGGACAATTTCCCTTTTTCAGTCACTTTGGGAAATTTTGCGAAATGAAAGTCGCGCACAACGATCATATGAAATGTTGAACAATTTGCAGGTGGAAACAAAAAAAGGGGGGGGGGAAATGCAAAAATGGAAGAAAATGGTACAAATTGCAGCTTAAATACAGCTTGGACCCGTGGCAAGTGCTGACACCCGAACAGAATTTCACTTTCTTTGTGCCCATTGACGAAGCGTGGGACAAGGCAAACAGTGCCAATGGCGGACAATGAGAAAAAAAAGGCATTTTCACAGGTGACACCATCGTTGAGGAACAGAATGTTGGACGGAAACCATTGGCAAGCATTGCAATATGTGTACAAAGTGAGTAAATGAGCACCGGCGGGAAGGGGGGGGGGGAAAGCGGCGTAGGGGACGAAGGCGAAAAACCCAAACGAACCAACGACGGACATTTCAGCGCCATGTGCTGCAGGGACAGGCGCTGATGTACACGGACCTTCGGGAACGCACTTATGTGATGATGAACGACGAGAAAGTGATCATCCGAAGACGAGGACGATGTGAGTTAACGAAGAGAGAAAGAATGGGGGCGGGGAACAAAGACCGGCCGGTCGATGAATTCGCATTTTCATGCATTTCGTAGATTTCGAGCTGTACTGGCCCCGGGGTAATCGCGTCGCGCGTGTGTTGGAAGGCGGAGAGATTGCCGGCATCAACGGATTCATTCATCTCGTGGATGGGGTGTGTTTGCCTGTCCTTTTTCTGATTCCCTTTTTCTTATCACCGCCCCGTCCGTTGTCTTTAGGTGCTTCTTTATGAGCCAGATTTGCGTGCCGCCGCTTTGGTAGGCGCTTCAATCAGTGACCAACACCACATTTTGCTGCTTTGCCTCGCCTTTTCTCTATGGACACATCGATGGAGGAGAAGATGAAATAAAGAGGCAGAGAGAGAGGGAGAGAGAAAGAGACAGATAGAGAGAGAGAGACGGAGAGAGAGAGACATAGAGGGAGAAAGCTTCTTCCCAATGGCTCGCTGATTCTGTGAATGATCTCATTGTTTTTCCATCAGATTAAAATCGATTAAGAAGATAGAAACTGATTTTTGAGGAAAAATTATACTTTTTTAAAATTTTTTTTTTAATATTTAAAAAACATTTCCTGGCGGCGCCTGCCAACACCGTCGGACATTCAACCCTTTTGGAATTATAGGACCCAAAATTAGTACCGATTCGGTACATTATACTGTAAAAATTTTGGGGATTCGGTATACTTTCGATATCGGTAGAAATATCGCATTTGCCGACCACTAATTTTAATGAGACAAAAGAAGAGTAATTATACTTATAAAGAATGGTGATAATCAACTGAAAAAACAATCACTTTTTACAAAAATAAATTTTATCCAATTCATAAGCCACAAAGTTTAAAATTATGCGTATTAATACGGTAGAAAATATAAATTGTGCTTCTTAGGGATTTATGGAGAAATGTATAAGTGAATATAGTAAAAAAGAAAATGCACGGGGATAATTGAACGAAAGAAAGTGAGTGATGAGAATTAGCGAGGGGAGAGAAATGCTGCTGGAATTCCCAATTAATTAGTTAAAAAGCGAAAATAAATGGTAATTCCAGCAGAAGAAATGGCCGAAGAAAATGAGAAACTTTTAAATTGGGAAAGGGCAAACTATCATTTTGACTAAATAAGGGGTTCTATCCGTATTTATACTGATGCTCATAGCATTGTGCAATAATTGCTGATCCGTTGCCGTGCCTTTTGAGTGGGCGCGGAGTGCCGCCGTCTGTCGTCCGTGGGGCCGTCGTCTGCCCAATGTTCGCCCGGCCGCATCAGTCGCGTCTCCAACGGCACCGTCCGCTCTTTTCGCTGTGACTCCGCGAAGGGAAAAGCGCTGCCGCCGTTTTGGCGCAAAGTGTCGGGCGCTGTCCCGTCGCTCTCACAAAGATGCGGAATTTGACGGAGCAATTGCGAAATGGGCAACTCTTCGATGTTCGCCTTTTGGTAGTGCAGCGAATGAACGGTGCGCTGCGCAGACGGCGCCTTCGGTCGGAGACTGCTGCTGTATTCGGTGAATGTGCGTCCACCGCCGTTGACGCACCAATGGTGACCGTCCACGCTCGCATTGACTGTTCGTCGGATGTTGAAGGTGGAGTTTGTCTCAGTGACCGGAAAAGTCGTCGACTGCGGCACGGACTTCTCACGCCTCAGATCTTGATTGAAAAGAAAACCATTATCGTTTCCATTCAATTGTCCGCTTCTGACCAATATCTCCTTGGCCACTCTTTGCGCCGGATCGGCTTTCTGCCGTCGCATTGCTCGACCACCCTCTCGTGAAGTGTTCATTGTGTTCCTCCTTACGCCTTCGCGGCGTATAGTCGCGGATGTACGCGTGTCGGTCGTACATTTGGGAGGAATAGGCGCGGTAAGTGCGCTCTTCTGACCGACTGACGGTGCGAATTGAGCGTGATTGTGAACGACGACGCAAAGTGTTGTCGGTGGGTTCGTCGTCTGTTTGCAGCCATTTGTCGTGGGTTCGGGGACGGTCGCTCTCCTGCGAACGGCTTCTGAAAGTGAATGTTCGTTTGGTGTGAATGCGACCTTCTTCTTAATCGCCACTTGCCGGTAATAGTTGTAACGTTCGCTGAGATTGTTATAGCGTTCGTCCAAATATTGGGGGGACAGAACGCGTTGTCTCACCATCGGAGACTTGGGAAGTCCTGGGGGCACTTTTCTTGGTCCCCCGTGGTTGTAGACGAGTATATCCTTAACCATTTTTGGCATTTTTTGCTCGTCTCTTCCCCCGTCTTCTCCCTTTCCACCTCCACCACGTGTTGTTTACGTCCGTTAACTGTCCGCTCGAATGAATGTCTTTTTGCGTAAGTGACAAGCGTCGTTTCGGTTATCGTTGTCCAACCGGCGGGGTGCCGCCGTGACCCGGGCGACGGTGCCAAGTCAGTAGCAGCAGCACTGAATTCCGTTGTGGTCCGAATGGCGGCGTCCATTGGCCGCTGACGTGGGAAGGTGGTGGCATCGGAATGCTGAGGGTATCTCGCCACGTAATGCGCTCTTGGCTTTACTGAAATAAGCCCAACCAGTCAATCAACCGATCAATTTGGCATTCATGGACCTTTGCTTGAATCGATTGAGAGGTCCTCCCCCCGTGGAGAGAAGGAAGTCTTTTGACGAAGCAAAGGGCGCATGTGCCGTTGTTCGTCGAGAGTTTCCGCTTTAGCCTGTCGAAGAGGCGGTTTGACAGCACGAAGCCGTTCTAAAAGTGCCTTAGGTATATCCAAATGCCACCACACACGAAACCGTCTTTCAACGAAGAAGCCCTCGAGTAAATATCTTTGGTCCTTTCTGTTTCAAATCCGAATGGCACGCCAAAGTCGCGTTCTTTTGGCACTTTCCTTCCGACTTCTTTGATTCGGACATGGAGTTCAAGCGCTTCTTTTGTTGGGGTTGTGTCTGTAAATTATCTAAATATTAAACACCATTTAACAATTCCTTAACCATCTCTGAACGTCACTCTTCCGTCCGTTCTCTTTTGCTGATCAACCACCAAAGTTTGTTCATCTTTCCCTCGTTTCTTCGTGAGTTCATCCACCGGTTCAATTTGATCTGTGATTTTCTCAGTGTTCGGCTCGCCAATGTGCACGTGAAGGTCCACCGGTTCAACAGAAGAAAACTCGCGAATTTCTGACAAAAAAGGGCTAACAGAAGTGAACATGATTAAATTGTTTGACCACCTTTTTTATGGTCAACAGCAGCCAATTGCTCTTTTTTCTGCTCAATGGAAATTGCAATTCGGTCAACTTCAGCTTCTTCATTTTTTTTGTGCTCAATTCCACGCTGTTTGTCTTCAGTGTAACCGTACCATCCGTGATGGTAAACGGAGACACAATTCTCCAACAAAATATGTTCAATTTCGTTGTCTTTTTTTAATTGAGACTCTTCGTTTGCTTTCACTTTGACTAATTCGGGTTCCTCTCCATAAGAAATTCCATTGTGATAAACAGTGATGAGATTGTCAATCGAACTATTTGCCAATTCTGAACCCTCAAAGATAAGCAGATTTTCGGGAATGGCGACATGGATTTGAGTAGGAACAGTGGATAAATCAGATGAAATCTCTTCGAGTGTTGTTCGTTTAGTCGTAGGTCGAACTAAAATTGTCTCAATTGTTTCAACAGATCCTCTCAGGGAATAATCATCGTGAAGATCAGAAAAGCCGTGATGTTGAACAGAGACGATAACATCCAAAATTGAATTCACAAGTTCGTTGGGATTCAGTTCCAATTCCATGGTAAATTTAGTCTCAGACGGACTCAATTCCTTCTCCTCATGAGCCACTGGTTGCAGTTCGCCTTCCTCGTAAAAGCTGGAAATCAATTGGGGTGATAAGAACATACATAGCTTATCCCAATAAATGCTAAAGATCCCACCCATTCTATTGTAAAAATTTGTTTTCCCATTAATTATTGCTAATTTGTATTCCCAATGCTACTGTTCCATTCTCCCCGTTCGAATAGACTAATAAATCCAAAACAGTTTCGTTTTCCCTTTTCTTTTTTTTACACGTATATGCTTTTGGCTGCTTCACCCACCCTTTCGGTATCCGTTCGATCCTGTCCGTCACCGGCACAGCACCAAGCTCCGGTTGGCGATCCGTTTGGGCCACTTGTCCCAGGAATGGCTCCGACTTGAGCGGGTACTCGCCTTCATGTGTCTTTTTGAAGATTGAAGTGAGCTTTGTTGTGATTGTCTCCTTCGGTGCTGATGGAGGTGCCACATCGGAGCGTCCATGGTGATAGGCGGAAACATGTGCATCCAACGACTGCCCCTCCAATTCTGCTCCTTTTGATGTACTTTCCACTGGGCCTTCATATGCTGCCGTGCGCGGATACTCAACGAGCAGTTCGGGCTCCGCCTCGGAAATTGTTGTTGGTTGTGCAGCGACGACATGCTCATCAGATCTTCCGGCTGAATATACGCTGACAATTGCGCTGATTGGTTCATGGTACAGTTCCGAGATTCTTTGCGTCTCATCCAACGGGCCAGTGAAGGGCTCGGAGACTGGGAAGTCCTCGTGGTGTGGCTTCCTCTTGAACAATGAGCTTATCTTCGTTGTCACTTTCTCAGCCACCGGTTGCGGCTCAGGTGCTGGCACAAGATCAGAGCGACCATGATGGTATACAGTCACATGTGAATTCAAATGCGCGCCTTCAAGCTCCATGTGGCGTGTTGTTGCGCTCAGCGGCCCTTCGTAAGCAACAGCGGCCGGGTAATGTTCACGCACAGTTGTTGTCGCAGCCAGCGGCTCAGCCGTCTGCACTTGACTGACTTCGTCAGAACGGCCGGAAGCATAGGCAACCACGAGATCGCCAAGTGGACGCGCTCCAAGCTCCTCCTTTCGGGGCGTCTCAGCAATTGGTCCAGTGTACGGTTCGGTGACCGTTGGCCACTCTCCTTCCGTGGTTGTCCGCTTGAACAAGTGGGTGATGCGCTCCAAAGTTCCCTCATCAAGCAGCATAGTGCATGTTGTTTATTTCCGCGCATGAAAAAATACGTTATTCACCTCATGTATATAATACCTTGAGTAAAATTCCCTAGATACGTCAAACCGAATGATATCTTACATAGGAAGCCGCACTCTTCGAATAGATCAGCCCTCTTTATTTTTGCTTTAAATCTATAAAGCGCAAATAGGTCACCAATTTTGTTATTTCTTATTTTATATTCCTGTGGATCATAATCATTTCATATTAGTTGGCAATGGACTCAACCTACCTATCAAGCATTATAACGCGTGCGTTACTGTGTAAATGTGTGAAGGTCATAATGTCTAATATGAACAACATAAATCACAACAAATCCCACCTAATATTGTTATTCAATTAGATTGTGCGAAATACATATCACCTCCAAAATATTGTTCAATTAACAGCATACATAAGCAATTAGATTGTTTCAACCGAAATCACAAGAAAGAGACGGCATCCCCCCTCAATAATGCGATGGGCTTTTTATTCCGCATGAAAAAAGTATTTTCATCATTTATTACCATTACGTACAAAATGTTCCAATGATACAAAAAACATTATATATACATAGGAAGCCGTGCCCATCTTCTAATTGACTCAGGAGCCCTCTTTTATTTTTGTTTAAGTCACTATACCAGTCTCACTGTCACATATTGTTAATATTTTCTTATTTTTCCTTGTATACTTTCATAAATTTTAAAAGTTTAAGTTTGAAGGAACCTCACAACTATCCACTTATACGGCGTGCTTCAATGTGTTCAAAATGTTAGATAGCAACTTGAAATGATCAAAAATCAAAATCCCCTATTTATCACCATTGGATTGCGAACTAATAATTACTCCAATAAGTTGTTCAAATATAAGCAGCAGCAATTAAGGCAAATTGTAGCTTTTCACCGGAGCATCCAAGAAAGAGACTGCATCCCCATCACATCAGCAGGCATCTTTTTTTCGCATATCAGATTATCATAATATTAATCCTTAATTCAAATTTCAAACAACACCGATGAAAGCAATATCAAAAAGCATTATATATTACTAAGGCAAGCCGGCATCTTCTAATGATCAGCCCTCTTTATTTTGTTTAAATCTATAAAGGCAAATAGTCCAATTGTTATTTTCTTATTTTCCTTGTATAATTTCAGATTATTGCAATGGAACTCACCTAACTATCAAGACTTATAACGCGTGCGTCATCATGTTTTACAATGTTAGATAGAACAACATTAAATGATAAAATAAATATCCCTATTATTTACAATTGATGCGAATAATAATTAACTCCAATATTGTTCAATATTAAGCAGCATCAATTAACGCAAATTAATTTTCAACGGAATCAAAAAAGAGAACGGCTCCCCATCATCCGCATAGGCATTTTTTCTTGCACGTGACAAAAATATTTATTCATCATTTATATAATATACCTTGAGAAAATTCCAAATATGCAAAAAGCATTATATATTTACGATGAAGCCGGCATCTTCTAATGATCAGCCCTTTATTTTTGTTTAAACTAAAGGCAATATCGCACAATTTTGTTTTTTTCCTTATTTTTTCCTTATATACTTTCATATTAGTTGTCAATGGACTCACCAACTACAACTGATAACGGCGCGTGCGTCATGTTGTACAAATGTTAGTAGAACAACATTAATGATAAAACCAAAATCCCTATTATTTACATTGATTGCGAAATAATAATACTCCATATTGTTCAATATTAAGCAGCATCAATTAAGCAATTAATTTTCAACGGGAATCACAAAAGAGAACGCATCCCCCACAATCATCATAGGCATTTTTATTTCCGCACGAAAAAATATTTATTCATCAATTTATATAATTCCTTGAGAAAATTTCCAAATACAAAAAGCATTATTATTACTATGGAAGCCGCATCTTCTATGATCAGCCCTTTATTTTTGTTTAAATCTATAAAGGGAATAGTCTCAAATTGTTATTTTCTTATTTTTTCCTTGTATAACTTTCAATTATTGCAATGGAACTCAACCATAACTATCAAGACTTATAACGGCTGCGTCAATGTTTGTACAAATGTTAGATAGAACACATTAAATGATAAAAAAAAAATCCCCTTTTATTTAAAGGAGGGCGAAATAAAATAACTCCAAAATTGTTCAAATATTAAGCAGCATCAATTAACAAATTAATTTCTCAACGGAATCACAAAGAGAACGCCCTCCCATCAATCATGCATAGGCATTTTATTCCGCATGAAAAAGTATTTTCGTCATCAATTTATATTACCTTGAGAAAAATTTCCAAATACAAAAAAGCATTATATATTACTATAGGAAGCCGGCTCTTCTAATGACAGCCCTCTCTTTTTTTGTTAATTCTATAAAGGCAATAGTCACATTTGTTATTTTTCTTATTTTTTTCCTTGTATAACTTCATCTAGTTGCAATGGAACTCAACCTAACTATCAAGACTTATACGGCGTGCTTCAATGTTTACAATGTTAGATAGAAACATTAAATGATAAACAATCCCCTATTATTTTCAATGATTGCGAAATATAATTAATTCCAAAATTGTTAATATTAAGCAGCATCAATTAGCAAATTAATTTTCAACGGAATCACAAGAAAGAGAACGGCATCCCCCATCATCATGCATAGGCATTTTTATTTCCGCATGAAAAAATATTTATTCACTTTATAAATTACTTTGAGAAAAATTTCCAAATAGCAAACAGCATTATATACTTACTATAGGAAGCCGGCATCTTCTAAGGATCAGCCCTCTTATTTTTTGTTTAAATCTAAAAGGCAAATAGCACAATTTTATTTTCTTATTTTTTCCTTGTATAACTTCATATTGTTGCAATGGACCTCAACCTAACTATCAAGACTTATAACGCGTGCTCAATTTGTACAAAGTTAGAAGAACAACATTAATGATAAAAAACAAAATCCCCTATTATTTTACAATTGATTGCGAATAATAATTCTCCAATATGTTCAATATTAAGCCAGCAATTAAGCAAATTAATTTTCAACGGAACACAAGAAAGAAACGGCATCCCCTCCATCATGCATAGGCATTTTATTTCCGCATAAAAAATATTTATTCACTCATTTATTAATCCCTTGGAAAAAATTTCCAAATAGCAAAAAAGCATTATATATTATATAGAAGCCGGCACTCTTCTAATGATCAGCCCTCTTTATTTTTGTAAATCTATAGGAAAATAGTCCCAATTTGTTATTTTTCTTATTTTTCCTTGTATAACTTTCATATTAGTTGCAATGGAACTCACCTAACTATCAACTTATAACGCGCGCTGTCAATGTTTCAAATGTTGTCATCAGAACACATTAATGATAAACAAATCCTATTATTTACAATTATGCGAATAATATTACTCCAATATTGTTCAAATATAAGCAGCATCAATTAGCAATTATTTTCAACGGATCACAGAAAGACAACGCAGTCCCCCATCAATCATGCATAGGCATTTTTATTTCCGCATGAAAAAAATATTTATTCATCAATTTATATAATACCTTGAGAAAAAATTTTCCAAATAGCAAAAACCATTATATATTATTATAGGAAGCCGCATCTTCTAATTTATCACCCCTTTATTTTTGTTTAAATCTTAAAGCAATAGTCCCATTGTTCTGTTTTTCTTAATTTTTTCCTTGTATATAACTTTCATATTATTGCAATGGACTCAACCTAACTATCAGACTTATAACCGGCTCCTAGCTTTGGTAAATGTTTTAGTTGACACAACCACATGAATAAAAACAAATCCCCTATTTTTACACATTGATTGCGAAATATAATTAATTCAAATATTGTTCTAATATCAGCATCAATCAATTAATGTTCATCGGAATCAACAAATAAGACGCACGGGCCACCTCCCATCTCATGCTAGGCATTTTTTTTCCCGATTGAAAAATATTTATTCTTACCATTTATATAATTACTTGAGAAAATTTCCAAATAGCAAAAAGCTATTATATATTCTATAGAAGCCGGCCTCTCTCATGATCAGCCCTCTTTATTTCTATCTCTGAATCAGACATGAGACCACGACCAGGGGGGCGAATAGGAGGGCTGGGGATAACGGCATTAGTCGAAGGTGGGTCCGCCACACACACCTATGAGTACCGCGGCGGCCAGGGTGGAAAAATGGAGAGAACAACAGGAAAGAAAAAAACACCAAGCACAAGATGGCGAAAGAGATAACAGATTCCAACAATGCATAAGAGGATCAGCACAAAAGCAAAACGCGGAACAGCCAAGAATGAGAACGGGGCAAGCCCCCCAAAAAAAAAACAAGGCCCCCATCAACAGCATGGCAAGGCATGAGCCGCATGAAAAAAAGGACACAGGGATAAGTACCTGGGAGAAAACCAAAACGAGCAAAAAAGGCAAATAACGTAGGAAGCCGGCACCAAGGACAGCCCCAGGTCAAACTAAAAGGCAAAGAGTCACAAGATCTGCACACCGATGAACCATAGTAGTTGCAATGAACTCAACCTAACTATCAAGACTATAACGGCGTGCGTCAATGTTGACAACATGTTAGATAGAACAACATTAAATGATACAAAATCATCCCTATTTTTTACAATTGATTGCGAATAATAATTAACTCCAAATATTGTTCAAATATTAAGCAGCACTCAATTAAGCAATTAATTTTCCCGGAATCACAGACGAACGGCGCATCCCCCATCAATCATCGCATAGCATTTTTTATTTCCGCATAAAATAATATTTATTCATCAATTATAATATTTACTTGATGAAAAATTTCCCAATACAAAAACATTATATCTACTATAGAACGCATCTTCTAATGATCAGCCTCTTTATCTTTTGTTTAAAATCTTAAAGGCATTTCACATTTGTTATTTCTTATTTTTTTCCTTTATAACTTCATATTAGTTGCAATGGAATCACCTACTATCAGACTTAACGGCTGCGTCATCTTGTTAAATGTTAGATAGAACAATTAATGATAAAACAAATCCCCTTTATTTTTCAATTGTTGCGAATACTATTAACCCATATTGTTCAATATGTTACAGCAATTATCTTTGCAAGTTATTTTCACGGAATCACAAAAAAGAGAACGTGCGCATCCCCACTCAATCATGCTCTTAGGCATTTTTTATTTCCGCATGAAAAAATAATTTATTCCATCAGATTTATAATTACTTCGAAGAAATTCCAATCTCCAAATAAAGCATTATAATATATTATATGGCACGCATGCATCTTCTAGGCAACACCCCTAGTGTCTTATCGATTACAAGTGCAAAGACGGCACATGTTAGTTTTCTTAGTGGTTCCTGGTATAACTTTCATATTGTGCCATGGAACCAACTAACTATCAAGACTAGAACGCGTGCGTACTGTGACAAATACGTAAAAACAAAGGAAATGATAAAAAACAAAGCCCTATTATTTTTGCAATTGGTGCGAAATACTAATACATCGCCAAGTAGGCGGCACAATTTATGTATACCATCTCCAAATGACCAGGCAATGTCAGGGCATCGAATCCACAAGAAAGAAGAACGGCATCCCCCCCTGCCGGTCATGGCTACGCGTATTTTCTGACATGATCCGCCTAAAAATAGTTATTATCAATTGTGCGGAATAGATATTAAACCGTTAAAATTCAGGCTAATAGAAAATTCAACAGGCATGAAATCGCATCACAATTTGCATAATTTATATCTGGAGACAAAATTGAAATTATCTAAGCGAACCTCGAATAGCTCTAATGATCATGCCGCTGTCGGGTGGGAACTATCATATAGGCCAAACGGGCCACAATTTGTTTACCTTGCTGATGTTTTCTGTCTAGATTACTGTTCATATTATTGCAATGGAACTCCACCTAACTATCAAGAATCACGAGAACGCTGGCGCGCATCACTGTAGTATAAATGTTGAGATCTGAAACAAACTATGATCACATGTAAACAACAAACAGTCCCCTATTATTTTACAATATTTGCTGCCAGAATAATTAACGTCCAAAATGTGTCAACTCTAACAGCTTCAAGCCAAACGACAAGGGGCAAGACGGAATCACAGCAGATAGAACGCTCCCCCACATATGCATATGGCCCTTGATTCCCTTGAAAAATAATTATTTCAGCAATTTATATTTATTACTGTTAGAAAATTGCCAAATAGCAAAAAAGCATTTCTACGGACTATCGGAATGCGGTCCTCAATTTGATGGCAGCCGCTGATATTTTGTACTTAAATAGGCCAGAGGCACACAAGGGGTTTTGAGTGTTGCTTACTTTTGTCCTGTGTAAGTACTGTTTCAATTAGTTGGCAAGGTCACCCACTAACAAGACTTATAACGGCGTGCTCAATGGTGAACAAAGATAGAGCGAACAATATGTTAAACTAATCTCACAAATCCCCTATTTTGACAATTGGATTGCGAAATATAATAACTCCAAATAGTTGCAATATCTAACAGCTCAATTAAGCAAAAATCAACGGAATCACAAGAAGAGAACGGCTCCCCCACAATCATGCTAAGGCATTTTATTCTCGCATGAAAAAATATTTATTCATCAATTTATAAATTCGTTTGAGAAAATTCCCCAATAGAACAAAAGCATTATCTATGACTACTAGAAGCCGGCACCTCCTATGATCAGCCCTCTTTATGTTTGTTTAAATCTATAAAGGCAATAGTCACAATTTTTTATTTTCTTATTTTTTCCTTGATAACTTTCATATTAGTTGCAATGGAACTCAACCGAACTATCAAGACTTATACCGGCCGCGTCAATGTTGTAAATTTTTAGATAGAACACATTAAAGATAAAAAACACCAAATCCCCTTTATTTTACATTGATTGCGAATAATAATTAACTCCAATATGTTAAAATATTAAGCGCATCAATTAAGCAATAATTTTCACGGTCACAAGAAAGAGAACGGCATCCCCCATCAATTAGCATAGGCATTTTTATTCCGCATGACAAAAATTTATTCTCATCTTCTATAATTACTTTATAAAATTTCCAAATAGCAAAAAAAAGCATTATCTATTACTATAGGAAGCGGCATCTTCTAATGACAGCTCTCTGTTATTTTTGTTTAATCTATAAAGGCAATAGTCACAATTTGTTATTTTCTTATTTTTTCCTTGTCACTCTTCATATAGTTGCAATGGAACTCACCTCTATCAAGACTTCAATAATTATATATATTACTTTGAAAAATTTCCAATATAGCAAAAAACATTATCTATTACTATGGGAAGCCGGCATCTTCTAAATGGATCTAGCCTCTTTATCTTTTGTTTATCTAAGGCAAATAGTCACAATTCTGTTTTTTCTTATTCTTTATCCTCTTATAACTTTCTCATTAGTATTGCAATGACTGCAACCTAACTATAAGACTTATAACGTGCGTGCGTCACTGTTGTATAATTTACATAGCACAACCCTTAAATGACCTGCTGAAACAATATCCCTATGATTTTACAAATTGTTGCAAACTATTAATGTCCATAATTAGTTAACAAAATATCCCCTAATTTACAATTGCGGGCAAGTACAATAACTCCGTTGTTGCTTTCTAAGCAGCATCAATTAGCAAATCTAATTTCAACGCGGATCACAAGAGGAGAACGGCATCACTCCCCCATCAACTACGCATAGTCATTTGTATCCGCATGAAAAAATATTTCTATTCATCAATTTATATAATTACCTTGAGAAAAATTTCAAATAGCAAAAAGCATTTATATTACTATGGAGACCTCCGGCACTCTTCTAATGATCAGCTCTTTTCACATTTTGTTTAAATCTATAAAGGCAAATAGTCACAATTTGTATTTTCTTATTTTTTTTCCTTGTATAACTTTCATTAGTTTGCATGGCAACTCAACCCATTATCAAGACTTATAACCGCTGCTCAATGTTGAGCAAATGTTAGATACGAACAACATAAAATGTAAAAAACAAAATCCCTATTAATTTACAATTTGATTGCGAAACTATAATTAATTCCAAATATTGTTTCATATATGTAAGCAGCCATCATTAAGCAAATAATTCTTCAACGAATCACAAGAAAGAGAACGGCATCCCCCATCAATCAGGCATAGGCATTTTTATTCCGCCATGAAAAATATTTATTCATCAATTTAATAATACTGAGAAAATTTCCATAGCAAAAAAGCATATATTTTACTATAGGAGCCGGCTCTTCTAATGATCAGCCCTCTTTATTTTTGTTTAAATCTAAAAGGCAAATAGTCACAATTTGTTATTTTCTTATTTTTCCTTGATAACTTTCATATTAAGTTCAATGGAAATCAACCAACTATCAGACTTATAACGGCGTGCTCAATGTTGTACAATGTTAGATACAACACATTACAATGATAAAAACACAAATCCCCTATTATTTTACAATTGATTGCGAAATAATTAATTACTCCAAAATTGTTCAAATATTAAGGCAGCATCAATTAAGCAAATTATTTCAACGGAATCACAAGAAAAAACGGCATCCCCCTAATCCATGCATAGGCAATTTTTTATTTCCGCAGAAAAAATATTATTCATCAATTTTATAATTACTTTGAGAAAAATTTCCAAATAGCAAAAAGCATTATATTTACTATAGGAAGCCGGCATCTGCTCTATGATCAGCCCCGTTATTTTGTTTAATCTATAAGGCAAATATCACAATTGGTTATTTTCTTACTTTTTTCCTTGTATAACTTTCAATTAGTTGCATGGAACTCAACCTAACTATCAAGACTTATACGGCGTGGCTCAATGTTGTACAAATGTTAGATGAGACAACATTAAATGATAAAAACAAATCCCCTATATTTTACAATTGATTGCGAAATAATAATTAACTCCAATATTGTTCAATATTAAGCAGCATCAATTAAGCAAATAATTTTCAACGGAATCACAAGAAGAGAACGGCATCCCCCATCAATCATGCCTAGCATTTTCTATTCCGTGCATGAACAAAATACTTTTATTCATCAACTTATATTACATTACCTTGAAAAAATTTCCAATTAGCAATAAGTTCAATTTCTTTACACTCCATTATTTTCGCATTTCAGATTAATTTTTTTATAATAAATAAAATTTATTAACACCCATCGAAAATTTAATATTGATAGGGACGGATTTATTATGATCTAGTTATATTATTGGGTATGACGCGGAATTTGCGACAAGGAATCAAAAAAAAGGTCAGGTAGTTAAGAAAATGAGTGAGTGTAGAAAGGTTTGTATCAATCATAAAACAAAATAGATAGAAAAGTTTCAAATAAAATGAGGTGAGAAATGGTTGAATTGTCAGGTAATGTGTCTGAAACAGTGTTGGTGAGACCATCTGAGAAAGGAGGATGAGAGAGGCAATGGTGAAACGTTGTTGATAATGCAGTAAGCCACATTGACCAGTAAGCAATGACCACTGTGCGCTTCCCATCCGGTGATTACAAACTACCTTTGGATGGTAAAACGCAATTAATTCTTTAAATAAGTAACAGCCATATTTTTACGAGTTGGACACAGTTAAGCGGGCAACTTTCAATTCCCCCCCCTTCAATTAAAATACACCGTCAGCGGTGACTATTTTTTTGTTTTTTCTTGTAATTTCTTAGATTTCAATTACATGACCGGAGTATTTCTTGTTGTTTTGATTAAAAATGAATATTTTAGGTGCTTTTGTTCATGTCGATTTTGGCACTCGTGCTCGTTTAACTGTGATTAGTGATCACTAAGATACATTGAACAGCAGCATACGAATATGTGAAAGGTGCATACAAAGAAAGGCGTTATAGGGATGGAACAACGAACAAACAACGTAGGCTCCTCTGGTAGCCAAGCTTTAGTAAAGCCACAACGAGTGACATTCCCTGAGTTGGCAATGAGAGGAACCGGCAAGAAAGTGCATACAACGGATTCAAAATGGGCCGGAAGATCTCTTATGGTATTGCTCACAGGGAAGCAGACCGCTCTATTACAGCAAAATGTTTTCAAATATGCAGTTCATTTCACTGAACTATTATTGCCGTAACCAAAGAGAATTTGTGTGTTTGGAAATGAGGTAGAAGAAATAAATGTCCTCTATGTCGACCTAAAAGCACAAGCATGAATTGACACAAATGAAATTACTCCATCAAATATGAAATGATAAATTAAGGTACAATTGACACATTGTGACAACGAACACAAACAAGGCAGACGTTCGACTTTCATTCGTGTTTAGCTTGTAGAGGTGAAGATTAATCAAGCGACGAAGAGGACAGTGCCACAGATGTTGCTTTGAACAGTTTTCACGAGCATGGAACCC